>JALXJV020000012.1:23650581-24325799 GCA_024633595.2 Lepomis macrochirus
AACTGGTTCAACAGTGAATGGCTGCAAAAAAAGTTACTATACAGTAGAATTTATTGTTTTATTGCTTTTCTGGTGGCTGACATGTTACAGTACCTAAAATGAATTTTATACTTTTATATTTAAATAGAGATGATGAAACATTTCTCCGTGCATCATAATTTATTATTATTTATAGAGGACCAAATCACAGATGACAGATTTGCTTCATATGGGTTTATACAAAATGTGATGCCTTGCATCCGTAGACCTCATAATTTTAATGCTTTTATATTTTGTGAAATCAGTTTACCAGTTTATTCTTGATTTACGTGGTAAAATGCATGATGGTCACTCACAAGTCAGGTGACGTTTATCAGCTGCCTGGACATAGTCAATGTAGAACATCACAGAATCAGGAGGCTTGGCAGTAGCAGACAGCAGAGGATGTCTACAAATATTGAATCAAAAACATGCTTTAACTGATGAGGATTTGATTATGAATTATGTCTTTATTCCCCTTAAGCCACACTGGGATCAGAGAATCGCCAGCAACTACGGAGCCTGCAGCTTAATAATGGCTAAACAATACATTGTTTTTTCAAACCTGCCCAATGTGAAAAAAACTATAGGTGAATTGGAAACATGTGCACAAGCCTTCCATCTGTGTATGAGTACATGAATGAAAACATAAATTCAACCAGGACGACTGTCTCGTCCACAAATCTTTCTCTCTATCTCTCTCTCTCATTCATATTTCTCTCCCTGCCCCTGACAGCTGACTATGTGCAGTTTTCCAAACAGGTTCATCACGATCAGCTTAGTTAAATAATGAAGTAACTATCACACTTTAAATCTGTTCTTCCCTCCGCTGACAGCTGTCATTTCAGTTCGGATAGTTGTGGCCTTCCTCCACCCTAACACCTACTCACTAGATACAGGTTGGAAGATTTTACTTATTCTCATTCAGTTCCGCAGCATCTTCTCCATCCTCACATCACACCACCACCTGTGTCTAGACTCCATTTGGGGATTTTTAAGCATTTTTTAATTTTTATAATACTTCGTCATCACAATGACATTTCCATTCAATGTCAATGTCAACATGTCAATAAATTATTATTTTTCACTCAATCAAGTCTCTCTTGTACTAGGCTTACTGTTAAATTGTTCCACGTATTATATACACATAACAATCCCCACAGTCCCATAATGTGTGATATCACACAGTTGTACAGGAAAGGAAAGCACCTAAAATTGACTAAATAAAGTAAACTAACTAAACAGATTTTCTAAACATTGACCCGATATACAAATGGAATTCCTGGAGATATTTTAGACTTTTCTCTCCTTTTTGTTTAAAATTAAAGTGGAGATCTCTCCAGTCTCTCTCCACAAAACCCCATGAACCAAACTTTGATTTTTGTAACGCCTAAACTTCACCCTGAATTGTGTGGCCTAACAGCTAAGATGTAAGATCTAACTACCATAACTATATATTTACTGTATGTTTAGTGTTCCGCCCAATTAGCATTCTGATGACATTTATCTACACACACTTCGACATTTGATTTTTTTGTTTAGTCTCTCGCACCATTTTCTGTTAATTTCATGAAAGTTCCACCACAAAGTTCAAGCTCAGAGACGTTGGTAGGTTTGGCAACAAGAATGATATCGTGTCCTTTAGTCGAAGTAGTGTTTCCTGTCTGCATGGTTTATAGATGAATTTAAATGATAGCATCCTGTCTGAGTCACTTTATTGAGTCTCATAGGTTCCAAATATTAACTACTACAATTTGATTGATTATATTCATTGGAGACAAGTGGAGACAGCTGAGTTGTAAGTTCAGATATGTGATCATTGTTGCCATCAGCATTATCTGAAGTTTCTAAATTCAAATTTGTATATTTAGTTCAAAATCAACGCAATGTAATTACATGTCTGACTATTATCAGGTCAGCTCCACATGTTCACATTGTTATATTTCATATGTCCCACAAACATGACTTTTATTTAGCAAACATGACTTTTATTTAGCAAATCTATTCTCTAATGCATGTGACATGTCAGACATTTCAAACATGAGTTAACATGCATTTTTAGATTTCACGATGGTTTCACATTCATTTGCAGGCAGAAAGTCCAAATCCTAAGCAGAGCCACTCATTGGTGTACTCCGTGAAGCCTGGAGCTTTGGTGAGTCCACTTCCTGTACAGACAGGAAACAGAAAGGCAAGGATTACTGTAACTCCCAGGTAGGATGGTTCTTAAAATATACATTTCAGGATGGGAATCGGGAGTCTGATTCTGATTAGAAACTCCCAACCTTGTCTGTTGACTAAAATAAAGTTTTATAAATTTCAAAATAAAGTCAACAACAATATCACTGATCAGTGTGTGAAATCTATCTACCTTGTATCACATTTTGGAGGTTGCAAAAGTTAGTGCCGTTGTCTAACAGGCTGGACCAGAATACGGACTTGGATGAACCCTGAACAGCAAACAAATAAAAAGTGTTCACGCCTTTTTTTAACTGAGTTTTTGTAAAAGAGCCATCTTTAATTTTAGCTTTGTTTGTATTACTAGGGAGCCCCCTGGTGACATTAATAGAAAATACATTAATTTGTGGCTTAAAAATGATAATTTGTGGACTGAATTATTAATGTGAGGCCACAAATTAATATATTTTCCATCAATGTCTCCAGGGGGGCTCTGTATATTTCCACTAAAATAAAAATAATTTTAGGCAAGGTCATAAAAATGTATTACATGCAAATGTATCTGGCTCACCTCTACACGGCAGCCAGTGGCCATAGATGCGGAGATCATGGTGAAGTTAACAGTCTCCATTTGGTTGACTGCAGAACTGTGATTGGCCTGAATAAGGGCTGGAGTCACTGGGCCGAGCTGTATTAGAACCACAAAAAGAGCATTTTGCAATTAATCAGTATAAACTACAGTTACATGACCAAAATAAATTCATGTTTAATTTCTCTTCAAGTGTCTCACTTTGTATGAGCCCATGGCTTTAATCTGAGTCACGATGGCCATGTTAACTGGCTCACATGGCACTCCAAGCAACCTGGGAAAAGAGAGTAAAATGTTTAAAAATATATTATATATATTATATAAATATATTACATTTTTTAAAATGATGTCTCAATTCCTCTCCGCATTCACTGTGTGCAACATTGGCTAAAGGAACAAATCTATAACTTGATTACAAATAGATGAAGTCTTACCAGACAATCTTGCAGAAAGCGTGTGTTATTTCACTTGGCTTGCCACTTTCAATGATGCACTTCACCGAAAAGAGAGCGCAGACAACAACCAAAGTCCTCACACCCATGGTGAAGTTTGTTTCTTGTTCCAGAGGCAGAGTTCTCACAGGACTGTGTGGATGTTTCTGCTCTATATATAACAGTGAATGAAAAGGAGCAACCTACAAGTTGCAGTGATCCCTACGGTGCTCCTTGTCATGTGGACCCGTGGAAAAGAGATTTGCATGACACTTCGCATGAAATGCATGCCATGGCCTCCTTCATACCAGCAATGTTCATTTCAACAGGCTGAATTCAGAAGAGGCCACTGGGAATTTGAAAACAAACCTATATATGACAGAACTTTCAGAAACACATTCCAACAAAAAAACCCATGTTTTTAATTTTGTCATTCATTTGTTTGATTATTCTCCAATTGGAGTTTATAGTCTAAATGTTTCAATCTTTATGATTGTTAGCCATTTTAAACATATTACTACTACTACAATACAAGCAAAATAAAATAATACATTGGAAGTTTGTCTGTTTTAGGACTGCAACAATTACTTTCATTGTGGATTTATTAATTGATTGCTTGGTCCATGAAATGTTACATTTAACCCGGAGCTCAAGATGATGTATTCTAAAGGCTTTTTTTTACTGATATAACAGACCAAAGATATTTTGTTTACAACCATAAAAGAATAATACACCTGCATTAGATGTGCTGCAACCAGTTAATTTTGGGAACCTTTGCTTAAAGAACTGAATTAACAATAAACCGATTTATTCTGGAGTTGGAAAAATCATGTCCAGTTAATCCTTTTCCCACATTTGAAAAAAAAACATTTCTGTTTGAGCATTAGAAATGACCCAAGGCCTGTACGCAAAGTGAGAACTAGACAGAAATCCAGAAAGAGTTTGGTGGTGAATAACTTGACCTGGCCTGCACGGCGGAAGACAGACTGCGAGCAGGGATTTATTGCTCAACATCAGTGGCCGATGCTCTTGTGTCTGAATGTGAGCAAATCCCTGCAGCTAGTTGGTAAGCCATCCCAGAGTGGAGGCTGTCACAGCTGCCCACAGTTTTGGAATAAGATGGTCAAAAATCATGTATAAATTAGATTAATAGATTTCTTTAAATTACTTTGTCTGAATTTCACTTAAAATCAAAACTGAAGCTTATTTCCCAGGAGCTTTAACAAAACAGATTGATTTCCCCATAAATGTTGCAGATGTTTGATGTCTGTTTCTTTTTTGTCTTTGTACATTATAGCTGTTGTTGAATTTCTGTTTTTTTGTAGTTGTGTCAGTTATTTTGTTGTCTGGAACATATAAGTATAAGGAGGAAGTCACAGTAGAGTTTTTGTAAATGCTCCCACACTTTAACTGTATAAATCTGGAAGTGAAGTGTAATGTTATGGTACTCACATTGTACTGGCTGTGAATCATATTTTAGTTAAGGGTGAGGTTTGCAATTCATCATGGTTTCATTGTTCTCATAATTCATTATCTCGCTGCCATTTCTGAAACAAACATGCCTATTGATTCACGATGCTTGAGGCCCCTTTCACAGAGTGAAAATGAGATAAAACAGAACCCAGTCGTCAGCCACTGTCTTTTATTGTTATTCATGTGACTTATATAGACCGTAGTCCCCCATCAAGCAGGAGTAGTACTATGTGTGTGTTTCTGCTTTTAAGCACAGTTGGGGGCAAAAATCTGGTGTTTTACCGATAGATCTGTGGGACAAATAAAACTGCAAAACATGTGCCTCCACTCTGTCTGCAGAGGGCACCAGATCACTACACTCAGCCGGACCTTCACATCTTGGCAGGCCCTCTAGCAGTTAGCATGACATCCACACTCTTCCCATTTAAGCTGCAAATATTGTGTACATTTGTGGAGATGTATATTGCAAGAAGAAGAATGTTAAATATAATTGCAGAGAGGGACATAGCAGTGTTTAAAGTGAAATGAGTGGTAGCAGAGTTTACAGCAAATAGGGCATGTTTTCAACACATTTTAAAATCTGACAGCTGAACAGGCCTGAAAAATAAACATATACCAATAAACAATAACAAGGTTCCATAGTATACAGACTATGCATCAAACTTACATACATTCGTATTACTATCAGTGTCTCAGGAGGCCAATTGGGAGAGGGGGTTTTAGTCATCCCTCTCCTTGAGAATCTCCCTGCGGTCGTGTCTGTCTCAAACATGTCAGCCATACAGATGAATGGGAGTGACAATCTCTTGTCACTAATGAGGAACCCTGCAGTGGAATGGCACTCTGGACTTTTGAGTAACAGCACTCCAAAAACCCATTTACCACAAAAACTTCGTATAATTTTGGAGTTGGTAAATTCATTTTGCATCCCTGTTGCCTTGTTTGTTTGTTTTCTTCCATATACTGCCGTCATAATGGCTGAATGTATTGATTTTGTCTTTCAGCTTATCATCAGTATTGTTGCTTGATCCTTTTAAACATATGGGGCTTTACTTTCTCTTTATCTCTTTGGTCTGTGTTCTTTGTCAAAATCTAGAAGTTTTTCAAGTTTTAAATATTGTGCGTGTTCCTGAATACATTTGTGTTTAATAAAATTCCCACAAACTAGGTGCTGTGTGTGAGTAAGTAAGACTGTTGATTTATGAAGCACTTTTCTGGATTAAACATCACAAAGTCCTTTACAAGACAGGACAGAAAATCAGACATAATATAAGAGTTGTAAATGGAATTGAAAAAGAGTAAATAAAACCAAAAGCAAGTCTTAACTGGTGAGCTTTGAGCTGGTTTTTACATAAGTTGTCCACCCTGTTTCACAGTTTGTGAGCCATAACTTCAAAAGCACAGTTGTGGACCTGTAATGTGGAACAGCCAACTGGCCCTGATCAGAAGAACATGCAGTAAGGCCCACAGTTCATTCTTGACCCAGGGGCCTTTCTGCAGGCTAATTTAACAAATATCAGAACAATGATCACTGCATGTGGCCATGACCTCATCTTACACTCTCAGCCTATGAAGACAGAAAAGATTTATCCAGCCTTGAACAAGAGCATGTTTGCTTCAAACCGTGGCTGTTGGTCTGATATACAGAGCAGTCATCTGCTGACAAATTTATGGCATAGGCTGCACAGTATGTGGATGGTCATTTGCTCAGCCATTTGCCGGGATGCTCAGTGCAATGGTGACTATTCACTGGGCAGTTCCCTGCAACAGCAGACCAAATGCTGCTGTGGAGGCCATCTGCTGAGTGAGCAGCACAGAAACAGAAAGAGCTACAGTCTGTCTCTCTCTCTGCACCATCATCACGTGTTCTTCAAAACTATGATATCAACCCATGGTGATTACAGTTACATGCTATTTGCTCGTTATTGAATTTTTGTAATAAGACTAACAAATAAGATTTGTGCCCACAGGCCTGACATTTGTGTCCCTTCATGAAGAGTTTAATAGTAACCAACTGCTTTATAAATGGTTCATAAGTGATGTAGGTAATATGTTTTATACCAATTATAAGTCATTAATAATAACATGTTTGGGGTTTGCAGGGTGTGGCAGATGTTATCCACCTCCAGCATAAGACCTTTTAACCTCTGACTTCTTGAATACTGCCGCAGAGCATAAGACACCAAAATATATTCATTAACAAGGTATTAAGTGCAGTCCTGACTGTTGTAACAAACCTTTATTAATGACTCACTGACATTTATAGTTAAAGATTACTAACTTTTGCTGTTGGCTTATTAAAATGTCAGAAACTCATAATGACTTTGTATTAATGTCGTTAGTAATGAACTGACAATTATTAAGAGGGAGATTTTTTACAACGTTGTAACCAAAAATGTGTTCTTATTAATGGCTTTTGACTTATCAATAACCTTCAGCATTAGTAGCCTATATAATGTATCAATCACTAATATAATCATAAGTTACAACTTTAAAAGCCTTCGTAATGTGTTGCATGCCATGTATTTTTATTTGTTAGCAAATGTTAAATTAAGCCTATTAAATATTAAAATAACATGATAAAGGCTAATGGTTTTAGGTCCATACTTACATTATTTTTTTGTTTTTATCTATTAATTAATAAAACACAAGTGCACCAAACAAAAAACTGAAAATTAACTGTTATATTTCAATTATGAACTTTGATTTATTGACATTGCTCATATTATTGTAATCCTGTCCAGTGTTGCCAAGTCCGCTTATTGTAAGCGACTTTGGGCTTGTTTTTCTGTAAAGTCGCTTACAAATATTGGTAGTCGCGGGTCGCGTTTTTTTTGGGCTTGTTTCTAAAGTTTAGTTGCTTATTTGGGCTTGATCCCAGCTCCATAAGTTGTCAACGTAGGAGTTTCTCTAGCCAGAGGTCACTAATAGGCGGACCGCGGTCCGGATCCGGACCCAGCCGCTGTCCTCTTCGGACCGCCAACCTACAGCCGATTTATTATTGAGACTTACTATTATTGAGACGGAGCGTTTCTATTTTAACCCGCGCAGCTTTTCTAGCATTTACTGTACTGGTTTAGCGGCACAGGAAACTCACAGACCAAAAGCATTGTTTCTTGTGATACTGCTCAGTCAATCAAATCTGTGCGAGTCGAGTCCGCATCCGCGAGTGAGATACAGCGAAGGCGTTTCGGAAACGCACACCAGTGTTTCCCACAGAATGACAATGTAACTCTGGGGAGGGGATGTTGACTACCAGTTATATACAGCGTGGTAGCCTCCAAAATCCAGCTGCATTCCAACATTTTTCAACTTAGCTCTCCTTATTAAAACTAAAACCTTTTTTTAAGCTGGGTCTCCAACATTGACAGCATTGTGATGGACAGATTTGTGCAGCAGTGAGGGAGAGAGAGCAGAGAGTACGGGTGAGTGAGAGAGAGAGAGAGAGAGAGCGACCGAGAGGGCGTGCTGCGCGAATGCGCTACTGATTGCAATGCAATCAAATACGATTTTAAATAGGCTTATTAAAAGAAACCGAAAATCAGTGGTGCTCAGCATTAATATTGTGGCGGCCGCCACAAATAAATGAATGTATAGGAAACACTGCACATGGAAAGAGGACCTGAAGAGAAAAGACATTTCACTAGAATGTAGAGATTTTTACATGTAGCCTACATTCCTCCCAAGGGCCGTTCAAAAACAGAATATCTCATAGATCTCCAATGCTAGCTGGCAGGACAAGCTGGAGCTCATGTTTCTCACTGAACAAGAGAAAGTAGGAAAGTGGTTTATAAGAGGGAATGAAAGAGAAGAGGAGGCATTACAGCTGTTCATTTGATGTGTTGAATGTTTATTATAAAATTGGTTAAGACTATAGGCTACACTTTATCACTTAAAGCTACACTTTTTATTTCATTTTTTCAAAAAAAAGGCACTTTATTTTAGTTTACTTACTTAAGCATTTATTATTTATTATCCCTCCAGTTTGATGTGAAAACAGGATATTGTTGAAATACTGTCAGTTGTTGACTAAAAACATATACAGTATGTTGATACAACTATATGTTATGGCAGTGAATGATAACGTAAGTTAGTCGGTATGATGTTTTGGACCTTTGCTTCAGGAAATTTTCTCTAACTGGACCTCTTTGAATTCTAATTGAATACCCCTGACCTAGCCTGTTCTCTCTCTGTCCCTCCCCTTTCCCCATACACACAGGAGACAGTTTTTTCCCACCCACATCATGCTTCTAATTGGCTCTGCCCAGAGCTCGCCCTGAATAAGCAGACGTCAGACCTCGCTGCCTAGCTGTTAACATTTTATCGCAATCTAACCGCAGCATTGTTTGCGGGATTACACTGCGGATACGCGCAGTATAGCGGAATGAAACACATGCTGGTGGTAGCTGGTAGACGTTTAAAATAAAAATAAATAAACTGTACAGTGTGTGCAGTTTTGTAAAACTGCGCACAGTTTACCAATGTGTCCACATGATGTAAATTGACAATCTGTACCCACAGTTTAAAATCCTTCCCAACGGATTGTAGAACCGTGCACACAGTTTATTTATTTTTCTCTTCCTGGAACCCAGGGGGGCTCCATAGAAAAAGTCGCTTGTTTTGGGCTTGTTTTCACAGGCCTGAGGGCTGTTTCACAAAAGTAGAATTTAGAAATCCAGGATAAGAGATAAAGCTAGGCTTGACCTAGTGTGATCAGAGCATCCTGGCTTTATCAGTTTCACAAAGGCCAAACCAGGCTTAGAAGGTGCAACTAAGTCAAGCCAGGTGTAAGTAATTCAGATAAATGGGCGTCAACAACTTTTTTCAAGAGACCACGCTGTCGATCACAGATTCATTGATGCTGAAATGGAAAAGACGTGTGCAGCATACTTTATTTGCTGTTACTCAATGAGTGTTAAAAAGGTTTTTGATGAAAAAATGCACATAATATAAAAAAGAAAGAAAGAAAAGTATTAAAACAGCGAGAACAGTGTGGCAGACAATACTTATATACAATACTTAATAAGTAAGTTGCTAAAAGAATCACTGTTCCCAACTGAAACTATAATTATAACATTACCATGAATAGTAACGTTATGTTAGACCTTACAAGTAAGCACCGGACCTTAATATGTCACTCAGCAAATGTATTAATCACAACCACTAATCAACATACTGTCTATTCAATTCAATTTTATTTATATAGTGACAGTTCACAACAAAAGTATTTCTTTTTCTGGCAGCATTACTACTAGTACTAGTGCTAGTATTGCCCATTTAACCCTATTTTGAAATAATATGTAATGCTGAGATATCTGAGTGGGGAGTCTGGGGGTCCTCCCCCAGATGTTTTTGAGCGTTAAACACTTAATTTTCTGATGTCTGAAGAAATGTTCTACACCAATTTATGGTGGAAATTATTTGATATAAATTTTATTTATATAAAAAGGAAACAACATTCAGCTGGCAGGTGACAATTCAAAATATAAAAATATAATGCATAATATATCAGCAACTTGTTCAATTAGCTTAAGTTTCATTTTTGGACAATGCACATATCTTTCTTCTATGTTTGCACAGCATGTTTTCTTATTAACCTTTCTTAAAGCCTTTTCAGTTATTTAGCATTTTTTAGTGCAAGCAACATTTTTGACAAATACTTTTAAAAGTGTGTGTATATATATATAGTAGGCTTGGCAGAGAGGCTGGAGGTCTGTCAATTTTGTGTGAAAATGGTGTACTTTTTTAGTCAATATGGATAATAGATAAAAGTCAGTGTTGTGGTGCTCATAGAAAATACTGTATGATATCTGTAAGTTGACCCTGAGGCTGTAGTCCTACAGCACATCCACAGGTGAAGACTTCCTGCTGTAGCCTACTGAGTGTTATGTGTTTTACTGTCAGATGTCTGAACTGCACACACTTGAAAAAATTAACAAAATAAAAAACAGACTTAGATATGGAGATAAAAGAAGCACTGAAGATATTAGAAAACCAGCAACTGCAAAGAGAAGTGATTTAGTGATTTAGTGAACTAGAAGTACACTGTAAGCCAAACTGTAACACAATGTATTGCGGTAATCATTGTTTTCTCTCCCAAACACGCAGTTGTTTCATGAATAAACAGTGCACAATATATCCTCCTTATTGAAGTAGGACTATAATTTGAGAGTATTATAAAATGACATAGGAATCCTACATAGTGTGAGTGAGTTTCTTGAGTGACATATAATGTCTGGTGCTCACTTTTAAGGCACAATATAACATTATAATTATGACAGTTTCAGTTAAGAGCTGTGATATTTTTAGCTTCTCACACATTCAGTCGGTCAACAATTGGCTGCCACTTTCTTCGCTGGTTTATTGCTGTACCCGTGTTACTTTTTCTTTTATTTATCCTTTTTTATTATTTTTATTTTTTACAAGTGCTTTCATTCCATGTAAACCTATAACTTACTCGCTGATGCCATTGTGTGCAAAGTATGGTGGACGCATCTTCTCTAGTTATGAAACCTAATAACCACAACCTACTATTTTAATACAGGCTACTGAAAAATATGCAGAACACATAGGCCTACATAAGAACAGGGAATGACTGAAAAAAACACTTTGGTTTCTGATCAGCGTGACTGCTGACTGAACAGATAAGGCACCAGGATTAACTAAGCCTGGCTGTTAGCCTGGTCTGGAGCAGGCTAGCTGCACAGAATAAATCGCCATGGTAACTTATGTGCTACTGCTTTCGTGAAACCGAGTCAAGGCTTAATTCAGCCAGGATATCTGGAAAATCCCGGCTTAATCCCTTATCTTGGTTTTGTGAAACAGCCCTCTGGTTGCTTATTTGTCTTGCGAGATCTGGCAACACTGATCCTGTCGTCATAACTGTAGTCTCGTGGTTTCTCGCGATGATTCACGCGCCCCGCTCTAACGTAGCAGCTGCTAGACTTCGGCGGGTGGTGGAAGTGGACCGCAATAAACCGAGACAAGGTCAGCAAACTATCTTTCAGCAGTTTAGATACATTCAGGATTGAAGTCGATAAACGTGAAAAGTGATTCGCCCACCTCATGCTGCAGCTCTGAATTTGCTGCAGGTTGTTTGCGGTTGATTTCAGCGATTTGCCCGAGTACAAAACATTGCTCATTACAACGACTACCATGTTGCAGCTATTACAGCTCAGCTGCTAGGAAGGGAATTAATAAACTCAACTCTTAGACACACCGTAAGGTTAGTTTTCATAAGGACCAGGTCTTGCACTCTGCAGTCCAAAGGTCCCTCTCCTGCATGCGCTATGAAGTCAATGAGTTGTCAGAGCCTCTTTTAGTAAACACACTCCTGTCTGATCTGTAGCAATATGTTGCACAGAAGTGCCAAAACTTTAGACATCACCACATCTCATATTTGTTTCATTAATAAATAGATGAATAATATGTGTCCTTTCAGGTTGTAGGAAACTCCTGAACACCAATCATGTCAGAGTTGAGTGGGAAGTGCCAGACCGTCCTGGGTCTGATGGATCCGGACCAACTGGGCCCGCACCATGACCCATGAGCACCTGACCATGAGCTTTGAGTGCTGCTACTTCCCTCCTCCTCCAGGTGACGAGGCGGTGGCGGAGAACCCCTTCAAGATGCAGCACATGCACTGGCTGAGACAAAACCCCTATAGCTGCCACGAGAACCTGCTGCTGCTGCAGGAGACCGCCGCTGTGCGGGATGAGTTGCATGCCTACAGGAAGGCGGGCGGGGGGCACGATAGTGGAGAACACCACCACGGGCATCGACCGGGACCTGCCCACCCTCAAGCAGCTGTCCAAGGACACCGGGGTCCATGTCATCGCAGGAGCAGGGTACTATGTGGACTGCACCCACACTGAGGCCACCAAGAGAATGAGTGTGGAGAAGGTGTGCCCCAGTCTGAGAGCGAGTGTAGCCGCAGTCAGTTTGGCCAAAATCAGGCATGCAGTCTTCTGTCAGAAAGTCTGAAACAACTGTGGAAACTTAAGTTAGAATGAGTGTGTCTAGAATTTGCCACTGGTACTGTATGTCTCAGCCAGAAGACATGCAGCATCAATCTGTTGTGCTGACAATTTGATGTATTGTCCACTTTCTCAGCACGTGTTTATGTGCAAGAATGTGATTTGAACAGGTTTCTGGTTGCCTCGTCTGGTCCTTTAGCAGTGACGCACTGAGAATGTGCATGTAATCTTCATGGATATTTAGATATTATTACGTTAAACCTAACGTGCTATGTCCACGTGTGTCAAGTCTGTTAAAGGGGTCAAAACTTAGACATCAGAAGCGGGCTGTTTTAATGCACACATGTCAGAGTGAAGAAGAGTGATGTCATCCTGCTTTAACCCACTCCTCATTTCCTGCCTGTCAGCTCACAGACATCATCGTCAGCGAAGTGCTTCACGGTGCTGACGGCACAGACATCCGCTGCGGTGTGATTGGAGAGATCGGCACTGGCTGGCCCATCACAGAGAGCGAGACAAAGGTGCTTAGGGCCACGGCTCATGCTCAGGCCCAGCTCGGCTGTCCCGTCATCATCCACCCCGGTAGGAATCCTGCTGCTCCCGCTGAGGTCATCCGGATTCTTCAGGAGGCCGGCGGTGACATTGGCAAAACTGTCATGTCACACCTGGACAGGTGAGAACTCCAAGGGAAACAGTTGAGGAAAATAAAGGAATTTCTTTTGACAGTGTAATCAGCCTTTTAGATATGAACATTGCATTAGTTACAATCAGAATCAGGTCGACCTTTCATGTAAGCTTCATTACTTTCTGTCCCACATCCTCTGAGATTTATTTCCCCCCTTACTACAAATAAATACTTAAATTATTATTATTCATTCATTTCACCATCTCCCACCTGAATATCTCTAGTGCTGAATGCACTGCCAGAACAACACTCCTCTTTCTGTTTGGTGTCATAGCATGATGGATCTCGATGGCACACAATGTTAAATGCCGTGTAGAGCAGTGGTTGTTAATGTGGGATCTGGAAACCCCCATGGTTCCTCGAGGGGCTTCCAGTTGGTCCCCAGCAAAAACGTGAATAATTTATTTTTGTTGTAATTCTATGCATAAGTAACACAATGACAGAATGTATAACAGGCCTACTTGGTTCATGGGTTTCACACATTTTCTGTAATAAAAGCATCTAAAATCAAAAATCCTATCAGATGGGGGTCCGTAGTCTAATTTGTGTCAGGTTAGGGGTCAGTGACTTGAAAAAGTTTGAAAACCACTGGTGTAGTGGTAGTTGCAGGCTGTCCTCAGAGATCAATGTATTATTGACTATAAACATAGTACTGTTTCAGTTATTGTGTTATAATGTATTAATGGTTAAGTATTTTTCTGAAGTCACACTAATAGCTAAAAGGATGCTTTTAAATTCCCACTATAAATCTGAAAATGTATCAATGTGTTTTCAGATTAGCAATAAATGTCAAAATTAGGTGGAAAGTCAATAATATATTGGTGGAAATCTAATTTTAAAACAACATTTTGATGTTCAAACACAATACTCGTTTCTGTTTTGGAGATGCATAAAAAGCTCATTTGTACGCCTTCCTCATAAAGGGCATAAATGATTCGTAAAGCCCATTCACATGAAAATATTATCCTCTTCACTCAGAACATTCACCTAAGAAGGATGAAGGAAAGGTGGTGTTTAATAAAATAGCTTTAGTTTGCTTTAGATCTGCTTTTCAAACCAAATTAGTTGAGTCACGGCTAAATAACAGAAATGTATTGAATCTTAAAATCAAATCAAATTTCAAAGAAACACGCTGGGAAATGGACTTCCTCCTTTAAAAGACTGATGTCTTTGATACTTCATCACCTTTCTGCTCTCTTCCTGCAGGACTATATTTGATGATGGCGAGCTGCTTGAGTTTGCGAAGCTGGGGAGTTATCTGGAGTATGATCTATTTGGAACAGAGATGCTGAACTACCCTTATAACCTGGAGGTGGACATGCCCAGTGACAGCCAGAGAGTGAAAGCGTGAGTAACCCTGGTCAGGGTTAAACTTGTCTTGTCTGTGTGTTTTTTGTGACTAGACTTGTCAGGAGTGAAACACAAGTGTGACCACATTGTCCACATTGGCCATTTCACTATGAGTTCAAATTCAGTGTTCAAATTTGAGATCAGACCCCTCTGTGCTTTTATCTGAGCGCCCTCATCAGGTGCATCATTTAGAGCAAAATGCTGCTTCTGTGTTTCACTACCCGTGGAGAGAAGAGCATGTCCTCTAGTTTTTTTCACAGAAACTGTGAGACACTAATCTTCCTCGACAGCGAAGGCAGGAGTGTGTGTCAACAGGAGGAGTGATGAATGAATGAGTGGTGCTGCTAGCAGTATTCACATTTTGGTCAGATCTTTGTCCCCACATACAAAAGATGAGTTTAACAACACATGAAGACAAGAATAGCAGTTACAGGATGTTCTGTAAAATTGTTAGTTATGTCATGTTGAAGGCCGCTTGTTTTTCACGTTTCTTTGTTCACATTCACACTCAGCTTGGCGTTCCTTGTGAAGGAGGGCTACGAGGACAGGATAGTGGTTGCACACGACATCCACACCAAGAACCGCCTCACCAAGTACGGCGGCCACGGCTACTCTCACATCCTGAACAACATTGTGCCGAAGATGCTGATGAGGGGCATCTCGCAGCACCAGGTGCATAAGATCCTCATCGACAACCCGAAATGTTGGCTGACCTTCAAATAAAGCAAAAAAAAAGACCTAAAGGAGGAATTTTGATGTAGCGATTGTTTTATCTCCAGATGATGACTGAACACCCCACAATGAATACTTTGAGATCTTTGCAATAATCACAGTCCAAATGCATTTATAAATGTGCTTTGGAGCCTTAAACCAATGAGCATACAGTGTTTGTTCATGGATTAATCTTTAATGTCAATATTACATTTTTCAACATACAGTAGAAAAAATGTTTCGGTAATTTATCTTTCCAATGGAAAATAATCACAGGCTGTGGTTTCATTCAGCTGAAAGAGTTTTGTGATAGAGAACCTCAGAAATTAATACTTTATTTTATGTTTTTGATTATATATTTTCACTTTGTAAGCAGATTATACTGAAGGAGTCTTGCAGGATCACAGTGCCTCTCATTAGCAGTCTTGTTTTGGTTCCATTTATTTAAAAAAAAAAAGAAGCTTTTTCTTGCCTGCACAAATGTGAATGCAATCTAAGACCAATACTTTACTTTCTCTGTGGGTGTGGCCTACAGTGGTGCTCACAAATATGGTGCATGGGAAATAATGAGCATGCTGGTAATCAGTATGCTGCTCTTCTCTCCACACAATGCGGCTGTGTTAGATGAGTTGTCCTGTTGCCCCTCAGTGGGTGTCTGGGTGTCTATGGGAGGCTGACTGGCTGGCAGGCCTAGATGAAGGACATGTTCTCCTCTCATCTGGGAACAGGTGGCCTCACAGGGTGACTTCGCCACATGATCAATGGCGTGATCGCCACAGTGCGCTGTGAACAGCTATGTAACTTTTGATTAATCTTACGAGAGGATTACAAAGTGAACCAGAGGATTTAATTTTACATTATATCGTACACATTAGCTGACAGTCTTATCTGGAGGCTCAACAAACCCGCAGGCAGATCGATGTCCGTGGTCGAGCTCGAGGAAACATTCCCGTCAGCGTGACTGTCCAGTTGTGTGATCTTGACTAACCATCAGACCACTCTGTTGCCCCAACCAGCTGTCGTATTGAGACAAGGAAAGTGAGTTACAGTGATTATTTGGTGACAGCGCTTCAGTATGAACATCACAATGGACCTTTACAGATTTAGTTTATCTTTAAAGTGTTATTATGCTGCACAGAGTTGAAATGTCATTTTGGAACCATGCATCACTACTTACGTTTTCACTCAAAATGCATAAACTATCATTTTTTTCAATAAAGCACACATATTGACTAACACTGAACAGAGTGGTGATTATGTGAGTATAACTTAAGCACCTGATTGAGTGCTAAAGGTCATTACATTGAACTTTCAGTGTAAATTCTCGGTATGTGTTACCACAGCAGCTACAAAATGTCTGACATATCAGCAAACTAATTTGTAAAGCTCAACAGTTCATTCGGGGTGCGACACGAATCCAACTGATGGACACTTTATGCATTATTATTCTGTATTACACCGAAAGCTCTTCATTGCAAAGTGCAGTTCGGTTTTTTTGCATGACGTCCTCCACATCTTTCTGGACTATTTTGCAATATGGAAATGGTCTCTGTCTAATATTCCACCTGACATTGAATTGAGCATGAGCAGTGAAGCAAGCGATATGTAGATCTCGGCAGATCGACTCCGTGTTTCAGTCGGCGTACAACATGAAGCCGGAGAAGGTGCTGTACTTGTTGTTGTTGCCCCCGTGCGCCTTTCCACCGTCCAGCTTGATGTAAATCTCGTCCCCGGGCTCGAGGTGTAGGATGACACTGTTGCTGGCGTAATCGTAGTTCTGGTCGGCGTCTTGGGCGATGGCACTGGCTCGCACCTGGAAGGCAAACGGGACATTTCTGCTGATTAAACGTGTCTGTAATCAGAACCACGGACAGCTCCATCAGTGACGACAGATCTGTCATTTGAAGCTTAAAACAACGCCCAGACAACTTCACTGTAAGCTGTTTTTGTTTCTTTGTTTTTAAGTGTCCCTGAAATGTTTTTGGTGTGTTGCTCTGGGTACAGTCGTGCGTAAAACGTGCATAAAATGCAAGTAAAAATGAATTCATCAAATTACGTCTTTTCACTGTGGATTGCAAACAACGACTACAGAGTAAAGCAAAAAAACAAAAATCATATCATGAAGATTCCTACCTGGTTGTTCTTGCAGAGGTCAGCCCACATGCTGGTTCCATCCCCGCCTCGCATCAGCACGTGGTAAATAAAGAAGTAAATCCCAGGTATTGAGCAGGTGAATTTCCCTGTAGACGGGTCATAGTGGTTCCCAAGATTTGTGACTACGTCGTCGAATTTCAACACTTCATATCCCTCATGTTGCTTCTTAAGTCCTGCATAAAACGCAATCTTTGGCACTGTGTTGTAAGTGGCAGCGCTGATGGCACCGGTGGGCCCATTTATTCCGGGTGCTCCGGGTGGACCAGGAGGGCCCGGTGCCCCCCGTTCTCCGGGCGGACCAGCAGGACCAGGTGGCCCGGGCTCCCCACCTGGACCCCTCGGACCCATCCTCCCGACGCGCCCCGGCTCTCCTTGAGGACCTTGGATGAACGTCGGAAGCGACTGAACCAGACGGTTGTCTTTGATCGGGTTGGTTGCCTTGGCCGTGGCCGTGGCCGCTGTCCCGTGAGAGTCGCAAACCATTTGACAGGATCCGAGCATCTCGTAGCGGGCAGGAGTCCCGGCGGTGTTCACCATGACCGGGATCAGAACCACCAACACCAGCACCAGCGCGACGCCACAAACACCAGTTGCGATCATCTGCGCTCTGCGGATTCGCTGTGTTCTCCGGATTGGATGGTCTTCCAGCCTGCTTGTGGGCGATATTTTTATAGAGGGAAGAATTTCACCTGCTCTTCTATAATACTGCAACTTTTGGAGATAAAATAATCCTTTAAATGTGTATGCGCAAAGGTAACCATCCACAACTTTTACGCGCTGCAGTATCCGTTTAACTGATTCATCTCTACTTTCTCACTGCAAAGAAAACAACTACTAAAGACTTTTTTTTAGAGGAAACACAATCTGCGTTATGTGGTTATGCAGCACAAAGTCAGCTGCAGAAGTTTCTGCCCACCACGGTGCCACAGGAGAGAATGGGCTAGAAATGAACCGTTACCCGCTTCTGTGTGTGGACAGTGAGGGGAGGGGTGGAGGTGATGGATGGGATAGAATGCATGCATTTCTTCAATCAAAAGAGAGAAAGTGAAACACAAACACTGATGCAAATTTGAAGCTATGAAATGATTATGATTTCAGCAGGGTTATAACACAGTATATTACTTTTTCTATTGATGACTGTAATGGTTCGGCCCACAACACGTTATTTGAACGTATCCTAACAGCTTTTAATGCAATGAAACAGAATGGCAAGCAAAACTGGACACAAAAAACGTAGAAAAGAACTAAGAACTAAGAAAACAGGAAATGAGACAGAAATAGAAATAACTGAACTGAAACTGAACATCCAGACAAACAAGGCTGAACAGAGGAAACTCAAGACATGGAACAAAACCCACAAAATAAGACAAGAAAACCTCTAAACCATGAGTCTAAAGGTCTTAAGCATAATTAGGCCCATTAAAGACGAAAAGCTATACTCCTTTGGCACCTGGTCACACCTTAGTGGCTCCTAGTGTCCAATTTATCATTTGGAAAAAATCTATAGAGCGACTGAAAGGAAGGAGGGAGTCACTAGTCACTAGGATCTGTCAGTGAAGGATGGCTTCACACAAATATACTTATGAAATGACTGAATGTAGAAAGATTTTTAAGGAAAATTGGGTGAGATCACTTAAGGTATTACCAGTAAAAAATATCTAAATGATTGCTTAGCCTTAATAAGTGATAGTGTTAGTTAAAATGTACAGCTGAATTTTCAATTTAAAAAGATTTAAAAGAAAATGGCCTGTCCAGATTAAACTTCTCCAAAGTTTGAGTGATGAAGGGCTAAGTCTTGGTGAGGAGGGCAAATGATGATGTGCTCATGAATGCAGGGGCTGTCACTCTTTGTCGATGGCACCTCACTGCCAGGTGGAGAGATAGATGAGCAGGAAGGAAAAACACAGATAGCCTTGTTTGTTTGGGAGGAGGGAGGATTTGATTGCAGCCTGAATGAGATTCTATGGAAGTCACAAGCGCAACAATGTTTGTTGAATCATAATCTTCAAATAGTGGCCAACAGAGCTCTTAAAAGTTAAAAGGACTGTAAAAGGAAATAATGAGCTGTATCACATAACAAATATTAAAGATCTTATTTTGTCACAAAGAAATTGTTAAAAAATCAGCAGAAGTGTATTTGCAATATGTAAATGTATTTACTTTAAGTAAGAACATTCAAATCAAAGGTTTTATTTAGGGCCACACACCTCTGCTGCTTTTAGCTTATCGTGTACTCACCTAATGGCACAGATAAAAAGAAAAAAGTACACAAATACTCTGATGTAGGAGTATAGCTAATGAAAAGAATTTCAGAATCAGGGGAAAATAACAAATCCAGCATACAAACAAAAAATAAAGAAAAAATGTATTTGTTGTTGGCACTTAAATAGAAAGAGATCAAAATGTCTGCTTAAAGGGGCCCTGAGTAATTTTCTTGCACCATACAAACTCCACACAGAAAGGCCATGGCAACCAGGGTTTGAACCCATGACCTTCATTGCTGTGAGGTGACAGTGCTAACCACCCCACCACCCACTCACTTTCAGCACTCATGCAAATAGTTGAGGAGTGTATGATGACAAGACTGACCCAACAATCTTTTGGTCCAAACAGTAGGTCCACCACTTTGGTCCATACTGAAATCTCTCTGTCTGTGGTGATCTCCTGACTTTTCCTGTGGCATCACCATGAGGTCTGAGCATAGGGTTTGAGGTGGACTGAAATCTCTTGCCAACTATTGTATAGATTGCCATGAAATCTGGTGCACACATTCATTTTCCCTCAGGATGGATTTTAATAACTTTGCTGATCCCATAACATTTTATCTAGCACCATCATCAAGTCAAATTTATAATTTGTCTGATAACTTTGGTCAGCCTCAGCTGTAGGCTACTTTCTGCTTAGTGCTAATTAGCAATATGCTAAAGTGACATGGTGGTAAACATTATACCTGGTAAGCATCAGCATGTTAGCATTGTTAACATGGCAAGGACAATTATCCTCCTCCCACTGCCTCTCCACAGGCGTGCCCCAAGGCTCAGTGCTAGGGCCCCTTCTCTTCTCAATTTACACCACCTCACTTGGGCCGATCATTCGCTCACACGGCTTCTCTTACCACTGCTACGCAGACGATACGCAACTCTATCTATCCTTCCCGCCAGACGATCCCACTGTCTCGGCGCGGATTACAGACTGTCTCTCGGACATATCTACATGGATGAAGGCCTGCCACATTCAACTAAACCTCTCCAAGACTGAACTCTTGGTCATTCCAGCCAAGCAATCCATTTACCATAACATCAAACTACAAATTGACTCCTCAACCATCACTCAAACCAAGGTGGTGAGAAACTTGGGTGTCTTGATTGATGATCAACTGTCATTTTCAGACCATGTCGCTGCTGTCTCTAAGTCATGCCGCTTTGCTTTATACAACATAAGGAAAATCAGGCCCTACCTCACTCAGTATGCCACCCAGCTTCTGGTACAGGCCATGGTTATCTCTCGCCTCGACTATTGCAACGCCCTCCTAGCAGGTCTTCCAGCTTGTGCTGTGAAACCCTTACAAATGGTTCAGAACGCAGCAGCTGTCTGGTTTTGATCAGCCCAAAAGGACTCATGTCACTCCATTACTCAGTGACCTCCACTGGCTTCCCGTGGCCTCCAGAATCAAATTCAAGTCACTAATGCTTGCATACAGAGTGACCACCGGGTCTGCACTCATCTACCTAAACTCCATTATACAAACCCTACGTTCCTTCTCGGCCTCTACGGCTCCTCCAGCGAGCGAGCCTGGCTCTGCCAGCCCTTCACACAAAGCAATCCCAGTCCCGGCTGTTCTCATCTGTGACACCACGATGGTGGAACGAGCTACCACACGCCATCAGAGCAGGGGCGTCCCTCTCTAACTTCAAGAAGCTCTTGAAAACTCATCTCTTCCGAGAACACTTCCTCTTATAACACCTCTAACTAACTAACCTCTAACATGCACTTCCTGTGCTCTTCTTCTTCTATCCCTACATTTATCTTGTATTGACTGCACTTTTTGTTCTGATTGCATTTTCTGTTAACTCTTACTTCCTTCCCTAGGTATTTACCCATTGATGTGATATGTACTATGAGCTCTTACTAGGATTTATTGCTACTCTTACTAGTATGTATTGTCAGTTGTAGATCTGTATTTGATGCTCTGTTGATACTTGTAAGTTGTTCCTCAAATGTAAGTCGCTTTGGATAAAAGCGTCTGCCAAATGAGTAAATGTAAATGTAAATGTAACATCACATATCTTGGTTAGTAAATTTTCTCTAAATAGGGAAAGAAACATACAAACTCCACACAGTAACCAATAAAATGTCATCTAATGCAACCAATATTGGTTGCATTAGATGACATTTTATTTTCCTCTTGAGCAATTATAAAAACCAATTATAGGCCCATATGAAATCTCCCATTTTTAAGTAAAATCATTGAAAAAGCTGTTTTTCAACAGCTTTGTGCTTTCTTGGCACTAAATAACTGTTTTGAGGTCTTCCAGTCAGGTTTTCGACCACACAACAGCACTGAGATGGCTCTTGTTAAGGTCTTCAGTGACTCAGTGCTGCATTCGACATGGTCGCCACAACATATTACTAGACAGACTTGAAAACTTAAAGGACAGGGACTACTTTGTGTCTATAGGTAATTACACATCTGAGCTGACAAAAATGACATGTGGAGTTCCCCAAGGCTCCATTCTGGGGCCTCTTTTGTTCAACATTTACATGCTTCCACTGGCTCAGATTATGAAAAACAACAAAATATGTTACCATAATTATGCAGATGACACACAGATTTACATAACCATTTCACCAGGGGACTATGATCCCATACAAGCGCTGAGTAACTTTATTGAGCAGGTCAACGATTGGATGTAACAGAATTTCCTTCAATTAAACAAGGATAAAACTGAAGTTATTTTTTTGGAGCCAGGGAGGAACAACTGAAAGTCAGTGCTCGACTTCAGTTTGTAATGTTAAGAACCACAGACCAAGCCAGAAATCTTGGTGTAGTCATGAACTCAGACCTGAATTTAAGGAGCCATATTAAGACAATTACAAAGTCAGCCTACTATCACCTGAAGAATATATCAAGGATTAAAGAACTTATGTCTCAGCAGGACCTGGAAAAACTTATCCATGCATTTATCTTCAGTCGACTCGGCTACTGTAACGGTGTCTTTACAGGGCCCCCTAAGAAATCCATCAGACAGCTGCAGCTGTTTCAGGACGCTGCTGCTCGAGTCCTCACTAAGACCAAAAGGGTGGATCACATAACTCCAGTTCGGAGGTCTTTACATTGGCTTCCTTTATGTCAAATAATTGATTTCAAAATCCTGCTGTTAGTTTATAAAGCACTAAATGGTTTGGGGACAAAATACATTTCTGATCTTCTGCTTCATTATGAACCATCCAGACCTCTCAGGTTGTCTGGGGCAGGTCTGCTTTCTGTCTCCAGAGTCAAAACTCAACAAGGAGAAGCAGTGTTCAGTTATTATGCTCCGTATATCTGGAATAAACTCCTAGATAATTGCAGGTCTGCTGAAACTGTCAGTTCTTTTAAATTAACTGACTGAAGACTTCTTTTTTACTATAGCTTTTAATTAAATATTTTTGTTTGTAGGTTTTTACCATTGCTTTTAATTTAACATTTACATGTTGAGAAATGAGTAGGTAATTGAGTGAAAAGATAATGAGAGTGAGATTGAACAGAGTGAAGGAAGTGGTCTTAAATCTCGCGCCTGAGTGATTTGCAGGAACTTGTGTCCACCTGTAAACGTGCAGGTGGGTCCAGAGTATAACTGGATCAAAGAGGCCTGCGGACAGACATCTCCTGGTTGTCCAACCCCTCAGCCTGTTTTTATTTTCCATTTAACTCTTTTAACCCTGATTGTATACTGTACTGTAACTTTTATTATATTTATGTTGCTTTTAAACTTTTTTATATTTCCCAGTTGCTTTTATGTTTTATGTAAAGCACTTTGAATTGCCTTGTTTTTTAAATGTGCTATACAAATAAACGTGCCTTGCCTTGCTTGCCTTGCCTTGCCTCTTCCTGGTTTCATTGTTTAATTTTATGCATGCATCTTACAGCTGAGTTTGGGAGGGCACGCATGTGAGCTAAAATACATTATCATTTCTAAAAGACCACACATTTTCTGTGGGATGGGTGCAAAGAGAGAAATAGAATAGTATATAAAGACACACATGCACCCTCACACACACAGACACAGTGGGACATACTGTGGCGGCTATGAGTCAGTGAGCACTTGTTAGTGGTCAGGCTCTTTCCCTCCAGTTGGCACAAGCCTCCAGTGACTCAGGGAGACTTGTCGACCAGGAGCCAGAGTGAACAGCAGTGTCAAAAAAAACTAAATGCTGTGGGAAGAAGACACAACTTGTATTAAAAAGTGTTTCACAGTATCACACCAACTGAATCAGAGTGCATATTTTTTTTATTTCTGATCTCACGTGTCAGTCCAATGTTGACTTTCATCACTCTTTTCCAGGACAAGATCTTAGTTACTCAGCTCACCTCCGCTTCTGTATTGAAAAATTCCTCTGGTGGTGGAGAGCTCTGACAGGTTGTTTTGAGTCTCAACTTTGGAGTTCATTTACAACCAGTCAGGCAGGAGTCCTGGGGGAGCCTGATGATTTTTGACATCCGGACAAGCAGATGTTCAGAGGACATGAATAAAACATACAGTCCATCTGACCACAGACCAGAGATTTTCCGTGTGTCTAATGAAATATGAGGCGTGATTTCAATTCACAAAAATCTCTTTGTCAGATAACTGTGATGCTGCATGAAATATGTATGGCATTTATATAGCCTGACCTGGGTGGCTAAGCAGGGTTCAATTATGGTTATGACAATCAAAGCTGACACAGGTTTGATTGTCTCAGAATTTATGTGGTGAATGGAAAGGAAACTGAATGGGCGTCTTGTTACCAACATGGAATATAAACAGAAATATTATGTGACCACTGACACCCAAGTGTTTATCAACTGATGAAACACCATGTGTGCCAGGCAGCGATAAGATGCATGGCCCTCAGTACTTTTCACACCTTCTGCTCTTTCAGAAATTGAGTGTTTATTTTTCTTTTTCCACAGAAAAGCCAGCGAAAAGGCTGGGCTCAACAGTTCAGCTCAGCAGGGGGGTGGGGTTAACAGAATGCGTTACCACACCACCCACTCAAAGCTGGTACTGTATTTAAGATGGAGACACAATCATCCAGGGAGGGATATGATTATTTGCTTCCAGCTGACTGTATGTGTGTGGACTTCTGAAGGAATACATTTAATTTTGATTTGTAAATGCTTAAATATAATGAATATGCTTTCCAAATACAAATACAGGTCATGCTTTCCACATGTGGGAAAAAGGACAGAAAAAGATTAAAATACAACAGAGAGATTATTCAGAGATTCAGATCATTTGAAAAGTAAAAATCAAATACCTCCTACATGAGAATTCATCAAACACGCCTGAGAATTTATGACTGTAATATGGAGAGTGGAAATACTTTTGGCTGTGGATATTCTAGCTCCTCCTAGAGGGAAGTTAATGAATTTCATTTAAACAGGCCATAAACAATCGCAATACTCCGGTTTTTAATGTTTTTTGTTCAATTTGTCATTTATTAAACCAGGTAAAAATCTTGTTGAGATTAAATCTCTTTTTCTAGAGATACCTGGCCAAGAAGGCAGCCTAACAAGCAATATTACTAATAAAAACCACTAAGACAAAAATAAATTCAAACAAAGAGGCTATGAAAAGAGCACCGACAATATCTAGTTAAGATGCATTCACAGGTAATGCTCTTACCCGCTCGCATCGCATTCTGCAAAATGTCCTTCTACTATATCAAGTAATTCAATTAAAAGATCATGTTTTCCTCTCTGCTGCGTCCTCCTGTCCTCCAGCAGGAGCTCAAAGCCAAACACGTCATCACTCACATGCAGTCTGTGAATAAGATGTTGAATCATGGTTTGCGTCTTGCGAGAGCCTGTGCAACAGCATAGAAAGAAATATGAGAAGATACAGTCTATGAGAAGGAGATCACTGTTGTGCAATGGAAGAGTCTGCACATGAAAAGAGAATGTTTGTTTGGCTTAATAAATCACTAAATAAATCAATTAAATCCACATATACTTCAAAAAAGTAAATGTTTCAAAAACATTGCAAAACTTATCTGATACAGGTAGATGAGGTTTTATAGCATGATATCTTGTTGTTTCATTTCTGAAAAATCCAGAATGTGGGCAACTATTCAGAGATGTGCAACTGCAATAGGTAACAGATTTTCAGCTCTGACAAGCATTAAAGACTGATACTAATATTTTCAGACTTTAATCACAGATAAACACATTATGCTGATATTGAAAATATGTTTTTTTTAAAAATTGGACCATTGCACTCAAACTCTCCACAGCAGCAATGCAATAATAGGGGAAACTGGGACACAGGTAACCCTAAAACAAATAAATAAACTTCAACTCTAATTATTAAAACATTTGATGAATACATTTGATAACATTACATTGGTGACCTATAACTGAGTACATCTACTCTAGTACTTCAGTTAAACACAATTTTGCATTTTATCTACACTACGTGTCAGAGGAAATAATTTTTACTCCACTGCATTTTGTAATAGTTTTAGTTACTAGTTATCTTCAAGTTTAATGCATAGATGAATATGCAATGCATAGATTTTATAAACACAAATATATGATCATCTTATAAAATTATACATTTTTATTTTACTGAACCATCGAACAGTATATAAAGACATTCAAATTTATTCCACCTCGACCAGCTACAACAGTGAATATTGCAAACCAACATTTTAATGATAATAATAAAACTAATCTCATTATAACATCGATTCAACTTTAGGAATCAATCTGAAGACTGGCTGATCAGCCATAATGTATTTAAATAATGAATAAAAATAAACATTATGAACATACTTTATATTTGTAAAGAAACATATATATGAAACAAGATAATATTTGAGCAAAACAGATGTTTGGCAGTGAGAACATGCTCGCCCCTGCATTCAAGGAGTGTTTTGATTGCTCACAATAAAACTTTATGTATTGCAACCTGGAATTCAGGATTACAACAACGGATTATAACAAACCCAAATCCCCCATGCAACAAAAAAAAATAAGTACATTGATTTTCATCGAGATGTCAATCGATGCACTGTTTCGCTGATGGCATCAGAGGGTGGTGTGTCACATTTTCTGCCGATGAGATTGAGCGGCAGTGAGAGGCTTAGTGGCAAATACAATCGAGGAGTGTAAACATACCGAGGGCCGCAAGAGGCCGATCAATGCCTCCAGTCTGGGATTGATTAATTACCTCAAGAAAGAGACTGAGGTGTGAGGGCACCAGAGAAACCTGATCAGAACAAGATTTATCACCCAATCTCTGTATCATCGCTCCCTCCCTCTTACTATTTTGTCTTTTCTTATCCTATTGTTTTTTTTTTCAAAACTGCCCTCCATTTACTGACTTGAGCGTGTTATGTGAAAGTGTGAGTGACCTCTTAACATGTTGTACAGGTTAAAAAAAAGAAAAAGAACTAATGATAACCGTACCCTATATTTTAGAATGATAGTGGTTGGAAACATCTAACAAAATGTATAACCTAAACTTAAGTTAAAAACCTTTAATAACCAGAGAGTTGAACAATGTACCAGACAATAATGTCGCTGTTAAATATCAACTACATAAGATGATGTCCTTTGTGAAGGTTAAGTGAATTATTTTGTTAGTTCTGAGAGTAAATCACTTTTTTCGCTTTCATCATACTATATATATTTTATGCACTTGATAAACATAGTATTTGCAACTCTTTTTGCAGTTCTGTTTACAGGGGCAATGTGACTGCGAGTACCGTCACTACGGCTGAGAATGCGCTTGGACTGTTCTACCAACGAGCCTGGCTCTTTTGTGTTGCATGTTTAGTATCCTGTACCTGGGTAGGGTGACAGCTCTCACCCTTTGCTACAGGCACCTCAAAGGAATAATTCAACATTTTGGGAAGCCTGCTTAATAACGAATTAGATGAGAAGAGTAATACCACTCTCATATCTGTCAATTAAAGACTACAGCCTGAAGGCATTTAGCTTAGCTTAGCACAAAGACTGGAAACAACTAGTCTGGCTATGTCCAAAGGAACAAAATCAGCATACCTGTATCTCTAATGATCTGATTAACACTTTTATCTTATTTGATTAATTCATACAAAGTGTAACGACGTTCAGCTGCCAGACTACTTCAGGGACTCTGACTAACTATGAGCACAGAGCAGTAGCAGTAGGTCTCTGTTAGTTGCCTGGCAGATGCCCATAGCCAAGAAACAGTCCCACACATAACCCCCTGTAAAGCTACATCTTTTGAATGGATTAAACAAACAGGGTGTTAATTTGTGAGATTTAGAGGCATGGGTAGGTGGATTTTGTTACCATTGGCCAGAGCCAGGTTAGCTGTTTCTCCCTGTTTCCAGTCTTTATGCTAAGCTAAGCTAACTGATTTCTGGCTGTAAAGCCCTATATTTAACAGGCAGAAATGAGAGTGGTATCAAACTTTTCATCTAACAAAAGAAAGAAAAGTGAGCAAGTGTATTTCCCAAAACTACTGCTTTAATATTCTGCCGATTGTTATTTCTACTGTCTGGCATACATTTCTTAAAACCTGGAGTTGTTATTGTTCTTCTTGAGTTTATGTTTGTGTTTCAAACAGAAAAGACTTGGAGAGACCAAAATGAAAACTTAATCATATATTGACACAAATCAGGCTCACATTCAGAAACAACCACAACCAATCACAGGACAGAGAAAAAGCAGACATCTCTGTCGTTCCACAGATCTGCAATTACATGACAACTAAATTCAAATTACTGTGTTGTGACTTGTGTAGTGACTGCAACAACAGGGTTTAGCTCAACCTTAAGTAGTAACCACATGTCACACCTTCAAGAAAACAATGCAGCTGTTGATTGGTGATGCTGACGTTTTTTACGACTCATTTACACTTACCACAATGCATCCGTTCCATTTTAGTTGCAGTATAATGATAACATGCAGAACAAACTTAGAAACAGAGCTGGATAATTTTGTATTTCTGCATACTTTTTTTTGTTGTTGTTTAATCTGTGAGAGTGGCCTCACAAGACAATAAAGTGTGAGTACATTAAGAAATTTAGGAAATTACGTACCTCTAATTTATACCAGCAAAAATTAAACAAAAGAAAAAGTGCAATCATGGCAAGAAAGATGATTTTCTCATTTTCTCCAGCTTCAAGATTCCATACTCAACTCCCCCACCCCTCACATGGTGAACATTTTATGAGCGGATTTAATTATTTTTAGACTCAGCATGTTAAAATGTGATTACTTTTTAGGCCAATAACTATGGTATTTCTCCATTTGTACAGTATGTTCCTAGCATTTGAACCTTCATCAAAGCTGCTCTAATCAATATTTTTATGTTAAGAGTGTTTATGTAACCCACAGAGAATTATTACCATACTTCAGCAGCTTCCATCAGCTTTATGGAGCGTTTTAGCAACTTTGAACATGTATTGGTTTAACTGCCCACACCTTGACTGTTTTGGTTCAGTTTCACATCTAAAAAAAAATTAAAAAGTCTTTAAAATCCAACTCCACCCAGTACCAAAGGACAGCAGTCAAAGTAAAAGACTAGCTTGTGAATACAGTGGAGCACCTAGCAGCTAAAGAGCCTGATATTTCCCTCAGGAGTGGGTTGGTAGAGAGAAAAACAAAACTAAAAGAGAGTGAACATTGGACTTACACTCATCACCCTTTAATGAATGTAATGTGCTTAAACATATTTTCATCAGCACACCAACATATTTATCAGTGATTGAAGAATGCAGATATTAGTATCCGTCTTTAAATTGTATGTTTGTCTAAGTCTAAAATCTATAGCTGCTTCCTTTGTGCTACACGTGGAAATGCTGCTTACTAACATGTTCACCATAACAACTTTATAAGGAAATCATGTGTGGAGATTGTGTTTAGTTGGGTAAGTTTGACTTGTGATCTCAGTATTTCAATTAACCTGCAGCATTTTGTCTGTTAGGAATTCCCCATACTGTTTGATACTGACGCTTGCAGGGCAGAGAGCAACCATTTCACACAATTAATGCTCGCTATGCTTAGCCTATAAATGTATTAAATGTCACTTGATTTTATTGTCTAGTATCACTGCATGATAAGCATATGAGGGACAAAGAGGGTTGGCTACTTTAGCTATCCATTTTTTTAATGCGCGAACTGTTTAAGTGAAAAGCATTCATTAAGAGTGACATTTTCTGTGGTATCACCATTCATTTCCATGCTAACTTCCAGCCAAAGTTAAGACTTGGACCAGCTTATAGACTCTTAAAGTCATCACTGTCGACACATAAAGAATAATGAACAATATAATTGTCAATTCACAAAAGCTACTGAGTCTCAATAAGCTGTTGTGGTCAGTCATATGAATCTCCTTATATAAGACTGTGAATAAAGACTGGTCACTCTCTTAACCAGGACAGCTACATGACAGCGCTGCTGTCTGATGCATGACTGTCTCTCTGTCGCCCTACATCCTCACCCGAACTAATGATGACCTTTGATTCCCAAAAGATGTCAGGAGATGAGAGAAAAAAAGGCAAATGCACCCAATTAATTTAGGGTGAAGAGGACTGGAACGTGTGAGCACGTCATGCTGCTGGAGTGAATGGTGCGGAGCTCCAGGAAAGACAGAGCTCACTTTAATTAGGATTCAGGAGGCCCATTGTCAAAGATAATTAAAGCTGACAGCCACTGTGGAGTAGAGAGGAAGAGAGCAAAAAACACCTTCAAACTACATGCTACACTTTCTACATAGTCTCTCAATCTCCAACTCACACACACACACACACACACACGCAACCATAACCTGCGGTACCATCCTTCATCCTAGCTTGCTGGGAAACTGCATACTAGGCAATAAAATAGATGACAGATTAAAAGAGACACATACTTGTACAGCCTTTTGAGCCTGAAATTGAGCTGAACAACATAATTATTAGAGGTCACAGTCTGAGCAGTGTGCAGACAGCTGGCCATCCCACAGATGTGTGGTTTATTGCTATAAAAAGTGCAATTTGTCTACATTACTTGAACTAAAGTAAGTTCAAGTTTAGCATCTCATAATAATAATTAATCTGTAAGTTGGTTTAGCACAGTCTATATCTGCTATACCCTTCTGGTTTAAAGAATAATGTCTTGTTTGTTAAAATATCTATATTCAGGGATTGACCAAATACCAAATAGCCTAGCCTAATTCAACGTGTATCAAATATTCTAAATATACTTTTCCAAAATACCATAAACTTCACAAACTATCACTTCACAAACCTATCTATTGTTTTATTTGATCTATCCCTACTGACTCAGTGTTTGAGAGCAGTAGCTTCTCTGCCTAGTGAGTCATGCGAAAAATCTGACATATTCAACCAGTTAACAAATCAAATATTCACATATCTCTGGTTCACCCAGATGAAGTTTGGTTCTAAAGTAACCAACAGTTTAACATTTAACTAAAAGTTTGCAAATGACTCATAATTTCATCCTAATTTTGTTACTAGGTGTTTGGTAGTGAAGGGCCTTCTGAGATCAACTCTAAAACACTTTTTTTATGCAAAAACTTGAAATAGGCTAAAGCAAGTTAACGTTAACTCTAAGGGCTACTGTTTGGGTCAAATGGTTATCTAGAACATTACATAAATTGGTAAACTATTTAGCCTCAAACGTAACAGGACCTGTGATGTATGCTAAAAATGAAGGTGGCACATCTAGATCAATTTTCTGTTCAGACCTCACCAATCAGAGGCATAGTTTGTTTATGATGTCAAAATGTAGTCTTCTCACAAAGTATTTTACTGTATTTTTAAACTTACACTAAAGAATTTTGATACAAAATTACTAAATTTGAAGTTATTTCCATTAACCCTATCAAATACAAAAGACAAACACCTCTTTAGTATTTTTAATATGTATTTGAAATACATATATCATAAATACTGCCCACCCCTGTCTATAATATTTATTTATTTATAATTATTAATCTATATTAATCTGTAAACTGGTTTAATTACAATGTGACTACCAGTATGTAATTTTTAACAGTGGCCACTGAGATCCCACGTGGCATTACAAGATAAAAGGTCTTTCAGTTTTACTGGGTTTTTTTCAGTCAGTTGCTTTAAAACAGCACTAATCACTACTTTTACATTAGCAAAGGATCAAATCACTGTGTATAATGTGAAAGTGGTTGTTTTTAGTGACTAACCCACAGAGAATCTTCACAAAACTCTGCAGACCAACACAGAGGTAAAATATGAGTGAATATTGGACTTAAATTCATGAGGTGGCCTGAAACAAGACTCCAAGTAAGTCTAATGTTAATCTGCATCTTCCAGATGTAGAAATATGCTACAATTTTCTAAACGCATTTCTCCCAAGTGGCAAAAAAGAATGCAAGTCACTCAATAATGTCAGTTACACACAATATCAATAAAAAGTTTGCTTAAATTACACATAAGCTACTGGTCATACCAGACCAAAATGAGGCTGTAGCCGCAATCCTGAGTATGACGGCTTGAGCAAAAATGCATTTCATTCCTTCTGAATTCTACGTTTTTTCTTCACATCACTTTAAATATTCTCCTTTGGTCTTGACCAGTGTAATGAATCCAGTGACGGAAAATGATTTACTGACATTTGCTGGGACAAAAGATCCGTTTTGGAGAGTTTCTTTTAAATTACCAGACAGACTGTTAATAGCCTGATTCCCTCGATTAATAACAACAATGAAGATTTGAAGAAATAATGTTGAATAATGCATTTGTGATGTTTTGTGACTTAGCAACTTCATTGTAAAAGTGGGGTATTAAAAAAGAGCCATAGAGCCACAACAGTTTTCGATAATTTCCGATTTTTACGGTCAAAGGAAACTAACGTATTTGCCTTCATATAAACTCTAAACACATCTGTGAGCTCTTTCTAAAATAACGAGACATAATATACACCGTTACATTTATTTTGATTCTACAAAATCAGCTTTGAATTTTCATTCAAATAAGAATTTTCTTCATATTCTCCCTGTGGAATGGAATATTGCAACCACTTGTACACTTATTCAGGGTTTTAAGCAGCATCACTTTCTTGCAACTGTACCTTTTTTTTTTTTTTTAAAGCTTGGTATTCACATTGACAATCTAGCTCTCATATTATTACAAATACACAGATCTACAGTACTGTACATCTTTCAAAGCTCAATACACAAGCTGACACCATATTTTCCCAAACTTGACACAGGTCTCTGATTTAATTTCATCATCTCCAGTTTTGTTTTCTGACAAAACAGTGCCTTTTGTCTGTTGTAGCTGTAGAGGCTGAAGTGCGTCATCACAGAGACCACCAGAGCCACCGTTGGAAAGGCACTTATTAGTGACAGATGAATTCCGATTGGCTAAGTTCTTTTTGTTGTGGTTGGTGTGCTCCTCCCTTTGTGAAGGGAAGAAGACACGTGGACATTTAAGAGTACTGCTGTGTGAATTTCTGGTGGAACTCCTTCACTTTGTTCAGCAGGATCTTCAGCTTGTCTGTCGGTGGCAAGATGGTCATTCTGGGGGGAGGGGGCGGAAGACAAAATTTAACTTTGAACTGAGTGGCGTAAGAGCAGCAGATGCTTTGCTTTAGAGTTAAGGATTAGTATGGATTTTAAAGAATCACTTACAGATCATTTTTAGAAAGTAATTAAATAACTAGAGAGCTCAGAAGCTACATTATGAAATGACAATCATTCTCTTCCTTAATCTTAGGAACATTGCTGGCTTGTGCAAGTGTAAAGGTGAAGAAAAATGACTTTTACATCAATGTTTCTTACAGCTTCTTTTAGACATGTATGAAAATTTATGGAAGGAACCATAATTCTCATGCAAGATTGCTGATATTTATTTAGCCATGGAGCTAGCATGAATGGAAATTTTCAATATAGGGAGAGATTAATCAATTAGGCAATTTCCAGAAAATTAATTAGCAACTCTTTTGATATTTAACTTATCTTTTTAGTCATTTTTTTAAATCTGAATTTCTTTGTGTTTTGAACTATTGATCACATTATTCTTGTAGGAAGGCTTTTTAAACTCTTGCCCTGGTTGCATGACGAAATAAAAAACAGTTTCAAGAGGCTGATATGGCACGTGAAGAAAACTGCCTCTTTCACAGTGCTTCATACTAAATTAAACTGATTTTGTTTCCTTTGTGCATAAGACAAGATGACCGAGTTAATACATTTATTACAGTGCTCTTACGAGGTGGTAACGTCACAAGATGCGTGCACATGTTTCTGCTGCTGAAGCCTTTATGTTCATCTGACAACACTCAATTCAGACTTGTGACATATTGAGAGTGAGTAAAAAAAAGAAGAAAAAAGAAAAACTAGACTGAATTAGCAACTATTTTGAAATTCCTTTTTCTGACATTATAAAAGATTGAAGGATGAATAAAAAAATCTGCTAATGAACTAATAATGAATAGAATTGTTAGTTGCATGCCAATAAGAGAGATATGTTTTCATACCTGAAGTGGTACGTTCCATCCTTCTGGCCAAAGCCACTTCCAGGTACTAGGCAGATCCCGGTCTCCTCTAGCATCTTCATGCAGTAAAACATATCTGGCTGCTGACCGTTGTCCTAACAGAGAGAGAAAAAAACATTATAGACGTATTTGAGGCTAAATATTCTGGTTGCATGAGACTAATTCCAGCAGCAAGTGTTTTATCAAGAATTTAGCTACTTTTTTGTTGAATAAGTACAGTTTTGCTGTGACTATATGCAATATTTTTACTTTGAAGTAAAAATTTTGTTTGTTTAATTTTGACTTGAAGTACTTTTTTTGCAACATTCCCACTGAACTGCTTTCTTCATTATGTTTTTTTTCTTGTATTACTTCAAACAACATTCTGTGCTTGATTCATAACGTATTAGAAAGGATTTTCAATTTTTACAAAATCGAATTAATTTAAAACAGCTCAAGAGAGGATAGTTTTTTAACCAACAGTCTCTCACTACCGTACTTTAAACATAAAAAGGGGGAATCACAATTATATAGTGCTATATTTCTGGTAAACCTCTTCAGAAGCTCTTCAAGTTAATACATTTTACTGTGCCGATAATTGTATTCTACAATTTCATGGTGTTCCTATGACCTATTTTAGCAAACGTGCCCTGTACATAACTTTGAGTAAGGACAAGACATTTTCTTCAGCAGTGCAAAGATAACTGAAGGTTGATGAGAACTAATTTGAGGTCAAATAAATCCTAAATATGTCTAATGGATCAAAAGCTTTTTGTAAAACATTTAAGTGTGTGAGCCTTAGAAGTAGCTGAGTGTTCAACTCAATGGACCGCACAACAGCTCTAATCAAACTGCCAATGGCAATGTTGACAAGAGTGTGGTTAAAGAAGCTCTGCCTTTATGCATTGTTTTGGGGGAAAGCACAGCCAAAAACAAAGCAATGCTGCAAATGTGTGATCAACATGGTGAGCGGAGTCACTGGGATTGATGAGGTGTCAGTCGGTCAGCTTTACTCTGACCTTATCCTCTGTAAGGCTAATCAGATTCTCGGCGGCACGGCTCATCCGCCCTCCCTGAAATTCCTACTGAGCAGTCAACCTCGGGACAGAACTGAAACCACAAGCTATTGGAAATCATTTGTTCCCTTTGGCAAACAGGGCAGTGGATGCACAGTGTACTGAACCTTTGTTCAATAGTTATTTTATCCAGCATAGTGCAACACTTTAAGTGAAATAATAGTAAGTGGACCAAATATTAAGCAGTAGATTAATGAGTGTGTTGATAAAGAACGTTTATATAATTGTCACTCTTTTTTTTTCTCTTTTTTGCTGCTCCTGATCGATGTAATGTCCTCAAAGCAACAACACAGTCAAACTTGAAAAATGGAAACATTTATAAGAATGTGTTCTGACCATGGCCTCTTTGATGGCCTTTTCAGGGATGGTTATGCAAGGGAAGGAGTACATAGCACCCTGCACAGGATTGCAGCTGATGCCTTGCACAGTATTGAGAGCCTGCTCTGTAAGCTTGGCCTTCTCTGCTAAGGCACTTAAGGTGGCTGTGCGCTCCTGGATGTGGGAGACAGAGAGAGAGAATAGAAAATAAACCAAAAGTTACTAGAATCAGGAAACACTGGAACAACATTTGCTGTGCCTGCGATTGACTATATTATAGTCATTTATCTCGGGTAGCAATCCACCTGTATTTTCAAGCTCAAGGAGGTCTGGAGAAAATCTCAGCCACAAAAAATGGTCTTTAAAAAAACTGGTCCTAAAGCAGTGTTAAAAACTGACCAATTATGGAAAGGGTTATGTTTCAGTACGATTAAGTCAACCCCTGCCTTTTATTAGTGGGAAGTGAACTGAGAAAGCTTGAATTTTTCCAGACTTCTGTAAGCTCCACGAGACAGAAGGGTGCCAGATATTGTACAGTCAGTATAAAGTAAGATCATTTCACACAAGCAAGACGTCCTGACTTTAAGGGGTTTTCATAAGTAACTTATGCTACTGTCTAAAACATGTTCCAAAGCAGCTTTGTGCATGGTGTAATCCATTGACCATGATAATGATTGTAAGTAATGGTTCCAGCAATTCAGTGCTAGGAGACAATCATTTACAATATATCACAAGTTAATGAATACAATTTTTAACCCCAAAACCGACAAAAACTCATATTTTGTAAAACAGCTACATAATGGGATATAACGTATATTCATTTGAGTAAAGAGTGATTTCAGATTCACAGAGAGTCAAGATAAGACAGTGTGCAACAAAGTGCATACACTCATTTTAACCAGCCATTTTAACACCACAAAATGTACTTAACATTATTCAAGAAAAGCCAGCCAAAACAGCCAAATAATATGAAAAGGCTGAACTGTCCGAGGTCAGTGGAGTCTCACCTTAAATATCATATTTCAGATGTTTTCAGTATGTTTAGAAGATTAGCTTAAGAGAAACCTCAACGTAACCCATTAAAAACAAACAAGTACTAAGTAAACCCCACAACCAGTAGCAGTGTACAGATAGCATTCTACAAAGAAAAAGCATAATGACACTGGTGTCAGTGTTAGTTTACAAACAAGATGTTGCAATATATTGGCGTATTGCTCTTTGTCCCATCCCTACTGCGTAATGATATATATATCCCATAAATAAGGGTTGTGGGACATAGACTGTGTACCTTGATAAATGTGTTATATGAGGGTTCCCCAGGCTGCGGAGGGTTGACCACCAGGTCCATGAGAGCCTGTCCAGGAACAGGAGGACACAGACGGACAGACACCAGCTTGATCAGCTGGGCCTTCACCTCATCATCCATATTGATGATCTCCATGTAGCCTCCACGGAAGCCGCACCTAAGAGGTAGAGCAAACAGTAGGATGTGACCTAGTAGCGCACAAAAAATATGTAAGAAACAAAATATAAACAAAAAAGAAATAGACAGGAAGTGAGCAAAGTCACAGCAAACACAAGGAACTAGTTGTCAACACTGTTTGGTCTGACAGATTTATCCCAGCATGAAAGTAAAATGACTTACTCTCCCATGTAACATTTTGAGGTGGAGTGGAAAGATGCCAGCTCCACTGTGTTTGAATACTCTGGCCCCATGTCAAACAGAACCTTCTTAAAAGAGTGGAACTGGCAACCATCAGCATACACATTATCCTGATACACCTGGGAGATGAAGACAGAACGACAATATGTCACAGGAACAGAAAACAAAGCAGGTAAGATGTTAAAAGAGATGCAGAGACTGTACCTCATCAGCCATGAGGAAGAGACGTTCCCTAGCTGCAAATTGGATTACATCCTCAATGCATTGTCTGCTCTGAACCTGACCTGTGAATGAGAAGGAGGCACATTACAGACAAAGGTTTGAAAGGGGTGATTAGGCAGGCACTTATGTCTTTTTGCTGCCATCTAGTGGCTCTTTGAGTAGCACATGAAACTGGGGGTTACAGAACTGCTTACAAGGAGAGGAAAATGATGAATACACCTCGTGCAGAAAGGATTTATTTTAAGCAAGTGGTGGAGCTAGTGGTTTAGGATGCGTGCCATATAGCTGCAACATCCCCAGTTAGATTCCAGCCGATGACATTTGTTGGCTTTCATATCCCCTTTCCCCTCATGTTTCCTGTCTATCTCTGTAAACTGCTGAAAATGGCCCAAAATAATCTATTAAATATGCAAGTCTTTAAAATTAAGGCCAAATCATCTGTGACTAAATTAGAGATGCACTATGTAAATGACATGTACAATTACTGCTGAATTGACAAAGAAAAATGACTCAAGCTCCACTTATTAGCCTTTTCTGGGGCTTTCACATCTTGCAGTCTTCTTTGGCAGATTAAGGCCAAAGTACTGTTTCCTATAACATACAGCCAATTTAAGTTGGACTGACAAAATAGTACATTATATACTGTGGAAAAACTCTAATTTGACACTTTGTTTTTCACTGTCATGTCAAAGCCCTTTTTTAATGATATTCTTAGGTTATTTTGTCAATCCCCTAAAACTGACACAACTTGATTATTCAAAGCGCCTAATAGGATGACATAATGCGAAATACTGACAACTACTACTGACAACTGACAACTACTAACAATCTCAACAATCTAGTAGTTACTTTGACCAAAAACAATGCTGGAAACTTTACCAGTGGGGTTTCCAGGATTGATGATGCACAGGGCTCTGGGATTGCAGTAACGCCGGGCCTCATCCAGGGAGCGCTGCAGCTCGCTGATGTCCAGACTCCAGCATTTTTCCTCATTAAGATAATAGTTGATCTGCACAGCGCCCAGTTCGGCCAGCGCAGCAGAGTAGAGCGGATACTGAGGTATGGAGATCATGACGCCTGTGCGAGTCGCACCCTCGCCACACACCAGCAGCTTCAGCATAGTCTAAAAGTACAGGACAGGTAGGTCAAGAAAGATATGTCAGCTCCACAAGTTTACCAACATGAAAGTATCACAGTAGCTTTGTCTGCATGTCACATTTGCATAAAAAGACTGGAAAAGGAAGCAGGTGCTGTTGCTCCTCTGAATTTCACTTTGTGAGTTCTCTTTTTAAAGTACACATCATGCAATCAGTTTGATGGGGGTAAATGGTTCAATTCAGTAGGATGGGAGTGGCCTCAGTGTGTGATGGGCAACAGGATAGAAAAATAAAAACATCACTGCTATACAACTTTTTTTGCCTAAGTTGTAACTTGTCAGGTCTCTACAATTGATTTGAAATGAAACACTACAAAGCTCAAGGACAATCTATAACAATATGTGAGAAGATAATATCTTGCTTTTAAAGGGTCACCGGCCAAACTGTATCTAACTTTAGCACTTTTTTGTCTTGTTGATTGTCTTTTGTTCTCACAGTATATTGCTGCTTGTGTGATTTGACCTTTAAAAAGAGAACTCGCTGAGTACAGGTTCACTTCAACATACATCTCTTTTGTCAGTTTAATGTTAATTTACCACAAAATGATCAAGTCTTTTGCCATCAGTCTTAAAAATCCCATATCGGTGGGGCTCTAATCAAGACATCAGGTAACTTTCACCTCATTACTCTTGGAGTGCTACATGTTATCCCTAATTTCTTTTGGGGAAAAAACAAACACATGTACTACCGTACTTTAAACATAACATTGTACACACAAGTACAACAAAGTCAGTTGAACAGATGAGAGGTGATTTGTACCACAATGCCGTCGCTGGCCCCTGTGGTGAGATAAATGTCGTCTGGGTCGCAGGGCACACCGCCGTCCCTTCGCTCAATGTAGCGGGCCACATCCTGACGCACAGAGTCTATGCCCTGACTGGCGCTGTAGGAGCCTGAGGGAGATTCATATGGAGACAATAGACGTTGCTATGATAACTTAAAAACTTTAATACAACAAAGTACAACCAGAAAGCATACTTTAACACACAATGAGCATATGAAGAGACAAAAGGTGATAATTAGCAACTGGGGTTATGTAGAGCTTTTTGTGCTTGAACAGAAAAGCAACACACTCATACACACCCATACTGTTCCCTCCACAGGACTGCAGAATGCGGCGTGCTCTACTTTTAGCATCATCAGGGAATGTGCTGTCATTCAGCAGTTCAGGGTAGGAGCAGAGCGCCAAGACCTTGAAACCAAGAGAGATGTGAGTATAAAGGGTAGAAGGGACATTATGTAAAATCCTACACATATTATTGCATAACAGGGGGGGGAATTGACAACAACTTAACGAGGGAGAAATCTGTTTGTTAGACATTGAGGAGTCAGAGGGCCGGTATTATAATTAGAGGAGAGGTTGGGGAAAAGGCTTAGGAGCAGACCTGCCGGAAGAAAGTGATAGGCTGCTGGCCCATAGCATGCGCGTCACCAATGTTTGCCTTAATGACCTCAGAAAAGGGCTTCTTCATTCCCTGCAGGACAGAAACACAACATACAGAAATGATTATATATCTGAAGAATGGGAGGGGGGGCTGTGAACAATGAGAGCATTTCTTCACTTTGTACACAAGAAATAAAGTTTACAGCAACTGTGCATTACCAAACCTGAAGAGAATGGCATTGGCAGAGAACCCCCACTGCACTTTTTCCTGTTTCAAGAAGACAGGACCATTTAAATGTTTGTAAATGTAAATTTAATGAAAAGTGGCAACACTGTTTACTAAGAAAACTTTAATCGTCAGGTTTCCAATAAAATAAAATAAAAAATAAAGCTTGATTTTCTGAGTAAACGGCAGAAGTAACTCAGTTTCCTGATTATTCAGAAAACCATGTAAGGCATCAATAGTTCATTCTCTCTGCTGACTTTTTTATGTCTCCCACACACACAGATGTTCACTGACACTATAAAGTGAAGTAATTCTATACGGACAGAAATTGGGAAATTCTATTCAATAGTATCTGTTCTACATAGAGAACTTGATTAATATGGGAAGTTTCACTGCGGCATTGAAACCATTTAGTACTAACAATTTAGTGTATTTGTAAACGCCATGATACAGATACTATGTGCAAACATGAGAACAAAGTTTCAACCTGTGCAAACTACCTTGTGGTACTGATACTGTTTACCTTGTGACACATAAACACAGAGACATACATTACACAAGGGCATTTAACCACCTTAGTGTAGACTGAACAGCAGCAGACTCAACACCAAAATAATTAGGACAACATATCATCCAAAATAAGGTATTAATTTACTGTCTTCCAGGCCAATATAATGTTTCTGAAAGATAATCTCTTGAGCAGCTGAGACCACTGACAGTGCACAAACAGCAGTGTAGGCAGACGCATGCACATACACAAGCACGCACACGTCAACAACACCAGATGTTAGTAGCAGCGTGACACTGCAGAGACCACAAGTGGAACCTCACACAGACAACCTGCAGAAATCAAAACAGCCTGTTTGTTTTATTTGCCCACTCCAGCTCAGATTTTAGCATGCTTGAGTCTCTGGCTCTCTCATTGGTCACATATTTGAGGCGTCTCTCGGTCTGGGCCAATAACATTATACAGGGTGAATAACAACCCATGGTCATAAATACGCCTATTCAGGATGAGGGTCTTTTTAAAACACACTGACCTCTGCTCCTGAGAACCAACGCGAAAGGCCTGTGGTTTTTGTCCTCCATCGCTGATAAAAAAAACAGTCCCACAAACAATACTGAAGTTCCAGCAGAAGGTGAAACTATGCTCTCGATGCAAAGTTCAAAAACGAAGATAAGAAAATTCACTTTGCATACTGTGCGTCATTTTCGTATTTTTTTTGTTCTTAGTACGGCGATGCCAAATACAGTCAATACTCATTCTACAATGGAAAACATAGTAGACTTGTGCATTTTGCTTATTCTGGCAGAATATGTGGAAAGAATTTGACAAAACTAGTCTTGTGTGTCTAAAATGCTCCCCATTCACTATCAGCTAGCTTCTTATTAGGACAAACAAAGACCTCAATGTAATCACTACAGCGTGAAGCCTTGATTTGTGCACTTGTTAACCGGTACAGTGAGTTGGCTCTAAGTCTGTCTCGTTTCTATTCCCTGTTCGGAAAAGCTATGAGCAACTAACACAGCTTTAGTTTTAGGGGAAATAACAAGAACAAGGCTGTACTTGTACTGTAAATGAAGAGCAAATATCTCAGTTCCAAAAAAACAAGGCGTGTAGGAAACTGGAGTGGAGGAATCACAGTGTGCATTCATGTGCTTGTGTATAACTCACAGACAAAAGCGAGAACACCACATTGACCTGCTTCCCAAAGTAATCCAACACCATCTAAGCCGCAGTTCAAAATGGATGTGATCATATAACGAAAGGGAATGTGTTTTGAAGGAAGAGCAACAGTTTAAAAGCTTCCAGAAGCGCAGTTCAGTGTTTCTGAAAACTGGGGGAAAGGATGGGAGGACTGTAAAGGATTACTTTGGGTACATTTTTGCCTTCTGGCTGGGTGAAGTCTGGCAATAGGACAGACTGTATATTTGCAGTGCTTTCCATGTACTAGATGGAAATGCGATGAATAAAAATGTTCATTAGCAGCTGTAAGAGGTATAGTAATTCCCCTGCTTTCTCCCCTGTGAATGCTCCTATACCCCAATATCTTGACATGGTTTTACCTTCTGAATCCAACTGCAATTTCTTCTGCATTTTGAACATCTAAACATTAATTCAAAATCTTTGCAGCCAGTGATTCATCTGGTTAAAAGGTAACCACTGCCATTACAGTCCCTTTCACTTGTGTAAGGACCTGTTCGCATGCTCATCGCTTCCTGAGCAAAGCACTCAAGAGGGGACAGTTTTCACACCAGACTGCACTAGGTACACCAACAGCTGGTTGCCACATCACCACAAACTGTCCAAGAGGGATGGGGCAGAGACAAAAAGATACCAATAAGCTGGAAAGGACCAAAAATATATTGGATGATAAAAAAAACAAAATCAATGTATTCTATGGATTTAAAGAAATGATTTAAAATGCTGGACATAAGAGCTGAGAGCCTGATTCAGATTTATCACTACTACCACTATATTACTACTCTACTAGTGATTTCTAGACGTTGAAAGGGCCATTCTACAAAAGATAACAGTCTATGCTCGTCTATGGCTGATAAAATAAAAAAGTTGCGTACAGATAAGCCAAGCTGGCCAGTTAGGACATTGGGGAGTGCAGGAGGTAAAGTGAGGCAACAGATATGTACATCAATAGTAGGTCAGACAGTGAGAGACAATAAACAGGACAGTCTCTGGTTTAGACTTTGGACTTTCACTGCTCACTGAGGATCACTTCCATGAGCAACTGTGGTTTAGAAAACACGTAATAAGTTAATCTGAAGCAGCAAAGAGAAATATCTGCATCTGTGGTGCAAAATTAGCACCAGCAACCAGCCGAATGTTGGTAAATTTACTTCACTCACCAGCCAAAAAAAACAATGATAATCTCTTAAGTAGCTGGTACAATTTGAACATTCACTAACAATTTGGCTGGTGGACAAAAAGTTAATTTTGCACCCTGTGTGCATCATCCCGGTCTATCCTTGTGACAGGCTAAACCTGCTCAAGAATTACTGACTAACTAATGGACTTTGATAAGACGGTGTGTAAACAGCACAGCAAGGGATAACACACATAATTTACTTAAGGGATAATGTTTAGATGGGAATAGTGAGAACATAACCAGGTGTTAAAGGTGGCCTAAGCTGATCTGCAATTATATCTGATGAAAGACACTGACTAGATAAATAAGCACTGCAGAGCCTCCTGTAAACTGAATCAAATCTACCATGTGTCATAGGGATTTTTTCATAACCAATTAACGTTTAAAGTTCAAAGAGATTCAAATGGACAACTGTTGATTGTAGCAAGTTATTTTCCCAAATACGTGAGTCTACAACACAGTTTTTTGCCACAGTCTGAGCTGTAGAATAAGTAAATAACGTTGTGAAATGAAAGACAGACAACACGAGATGACTTTCAAATGCACAGATGAGTATGAAGTATGAACACTTAGATCAGACGGCCTGTTGTACAAACCTCAGAGAGCTCCCTCTCCAGCTCCACAGCCCGCTGAACGATGGGCCCCCGCACGGCGTACTCCACCTTCTTCACCGTCGGGTTCATGGTGTCGATGGTCAACACCTTGGCCCGGGACGACAATCCATTCTCAGACATTTTCTCTTTGGGGAGCCCACGCCGCGTCGCACTCAGACTCGATAGAGCTCTGCCGGGAGAGGAGGAGGACAGAGGGGGAGAGGTCAGTGAGCGGACCCTGGGACCACCGCCGGGTCGCTGCGCTCCGCTACCACCGGCAAACAATTCATTTCGCCCCCGGCTTAAAAGCCCGACGTTTCTGGGTGATAACAGCTTCATCCGTGTGGCTGCCATGATGTCACACGCCCTTCTGTGAACACGTTGAGCAACTTTTAACGCCTCTGCGGTGCACAGCAAACTGCTATAACGGTTGTGTCACTCTTGGAAAATGAAAATTAAGGGTGTGCAAGTGAAGCCACTCCTAAAATAACTCAAACCTTTGAACTTGTCACATGTGAAAGTATACTAGCGAGCCGTCGGCAAATTTGTGATTAAAAAAGCCCACAGGATATTTGTAAAGGCCCTGGGTTGCATCCACACACACGGGCTAAGCTTTTCACTCTGAAATGTTGGAGTTTTGATCCGAGCACACATGGCCACACTACAGCCCCAGAGCGTATCCCTCCCCCTTGTGTGGCTTCATGTCCACAATTATCCCACCCCTCTCTCCTCAGTTATCCTCTATGGTTATCCTACGCACCGTGAGGCCGACAGTCAAGTTCGGTTCTCCGGTTACTGAGCCGAAACAGTTTTGGACGCCTGACGTGGCTCAGAGGGACACACAACTAGCACACAACCGGGTGCAGCTTCCAGCTTTGTCCCGCGCTCACCGCACGGCGACCCGCTTTTTGTTCTGAGAGCTCCATGCGGTTTGGGAGGAGGCTCTGAAATCCCCATGGTGAACAAAATACTTAAGAATGCTCCTCCTAGCTGGACCGGAGCCCACTAAACTTCTGCTGAGGTGGTTTTATGCAAATTCCTTTAACTAAATCTGTATTAATTTGTGCATTCAGAATAACATGAAACCTGCTATAATCACGTAACAATCGACAGAAAGAGGCTTCATTGAAAAAAAAACACTAATACTAATAGGTCTAATAATACCATATAGCTCAGAGTTTTGGATCTCTGCTGCTCAAAAGTCCCTTGATGGTACCTCAGGCCTAATCACACTTGTTACATTTTCCCAGTTCCCAGGTTAAACTGGGATGCGCCTGTGTGGAAATTCCACAAATGTCATGTTCTCTTGCAGTCTCTCTTCCCTCACAGGAACTAAACATACTACGCAATAGGATGTTACTTATCCTCAGTGTGCCTTTCAGTATAACTCTGAAAAGGAAAAGTGGGACTGCAATACGTTTCTTGGAAGTATTAGTGCACAAATGCAACGCAAAACACTGCAATTACCGTGACACAAAGCATTCATTCAATAATGAAGTGTGTGTTTTGTCACTACTCACTGCCACTATTATAGCATTATGCAGTGCAGGATACAGATGGTTTTACTCACTCACAGAAAGCACTGGTGTTTTTTTGCACATTAGTATGAGTTATAGAACAGAATTCCTGACAGATGCTTTTTAGTTTTACTTTCTTTCTTAAAGTTGAATACACTTATTAAACCCAATAGTGGCCACTTTCTGTTCCTCAGCGGTCAAGAAATTGTCTGAGAAATGGGGGAAAAAAACAGAAGTTATATGCTTTCCTTGCTAAGCAGTTTAAATGAAATTACTGCTACTTGCTTCTTAGTCTTATTTGCAGTTACACAGCTGCTAAGTCTTGCAATGAAAAATCATTATCACATTAGCCTAAGAAAAAAACTCAGTGATGTAAAGACCCACAGAAAGCAAAACAATCATCATGTTTTAAGCCAAATTATTCAACATGTCAAACCAACAAACAGAAGGCACGTATTTATCCCAGTGTAACAGCTTCACATGACTCTCCAATACATTATATACAGTGCAATCCTGGTGATCATGTTACTATTCAGTAAGTAATCTCAAAGAAGTTCACTATGGTATAACGTTTTCACTTGTTTTCATATTTTTGTCAGTATTACATTTTTGATCAGTAGTTTAATAAAAGAAAATACCTGGTGAGACCATTAACAGTGATTTCCTTTTCACATATAGTGGTTATGTTTTCAGTCATCAAGACATAAGAAATATTTGCATATCATATAATATTGTGTCAAAGATGGTGGTTTTAAAGAAAATGCTGTAACAAAGTAAATGGTTCAATTAAAACCCAGTGGCGGCAACTATATCAGAGAGAGTCTGTGTGGCCACCGTACGCAGTGCAAAGGTAGGCACTGACAGCGGGATAAGCAGGAAGAGCTGGTGCTGTGGTGTCTGAAGTCCATAGCTTTTGCACTCTTCTGTAACTAGATAGCTCTGTAGCGGCTGGTGGCAGAATCCAAGGACAAAATCTTCTGTGTTGCCTCTCTGAGCCTTCTCGTCTGGGGAAAGGCACAAAGTCTCCTCCTGGGTGAAGTAGCGTGTCGTGCTGAAGATGTAGAAGAGCTGCAGTAGCTCCCAGCAGCGGGCCTTGGAGGGCAACAGAGGGTCACTGAGAGGATGATTATTAGTGGAAGTCCTCACGCAGGAGACTGAGCGGCGTGTTTCACGGTTGATGAGAAGAAGTGCCAGCACATCGGGGCGCAGGGATACAGATCCTGGTAAGCAGCGCTCTCCAACAGCCAGACAGTCTCTCAGGGTCTCCACCAAGGGTGTCCAGTAACGACCCACCAGTCCACTCTCGGCTCTGTGCAGGGAAGGAGTTGGGCCGCACAGCACGCACACATCTGCCCCGGGGAGCAGCTGGAAGCGGAGCAGGCGGTGGGCCACAGTGGGGCTGCCCTGAGGAAGGAACACTGGGTAGTCACAAGAGGCTGATTCAGATGCTGACAGGGACCGCATCAAAGCACAAAGCAGCACAACTTCCTGTGGTGCTAGGCGCCACCACTTCTCGGTGGCTGCAGCTATCCTCCCATGGATGAGGAGGCAGCTAAATTCACTGTCTGCAGCCTGAGCAAAGCCATCCACGGCCTCTTGAAGTAGAGTGGGGTTTGGGGGCAGCAGTGAATCAGTGCAGTGCGTCAGGTTGCCCAGAATGCCCTCTTGCCTCTCCTCCAACAGCTGATCAATGAGACTGAAGCAGGACCGTAAGTCCCTCTTCAGCCTCTCAACATTCCTGATACTGGTCAGCTCATCCTGCCCCAACACCAACACCATGCAGTTCCACGCATTCTCCAGGAGGCGCTGTAAACGGACCTCCTCCTCTTTGCTGCTACTGCATGCGCTACCTTGTCCACCTGCGTTCACAGCAATGAGCATGACGCTATCCTGGAAAACTCTCCACACCACCTTACCCCCGCCTTCAGTCTCACAGCAGGACAACACGACTCCCTGACCACCTCCGAACATGTGAACCCCATTCAGGGAGCCGATGACAGAGAACGGCAGCTGTTTGGAGGCTCCTCTTGTGAAAAGAGGAACCCCACTGCTGGCTGTGAGGCAGAGGAGCTGTGTTGACCCATCCTGGAGCATCATCATGGGGTTAAGCTAGCTGGGATTCACTAATAAATGCACGGTTCAACAAACGCGTATTTCAGGTGCGGCGAATAATTGAACCACTCACCTAACGATCTTCATTTGAGTTGATAGTATAATGACGATCATTTAGTCAAACACCGACCGGCTGGTGTTAAGAGTTAACTCTGGTTCAGCGTTGCATCATCGAGGGTGTGCACCTCAGTGAGCCGTTAGCATCACGTAACGTTAGACCATTTCCCTGCTAAACCGGTTACAAACAACGACAAGACCAGAGGTATCATGCAGCAAATCTATCTATCATGCCTGCACTTTACACATAACCGCGCGCTTTGGTTAGCTCACTGTATTTAGCATGCTAGGTTAACAAAATAAGTTACCGTCGTTTCCACAGTAACGCTGCCCCATGATTCATTCTTCAGACTGGCGAGGGCGGTGTCATTCAGCTGGTCGAGCAGCAGTTGTGGTTCACGAGCTCTGTTGTAAACGCTAAAGGAGCGGGACGGGAACACCGACCTGGGTTCAGTCCACGGTGTTGTTCATGGAAGCGCTCTTCCATCCGTTGGTCCACTTCTCGCGAGAGCTAAAGCTGACGCATTAGAATGATCACTGCCTCACAACACTAGATGGCACCGCGATTCAGTTTTCTAATATGATTAATGTTACTTGATTACTAGTTAAGGTATTTTATCATTAATTGAGGATTGCTGTACGACTGGATGCCTCATCTGAGTACTGTCAGTTACGCAATGCACTATAATACTGGCAAAATTTCTCATTAATTCAATTCAATTCAGCTTTATTGGTATGAATGTAAAACAACAATATTGCCAAAGCTACAAATAAACTACAAAAGAACAATTAATTTCATACATTTCATTAAATAAGTAAATAAATCAGCAAACGTGTGTGTTTGTGTGTGTTAAAAAATAAAAATAGTAATAAAAATATATAAAAAATAAAGCAAAAATAAATAAAACTGTAAGTGTGTGTGTTTTGTGAATTCCATTCATATAGTTCATAAAAAAAAATAAAATAAACAGTAAACGTGCATGTGTGTGTGTATTAATAGACAAAAAATAAATTTAAAAAACAACTGAAAAATCAGTATCAAATGTGAAATTTTAAAAAAGGAATTACAAAAATAAAATAATAACATTTATTTATAATAATATAATATTTATAATTATATAATTTGAAAATTTTAAAGTAAAACTATTTAATTATATTTATCATTCTAGACTGAGTTTCCACTGGTTGTCCTCAGTTCGTGGCATGAGGAGATATATTTTGCTGCAATGATTTGCCATTCGTCTCTAAATTGTCCTTAGGTGTGAATGTGAGTGTGAGTGGTTGTCTGTCTATGTGTGGCCCTGTGATGGACTGTCGAACTGTCCTGGATGTACCCCGCCTTTCGTCCAATGTCAGCTGGGATAGGCTCCAGCCCCCCGCGACCCTGTATACAGGATAAGTGGTTGACGATGGATGGATGGATGGATGGATGGATTTGGCATTCTGGCATTTCTCCCAGTAAATAGGGGAATATCTGTGTGTCTGATAAACATTTGAATTTGGGGTATATTTGGGAAATGTTTGCAAATTGTTTTTCTCTTAATGTTTTGTATTTAGGGCATGAGGTTAGAAAGTGCAGCTCTGTCTCTACCTGTTCTCTGACACACTGGGAGAGTCTCTTTTGTGGTAGCCAGGTATGTCTGTGGCGACCCTTTTCTTTTTTTGACTGGCTGTGTTCACTCAGTCTGTATGTTGTCAATATATAATTCTTAGTTTAGCATATTTTATGTGCTCAGGTAATTTGCCAGTGTGAATTCTCTTTTAGGGCCAGATAACATTGTAATTGTGTTTTGGTTGTTTATTTCCAGTATTCAATATATTTTTCTTTTTGCTTGTTGTTTGGTCTGCTTGAGTTGGTGTTGCTGTCCAGAGGCGGTTGGAGACTTGTTGCTGCAGAGAGCCTCAGGACCAGCTGGCTGAGGGGACTATTCTCTGGTTTCAGCACCTGGTATGTTAGGGCTTTGTGATGGTATGCCTTGGGGGTTAACCGATTTTAAGTGATGAGCCAGATTTCATTTGGAATCTAGATTTTAATGTTTCTTGTTATTGCATAGAAAGCCCTCCTTGCTTTGTCCCTCAGATCTTTCACAGCAATGTTGAGGTTTCCTGCGTATGTAATGAGGCTAAGGCAAATGTAGTTTTGAGACCTTTTAATTTCTTCTATTTCATGATCTAAATATCAGTTTCTTCTATTATTACCTCAAGTATATATTATAGTACTTCTGACAAATGTTGATAAATAATTTGCCGAGAGGCAAAAAAAAGAAAGTGCCACTCAATAAAACATTGGAGTAGTAAAGAATGTTTTTTTATTTATTAAATACAAAAAAGTCCAGAACAGTGATGACTAAAATAGAACAATAGAAAAGGCACAATAATTCAATCGAAAATCATACTGTGCCATGAAAAATAAAACCGTGGCTGAAAATAGATGGTCATCTTCCCGACATGATTCCAATGTGTTCTTCACTCAAGAGATCCCGTGGCAGTTTAATGGCTTGGCATGAGGAGCAGTGTTGAGGTCATCTTTTCCCTGTAGCATCAAAATGAAGGCCTGCCGAACAATAAATAAAATTTAACAAAACAGAGACAGAAGTTGAAAATAGATTAAGATGAGGATATGATTTCAATGAATTGAAGTGGGTCTGTCTTTTAATGACATTTTTTAAGTTTCAGATCTTAAAAATGTGTGGCCAATTAAAAAAAGCCTATGGTTAGGCTAATTCTGAATATTGTGCTGAGGATTACATTAGATTCATCATCTTGTTCTTATTGTGTTCTACATCTTCATATATGTTATATATTAAGTAATAGCAACATTGTGAAGTACTACCAAACATCCATATGTTGGCAAAATACAGCAACTATTTAATGCAGATTCCTAAATGAGCAGCTAACTGAAGCCTGTGTTTCATCATGTTTAGAAGAAAATACAATATTAGGGTTTGTAATGTACTGAGGATACATGAACATAGCAAAGAAGTAAATAATGCTAGAGAGGTTTTCATAGATGTTTAGACCATTTCCCCCCCATTTTTCTTATTTACAGTCTATGTTTTTCCGCAGTAAACATTGTTGATGACAGGAAACCACCAACATTTAACTGCCACCTTTCAACTTAAAATGCTTTTATTATAGTGAAAAAGTTTAATTTCACCAAAAAACCAAAACTGTTTAAGCGGCACAGAAGGGAAAATTGTCTCACACAAAGTGCATTAAAGAGATTCTAACCAGTTCTTCAGCTACTCTTCAGACCTTTGAATGTGTACAGTATGTGCAAGTGTGGCAACAGGCCAGCGGACTGACCAGTGAATACAGTGGTTTCACAAGAAGGAGCAGACTTTTTGCGGTCTGAAAGGGTTGGTGCTGGAGGACACACCGGTGAGCAGGGGATCCTGCAAGGCATTCTGCATGCAAAACTGCTGAAGGTCTGCCGCTGCCTGGGAGACCTGTGACAAAAGGCAGAACCAAATTGTAAACTATGATGGGGTTATCTTGAACAGGGCACTCCAATGACTTCACATAGTTTACTTGTCACAATAAGTACTACTCAGCCAGTGAAAACTGATAATGTCCTCTGTGGCTCTAAAGGGAGCTTTTCAAATAAAATAAAAAAAAATAGAAAGAACATAACCCTGATATAAGGAAAGATGTCACTGTATTACATTATGGAAATTGGATTTTTTTTTTTAATGTTGACCTTTACTGGAGTTCTTTGCCTCTGCTGCTTAAAATTTGATTTTGCTTTTATGAAATCCTTATTTTACAAAGAACTTACACTATGACGGCAATATAATATACTGTGTATTTGCTTGGTAATTCCCAAATGCAGTGTAAATACATAAAGTTACTGCTAAACTCTTGTACTGTGCTAATATTCAAAACAAACCCATCATAAAGGACCCTCTGGATTCAAATAGCCCTTGAGTACAGTCACATTTTTTCCATGTTTAAATCTAGGTTCATTTGATCTAGTTATTGAGGTCTTTAAACGGCCTTGTTAGTTTGCTTTGTAACTTTATTTTAGTAAAAATCTTAATAGCTACGTTATCTGTATTGCTAACACAACAGAGCATTTAGCTCGGATTTTACTTTTCAGGTAACTAACGCTATAACTTAGGCTACAACGCGTGTCTGATAATCTTTATTTAACATTTGCCACTAAGTGACGGTCTCGCCGTTTCTTCTTACTTAAGTAATTGATTTAAACAGCGTATCAGTCTTGTACTTCCCTTTCGGTCAGAGCAACGCCCCGCTATGCCTGTTGACTAGCGGCTAACTTAACGTAATGTTGCTAGCTTCTGGCACCAGCTAGCGTCGTTAGCGGACCGGGGTAACGGTAGAGATTTGGCCCCAGTTATTTGGCAGAAGGGAACAAAAACCAAAAACAAGAAGCACATACATTACCTTCACTCTGTTTATGCTCGCCTCGAAACGGAGCTGCTGTACGACTTTTTTCATCGCTGCAAGATTAGAAGAACCTGACATTCTCGATGAGTTTTTGTGAAAAAACAAACGCCGAGCTGTGGGGTGGGATCTTGGGCTGGATGCTGAGACAAAAGCAAAGATGATGACATCCGGATTCCGGTTGTTCACACTTGTGACTGCAAGTCACATTTTAACACACTAGTGGGCGCCAAATTAAAAGACAGAACGCAACCTTGCATTAAAAATACCTTTATTGTGCTACTACACCAGCAGAGCATATCATTCTCAATCTAAAGTTAAAATTGTACTCATAATTTATTCGTCTACCTTGTGTAAACATTACATTTCAAAACAAAACTTATCCTTTCAATATAATCGACATGTAAACAAAAGGTAAACAAAGACATTTCTAACTGCAATATAGTCAAATCACTACTTTGTTGACACTCTCCCTTGAATATAGCTTTAAATCTGATTTGTCAGTGTTCATTTGTTTGTAAAGAAATGTAGAGAAAAGAAATGAACAATGGCAGGGATATTAAAGTGCTTTCTTGATCGATCAGCTTTGGTGAATGATTTGTGCATGTTCATAACAAAGCAACATAACGATGCTGCAAAAAATGTTTTAGTGTTTATCGGTTGTGATGATATTCAGCCATGAATTTATGCCACTGCAAAGTCACAAAAAATAAAAAAGGCACTGGAAGTTCAAGTGAGGCTGTTCTCATCTTCACCCAAAGAGAAGATGCTCAAGTCTCCACATCGAACTCTGTTTTTTGACTTGAATCGAGGATCTCCATCTTCAATAGTGCTAGACTCTTGCCAACATCTACGATTTGAAAGTCTGGAGGAACTGAAATTTAAAACAAAGAAAAAAAAGAAAAAGGATTCACAGGTATGACACAGCAGCAGGGTCTGATCCTCACTCCAATACAAACACAGAGCACATTTGGAGGTACTAACAAGCCACTTTCTGTTAACAGTATGAAAGCTAAAACATCATATCCTACATTGGCTTGGAGCATTCCTAGTGAAATAACACTGCTCAAATTAAACCGCAGCACTGTGAAACATGCCACGGAAACACAAATCCAAATTTCACGTAACACAGACAATTAAGTGACTGAACAATACCTGCTGTCTGGTATCAGGCGGAGTGTCCGGTAAAGTTCGGTTGTGGATGGCACAGCAGCACTTTGTGTATGTTTAGGAGTGGAGAACGTAGCGTAGGTTGAGGATTTGGCCAGGTGAGCGTTTGTGGAAGATATTCTCATCTCTGGCTCACTTCCTGAAATGCGGGAATATTCAAATAAAAGTCAATGAAGATACTGGTATTTACATGTACTATAAATAGCAAACTAGTTATTATTCTGTATAGTTTTTTGTATAACTAGTGTTCTCTATTCATCAACTACTTAAGTGTTAATACACCCAAATCATACTTTGATTGGGGCTCTGATGCTCCTATTCATTGTATTTTTCAGACAAATGTTTTATTCTCTAAATTATATTGTCATCATTACAGGCCTACTGGTAATTTGTGCCACAAATCAAGGCTTCTCATCTGTTGCAACAGTAAACTGTAGTCATGTTTTTTAAAGTAATCTTTAATTACACACACTTACTGATTGATAAGGCACTTTGGCCATCAGATGAGGAACATCTCCTTGCGTCTGTAAAAGGAGTCATGTTCAAAAACTGATTCTTGAGCCAAGAAGCTCGGTCCTCCTGAAAGGCCCTTTTCTGTGGATTACAAAACGATTTGCATTTACCCACAATATACTGTATGTTGAATAAAACTGTGGTACTATTTCAGAAGACTTGAGCACCTCTCGCCCCAGGCGAATAGCAGCCTCTGTGAAGTTCTTTCTCTCCCTCTCAAAGTTTCTTTTCTGCTCCTCAAAAAGCCTCCATTCCTCTTTGAGACGCTCTTTCTCCTCCAGTGTGTAGCAGTCATTAAGAAGAGCTGCTGTCTCATCATCAAATGATGTGTTGAGCTGTTGCTGCACAGGCAGAAACAGACATCTTAGACCAAATTGTCCTCTATTTCAAACTGACAAGGGCTCATTTATCTCAACTGCAATTTCATCCATTCATTTGCATGCATAATGAAAAGCCTCTTATATTGGTATAAAACACTGCTAAGCAAATGTTTAACCTGCACACACCTAATGAGCAGAAACTGACCTGAAGGAGCTGTTGCTGTGCATGAATGAACTCTTTGCACTGCTGCACTTCACGCCTCATCCTCTCCATCTCATCCTCATGGGTTTCCCTTGGTATCACCTCCTTATTGGACTCCAGCTGATTCTGAATTTGTGAGGCTTGGCAGACAAATACAGCTAAAGTTAATAATGTCAATTTCCTTCCAGAAATACTGTATGTCAGTGAACGCTTGAGGGAACAGCTATACATTTTCCACAATCAAACTTTTTAATAACCTCACATTAAGTTGTCCGTCATAGGAAAAGTTTTTAGTAACTTTTGCAGTATATCAGTGTATGTGACAGTGCTACATGTACCTTGGCTGTCTAACTTCTCCATGTGGTTCCTCAGTTTCCTCCACTGCTGGCGGATGCTGTTTGTGAGCTGCTCCCTGGCGTGCTCACAGGACTGGTCCAGCGTTTCCCTGCTAGAGTCACCCGCCTTCTCCTCCCCATCCGAATCCGCCTGACCAAAACAGACGAGCGACCTTTTCAACATATAAGCATCTCTTTTCAACACAGTCAACACTCACAGGTAAGGTTTCAGTGTAGTGATTTATCACATTATTAATACAGCTTGTGGGTTGCCTATCCATCAGAAAGTCAGCAACCTGGATGTCATTCAATAATCCCTTGTCCATAGTCAGAGCTTAAAGAGGAACTACACATCAAATCAGTTTTTTTTGCGCCTTACACATAACCACACAGAGTACTGTTGCTTTTGTGCCACTAATACCTGCTCCAGACTGTCATCAGCAGTGGCTCCTCTGGCAGCGGGCTGGCGTGGACTTAGGATGTGCATCATGTCCTTCTTCATCTGCTGGAGGACCTTCTTAAGCTCGGCATTCTCCAGCATCAGGGACCTCTGACTCGCCTCGTAGTCACTGAGCAAGGACTTGTACATCTCACTCTCGTGGCTGCGGAGAGTGATTGACAAAAAACAGTTATCCGATTGATGACTGAACATTCTGCAAATATGGTCAACAAGCCAAGAGATGGTTTTCATTAAACCTGGCTGTTGCTTTTGCGGTCTTCCAGTGGCTCCTTTTCCCATCTGAACGCCCCAAGCAATTCAGTACATCAATAGCTAGTTGGGAAAAATAGGAGGCCAAATCTTAATGAACTTGTTATGAAATTCCCACAACAAAGAGCAATGAATATACATTTACATATACATACAAGTATTTTTACCTAGCTTCTTATCCTTTCTGTCAATCAGTAGCTGGCTGAGGCGTTCCTTGAGCTTTGCAGCTTCTCTCTCTTTTCTCTTGGCATCATGACTGTACTGAGAGGCACGGCTGGCAATGATACTCTGGAGCTTCTGAACCTGTCCAGGATGACAGACTCATGAGTGTGACAGGCTCATGCATACTCTATGTAGTCGCACATTTTGTAAAACGGAAAACTATACCTCATCTTTTTCTGTTTTCAAGCAGCTCTGCAAAGTCTTAATTTTGAGTTGTAGCTGCCTTTCTGTCTCATGAAGACCTGATTTCTCCCTTATAGAGAGTTCCAATTGATCCTAGAAGGAAATACACACAGCTCTTATTATGAGCACAGTGAGACGCTGATGTTTTGCACAAGCAGTTAGATTCAGGGAGTGGATTCCTGAACAAAATACCATTTTAAAACTGGTGTGTTATCTGAGAATTTCATATGAAGGACTGTAAATCCACTGACAATATCTACTCATGTGGACCAGGTATTTGTCGTTTTCAATTTTCTTTTTTAAGAAGCTAAAAATGTTTAGTAAACTAAAGCGCCCCCTGCACCGCTCCTACCTCTACACTACTGTGATATAAATCGTTCATTTATTTTGAAGAATGAGAAAGGAGGGAATTTGCTATGTACAGAATGCTATGTTTTTTATACCCTCTGGTGGTCAGCAGTGCATTACTGCACTTTACAGAAAATGCTAAAAGTCTGTGGGTACTCTTGAGCTGGACAGACTGAATCCAGCTCTGTCATACGTGCCTTGAGTCTGGAATTGTTCATCTGCATGTGCTCCAAGGAGCTGGATTTCTTCAGCTGTTCTTTCTCGAGCTCCTCTATATTGCACATATTCCGCCTGTGAATCTGGAGCAGCTCGTACATGGCATTCAGAGCTGGCACTGTGTTCAGGCCGGCTCCCCCTGGTGAGCTGGCCTCGATACATGTGGAGAGGCCCAGCGAGGCGAGCTCCTGTGAAAGAAAGAGGACTTATGTCACCGTTAAAGTGAATGATCTCTACAGAAATAAAGGATAATATATCACAATAATGAGCATTTAGCAGGGGCACATTTGTCCAAATTTACCACCAAAATCTAATGTGAACTAGATTAATGCATTTTATTTTTATAAAACACAATAACTAAACCAGGGCGTTTCTGTACCTGATTGATGTATGAAATGCACTGAAGAACATTATCATCTGTGCAAAAGACACTTAGCAAACTGTAGGAGCTTTTGGACAGGGGCAAAGAAGAGTGCATTGACACAAGGTTGTTCTGCCTCGAGGGAGACATTGTCACATGCGATATGCTGGAGATCTCATAGTTTCCTAAAAAGAGAGAGAACAGAGAGAGGGAAATTACAGCAATGGTAGGTACGTGCTTTTTCCTACTGATAGGCTTGAATTGGGTTGCTGCACTAAAATGAGAACAAAAATATGGGTCACCACTAGCAGATCCCACAAAAAGCAGAGCTAATGAGTCTTTCTAGTACTGAAATATTCTACCAAACCATTAATACAGACATTTACCCATAGATGTCCCTGCTGGCACAGTTGTCCACCACTCTCCCATATCACCGAATCATCAGGACACGAGCATGTGAGGTCATGAGTGATCAAACCGGGAGGTGGATTAGCAGTCTGCCACTGGATCTGAGCCCTGCAATGGAGCATCAAGCAATGAGATAGACCAGCGATAGATAATCTGGGCTAGTGCTTCACCCACACAGGATTAACTGCCTGATGTCTGCCAGTGGGGGTTAGATTGGGGTTTAACAGGGCTGTCCTATTGGCCACTGGCAACTAAAATCGCAGGGCAGTATGATGATCTCAGCCTCAAGCCAAAAGACTTACACGGATAAAAATGACAGAAAGCCATTACAGAAGGGCTAAATCTGAGAGTGCGTGTGTATGGTTTTTACTTTTGTGCCCCCGGGACATTATTATGATCTTGACATGTTCCGGCGAAACAAGCTGAACCGGATATCTACACCTGCCACTCCCACAACTTCACAAGGTACTGAAGTGTCCCAACTTGTGTTCAGGGGGCTGTCAACCACATTGTGCTGATTAACAAAAAGGGTGAACCTTGCAGCCAATGCAACAATAGAAGCTTGACAGCACCATGTTGGACACAACTGCCAGCTGACAGAAGTGCCTGCGTTTCTTTGCCCTGCCATGTCCATGTCCATCCCAGCCAATGTTCTTATCTACCAAACCAGAAAACATACGCAACTTTTATCTAAAGTTAAGTGACACTGAGGCGAAGATAAAGACAAGTGTGATTAAGTTAGTGGGTTAACCATAACGTTATGAAGATGTCTTCATACATGAAATAGTTAATGTACAGTTATCTTGACGTATAACGTTAGTAACTCTACGCTACCAAGTAAAGGTTAGCTAACATTACGTTAGCTCGTTTGCTAAACCCTTGTTTAGCACAGCCATATTTTTATTACAAGGTTATCGTGAAATTATACAAAGACTAGCGTGAAGTAACTGACCAGTGCACTTAAGCTATGTACCTGAGCCTTATGTTCCTTATTTGGAAGATGGATTTTTAAATTAGCTGAAACGTTAAATCTGGGTCTAATTCATTAAGTTAACTGCTTGTTTGTGACGTTAGTTCGCACTGTTTGCTAACCTGGATAATAAGTTAACATTAGCTGTATGCTAAGTTAAACATACTCACGGTGTGAAATGGGTCAACTCAATCCGAACAGTTGCCAAGTTCTGTGATGTCGGCAAAATGAACAAAATTCTCTTTCATCGAAAACACCAGCAACTGCTGTGCCGAGTTAAGTCGTCACCTTGTCGGCCGAAAAAACAAGAAAAAAACCCCACTCACCTATTTTTAATGTGAACGCAGTCCAGCAGAGTTGTCCCGACAGTCTGTGGTCCTCTTGCGGCTGCAGCAGCTGCGGCTGGTTGTGTGTTTTTTTAAAAGTCTAGTCCTCCACTGGCTTCAAACCAAACATCTTTGTTATTGGAGGCAGCGTTGTTAGGCAAGCAGTATCTGAGCCGTACATTGGTTATGAACGTTAGACGATTATGCAAATAAGAAATGCTGTCAGGTGTCATGAAGCACTGTAATGGCACCTCTGTGGCTGCAAGAGGTAAGTGCCACCAAAGTCCTTATAGGCTGCATGGAGCTGACGTCACTGTATGGCCTTACCTTTAGAAAAATATTATTTTCATTATAAACGTGATATTTTGTACTGGATTCTATTTCAGGAGCAGGCTGTGGTAAAATAAATGCCCCACTACATACTTTGTAGAGACCTTTGAGACATTGTGGGATACATTTTTTTATTTCATAGTTGGCAATTAAACTATTATGTTAAATTTGGTAAATGTACTTTTCAAAAGGTTCTGTATCTGAGATTCTGAACATTATTAATATAGAAGCAATACTATTTGCTATGTGAAGATATAGTGAAGTAATGGCATCCTGAGAAAAGAATAGTGCCTCAGTCACCTTGTGGAAAGACTAACACAGATTTGGTGAGTCTTCTTTTATTTTTGTCAAGTTTGAACTATGTGTGTTTAACAATGATCTGACAGTGCAATCTAAAATTAATTTTTTTTTGAGTCTGGTGGGGTGCAAGACCGACATGGTTGAACTGGTTAAACAAATAGAATTCCTATATTTCTAAAGGGATCATTTCCATAATGTCATCATGTTGTACTTTTAGTGGACATATGCTACTTTGCCAGTTGCTTTTTTAAACAAGCATTACACCGTTTGAGGCTTGGAGCCAGAATGTTTTGGTGAATCAGGTTTATTTTGACTAGACCAGAGTAAGCAATTGCTGGAACAGTGGAAAGATGATTTTGGTACATTTTATGTTGTTGCTGTGTGTTTTATGATGATCTGTGAGGTAAAATTGCTGTTTGTCTCAATGGCATTTGGTGGGCCGAGATGCTTGTAGGACTTTTAGTGGCAGTGTATGTTGCCTAGTTCCTACAGTTACTTTAATTAAGTAGTATACTCAAGTGCTTGTATAACCTACAGTTGTGTTGTTATTGTGCAGTGAGGAGGACATTTCTCAACAGGTAAACACTCAGAAATCATTCTTGCAAATAAAAGTTGTCCACCACTTTTGAATGTATCAATGAACTGAGGAGGAATTGGTTGTTAGTGCATGTTCATAGTTAAATTATACCATAAGGCTATTACACTAGTGATCCTTTAAGGGGTCCTCTGAGTATTCTTTAACAGGAAAAAGTTTTGCACTTTAGTTTTGGTCAGCAAGTCAAGTAAAAAAAAGTTAATAAAATTCTACTCAAGGAAGAAGATATGCTCTCTGTGGCTTTATTCAGTTTCATGATATGTCAGCTCTTTGTCTGCATTTGGCGAAGGTGAAAGATAAATCTTCTCATGTCATTAAAAGCAGCAGCATGGAGAGAGGCAGCAAGAAGCTGGCTCTTCATCAGTCTGGTATCTTCCAGACTCGGGCTGGTCCCTGCACTCTGCTATGAAGGCCTGAAGCTGGGACACTGGCGCCTTGTCTTTCTGGTGATGCTGGAACAGTACCATTGCAGAGTATTAGTGTAAATAAAAAAAATATGACCTTGAAAAGCACCTCTCTACAGGAAGATCTAAGAATATTTCTCCAGTAGCCTGTGTGACTGCAGGTGACTCAGACTGACCTTGATGGTCTCATAGGTGTCAGTAATCACAGCGATGAACAGGCTGAGCACCATGTAGATGAAGAGGGAGATGAAAGAGTAGAGGTAAAGTCTGCTGAAAAGCCACACCATGTAGCCCTTGTCTCTCATCTGCAGGAAGGTGGCGTACATGTCGTCCCCGTTGATGAGAGAGAAGAGACACTCTGTCACCTTGTCGAGCGTTCGAAACTGGGGAAAAAATGGTTTTGATAATGAAGTTTCAATATTTCATTGTCACCAGAATAAAGCTCCCCCATTCCGGGGAAATTTATTAGGTCACAATGACACTTGAAATAGGCTTGATTATGATTATCATACTTTGTCATGGTAAGGCCCGAGGACGATCCAACCACAGAAACAGTACCCGAAGTAGATCATGGCCGCACAACAGCAGAATCGGATCACATTTGGGAATGCCGCCCTTAGGGTTAAGATTAATATCTAGAAAGGAATAAAGGTTTTCTTTTCCTCTGGATATGCATTTGCTACTTTTAACAGGTTGGCGGATGCATTATGCAAAAACAAAATGTAGCATCATGGCAACTCTTACATTGTATTTCTTGAAGAAACCAAGGTAACGAAGCACGCCGACCCAGACGAGCATTGTGGCTGTTCCCAGCAAGATGCTGCAGACATCATAGTCTGTCAGATACTGCAAGAGGAAAGAAAGCACAAACAGATAAATAAAACATAAAATAAGTACAAGTTAATTTTTATATATCACGCTCCAAAGATATGGCCCATTAGCCTACAGTGACTGATCTAATTAAAAATAGCCAATCAAGGTGAGAAGCAAACCTTTTTTTGTATTCCAATTTTGAGTGCTGATCCAGTGATGGTCAGTGTGTCGCTCACAATGATCAGGATATACCAGCCATTCACAAACTCCATGCGGTCTGACCAAGTCACTATTTTTTTGTAGTAGGCGTGGAAAAATGTGTTGAACTCCTGCATGAGAGAAACTCAGATACTGTAAAAAAACAACAACATAAAAACAGGCCGATATTCATCCCTGCACATGCCAGTTAGATTGCTCAGTTTATCCATGAAATGGTATCACTTTTTCTTTTTTACTTTAGAGAGGTTGGTAATTTTATTTAATGAGTTGATGACGACTCTTACATCTTCTGACTACGGCCCTGACCCTTCATGATACTGAGGTTATGAGTTGACCATTTGGTTACATTTTTATGTAATTATTTACATAAGATAAATTTGTGACTGTTGTTTTAAAGCATTTTGACAGGAAAAAAAAACTGCTTCCTATTATTATTATTATTATGCGTCCTATTATTACAAGTAAATTACCCATTTACTTGTTCTTCATAACTTACAAACTGGAGTTGGATTCCATTGATGATTGATCGCATGCAGAGGATGAGAGAGGTGAAGCAGGCGAGGATGACCGCAGAATCAAACAACAAGAGGAGGTAATCGTTCTTATCGGCTAGAACACAGAGCCACAGATATCAGGTTAGGTGTTACATTGATGACTCTTTTTGCTGCTGCTGCTTCTACAAACCTGAGACAGTGCTGTTCTCTTGTAATAGAATAATGGCACAGTGCCATCTGCTGGCCTTTGAATAACCAGTATGAGTCATCACGCATCAATAGCTGGGATTAAAGCAAGTTTGGTTAAAACTTTTAATACCTTCCACCTTCCAGTCTCTGCATTCATAAATTCTTGCGTCATTTTTAACATCAACCTTTATCTTTCCACTGTGTGCACGATTGTCAAACATGATCTATATAAAAAAGAAAAGAAAAATTTAGTTAGTAGCTAGCTAAAGACAAGAAAAATGTTCTTGAGTATATAAAAATCTGTTTTCATCATTTAAAATATCCTAGAAGCTCAGATAAGGGTGTGGCATTTTTCAGATGTTGTCACCAACCATCACATGGAAGTCATAACAGTCTGGTAGCTCATGGTGCCGCACAGTCTGCAGATTGATGGTTTTCAGAGTAAGGTAGATGTTCACTGATAGCAGCCTGGACACACAAACATTATTAGCTGCTAACACTCTTATCACCTGGTATGAAACCATTATTGTCTGTTTAGTCACCTTTTGAAATCTATAGAGAAGTTCAAACTGCTGTTGTCCAACGACTGCACAGGGTTTATGGAAATACAATCTACAAGAAGGAAATGCAGGCAATAAATCCACAAGCAGATGAAGTCAGTTCAGCAGAGGAATTATTCGGGATTCATTCCTCCAACTATATTTTGCTGCTGTTATAAGCTTCCTATTTTCATGGAGTCACAAGTAAATCCACATTGTGATTATTTTCCATTCATGCCATGAATCAGCTTCTATAAATAAATCTTGCACAAAAAATCTGTATACCACAGCTGTATATGAATCTATTTGATGTCTAAATCGACATCTTTTCTCTTTATATAGCAGTTTTGTACCTTTATCAATATGGGGATTAATGTGAAAGGTCTCATTTTCAGGATCGATGCTGCTGTTTCTGTAAAACTCTTGACAGACAGACAGGGGGGTGTACTTGCCATCAGCCCACTCATATGCAAGGTTACCTACTGTCAGGTTTGGGAGATTGATGTACTGAAAAAGAAATATGGAAAGAAAAGGGAAACAATAAAGTTATACATTTTCACAAGATCCCTGTGTGGTATGATTGTTAACTATTGTCTTGACTAAAATTTCAGTACCCTGTCCATAACGTAGTAGATGTGATCATATACGTCTGCTTTTGTGTACAGCGCATAGCTTCCCAGCCGGTGATCCTTGTATCCTTTTAGAAACAGATGTCTAAATGTCATCAGATTGTCTTCTTTGAAAGTGACCATCATTTCGTTGCTCAGGCCAAAAGAGACTAACTGAAGCAGAGAAAGAAAAATAAACATACATTTGAGAAATAAATTGATCTGGCAAATACTAACCAAATAATTCTATACAGTACCTGGACTGTGATGATTGCAATTTTTAATATTTGTATCATCAGTTTCCATGGTTTGCGACCCCTGGCTCTGTATTTCTCACAGGGGTTCATGAAGAAGTACTTGAGCCTCCGTCTGAAGTCCTCCTCCACCTTTGACAGAGTGTGAGTGCTGCATCTGCAGTTTCTGTTAAGCCTCCTCTCCTCTGACCTTGTGGCAAGCAGTGGCTCAGAGTCCCCCATTATACTGAAATACGGAATAGAATTGTGCTGTTTCTGAGAAGACAATGTGAGCAAAGTTTTTCTTCATATTTCTTTTGTTAAAGGTAGATTACACATCAGAAACGTGTTGAAGATACAGTCTGTCATCATACAGTCAGGCTCCAACCATTCCAATCATTCTGATGTTTATCTTAACTGGTTCTACTGCATGTGCTCTCTGCTGTCACTCTAAAATGTTACACTGGAGTGCGTACTAATTGCACTAAAATAAGCTAAATGCTTTTTAATTTTTTTTTTTAAATGGGGAAGAAGGTAGGGGTGCAGCATCATTTATACAGTTTTAGCTCATCAATGGCTTATTGAAGTAGACCTGCCTGCAATAGACTGCAGACTTCTGTAAGCAGCTACTTACGTAATAAATGACTTCACATACATTCAATTTTAAATATTTGCAAAAAAAAATGCAACAGCAAACAGAAATTAATGAAAGTTAAAGGCACCCACACTGCAGGTATTACTGTAGTGTAATTATATAATTTTTCATCAATATTTAAAAATAAAAATAAAAATATATATATATATATATAAACATATACTGGGCATAAAAGCTCAAAAGTTTAAGGAACTCAAAAAGTATAAAATTGATAATAATAATAATTATAATAATAATTATAATAATAATAATGAATGGATTACCTGCTGTGCACGAGCCAACACTTGGTGCTTCTCTGCAGTCTGGAGATCAGGCAGTACAGTCACCACACCAGCCTTCAGCACAATGACTGTCACTCCTCTGCGTCATTTTCAGCTTTTCCAGTTTTTCCAAAACAAAAATAGAACTCCACTTAGAGAGTCTCTGCGCACACACAAACTAATAGGTTGTGATCTGTTGAAATGTTCACTTTATGAAATAATATTGTGTTGCTGAGAGCTAGCAAGTCTTAGACACTATTTTGCAGACAGTGTTACTGGAGATCAAATAGGTCAAAGGTTGTAGGATTTCTTCATGTTACCTTAATAAAGGTATACATTTGTTTTCTAAAAGCACCACAGCCACCAATAAAAGAAAAAAGAAAACGTGATCAATTCATACAGAAAACCTTTATTATGCAATAGATTATTGAACATGACCAGAGATTTGGGTTGTATGTCACAATATGCTTTGTGATTCGAGACCTGTGTAGTGATGACAATGTAAAGGAACTTCTTGTTGACTTATTGCTGCATAGAATGAACTGGAAATCATCATGTAGAGCTGCATTGCTCTCTTCCAAAGGCAGCGTCTCATGATTTCAGACTAACACACATATATGCTCAAGTAATCATTCCAGTGTAACTTTCTTGCTGCACCTCAACTGTAACTGTGTTTTTACAACATAACAGGAAAATGATAACAGAGCAGTAAAAAGGTTGGAAAGGATGAGTGAGATTTCCTTAGCTCATGACATGGGCATCAGACCTCTCAACTATTAAGTCCCGAATGATGGAATCAAATGCTTGCCCAAATTTGTATTCTACTTTACTTATTTACTGACCAGATTGTTTCTGATATAAATCATAGTTTTGCCTTTTTAACTGTACTTTTATTTAGGCAATGTTCTTGTACCCCTGCTTATATTTACATAACATCTGACATTTGAGAGGTGTGGCTTCTTTTGTTTATGAAAAAAAGGGGGGTTGTAGACAAGCATGTGTATATTCTTGAAACTAAGGTATTATTTAGACCTTTAAAGTCAAGGCAAAGAATTGGCACATGTATCAAAAACTTTGAAACAATACCCCAGATCAAGTGATACATTGTCGCTGTTCTCTCTTATCCAAAGCTGACTGGTATGGTAGTAGCATATCCCATGTATAGCTTTTTCTCACTAACTGCCTAATCAAAGGCAAGAGCAACACCACAAAGAGTGTGAGACAACAACCAGAGAGTGTTTGTATATGTGTTGAGTTGAGTGGCAGAGGATTTTGCCGGTTTGTCCTTATAACTATTAAAACTGTCTTATTGTGATGTGAAATCAAAAGATGCTTCTATGTGACGTTGGAGTGAGCGAGCGGGACCGTAGGGGTTGGAAGTTTGGGTCTCCTCCGCTGCTGGTACACCCCGGCGCTCCAGCATCTATGTTGGAGGGGGATTCAACCATTACCTCCTCCGGCAGCGGAGGAGCTCCTGGGTCTCCGGGCTTCGGGAGGCAAGAGGAGGTTGTGGAGGAAGCTGCGCCGATGCTTGCACCGGCCCCAGATGGCAAGTCTCCGCCTTTCTGTAACGATGGCAGATTGAGTGAGCCCGCTACCTCTGAAGTGGAAGGGCTTTGTTCTCCATCTGGGTGGAAGAGCAGGGTGGAGTTGTTTGAAAACGACGTGGGGAGGTCGCTGGTCAGAGTGCTGAGGCTGCTGTCAGATGAGGAACTGGAAACCCCTGCTGCGGAGTGACAGATGAGGAGGTATCAGAATTAGAGCATTCAGAACATCTAATGGATTTGAAAGACACCGATTTCATCGTGACTTGGTCTACTAACCTCTGAGAGACTCGATCTTCTCATTTTTGGCCTTTTGCACCTCATCTGTTATTTTGGTGATGATGAAGTTCTGTGCGCGCAACTCCCTTATTGAGTCAATCAAGGCGTCCAGGCCCCGCGGGTTCTCAGCCAGTATGTCCAACAACATAGCCGTCCTCTTGGTCTGTGTGGTCCTGCAGCTGATTTCCTCTGCATCATCTCGTGTCAGTATCCGTCGGGAGCGCAGATAGTCGAGGTGGCGTTCGGCTCTGATCTTGTCGCAGAGGTAGTGCCGCAGTCTTGTCAGCACCTGGAAATCCATAGCAGCCAGGTAAGAGAGGAAAAGGGGAACAAAGTGAGCTGCCCTGAAAAGGAGGGGTAACTCTTTGCATTGTGGTGTCAGAACAAGGCTGAGAATCTGCAGGTTGGCACTCAAAACAGGGAAGTAGGTAAATGTCTGCAGGTAGACTGAAATCACTTGTTTCCTGGTCCTGCTCATGTTGTCTATCCCTGTTTAAGCATAGTGCTTTTGATGAGGTATACTGAGCAAACACTTTCTGGATCTACATAAAAAAATCCACTCAATCAACGTAAGCATTGCTGTCAAATCCAACAGAGAGAGGACTGGGTGTTGATGTGGTTACAGAGATGGTGTGGCGGGTATTTCCTCCTTTAAACAGGCCTTTAACGCAAAACAAGGTAATTTAACCTACAAATATTGTGTCGGCAGAGCCATAAATCTGTCTGTATTTCCCACATACCATACCTTATCAGAATGCTTAGTCATTAGCTGAGTTGTTGTACTCACGTCTTTCTTTATCTCTGCCATTTCATCTTCAGTGAGATGAGGAAAATCCATCACTCTCACCCGCAAAGTGAAAAATCCAGGTGTTCCGGGTAACGAATGACGACTACGATGAGTTAGTAAGATAGTAATACTGAAACGAACTACATCAACAAGTTAACTGTGAGGGTTAACAAATGCGACGCTTCATCATTTGTCGTTTCAAACTGGTATATTCACCGTCCATTCAAGTTTTCTTTTCTCAAAAATCCCCGGACTTCCTGATTCTCTCGAGGCGTCGACACGGCAAGAAGAGAAGTTACAGACTGCAGAGTCGTCGGTTTCACACTCTGAGCTGATTTCTTTTCATGGTATCTGTAAATTTTAAAAATAATAAAGTCTACAATTACGATAAAACGTATCGTTCAGGAGCAGACTTAAGTTGTCCAACTTTCCTCGTGTTGATGACTGTTAATTGTTTGCTCATTGTTTCCGATACAGGTGAAGTGCTATTCCACACAAGTCCACAGGGTCGCGCTGTTGGATCTCGTACCACGCAGTGTTTTTTTTAAGTGACACATTCAGAAATACGCAGTGACTACAGTGCATTTACTCAAATATAGTGCATAAGTATAGTTTGTATGTGCTTATTCGTATCGTACTGTAATTTTTTCATTTAATGTTACTTTATACAACTACTATATTTATCTAACAGCTACAGGCACTTTGAAGATCAGGATTATACACAACAGTGGTGGAAGAACTACTCAAAACTTTTTTCTCAAGTAAAAGTAGTAATACCTCAGTGTAGAAATACTGTGTTACAAGTTAAAGTCCTGCATTCAAAATCTACTCCGGTATATGTACAAAAGTGTTAGCATCAAAATATACCAAGGTAAAAGTGTTCTTGAAACCCGTTTCCGAATAATACATATAAAGGCTACTGCCAGGTAGCTTTTTCCCAGACCAATAAAGTTTTAACTTAGCCTATCATCATTATTTATTTTTTTTACTTTTGATTGTATTTTGTATAAATTATCCCAATTTGCAAAGTAACTAGTAACTAAAGTTAGCAAATACATGTCATGTATATAGTGAATTACTTGTATAATTGACTCTGTATTAATGTATATTGTCTGGTTTGTAGCATAACTTGTTATACTGTGACAATATAACTACATACCTACATACATAACTAGTGTATATATGCAGAGTAAAAAGTACAATATTGCATCTAAGGCATAGTGGAGTAGAAGTATAAAGTAGCAGAAAATGGAAATACTCCAGAACAGTACAGAAGTTCCTCAAAATTTATCTTACACTACGTACACTACTTGAGTAAACTTCATTACTTTCCACCACTACATTGACTAAATGTAGCTAAATGACTGATTTACAGAATGACGGCATTATATTATATTCTATTAAACTATGTTATATTATATATTATATTATAACTGATTAATTAACATGTAGGATTTATTGCATGACTTTTGTATCAGACTATATGATTAGACTGCATTACACTTTTGTCATAATTACTCGCACTGTACATTGAGTGTTGGCATTTTATGTACTTCCCAGCATACAGTAGTTCCACCCTCAACCTGAGCTAAGGTCTACTCAGCCATAATAAGTAAAAACACCTGTGTGAGAATGTAGGCTCTTAAGTTCATTCATTCCCTGGCTTTCATACAGAGTTGAGTTTTGACATTATTGACACTTTACACTATCTCCATTACACTAATGTTGCATTACACAGTTTTAGCCACTGCTGCATATTTTACAGTATTTAAAATGCTAAATCAGCTCAAATGTGTTTTTAAAGTCAGTTATTTGACTTACACATTGTTGATTTATGTTGTATATTGCTGTGTTCATCAATAAATACAAATATAGTTGAAAGCTTGTGGCATTAGATGGCATTAGATATTGTATACAATTAGTAGGAACTGTTAAAGAAGCAGGGAGAGTGTGAATCAAAGCATAGAGAACAAAGTGTGCACATAACTAAACTGAACAAAAGTGTTTGAGAATAACCAACATAACACTTCAGTAAGCATGAAATAAATAACAAAATGGCAAAACACATGCATTCAGAATTTTCACTTCCCTCTAATCATATGCCAAGACGTATTTGAGGACGGGCTCCCCCTGAGGAGGTTGTCAGGCTTGTTTAGTCATGTTCTGCAATGTAATATGTTCTGTGTAGCTGGAAAACACCAACCTCAAGCAGTAAGCTGTGCTAACTGTAAATCAGGCCACGGCCTTCTGCTCACTAGAAGCTTTTTCAGAGTAATAATAATGATTTGAACTACGTGGCTGCTGCCACATCTCAGCAATTTCTGGAGGAGAACTGCGGCAGAACGATGCCCTTTAAATGTCAGGTGTTAAAAGGTCACTGTTGCCTATGTGGATCAGTCTCTTTACATAAGAAAAAAAACTATTTGTTAAGTAGCAACAAAGCCTTTACAGAAATGGACAATACATGCCCACTTTTCTCCAGAAAAGCATCACAGTGAGTCACATCATTCATGTCAAACAGCAGAAGAGAGCAGTAACCTGGAAATAATGTCGAATCAGCTGTGAGAGATTCAGACGAACCCACTGCACCGGCTTGTGAGTGGCCCCCGCAGTGAATGAGACACAAAGAAAGGGAAAGTCATTTATAAAAATGATGTAATGAACTGGATTAATCATATCTGCACAGACCCTCCAGACATTCCTGTCTCTCATACAGTATATGACCCACATAACAGCCAAAACAAGCTTGTCTCAGACCGATTGTGGTTAAACACTGTGTCCTACTGGGGAGGTATTTCTGACTTTCCATTTTCCGTCTTCATGCTACACAGAGTTTGAATCCCATATTTATCTCTTCTTTTTTTGTTTTATGTTAGCATGAATATGTGTTGTATCATCACATCTGCCCACCCACCTTTCCCATTTTCCTCGACGTCCCATTAAATGTCATCCTCAAGGATGTAGGCACATGTAATGAACTAAAACTGTGGAGTGATTTAATTTCAGATGTTACCCACTATCAAGTGTCATGTGAGTAAAGTGGGTAACAAAAGTAAAATATTTGGCTCCCTCATAGCATAATCTCCAGGGTGGGTAATTATATATTGCATAACATCTCAATAAGATGGGTAAATCTGTGTGACCACAGGAACTTGGCATTTTTACATGCACCAATTTGCACCTATGAATCAAAAGCAGACCATTTTCACAGTGCTGTTCTTTGAGGGAACAGAGAGCCAGAGAGTCCAAAATGGCGGCATATAGTTTATTAGCTGTTGCACCTTCCCCTTTCAGTATCCTCTTAGAGGATAAAATGCAAAACAAAAAAGGAGTGGTTTGCAGTTATGAGACAGCACCAACAGTACAAATAAACCTCTTGAATACTTGAACTTATTGTCCCATTAGTGATTGAGCTAACTGACTGTGAGTAAGGTTGCTAGCTAGTAGAGCTTTTTTATTTATCAAAAGAAATGATGTACAATCCTGGGACAAAAATGCCATGGTGAGCAAACTGCCCAGAACAGAAAAATTAAAATGAAGCTGAAGCTATGACTGACTAGCGCTCACATGTTCCCTGCTGGCTAGCATGTTAGCAGTTAGCTCACCAGCTACAGTTCATTAATTAACCCCCTTCACCAAGCCTCCAGAACAACATATTTTGTGAAGATGCGTGGATGAATTGTGCTGTACCTTGTGTGACCAGGCCAGAGAGCGCCAGGGGCTGCCAGAGAGAGCCAGACTAGCGGTTTCTCCCTGTTTCCTGTCTTTATGCTAAGCTGAGCTAACAAGGCTTTTTTGCTGCATTCATGTCATAAGAGTAATTGTAGTTACTTATTTGAGTCTCCAACTTGTAAATAGCGTTCAAAACCCACATTTAATTTTTAACCCTTCCTTTAAGTCATTGGGCTGGCAGCACCTCCAAGGAATATGTAGGGAGATTGTTGAGTTTAAAACTTGTGCTTTGCTAAAGTGCCTTTGAGGATACACACCAAGTCTTATCCCAATCACCGTGACCTCTGACTTTAAGGAAAAGGTGAGGGGAAAAAATGAGAAGTTCTCCTTGGAAATCCTTTAAAAGTTGTATACTTTCATTAATATTAGAATACATTTTAAGATGCATTCAAATGCTGGTATGCAACTGCAGTCCTTTCCAGGTTATCCAGCTGCCTGTTATATATCAGATGTTCCACTTACCTAACATGGTTCTGCAAATTCTTTATGTTATAGCTTTGGAGGGAAAAGTTTCCACTTGAAACCACAACAGTCAGCAATTTCCAGGCATTGGTGAATGCACAAGGCTTGTTTACGCTTCATCTGCCTGAGCTGGCACTAATTCAAGCTGGCCCTTGTAACCTCAGTTAGATAAGAAGGCGGCTGTGCCAGTCTGCCCTGCTCAGCCTCTTGTTCTCACAGGTTATAATGAAAGGAAAGGCATTTCCCCCCCTGATAACTTCCATTGTTCTTTGATGTGGATAGAGGAGGATGCTTTTTATCCTGGCAGCTATTTCAAAGAAACCTTCAATGTTCATCCTGAGTGGAATGTTGCTTCAGGCATTGCTCAAGTTTTCTTTTTTCTGTCTTCTTCTTTTAGTTTTTTCTGGTGTGTTTCTCATTCTGGACGCTCTCATTCAGACGAACAAAGGATTCCGAGGGTTCATGCATTCCAGGAGGCTCTCCTCCCCTTTTTTTGAAATATTGAAGTCAAACAAACTCTAATCCATCCACACCCTTAGAGGTGACTGATGGGAATTTCATCCGTGACTTTGAACATGAGCAAGGTTAGAAACGAGAAATACTGATCACAGACACCGTGCAACAGTCTAAACACTGCTTCATCCGAGATAGAAATTCAGTTGGTCATAAAAATATGTAGCTTTTCTTCAATATTTATTTCAGAACTTGTGGTGCCCTGATGTTGAATCCCTTGTGGGGGCTGATGGTGAACATATTTCAAGTATCAGGTATAAAGGTGCCTATTTTTTCTGTCTTTTACATACCCCTATTTCACTAGTCTTTCTTTCTTTTCCTTTATTTAACAAGAGATCTGGCCAAGAAGGGAATAAAAACATTGCAACAACAATAAATACTACAACACAACTTTAACAAACAACAAAAGGACACTTATAATGCCTCCTTTGGGTGTATCTAGATGTATGAAGTTTTAAAAATTATCCAAATAAATTTAAAGCAATAATAGAATTAATAGAATTAATGTTTTTCATAACAGGAACAAAATTATGCATTGCATGTATTTAGCAGCCAGCAACGTAAAGCATTACAGAGGACATACATGTGGTTCTACTTCCTGATTATAAACTGATATAAAAATGATAATTACATGGTTAAATGGGAGAGAAAGCCCTGAAAGAATGTAGGGTAGACTGGGTATTTCTTGGCTCACTGAGAGAGAGAAGAGACGGAAGGGGGGGGCTTCTTGTGGGCTTATGGGAGGACACGTGGAGAAGCATTCCTCTCATAGTTTCAGGACACCTCTTCAGCCTGCACATACGTCAGCTCTGCTCGGAGTGTATAAAAGGAGATGGGGACTCCAAAAGAGGGAGAGCAAGCGCTTGTCAGCTCGCTGCCAGGTCTGGTGTTTGATTTGGTTTATGCAGGAAAGATAACTTTAACTTCTGAAGATGTGGAAATTCTTTGTTGTTTTGAGCCTCAGCATTACACTGGTAAGAAATATAATCCAAATAAATTTGTATGCTCACTGTTCATTCATTTGCTGATTGTTTAGTTCATATAAGAGGATTTTGAAAGCAAGATTTTGATTAGAAACGTCTGATGTCATGTTTTATCTCAGGTATCAGCCTTATGCCCAAAGGACTGTCGGTGTCCCCCAGACACCCCCAGATGTGCAACAGGAGTCAGTTTAACATTGGATGGCTGTGGATGCTGTAAAGTTTGTGCACAACAACTCTTTGAAGACTGCAGCAAGACACGGCCATGTGACCACGCAAAGGGACTGGAGTGCAACTTTGGAGGGGGATATGGTTCTGCTAAGGGCATCTGTCGAGGTACAGTGATTTCTGTTCTCTGGTCTTTATAATTTTACTCACGTTGTTCTTCTGATTTCCAACCTCACCAGTTTCTCTATTCCTCCTTAAACAGCCCGATCAGATGGAAGAACATGTGACTACAACAACAAGATTTACCAGAATGGGGAAACCTTCCGTCCAAACTGCAAACACCAGTGCACTTGCATGGACGGTGCTGTTGGATGCGTCTCCCTCTGTCCACATGAGCTCAGGCTGCCCAAACTGGGCTGTGCCAAGCCCAGGCGGGTCAAGGTACCGGGACAGTGCTGTGAACAACTCATATGTCACGAAGAAGTGAAGACAGAGAGCTCTGTGGTAAAGAAACACAGAAAAAAACACAATAAAGACGAAGATGACCTGACCCACAAGAATGTATTGGCTCCTGTGTGGACAGGCAAATCTTTACCTGGTGAGCAGTTTTACAAAGTCCTTTCATTGCTGAAGTGTCTAACAAGGAGCCAAATATAGCAAAATGTATTTAAAATTATAAATGTAGCGACATGGCTTCTCAACCTTGTTTTTTCCTCTGTGCAGCTTTTAGGAGTCACCCAATGGGTAACATGTTGGTAAGAGGAGTCAAGTGTGTGTCTCACACCACAGCTTGGTCACCTTGCTCCAAATCCTGTGGCACTGGAGTGTCCACCAGGATGACCAACAGCAACACCCAGTGCAAACTGGTGAAAGAGACTCGGATCTGTGAAGTCCGCCCGTGCAACAAAATGACCTTTACAATATCAAAGGTACATTCCATGCTTTTAATGTCCTCATTTTTAGTATGAATTTACAAAGATTAATTTGGATTATTTCATTGTATAGTGGTTTGTAACCTCAGAATACTATCTTAACCATAAATTACATTTTGAGAGCTCTCGGGTTACGTTAAACATGACTTTTGATGTCTTCTCCCTAACAGAAAGGTCAGAAATGCAAACACACAGAAAAGGCCAGCCGTCCAGTTAAACTGTCCCACTCAGGCTGCCGTAGCCTGAAAAAGTTCCAGCCTAGGTACTGTGGATCCTGCTTAGATGGGCGATGCTGCAGGCCCCACCGAACCCAAACAACACCTGTCCGCTTCCGATGCACAAATGGAGATATCACAAGCAGGATGGTGATGATGATTGAGTCTTGCAAGTGTAGCTTTAACTGCTCTGACAATAATGAAAAGACAGCTGGCCGCCATAGACTTTTTAATGATATCCACAAATTGCAAATTTAAAGATCTGAATTTAAGTGGAAAAGAAGACCTCTTTAAGTGTTGAGTGACCGTGAGGTTGCAGACATCTGAAGGATGAATATTGAACTATATTGTTCATGATTTTGCTTCATAGCATTGAAGCCTGTGGTTTTGCTTCTTTTTGAAGCTTTTTTTTTATGACATTGTGATTTTTTTTATTTTTCTTGTTAAACCAAAGTATTTTATTTTGTACTCTTAACATATTTAAGCCTCTCTTGACAAGACATGATGGAAATGATGTTAAAAATTATGGCAGCTACTAAATCAGTCATTCCACATGTCGCTGTGTTTCTGTTGATTTACTGTACTTATTCATTTTATTTATTTTTTTAAGGATTAGTTTTTCAAACTTCACTCAATGTATTGTTAACATTTAATCATGGAATATTGTAGAATAATATGGGTTTGCCATCCTCTGGTCTTCACTTGTTTGTCTATGTAAAATGTTGGAATATGACTGAAGGTCAAGGACTAATTGCCAAATTGTAAGTTTTATGTTTTAATTTTTCACAAATAAACATATAAAATACTGCAGTTTTCTTATTGTTTTATGTTTTAGAAAAAAAAAATCTAGCAGTGATCTGAAAAAAGTGTATTTTCAAGGGGTTTGTCGTAACCATTTTCAGTAGGAAATGAGCTATAGTGTTTCAACTGCATCTGGCTGACCCACTTCTGAGTGTAATGTAAACCTCACAGTGGTTTTCATTCTGTTGGACACTGGGCTCAAAGCTGCAGCATGATGTTTTATGAAACAGTTATAGCTTATGTAGAGAATTATCTAAATGTTCCACAGAGAGATATTACATGCATCAGAGGACAAGCCTGGATGTGAACTGTGTAGCTCTCTGCTAATACAATGCAACACAGTGACAGTGTTAGTTAAATATAATTTCCCTTGCTCTTCTACAGTTTCTTTCAAAAGTAAGCATGCTAAATTGTAAAGTGGTGTTATGTTGCTCATTCTAATCTTAAGTATGACTTTTTGTGAATTCATGCAAATATTGAATTGGGTTATTTTCCGTTCAAAAAAGTTTAGCGGTGAATCCTCTTGTTTGTTTTTGATCATTGCCCTAGGAGCAGTTTGTAAAAAAGTCTAATTAAGTGATAAGTAATGAGTCTAATTAAGACATAATCTCAGGGCGTGCCCATTGAGGTGCTAAATTGTGATACCAACCAAATTGCTAGAAGGAAGATATACACATATTTTCCAGCAAACAGCAAGGAAAACCAAATTCCCAAAGTGTGATCAATAGTATTACGTAAATGGGCAAGACCAAGAGAGCAAGAACAAGAGCAAAGGAAAAACAGGGGTACTGACGCACACAGACATGAAATGGTTCCATCCCCTGACGGTGAGCACAATAGAGCTTTGTCTCTGAGAACTGCAGATCTGGACCCATGGTAGTTTATTACCAAAGCTACAATATGAGACCACAAGCAACTGCATCAGACCATGAAGATGAACAGATGAACATAGTTCAGTTTTTTGGGTAAATCATGCTGCAGCAGATACCGGTGTTCTCATGTTTGCATCTACCCCTCAGTAATATAAAAACCTTCCATTGCAAAAGCATGAGTGCAAGCCGAGCAAGAGTTTAAAGTGGTTTGGAAACATCCCAGTGGTGCATGTATCAGCATCACTTCAGTAATCCTGTTTGCATCCTCAAAGGCATGAGCTTCACAACTGACGGCGGAACAATTGATTTCACTCATCTCAGTGCAGCTGAGAATCATGAAACACAAACACATTCAATATGCATAACACATTTTCTATGATCACCACAAAAACAGACACAAGAGAGTTTTCAGCATCAGCAGGATAGTTGACGGAGTCACAGTGGAAGAATTATAAGAATTATGATTAAAGTGAGAGCAAAGTTTATGTTCATATTTAAATAAATAAATAGGGGGGTGACATATGCGTCCACATGGTATTTGGTTGTCAAGCTATACTCGTATTGGTTAAAAATTGCTTTCAAAATTAGGTGTATGTACAGCATCAAAATATATGGCAAAATAAAAAGTACTCCTAGTGATACACGTTTTTACTATGTTGCATAGAACTCATATAGTAGTGACTAAGAGTAGTGGTAGATTGTGTGTAAAACGAGACACTTGACAGAAGCAAAAAGATGACTAACAAAACAGTTCCACCTAGTGGCACACTACTTTTCTCCTTCTGGAACCACCTTTTCTTTTTGTTCATTTAGTCTATGAGTGTTTGGAAAAATAGAGGAAAATGCTGATTACAATTACTCAGAGGCCAATATGACATCATCAGTTTTATCTGACCAACAGCCCAAAACCCAAAGGTATTCAATTTATAGTGATAATAAGCAGAGAAACTCTACATTTTCTTTTATGACTCAAACAATTAATCAACATTCAGAATAGCTGGCAATTCATTTTCAACACACCCCTGACAATAAACCAAAAATCTGGCAAATTGTTTAAGGTTTTAAACAGAGGACTAAGGTAACACATCTGTTATCAACTCATCCAACAAATTGCTATAACAAGTGGATCCTAATTCAAACTTAAAAGGGGTGGGGGGCATGTGGTTACTTCAAGTAACCCTGATTTAGACAATCAGTAATGTTTATGCAAGATAAGAATTAATCTTCAATCTACCAGATGTCCAAAGCTCAGACTAAACTGAATGTATGCAACTGCCTCCTTGTTGAATAGGAATAAGACACAGTAGCACCAAGAGTTCATAGTCCACAATTTGCATACACATGTGAAAATATTATGTAACATCTCTTGGGACATGAGCTAAAAACAGGTATCAAAACCACTCACAACGAAAAAAAGTCCCAGATTGTCAGCTAAATGTAGAAGTAGCTATCTATAGGTAGCTATATAAAAAAGATTTTTACTTTCACTCTAAAAAAGTGATATTTTGACATTTTTAAATAAACCATATAAATACTACAGTACACATAAAACAATTTTGTTTTAAATGCAAACAGATGAATCCTTAATCATTTTAGAAAATATGATGATCCAAAACTTGATGCTTGCAGTCCCTCATCAAACATTGTTTTATAAGAGTTTTTGAGAAAATCTACATAGTTCTGAATGCTTTGCTTGTGGCTCTCTGATTGGTCCAGGCTGAGCTGCAGGTCCTTCAGACGCGTGTCAAAATGTTTCTCTGCCTGCAGATTAAGATTCAGACAGTTATTTTCCTCAGATATTTCCTCAGGTTGCATCAAGGGTAAGTCCAGTGCAATCTGAGCCTGCTCCGTGACATTCATGCGCTATGTATGCTCAAGAAAAGCACGATACTCACAGCGAGCTTGCTCTGGCGAAGAAGCCTCAGCTCATTATCCCTTCTGCTCTTCTCGGCTTCCAGCTCCAGGATTTTGGTCTGAAGGGCCTCTTGTCTGGAAACAGCCTGGTCTTTTACCTTGTTGACCTGGACGAATGGGAAAACTTAGATTATCTGACAAAGTGAAACACATTGCTTCCTTTGTGCCAGATCTTTATCTGGAAAACACCTATAGTATCAAAGACCGGGTCTTTATAACAGCAAGCACAGACAAGTGATTCAGGACCTATGGGATCGACTGTGCTGTATGGGATCAATCAGTGACAGAGCACATACATATTTTATATGAATCTGTAAATTATTACTATAAAATTAAAATTCTGAGGTGGGAAATTGGAACATTTGGACAGGCATTTACGCTCCATGCAATCAGTTAATAAAAAAATCTTGACTGGATTAGTGGGCTGCACATGTCCTGGTTGACCAAGATAAATAAGAAATATATTTTAATTCAATCCTACCTGGTCAACTGATGACATTTAACAGCAATCTGCCATACGGAGAGTGTAATAAGCAAAACACTTGATGCTTTGTCATGTTTGATGATAACTGTGTGAGCTGTCTCTGACCTATACCTGTTGTTTGACATCTGATAACGCTGCCTCCAGCTGCCGGCTGAGGGCCTGGGACTCTGATGAGCGCAGATCCAGCTGCCGGTTGCTGTAGTTGAGAGCTTCCTCCTGAGCTGCAAGCCTCCGTACCAGGTCCAGGTTTTCCTGCTGTAGCGTGTCCATCTGCCTACAAACAAACACACGTAAGTTAAACATTTCTAGTTAGCTGTACAAAAGGAGAAACAAATATTTGATATTTAGATAACAGACACAAGAGAATGTCTTACTTTTGAAGCAATTGCAATTTGTCTTGTAGCTGCAAATTGGCCTCATGCGTGGACTCTTTCATCTCCACAGATGATTTCATCAATTTTGTCTGACTCTCTATCTGTGTATGTAAAATGTCAAATTCAGAATCACCTGTATTTGTTACAAGTGAATGGAGCAGAGAAGAGCGTTTCACATCACATGCAAACTGCATAAAATGACAGCCCATTTCATGCTATTTGCCACAACAAGTCTTGTTTTCAAGATGCCAATTTATCACCGCTGATGGAAACATGTGGGTGAATGCAAAGGACTCGCACAGCACAAAACACTCACAAATGGGTAGGTAGGTAAGGATGGTTGCAACCTACTTGTTTCCACTGCAATCGGAGAATTCTTTATCACAATCAATCAAAATCAACTCACAACAGGGCAAAAAACAAACAAGATGCGTTGACAGTCACAAGGGGTTGTACTACCACCTAGTGGTCAGATGTAGGACAATGACTGCATTTTATGTCGCCTGACTGCCACAGGTATCGTTGCACACCTTAACCTGCAGTTGCCTAATGGACTCTGACTTTTCTGAGCACTTCCTCTCCGAGCGTCGCAGGTTCTCCTGGCACTCGAAGAGACTCTGCTCGGCTGCACTCAGTAACTCGGGGTAAGACTTCAGTTCCTCCACACGCCCCTGCAGCTCCTGCCTCACCTGGGCTCCAGAGGACGGCAGACGGAGTGGGGTGTTGGGAATAGACAACATATTAACCTAAAGATTCATCACAGCCCTTAAAGGAGAATCCTTTAAGCATGCAGAATGTGCCAAGAATTATCTTTGGACTGAGCTTTGGCAACAACAGCCAGCAGAAGTGTTTTGCCACTCAGAATTACTGAATGAAATTTGGTTAGCAGATCTAGGTGCAACAAATGTTGTGCAGCTGAAAAAGTAAAAGAAACATCTAACAGCGCACTGTCTGGCCATTCAACAGCAGGAAAAACATTGTGGCTGAGCTGAACATACCAGATAAAGCACAAAAGCAAAAGGTAAGGTTAGAATGTGTTAAAAGCACAAAAAAGATCAGTGAAATTAGTGATCTAAAATATATCACCATTAGATACACTCACTGTTCATCAAGATGTGTCCACATTAAAAGTGTTCAAAACAATGGAATACAGGGAAACCTTTATATGGAAAGGCGGGAGGTTACCTTCTCAACTTCTGTATCTTTTCCATCTCGTGTCTTCTCTGTCTCTCTTAAAAGATTTGCATATTTCATCTTCAGATCATCTATCTCAGCTTGAAGCTCTAGAACCTAGAAAAAACACAGAGCAGTGTAAGTAAATCTGGTGCGTCGCTCCCTACAACTGCAAACTAATATTATTGCTGAATCATTCACTCAGATCACATTTGGTGGTACTAAGTACTTTTCAAAACATTATTGAACAATGAGGTTTTTAAGTCACGGTGGGAGCTGGAGGCCACATGCACACATGTACATTACATTCCAAGAGGACAGTCAGTCTGTAAGATTGGGGCACCAAACACCCCATATACTGCTGCAAACTACTACCACATTCTCCACTAAATAAAATATTCTCAAAACAAATTTTAGCCAACAATCACCATATTATCATAAGCACTGGGACTATACAGACATTGCTGTGAATTGGGGCAATTTAGACGAAAACACCAAAGTAATTTGGTGACTTCAATTTCACAGAATTTCCAAGTTTTGTTCTTGTAAATTCAGCACTTTCATCTAGGACATTTTTTCTTGGATTATAAACTGGCTACGTATTTTATCTAAATATGTGAAAACATTTAGCATAATTCAATTATACAAATGAGCAACATCTCAGAAATTGTCCCATTAATGAATTAAGATCTCCTCCCTATATCACCAAGGCTGCAGGGCTTCTTGTATGAATGTAAAGCTGTTGAGAACGAGTTCATCTTAAATATCGAATGCTTTTTTCCCCTCACAGTGTTTATAATCTATAATCTTTTTAAGGAGTACATTGTTAGGTATCAACTAATATTCATTATGTGTGGGTTCAAATATGGTAAAATGTGTGTTAATTTGGAAATATGCACTCTTTATGAATTAAATGTTTGCATATTGAAATTCTTAGTTAACTACTACGACTATTATCTTTATTTTTCAAATTAAAATATCTGGTGGGGAAACTCTAACCTTCCAGGTTAGACCTACAAAAATAAACGAAAAGAAGGTAATGAGTAAAATGAATAAGCAGATGTCAACCTGGTATTGGCACTGTTTGGCTTCGTCTTTCCTCTCCTGAGACACAATCTTCTCTTCTACTAGCTCAGACTCACACTCAGCCAGCTGCTGCTCCAATTGAGCAACAGATGCCTGCAATCGCACAAACATTAAGATCATTTTAGTGATAGAAATAAAAATCTGAGAGAGTGAGAGAGAGAGAGAGAGAGAGAGAGAGAGAGAGAGAGAGAGAGAGAGAGAGATGTTTTCATGATGGATGTGCACAAATGAGAAACCAGAAATTGCCAATTGTTCATTCGTCAGCTGACTGCAGATACTAAAATCCAATAAGAATAATTATGGGCAACATATTTATGCTGTAAGTGTTTTTTAATACCTTTTACAGTACTGACATGCAACCTGTTTGGCAACTTGTACCTTGAGTGTTGCATTATTGAGGCTGAGGTCTCCATTTTCTGCACTGAGTTTTTCAACACGTTGCATCACAGTTTCATTAGCTGCACTGAGCTCGTCCTTCTCCTTCTGCAGCCTCGCTGTCAAGTCTGCAATTTGACTTGATATAGAGTAAACATTAAAAATTCATCAGTGAAAGCTGGTGGTTGCCATATATTTGTGTGTTGGTTTCCGTTATTAAAAAAAGTGGCGGTGTGTGGAAAATAGAAATAGCCAACCTTTTCAAAAATTCTATATGAGCGACAAGTTTGTCATTCGTATCCATCATCTGCTCCTTTTCCTGTCTCCTGGAGTCTCTTTCTAAACGGGCGCTTGCCAGCTGAGCATCCTGCATACCAACCAAGAAAATAATGTCAAAGCAAGATCCTGAATGATGTGTATATATATAAAAAAGACACAACCATTTTGGCTTCATACCTTCTCTTTCATTTGCGCATAACATTTCTCAATAGCAGCTTCAAACCTCTCAGCTCGTAGTTTCTGTGCTCGGGTGGCTTTCTTGAGAGATTCTTTGTCCTGTGCTGCCTTCTCTGTCAGAGAGGTGATGGAGACTTTCAGATCATCAATCTCCATCTTTTGCTCTGTCAGGGTTCTCTCCAAAGTCTGGAAAGGACAGCATACATATAAGGAAATGCTATAATATCATGCGTTTTCTTTAAAGCAGTTTGTCTAGAGAGTGGTAAAGCTGTTTTTACCCGTAGCTGTACAGTCAAACGATTGTTTTCGGCCTCTTTGTTGCGCAGCTGCGCCTGCAGGTGAGCACGAGTCGCCTCCACAGACTTGGTCATGTGAACTGCACTCTTTATGTTCTCCTGTTAAGACCATTATAGATGGATGCTTTAAAATACACCTTGCATCCTTTGCACTTTTAGAATCTGCAAGCACATCTATATGGAAACTTCTGCTGTGCTTACCTGCTCTTCTTTCCGCAGATCCGTCAGTTCCTCGACTCTTCTTTCTGTCTCACTCAAATCTCTTTTTAAATGCTTTAGGAGAAAAAGGACAGCAATCAGCACATGTCTTGAGACTGGAATTTGCATACTATTCTCTTTCTCTAGAGTTCTTGTGAACTCACTTTAATTTAGTACTAAATGTGGCAATGTCAGGTGACACAGCTTTGATATTAATTTGACCAGCACTTACCAGTTGAACCATTCAAACCAGTATGTATAGTGTAGAAGATTAACCCAGATTAACCCCTTTTCATAGTCTAAATCTTCAACCAGGTTTCCCAACTTAAGCACAAAGCTTTATTTGCGTACACTTAAATTAAGTTCTTTCCTTTGAGTCATTGCATAAACGTAATGAAACCCCTCACCTCATTTTCACTCTCAGCCTGTGTGATCTTCTTCAATAAAATGTCAATTTGGTGGACGGCATCAATTCGATCAGTCTGTATGGAAAGACATGAGTTATTTGAAACAAGTAAAATGAAAAACACACTTTTCACACATTTCCAAGAAGCATTTAAGTCAGTGTGAGAGTTTTTCATTTACTGTTATGAACTTAAAGTAACTACAGTACCGCTATTAATCTAAACCCATGACTATCCTGAGAAACATACAAGGTAGTGTTGTAACTAACCTCTGAATCTTGGAGCTGTTTTAGTTTTTGACGTACAGACTTATTTATTCGTCTAAAATCCTCCAACTTCTCCAGCAAAAGTCCTCTCTGCCTCGTAACTCGGCGCTTGTCACTGGCAGACTGTTTTGAATCCTTGATTGCAAGAGGGAAAAGAAAGTTAGAATAATGGATTTTAAATGATGTTTAACACAACTTAATGTATGCAGATTTGCAATAAACATACAGCAAATTCATCTTCCATGGCATCTTTAAAAGACACCAGTTGTATGGCAGCAGAGTTTGCAGCTGCTTCTGCATCCATCAGTATTTTCAGGAAAGGGCTTTTTCCAGCAGCAAAGTCTCCATGACTAAATAAAAAACAGTGGGGAAATGTTTTCAATTCAGTTAGACTGTGTTTATCCCCACATAGGCTGTATGTGCACATGTTGATGCACCATAGGACCTCACCAATTGATGTCAGCCTCTGGGGTTCTTGTGTGGTGACTGCTGCGTGCTCTGCTCCTTCTCCCCAGCTCGTGAGAGCTAGCTAGATCACCACAGCTCAACGAGACATCCTCCCTGGCGGGGCTGAAACCAAGTGGGGGACTTTGGAGTTCATCCTCTGGAGACATACCTCTTACTACTGACAAAATAACATACAATATCAGTTTTGAAGAGGTGGGCAGGAAGTTAGTTCACATTCATATGACTTTTAAAAATGAGTTAGACTGCACAGCTTAGCTTGCATAGTATTCTGTAGGACAGTCAGACTACAGCTGGTTGTCAAGCACGCTAACTAAGCTTGCTTGATAGCAACAGATAACGTTAGACGACAGTACCGGGTTTAGTGACTGCTAAGCTTTACGTTACACTGAAGACAGCGAACATTATGTTAATACAATGCAAAAAGCAAAGCAAAGCCACTGACATGTATATTACGGATATTGGGACTAAAATCTCGTAATCCCGTAAAAATAACCCCATTGAAAATGTAAATATTAGCTACTTACGATTTCACCTTTTGTCGGTTGTGAATAACGCTACTCCCAACTGAACCGCCCCTCTTCAATACTCGAACCGCATTGGCTAGCGCTCAGGTAACGTTACGATACAGAGTTATTTTTTCACTGCTGATTTGTTCCTCAAGGTCAAAGTGGGCAGAGCTTAGTTTGATTAAAGTTGCGAATAGCCAATGAACAAAAGCAAGCACAGAGACTGGCTGAAACCATAGAAACGAAAAGGAAGTTTACTTCCACGACATCTCACGGGTAACCGCAAGTTACGAAGAGTATTCATATTTTGTACATTTATTTGCATGAAACTCAAAACACAGCATAGCGTTGTTCAGATAAAACTGAGTGTTGTTTATCTTATTCTGGAGGCGTAGCTTATCATTGCTAGAGCTTCTGCAGTTCAAGTTAGCTGGACAGCTAATGCTCAGCTTCATTTGAGTGGAAATGTTCAAAGCAAAAATACTCTTTATTGGTCCCAATGAGGTACGTTCACGCATTTTCTCTATTTTTACTGTCAGATGTTGAGAGGTAAGTTAACTAGATGATAGTTTGTGAGTTGTGAACGCGTAAGATTTTATGTGCTTAGCACATATTACAATAGCTAACAACCATTTCACTCTGTAACTTACGATGCTCACAAACTGATTTCTCGGTGTCAAAAGCAACAAACACAAAACAGCCAACACATAAACATCCGATGTGTATGCTTGCACCAAAAACCTGAGCGCCTGTGCGTGTGTTTGTTTAACGTTTCGTTAACTGAGAAGTGTGCAGTGGTGAAACGTAACTTAGCATTTTTCTCTACTAGCCTACAGTAACGTTACCGTTTTTAATGTTTATTTGAAAGGGACCACAGATAATAAACATTGCATTAGTTGAAATCTGATGCATTATACAGATATAAGTTAGCTAGCTAATAATGTCGGAAAGTCGAAGAGATGTCTATCATTATTGCATAGCAGCAAAATCTATAAAATATGCAGCTTAATGAAGAACATTTTCTTTGGCATCTGCAATCTCTGACTGACACTCATGAACATTCACATTTCACACATCACATTTCTAAATTATCAATTATAGATCTTCACTGTCATTCAGTTGTGCATGAAATTTTCTAAAACCCGAGTGCAACCTTCCTACAGTTTAGGTGTTTTTGTTTCTTATAATTTAAAGTCTTTTGTAAAATATCACATAAATATACTTCTCTGACTAGAGATCTGTTTATTGGACAATTACTAATGACTTTGCTTGTTAATATTTTACATTTAAAAAAAACTGGAACAGCCAATGACATGTACATACATTTGCATTAGCTCCAGGTGGACCAGCTGTAAGATTAAAATATTTACATTTCAGACTATAGTAATCTAACATTATAGAATAATATAACACTTAAGATGTAATGCTGCCTGCATAATATTTACTTTTACTTTTGATTGAAGTACATTTTGGTATTATTATTTTAATACTATTACTTAAATAGGTGCTGAGCAGTCTGACAATCAACTTTTAACTTAGTATTAGTTGTAACACTGATACTTTTTTCACATTGTGACTTGTAGGAACAGCAGTGCTGAAACCAATTATATGAACATGGCTCTGTTCCCTTTGTGTGTTCAACTAAGGAAGTTACACTGCATGCTACTTTATTAGGGTTATTGAAAACACCTCTGCGTTTCCTGCTGTGATGTTAAAATGCCTGCCGTAAAAAATGTAAACCCCAATGTCACACTACCAAGGAAAAGTTAACAAGTAAATACCTGTTTCAGAGTGGACATTTTGATCTGTCACAGGATGACTGCATACCATAAGTGTCCCAAGCCATCTCAGCTTAATATCAGAGCCCTATAACTTGAATATATACATAGAAAGCTTCCATTTATTGTTATTAGTAACACCTGTGCTTTTCCTGCTATGACAAGTCAAAATGCCTGTTGTGAAAATGGCCTGTTCTTATGATTATTCTAAAATCATCTGTCTGTTTTTCAGAGTGGGAAAACGGTTCTTGCAAATTTTCTCTCAGACACAACAGAAAATGTGGGAGGTGAATACAGACCTACTCAAGGAGTAAGGTACAAACCCTATTTCAACTTAACTGCTTTCCACGTGGTAGAGGACTTTACCCAAACTAAATAAATCCCTAAGGAGATGGAAATAACAGATTTTTTGGAGCACCATTTTAATATTAGTGTAAAAATCAGTTACCTCCATGATTAGATGATAATGGCAATGTTTCTGTTTTACCATGAGATGTATCAGAAAAACAAAATGCAGCCATTTTCTACTGTTTCAAGGATACTGGAATTTGAATCAGAAACTAAAGGCAGTGGCGACAACACAACATGTGAGGTTGAACTCTGGGACTGTTCAGGAGATTTTAAGTAAGTTAAATGTCATAAACACATTTTCAGTGAACAATGACTTGTCTATTACCTTCTCCCATCTTGTGACATTTTAGAAAAGTCATATTACTTTCCATAACTGGTGTCCTTTTCAGTGCAAATTACCCAGATGCAGAAAGACAATCTGTTTTCTTCATACAGATTTGAATCATGCTGGCCTGCACTGATGAAGGACTCCAGCGGTGTGGTAATCATTTTTAATCCTGATGTTCCAAGTCACCTCAAAGAAATAGAGACATGGCACTCGATGTTCATCTCCTCTCAAGGTTTGCAGGACAACCAGTGTCTACTCATTGCTCACCACAAGCCTGGCTGCGGAGTAGAAGACAAACGGCTGCCTTTAGGTATTTTCACTGCAGGCCTCCCAAAGCTGTTGTATAAATAGTTATTGCTATTTTTCAGCTAACATGTTTATTCTTTCTTATGCAGCCTCACATTTGAGCAGACTGCCGCTCATTCACTCCAACCTGGAGGAGGAGCCAGAAGATGTGAGGCGAGCTTTCCGCAGATACTTGGAAAATGTTTTAAATACAATGTCGGAAAGTCGAGAGCGAGAGGAGATGTCCATCATTACATAGGAGCAGGAATCTATAACATACGCAGCTCAATGAAGAAAATTTTCGTTGACATCTGGAATCTCTGAGTGACATTCATGAACATTTGTAAGTTAGTAATTATAGATCTTCACTGGCATTCAGTTGTGCATGAAATTTTCTAGAACTCCAATGCAACTTTCCAACAGTTAGGTGTTTGTTTTTTTATACTTAAAGTGTTTTATGAATAAAATATTATCCAACAATCTGGAAATCAATTCTCAAGAGACACTAAATATACTTCTGACTATAGACATCTGTTTATTGTACAATTTGGTGCATTTGGTTGAGAATGTTACAATTTTAAGTGCAAAACGAGAAAGAAAAGTAAAATATTTAGACATCATATCCAATAATGCCTCCCTTGCCAATACACTCTCCAATGTAGAACCACATCAGCACCTCAGTGGTCACGAGTCCATTCCTCAAGGCATCCTACAAAACAAAAACAAATTTCACTTAGAAAATTGCTTTAATGACAATTTCCAGAGTTACAAAACGAGTTATGGTAGTTTATATTTACACTAGGCCTGACAATGTAACATGAAAGAGTAAATTGTAGAGTACAGAAATATATCCCTTCCCATGCATACAATTACCTGCTACCAGCCCGGCGACACACCATGTACAGTGTATACACACACACACACACACACACACACACACACACACACACACACACACACACACACACACACACACACACACACACACACACACCATCATACATCTAGGTCAGTTTCATTGAACTTGTTCTGTACAAAGCTAGGTTTTCATAGTTGCTGTAACAGTTACTTATATTATTTATTAATTGTTGATTTTTGTTTAGTGAATATAGTGACAAATAAGAGTCAAAAAATTTCACAAAAAGTTAATAAAATGCCAGTTAAAATGTCCCTGAGCCTGAACCTGCATAGTTTCAAATGCAAGGATATCCATTTTGTGGAGAAACGCAATAAATTATCACAGTGAAGACACTGAAACCAGCAAGTGTTTGGCTTTGGTAAATCACTTAAATAATTCTGGGCCTTAACAACTTTATGCTCCCTAACACACCATACAAGTGACAACAAATCAATCCAAGCTGTATTGAACAAGCTATTGATTATATCCGTTCCTACTTCATACAGGCGTACCAGTTTTAAGAATTCAGTCACCCCCCCCCCCACACACACACACACATATTGTTGCCCTTTTCAACACAGGATTCACACCTTTTAATATGCAGTGGTGCACACACACAACAATAAAGCCAAGTGATGGTCATGCTTGTAAGGCACACACCTTTACTGTGGTTTGTCGCAGGCGTCCAGACTGGAAGCTCTTGAGGAGGCTCGATGCGGCCTCTATGGCTTTGGGGATCTCAGCAGGGGACGGTGGGACGAGTTCCACCCGGGCATAGTACCAGAAGGTCGCTAGTCGGGGTTTCGAGTATGAGACCGCAGCTGCAAGTGATAAAAACAAACTTTTTTAAATGGAATAGCATTAGCTAAGAAGCATGAGCCATTTCGCTTTTCTCTAACGACTACCCAAAGAAAAACCGAAACACCACACTGAAGTTACCTGTAACCTGCAGTGTTACAGGTAATTATAAATATATAGACACCTGTGCTTAACGTTACCGTACCAGTCAGAGGTCACACTGAAATTGTGCAGCTGTCACAGAGCAATGAAAAATGTGACCTAGCTACTGCTATGTGGTTTATTCCAATACCTCAGTTTATAATTGGTAGAAAAAAAAGAAAACACAAGGGTGAGTAAACTTACCCCCGACCAAAGAGGGTACTTTTGCAACGAGTTTCTGAACTGCCTGTGCCATGATGAAGAGTGCAGAACACCGGAAAGAATAAGAAATATGGCGTAAGGCTTCCGGGTCGTTGACTTCAAAATAAAAGGAGTTAACAGAAAACCACTGTAGAAAACCTTTTTAGATAAAAACATGCGATGACTACCGGTATATTATATTTTCTAAATAAAACGTCTTGCATTTAAATAAATACTGTGTCAAATATGAGGCACAAAATTGATTTGGGCCAATTTCTGTAGTGTTAGCGTAGCCACTAGATAAAAGACTGTATTGTATTAGTATTTTGAATTTGTAGGCTATAATTTGTGTAATGTTATAGCACATTCACGTGTCTTTATATACAGTCTATGATTCACACACAGATAATTCAAAATACTTAAAGCAAAATATTTAAAAACAGAATAAAGAAAATAAGAGTGCGGTACAGAAATCAATCAGTCAAAGTCACAGGCAGAGTTTTCATTTAAATTTCAGAGAGACTAATTTCAGTCAAAATGAGTCAGCATATTGGCAAGAAAGGAAAGGCTTTTGATTTTAGTTTCCTTGGTTGAGTATCAATCAAATGAGCCACGTGTAAAGATAACCACAAAATGTTTGTTCACTCAGATCCTGCCCTGAAGATGACATTCAAAGATCCAAAAATGACCCCATAAAATGTGTTATTAAATTACCTGTATTTGTGTGCATGTGCATTGTGTGAATGTGAGGGAAAGAAAGAAGTAAAAAGCAAGGACAAAATGTGTCTAACTTTTGTACATGTTCAGGATGTGCATGTGTGTGCGTGTACTTTCTGTGAATCACATGGATGACTAAATCATTAGTCATTCTCCTCTGCCTCACGCTGCAGCCCACATAAAACAAAAAACTGGTGCAGTAACTATGTATGAATAAGAATGCAGGTTAGCATTTCCCAGGAAAACATCCAACTAATGGAGGCATCTGTTTGATTTACAGTTAGTTTGTGATAATGCACTGACTGTATACCTGCAAGATGGAAGACATTTGAGAAGACTTAATTAATGCCTCATAGTCTAACAAGGATATCTCAAAATTGGACACTGGACTAAATGTTCCCAGTTAATGTGAGTAGAAGGAATATGAGAAGCTCTTTGATAACTTCCTAAGATGTTCTCATTTTACAAATCCCTGAGTACAAAGCAGAAACAGGACGGAGACCAGCTTGATTGCTGTAGTGGATGTTTAGTGTAATGAGGATAAATCGCTAGAGGGTGCTCTTGTAATACCAAATAGAGATACAGAGAAAGAACAGGGAACTGTGTTATAACTTCACCAGTGCACATAACTACATTGTGTTTTGCAAAAATATTAGTTAAACAGTGGTAATTATGTACTCCTTTATTATGTTCTCATGGCACTTGTTTCTGTAAGCACATTGAGTTTACCTGTAATGAAATGTGCTATGTAAATCAAATTACCTTGCCTCATGGGGAGGTCCTTCATCTTTTATCGCCAATAGAGCCTTTGGCGGTTCCTCATTACAAACTCATGGTGGAACCCACATAACTTTATTTTGAGTTCAACACAAATTGCCAGGGTTTCCATGTCAGCCTGACCTACGGGGATTGTCATCAAAAGAAAAAGAAAAAAGGCTTCAAAAGGCAATATAAGTCTGACAGCTGTTAAAGCTTTTATTAGCAGAAGCACAAAAGCACTCTCATTTCTCTATATGAAGCACCAGCCAGCAGGCAGTTAGCTTAGCTTAGCATAAAGACTTGAAGCAGGGGAAAACAGTTAGCCTGGCTCTGTCAAATGTAAAAACAAATCCACGTGTCAGCATTGGAAGTCAAAAAAAAAAAATCAATCAGTAAAACAACATCTTTTCATTTTTGCATTTGTGTTTTGAAACTGATTAATAACGTAGTGTGTTAATTTGTTAGCTTCAAAGTTTCTGGTAAGCTGATTTTGTTAACTTTGCACAGAGCCACGGCAGCTGTCCTTTCAGGTCTTAATGCCAAGAAAAATGACTCCGAGCTCTACCATCATAATTTTTGACCTCTAGTAATGCTATGAAGCATGATTTTTCTCCTCTGCACATTGTACACACATGTGTACACGCTTGTATTGTACTTGTATGTACACGATGCTGAACACATTTCTTTTTTTGTGCAGCAGCTGAAGATAAGAAAGGAGGAGAGAGGGGATGACATGCAGAGTGGTATCATTCTTCTCATCTATTGGCTTTCTCGGTAAGAAAGCAAATAGGCATATTTCCCAAAACAATTTCTTTACGATATCAGCACAATACATTTGAAGATAAAATGAAAATAGGAAATAATATCTAGTTTTTGGCTATTAGCTGACACAAGAGTAACTTCCTGCAACATGCTTTAGGGGAATTAACTTAATTTCTTTAATGACATGAAAAGATAAGAAAGCACTTTTAAGGAGTGTAAAAGTCAGAGACATTATGCCCTTCAGAAATCCCTGTGACCCTACAGCACAGTGTTCAATAATGATGAGTTAGTTCCAAACAGTGAGACAGAAAGACAGTGTGAGTCATAGAAACAGACTGAGATAGACAGAAATATACATAGACAGACAGGAAAGGAGGCTGCAGTGACTGAGTAAATCTTGCCTTTCATGGTCTCAAACTGCTTGTACATGTAGATGAGGTTAAAACAAATGACATCACTACATCAGCCTTGGCACTCAATACACACATTTGGTGATAGAGCAGCCGTACAGGCCAGTAATCAGTCTTAGCCCTCCAGCGCATGAAGACAGATAAAGACATCATCCAGTTCTGTGTATGGATCTGTGGGGAAGTGCCAAGTTGACTGCCAAGACTGAGGCGGTGAAGTCATTTGTTTCAATGTAACTGCTTCAGAATTTGGGACACCAAACAGATTATTTCATTAAATTTCTCTTCCTAATTATCACCTTTATCCAAATAAATCCTTTTCTCACTGGTTTTCTCTGTATTCCCATTCTCTGAACCTGTTCAGGCCTAGCATCTGACATCCCCATATCCAGCCTGTTAGATAATCATCAGAAACAGACTGCAGTTCAGAATTTTAATAAAATTGATCTCATGCACGCTCTGATTAGATTTTGCAGCCCTGCTTGCAGATTTTATCTGTGGGAATTTGTGGTTTTATGGGATTATTGTGTGTATTTGGATATTGGATAAAGCTATAAAACTCAAAATGAGGAAACGTTGAAAACGTTATATAAGACAGAAAGAAAGAGTATGACACAGATGTATCACGTCATGAAGCTGTGTTATTTATCATGCTACACATGTGACAAAAGTGCAGTGGCAGTTCCCTCAGCGTTTTAGCGTCTGCTCTCATCAGTGTCATTTCCAGCCACTGCAGGCCGCTCTTTCTAGTGAAAAAGTTCTAAATTCTGACTGCACACTACATGTCCAGCACCAAACGGCAGACACATACAGTTATAGTGACTAGCTGGTGAACATGGTGGCACATTTAGCAGCTAAAGGGCCTGACATTTCCCTCAGGAAGAGGTGGAGACCAAAACAGAGCTCGAAGGAGAGTTTACATTTATTATGTGCAACATGACTCTAAATGAATGCTATTGTTGCTCCGTTAAATTGTTAACAAGACAGCAAGAACAACTAACAGAGGTGATAATACTGTATGTCAGTGTTGTGTTTAGAGCTCTCTGCACTGCTCCCCAAGTGGTAAAAAAATCATGCTTAACTATTCATATCCACACTAAATCTATATTTTTAAATGAATATGATCAGTCTTTTGGTTTTGGAGTCATGTATTATTATTTTAAAATAGTGTTGGATCCTTCTCATCATCACTCACTAATATATGAGATAGTGCACCTCAACTCTTTCACTTCCACTCTACTCACCTGAAAACCACCAGCTTTGAGAGAGAGCTAAGTTTTCAGACTTGGAGTTTATGATTCATCCTGAATGTTTCCCACTGAGCAGCAAATTGCTTTAGCACACACTGGTGATACTGTGTGATGATGCCAGAAGCACTGCACCATTCGCAAACAGCAGATATCCCACTCACATACCAGCCACATACCAGCCACACACTCTCCAAACATAGACTAAACCTGAATCAAACTTATCAAGTCAATATCACAAAGAGAGCAGGGAACACAGTTAATTCTTGTTAGAGTCTAGGCGGTGTAAAGGGGCCAATTATGGCAGGAATCCCAGCACCTTGTTCTCTGTGGATGGTTGAGTGTGTTAGCAGCCGCTGAGACCATTATGTGACCACAGAGGTAATATGGTTCAAGGTACATTTATTAGTAATGCTACAATAAACAACTAAATTAAAGATGTAGCCCCCTTTACTTTTCACACACACATACACACACACACACACACACACACACACACACACACACACACACACACACACACACACACACACACACACACACACAAATATCCAAAATCAGAATAGAATAGATTATAGCACCTTTGTAGCACCTTACCATGTCTTTTTTTTTTTTTTTACCAAACCTTAACCAGATGTTTAACTGGTTATGAAACATTCTTAATTTAATACAGATGCCTCTATAAGACCCATATTAGAGAACAAGACCATCAGTGAGTAGGCTATTTCTACATGTATTCTAAAAGCCTGTCATCAGGTCAGATTCCCTGTAAAATAATATGAAACGATTTACTGCACACAGACCGGAAGATCCTGTTTATATTTTCCCAGGCAAAGTTTCACAGTGAGTTGTACATTAATTAAAAGGAAGCCAGTTAAAGGGAAGCAGGAGGAGATTTTTTCCAAAGAATTTTATTTTTGACCTTAGGGACAGTAATAGAGCACAGGCAAAAACATGAGTCAGCCTTGGTATGTCATTCAACAACTGGAGAGAGGTATTTGAAAGGATTCTAAAATTGTCCCCCTTCCTCCTTGTCAGGTGTTTAATATTATGTCTATTTTATTTGACTGCATACAGTCCATTGAGGTATTGGTCATGGTGGATTTTATAAGACATAACTATAGAGAATGTTGATAACTTTAGCTTTCTCAACAAAACTATTATTACAGAGCAATCGAATCTCATGTTCTCTGCCTTACATGTAACCTGGATGTATGAACGTACTAAAACACAGTTTACTTTGTTTCACCATCATCATATTGTTATCTTATTTATTAATCTTACATATCCACAAATACATACTTTTCCTCATTGCTGTGCATCCTGCAAACAGCTGCAACAGTCTTTCTTTCCCTTGCTTTCAAAACAAATGCCCTGCTAGCCAGATGAGGACCTTTATAACACAAGGTGGTGGAAACACTAAAACTTTTGTCCGCGAGGGGTGCCAGAGTCAACACATAATGAAAGTTCCTTGTAGTTGCTGTAATAAACTGTATTCATGGGATGTATTTGTACAAGATCATGCCTCTTTGCTAGGGCCGTTTATAGACTGGCTAAGCAGGGTCACGTAAAAGTAGACAGTAGCTAATTTGCCAAGCTTATTTAAGATGTTCATTAGTTGAAGTGTGTACAGGTGAATATTCATAATGTGGGATGTGTTATTTCTCAGTATGGGTGATAAGATGTTGTTGTTCAAGTACAGTTAAATGGAGTAAAGCTGCAGACAACCCATTATACACATGACATACTGTACTTACTGCTTAGCATTTTTCTGTCTTTTTGTGCCACTCACCAGCCGAATAGGCTAATGTGGCTTCCGGGTGGCTTTGTGGAGGAATAAATGCGTTTGTGCTGCACTCCCTTTTACTGGCCTTGGATCAGCTGCAGGCCACAAACACACTTTTGAAGCCTCAAACATACATTTGAAGCTTATATGATATCGTGGCTCAGTGCTGTCAGTGTATGTGTACTTGGAGTTACCAGTAAGTTGTGAGGTTGCTGATCCTGCTGTCTGTTTCTTTTTTTATGGATCTCCTGCTGATCTGGTTATGGGTGATGTCATGGCATCTGTCTGCCTGTTAATTTATGCTCTTATGCTGTTGTCAACAACATATGTGCAGTATGTGCATTAGTACTAATTGTGAAATACCTTCTTGTATAGTGACTCAGCTCATTTTTCTTTTGGCACTTGGTGAAATATGAATTCCTAAGTTACGTAGTTAGCCCAACAACGATTTTGCAGTTCATTTCCCCTGGGTGGTTGCAAGTGTTATGGGAAAATCCTATTGGTTCAGTATAAACATGGTCTCTGGTTGAGGGTAATAATCATATACTGTTTAAAAGAAGTGGACTTAGCCACTGTGACATCACCCATTGGTTTGGCATATTAGTCATCGCCAACTTGATTTTTTGCAACCAGAAGTCACTATATTTGGATGAGACGGTGGAGCTGGGGATGGATTTGTATTGCTATGCCTGACATGTCGCTGTGGCAGCAACTTATCAATCACAAGGTAGCCACACCCTAAAGCATACCCTGCTTTATTGTCTATTTTACTCTAAATGGGACCATAATTCACAAAGCGACTGAGCCCATACGCTTATTAGGAAAGTTTTTACTGGGTAATAAATCAGGTGAGAAGTAGGGTCATTGTGTCATAGACGCCAGTGCAATCAGACTTCTTCTTGCTACCAGTGGAGTCGCCCCCTGCTGGTCATTGGAACGTTTATTTTTTTCGTAAAATTATGACTTGAATCTTGGAAATTCTGCTCCTTACTTTTTAAAAATACCTAATGGCCCTAATATGCCGCCATACTAATCTCTTGCCACCCAGAGTCTATACAACTGATGCTCGACTCATATCATGTTAACTTAACTTGGAAATACGGACACTGACACCAGGCCTGCCGTTAGGAATTTTGGACAGGGGGACAACATTTTCCAAACTAGGCCCCTCATCGACACCCAATTCAGCACCACCTCGACCAACCCACCCTTAGTTCTAATACAAACACGGGCAATTTCAAAGAAGCTCTTTGAAATTACCAAATGTATAGCTTATTATACTGTAACCATATTTGCAGCTATATCCTTTGACCTGTGATGTGCTGCTGACTAGTTTTTACTGGAGCTCAGTTTTCTTGAGGTTGTTACAGGGGAACTTGTGGGTGTTACTAATCTTTATTAATATAAAGGGAAACACAAAATTCAGGTGGCAGGTGACGATTCCAAATATAATAGAATATAATGCAGTAAAGCTCTCGGGCACATGTGTTGCTTTTAGATATAGATATATTTTTTCCTGTAGTTTAACTTTTGTTTATTTATACAACACAAGGTTGCATTATAATGAAACAATTGTTTGTAGTCCCTTCATGCTGTGCACACAGCCGCACCTTTACTCACCTCAGTGATATTAAATAATTTTAATTCAGTTAGAAACTCCTGCACTTTAACTCTGTGTTTCAGCAGGTTTCTGCTGATGTTCAAAACATTCTGCACATTCAGAATCTCTCCCACATAGGTGTTCTCTCACAGGTCCAGAAAAAGTGATAATATTACGAGAATAATGTCATAATTTATGAGAACAGTCTAACTGCCCTATAGCCTACTCTGCTGTGTATAAGCCTGCGATGTTGCTCGGATGATTTGGCCCCTGCAGCCCGTCTGCAGACACAGAACTGTTTGGGACTGTACTACTGGATGAGAGGAGGAGGTGGATAAACTAAACTTACTAAAGTACACTTTTGATCAGACAGAAATATCACCTCAAATCCACACAAATGTTCACTTCAGCACCTCAGATAAAGAGCAGCTCACAGTCCCAAAAAGAGGAGGTCTGCGCCTCAGATTTTAGATGTTATTTTGCAAAACTCTTTCAGGTATTTACCGCGACTCACAGCGCGAGTTCACTGCGACTCCTACATTTGTTTTTCACTGCGTGAGAAAATCGATGTGTAGCGTTAGAACTGTGTGCCATGCTCAACGCATGAGAGTTGCAGCTCTGGTGTTACATTATTCAAAGGTTAAGCAAGCTAAAGTTTTGCTAGTCTGTGTTAGCTCCTCACCTTTACCTGTCAGACATACATGGTGCTTCACACTTTTTGGCTAGAGGTTTGGCCAGTAATCCCCAATGATTTTATTCTTCTCTGTTTGTTTTTGCTGCTCGTTTGTGGGCCCCTTACAGCCTGCAGTGTTCGCTTAAAGCGACTCCTTTACATTTGTTAGTCCTGTACACCTGAATGGCCAAATGTTTCGACCATAACAGCGGGAGCGGTTTATCAGATGAAGTTTGAAATATTTTGTAATGATAATAATACATTTACTTAGCATGTAAATACGTCTAAAAAGTTTTGTTATTTATAAAAGACAGTAAGTAAAGTGTAAACTTGATCCCATTTAAGGGTTAACCATAGACCTTAACCATAAACCATAGACAGGGCCTGACTGATACACCTTAACTTCCTGGCTCAGCTAAGTGGATGCCATTGCTTCACTTAAACCCTGTTTTTACTGGTAAACAATCTTCACTGACTGAATGTGTAAGCTAGTTAAAATTTGGTATAGTAATACCATCAATTGAAGAATTGAAACCGAGACCTATCTACCTAAAGATATGTATCTCCATATTTTCCTGTAAACCCTCTCTGACTGGTTTTGCCGCTTTTCCTTTCTCTGAAGATACAAAGTTAGTGACAATTACAAATCGCTACAAAAGTAGAGAATTATTTGGGGCTGAAGAAAAAATCTTCACAGCTATTGACTCGAATGCCCAGGCATGTATTTTATCTTCTCAGTATGGACAGGCGATGTCCATACTGAGAAGATAAAACCTCTCACATACGAACCACTCCGGTCAGAGAGCACAGCTATAATCTTTCTCTGATATTTGTGAAGAGTACTTTGCACGCTGTAACCAATTAAAGAACCTTAAATTGCCTCAGACTGTTTTGTTTATCTCATCTCCCATCCCGGCTGACTAAGACAACACTCAAAACATGCCAGAAATGCCCAGATCTTACTTTTAATTCAGATTAATTCCAAATGGGCTGTTTAAAACTTTTTCAGTTTCACATTAAATACTGAGTTTGGAACCTTCAGTGATAGCTGACAGACCGTATGGTTGGAGATTTCAATCTAAACTCAAAGATTGCTTCATTAGGCATCCAGATGTTGATAGAATAGCTTCAGTCTCATCAGGATTGTCGGGATCCATTTTTACAAAATATATTTGACAGTTTTGTCCCAGCTTAATTATACAGTATGAAAGAAATGGTTTCTGAAATGAACCAGTGTGGAAATGTGTGTGAGTCTATCTAATTATTGGAATTTGAGACCTCATGCTGGGTTTTGGCTTTGAGAATGTCACAAACAACCTTGACACACACTTAAATGATTTACTTTCATATTGAACACAGATTGCACTCAACACACGCACACAGCTGTTGGCTGTGGTTTCTCTCAGATATAGATGGTGATCTGTTGTCACGCTAACTGGCTTCTCTTTCAGTGTAACATTACAGCTGTGTCTTACAAGCAAGAAAAAACATATACTGACATTACTGTTGTGATTTTACAAGGTCAGAGTGAAAATTGAGCCTGTTGTATGTAGGTGGCATACAGTTTGAGCATGTGGGAGTGAGTATACTTTATGTACAAAGTGAGGGTTATGTAAGAGTGGAGTTTGTGTGGATGCGAATGTGTGTGTATTAATGTGGAGATTGTGTGTGCTGATACAACAGGGTAGACGACAAACAAACAGGTACATGACTCACAGCTGAAGAATCCAGATGGAGAAAAGGAACATGGCTGAGGTGCTTAAAATCTATCATATCCTCTTCCCCTGCAGGTGCAAAATATAACAACTAAAGAAACATGTAGCAAAAAAATCACAGTTTTTAAACACTTTTATTGTGTTTTTATCTTTTATATTTTTATCACAGTTAAAAGTTTAAAGGTTACTCACTCCTGCACATATTTAGTATGTTTGGTGAAAGAAATTTTGGTGTGAGACATAAACTACAATATGGAATTTACTGAAGGAGGTGCAGTCTCTATAGCACTAAGTGCTGTGTTGTCCAAATATGCTCTTACATGATGTGTGTAATGTTATAAAAAATAAACGGGGCTAATTTCTTTTCAGGTTGGAACAATGCTTTGGGATTTTTTATAGCAACCTTGAGGTGGTGCTTAATTGTTTGATTACAGAAGCAAGTTATTATTGTATGCTTGTAGCAGAAAATGAAGGTGCCCACTTGGCTGAGACAAATCCAGCCAGAACAGAAATTGTTCTGTATTAGATATTGCCTGAATAGAATTTAAGTATACCACCAACCACTGAATATTCAAACAGGTGTTTTTTTCAAGCTTAATTTAGACTGAAGTTAGTATCTTACAGATTTTACCATTACAGAGGCAAGCAGTTATAAAACGTTATAAGAGGCTAAAAGAAACTCTCTGTCTGACTTTGAACTGTTATGTTTGCAATTACTGTCATCAGCAGCAATTTTTCATTAAGCAGCAGCAGCAGCAGCAACACATCTCTTACTCAAGATGTCCTTTTTCTGTGTCCAACTGCTACTAGGAGTGAAAATAGAAATAATGCGTGTTTTGTGGGAAATGCCATCTGCCTGCATGTGTATTTGCACTGTAATAGCTGACACAAACATTACATAATATAACACTTTATTTTAAACATATACACTGAAAATGTCCTCATATTTGCTTACAATTACATTATAATGTGTTCGAGCAAGTTATGTGTAAATGTACAGCAGACACAGTAATATGACTGAAATTAAAAAATAAATTGTACAGCATCTGGGGTCCCCTGCATTTGTACCAAGTGAGCAAAATCCCAGATTTTTTCACCTGTATATTGTATGTCATTATATGATATCACCAGGTACTATGAGTTCAAAAAACTATTTTGAGAAAATACATGTAGTGTAGTTCCAATGACACAGAAAAATGATGAAACAATGTCTCAGTGACTCAGCCTTGTACTTGTCCTCAGCCATAGTGATTTCCTATAACCTCTGGGGAAACCCCTTCACCATCTCAAATGATGTTCAAATACTAAAAAAAGAAATTTTATAAATTGACACAAGGTGAAATGCTTGGGAACGACTGGTTTAATCTTTAACAATGTGTTGCATTTCAGAAGCTGCACCACATTTCTTTAAATTACCTCCATAGGAGTCCTCCTGGAACCTTTGTGCAGCACAATGTAGAGAGTATAACTGGAAAAACTCTGCTCCTGTGGTCTTTTAGTAATACCAAACCAACAGAAGCAGATTTCCTCCATCACGAGTTTTACAGTGAGATTCAGATTCAGAGGGCATGCGTGGCTATTAATGTGAGTTTGGTGGTTCCTCAGCTCTGATACTCTGGCTGTTATTTAAAGAATGGCCAGAGCAGTAAATATATAATGACCTTCTGCAGGAGAAAACACGTATAAACCAGCTATACATACATTTTCAATGTTATGACTGACTACAAATCACTGGTGCACAAAGTATGTCATTATGACTGTTGAATGCAGCAGGTGATCCACTCCGTCGCTGTAGAGGGCCTAACTCCGGTTCCTGCTGAACTGAGCCAGTGCTTTAACATCCAACTGTTATCAGCTCAGTAGGCACAGGAGGTTGAGCCCAGGCACCTGAACCACATTACTATCATCACAAGGGGAAGCAAACAACAGGTATACTGCCACAGGAGGTCCAGCTACTCTGGACAGATAATGTTGACTTGTCTCATACTCTCGTCATACTCTTACTTACCTAAACAGAAGTTAACCATCAAATTTAGTTCACTCATCTTTTATTACTCAGCTACGGTTTCTTCTATTTGAAAAGTCACTTCACTGAATAATGAAAACATTTCCTCACTTGTGTATTTACACATAGATTATTTTGCTGTGCCATGGTTTTAAGATATCTCACAGATTTCTGTCTCTACAGCACAACAAACACAACCAGAAAAAATGAACTGGTTTCTCTTGATAATTCATATTGTAGGTAGGTAGGTATATCATCAGTACAGTAGGGCTGCAACTAATGATTATTTTTATCATTACTTAATCTTTCAATTAGTTTCTCAATTAATTGATTAGTTGTTTGGTCTACAAAATGTCAGAAAATTGTGAAAAATGCCAATCAATGTTACTGGTGATTCTTTAGTTTTCATTCATTTTGTCAATACTATGAGCACCACATACGATTTACTGTTCTCTTACATTATAATGTGATGGAGGCAGAAATCTAAGAGACGCTATCTCAATAACTGGGTAAATTAACCAAAAAGCCAAATCTAGATCCCACTATAAAGATTATACAACTATGTATTTTATTTTTTAGTGAACTGACCATTACATGCATACATCTGAGTTATTTCAGCAATTGCAATTACATTGTTATCTCAACTATGTTATGTCACATTGTCAGAATCATTGTTTGCATGGAAGCCATGTTGCTCTCCTACCTTTAAATATTTATAATAATATTAGCTTTACTTGCATAGCACTAAACTAAATTAGTAAAGTGCTTCACAGGATTAAAAAACAAAAGCATAGTAAGACTACAGCACAGTGAAGTTACAACATATAGAGAACAACAAACAAACAGAAATGCAATTAAAAGCAAACTAAACATGTATGTTTAGTTTTAAGATTCCTGTATCGTACATGATGCGTTGTCATCTAAATACAGTGAATATCAGTCTGGCAGCATTTGGAAGCACTTAAAAAAGTGAAATCTCATGTTTCACACACAGAACAAAGTTAGCAGCACTGTGTAGTCAAGCACTATTTACAAAAGTCTCTTACTTTTTTCCCTACATATACGGGCAATTGAATGTTGCACACACATAGCCTATACACATGGATACACACACACACACACACAGACACACACACACGCACACACAGACACACGCACACAATCAGTGATTTGCTTTCATGACCACCCAGACAGTAAATGAGCTCAGGAATCACATTTGCACCGCTACTTGTTTTCCCGATGGGACATTTCCTGTACTTACTTCCTGCATGAGTAAGCTCTCCCTTCCCTGCCTCGTGCTCTCTTCTCTTAACAGCTAGGCCTAACCACCTTTTTTCAGTATCCTCGTTTTAGTAGTGGTCAGAGAACACAGAATTCCTGAATGCCTTTGAGTCTAATATATCTCATACATGTATACTAAGAGATATATGACACTTGATAACATGACATGAATGATTTGCTAGGAAACATTGTGCTCTGTTACTGTGTGTCAGTTACACAGCTAATATGTCAATTAAACAATGTATATATAGGCTAGCTAAAGATGATCCAAAATAAACCAAAATAACAGCATGTTAATTTCCTTGAAATTAAGCCCCTTACAATTCTGTTTAGTGGGTTGTAGCAGCACATCATTTCATAAAAAACCTTTGATTCCATGTTGACTTGTTACAGCTGTTACAACAGTGGGTGTTAAAAGCTGGAAAGGCTTGTGAGGAGCGGAACTTAGCCACTGTGAACACAGGCTTTCACTGAACTGTTCACGTAGCGAGCTAAGTCCTGCCCCTCTATCAAACTGTGGACAAACACAAGGCATCTGGAGGGAACTGCTACTTTAATACTAGAATAGACATGAATACTACTTAATAGTTAAATATTTTGGAAAAAACCTGGCTGAGAGATCAGAAGATTTGTGTCTCGTGTCTAAAGGGTAAGTATGTAGGTATACTGTGAGCAGCCACTTAGCTTAGTTTAGCACCTTAGCTTAGCAAGACTGAAAGCGGAGAAACAGCTATGGGCTCTGTCCAAATGTAACAAAATAAACCCACAAGCACCTCTGAAGCTCCCTAATTATCACAATATATGTTAAATTTCTTTAATACCCACAAAAAGTAGTAAGAGTCTTCTCATCATCGTGAAGCTAATTCACCAGCAAAGACTTCATAGTTACTGCACCTGTCCAAAAATAGTACAGCACAAAATCCCCATAAGACTAAAACATGTAGTTTTTTTTAGATTTTAACAAACAAGATATAACATGCTCACTTGTGAGATTTGGAGATGCTAGTAGGTACATTTTGTACCCTGTTCCAGTCTTCATTCACAGCTAAGCTGATCAGCTGCTTGCAGTAGCTTTATTAATGAACAGAGTGGTTATCCATCTTCCCATATAATTCTCGACAAGAAAGGTTACAAGTGTATTTCTCAAAATGTTGAAACACATGAGGAGATAATCAGCATGAATTTTTGTTGCAAGAGGTGTCACAAAAACATTTAGAGAAGGATTTAGAGCGGTGACTTCTGCTGACCTGGTTGTTTGCAGAGCAGCCGTCAGGTGTTGGAGGCTGGTGTCGGTTTCAGCTGTAGCTGGTTGGAAATCCCTGGCAATGTGATTTATATTACATCACAACCAAATCACTCTGCCAGGAATCCCTCCAGCTAAACCAACCATTCAGTATCCTGTTCGGGAAGACAGTGATGGAGAGGAGGAACACGAGGAGGAGGACTAGATTGGGAAGAGGGTGAGAGGAGGGCAGTGAGAGAATGACAAGAAGTTGAAAGAAGGATGTAGGTGAGGACAGAGAGAGAAAGCGTGCAGACTGCAGGTGTCTATCTGAGCACACATCAGCATGGTAGAGCGCATTTACTCTGTCATCACTTTGTAATTATGGGAAATACACACACTATCTCACACACACTTAAATGTTAACACATGCACCACACCCACACATTATGCATGCTTGTGACCCGAGTTGGTGGAGTTTTCTTTCATTGATGCACCTGGAAAAATTGAACTACATTTTAAATCTATAGCCTGCCACTGATTGCAGGCACGAATGCTGGTTTGTCAATCGGTGTTTGTGAGATTGTGTGTGTGTGAGTGATAAATCAAGCTCTTGCGTACATCTGTTTTGGTGCAGGACTATATTGATTACAGGTTTGGTTGTCAGGAAGTTCAGCCTCATATTTTTAATGTTAAAAAGAGGTAGTTTTATGCAAACTTACAGTGAAGCAGCTGTAGTGATTTTACCCCAAATCACCAAATTGGCCTACAGTGCATGTGACACAAAGATTTCTGATTTTCAAACAGTCTCAAAATACATGGACAAAGCAACCATTCCTCCAAAGTAAGTCAAAGAGCCTGGTGATGGCAAAATGATACATATGCTGACTGTTAGCATATGGGGAAACAGAAATAACACACTCTTCCAACCCATTCATCTACCCCAACCTCCTCTTTCTCTTTTTAGAAAACATCCATGTCAGGTAATTATATACATTGTAGATCATTTTAGGCATTTAAACAAACAACGGATGCTTATTTTTGGGGGGGAGGACAGTTACGGAAATAGATTTTCCATCATTAATGGTCGTTTCCTTAACTCTCTCAAAACCTATTTTTACTTGAAGTGTACTCCCACCATTGCCAACATCTCACTATGATGACTCTGAAATCTCACCTGATTTCAGTGCTCACCAACTTGTTTAGCTTGTGACCCCTTTAGAACTAAGCCATACCTTGTCACAGGTTGCATTTGTTTACCGGTTTTGATTGAAACAACAACAAATAGAGAAAAAACAAAATAAATTATCATAATTTAAAGAAGCAGAAAAAAGTTTTTTTTTCTCTCCTATCCTGTTAATCATCTAGTGACCCCTCAGATTTGTATTTTGACTACTTGTGTGGGTCCTGACCTCCAGGGTGGGAACCACTGACCTATTAGATGCTTAGCAGTTTGTCTGTATGAAAGCATATATCCTTAACTGCTGTTTTCATAAATTTGTATTTGAGTCCTTTCTAAGCTACCAACAATTATATAACCTGGTAAATAGCTTAAATCAGTCTTTGAAAGTTTCAGTGTCAGGCTTTTTATTTATCACAATACTTAGTATTTGCTTCCCATCACGAAGCACTTGAGTGAGCTGGTAAACACAAATGGAAAAAAGAAAAAGAGAACCGCAGAAGAGCTAACGCATTTAAGCAGCAACAACATCAAAAGGGTATCTCTATTAGTCAGTGTGACATTCAAATGATTATTAAGCAAGCAGTTCTTTGTCCTTTTCAACAAGTCCTGAAACAGAGTGTCTTCACAACTTCATTATGCTTTATTCTGAGTAATATGGCAACCACATCCTTCTTTTCCATGTGTAAGAGGACACAAGGAGGTAGACCAAATTTGATTTGACTACTGGGAAACACTGTTGACCTGCTACCTACATTTTACATCCCAGAAACAGGAGTAAAGGAGTGCTCGTGACTGGCCTTTGCAAATATTTATCTCAACACAGTGTTTGATAGAACAGAATACACGAGTGACCAATCCAGAGTAAACAGCAGGCTTCCTCTCCCTCTGGCACTAAAATTATTCAGTGTCTGCTGCTGCTGGCCATAACTTTTAGAATTGCGAATGCAGAATCATTCAATGACTGAGAGAGTTGGCTTTAATCTATGTGGAGAGCGAGGTGGGTGGGACTGTAGGTGTTTGGGAAGTGATCTGTTTGAGTCTGGTTAATGCTCGTCTCACACATAGACTAATCTTGAAACAAGCTTTAGAACCAGTGTATCAATTGTACGGAACCAGCCGAAGCTGGAATGTCTTAAGTAGCAGTCTCGCGATTTTCCTTTAGTTTACGGTACAGTTCTTTTGTAATGTGTTGCAAATTACATTCTAAGAAAGTCTAATAAGGGTCTAAAAGTGGGAAACAAAGATGCAGTGCCCTGGCAGCTTCCATAGCCTGTGTTTCTGGGGTTCGGATAGTGACATGGAATTAAATAGTCTGATGTCTTAATGGGTATTGGAGTAGAGCATCAAGGAACCTCCATAAGATCTGGAATACGAGGGACATGTCAAGTTGTGACAAGATGTGACCTGATGGTCGGTGGTTTGACTTTAGTTTACAGTACAGTTTTCTTCTAATAAGTAACAAATCACCCTATGACTATGAATATGTTAAGTAAAGGTCAAATATATATTTGATTTCTACTTAGACTATGATCTTGTACAATGGTGTCTAATAGTGTATTAAGATCTCCTATTTGGTTTCTTATTATTACAGTATTATTGTTCTTGTTTGTCTTGTGAAGTATATTTAGTAAAATATATAATATACAAAACTTTGTCCATGATAGGTTGGTAAATAACGGCAACAACATCGAACACCCCTAAAAATAGTAATAAAAACCTTATATTAATTTCATTATTATATGTCTTGGACCACTAATGCTTTGGAAAGCCCCAAAGTTGTTATTATTTTAATCATGTCATTCTCCTCTTTCTCTCTCTTTTTCCATGTTAAAAAATGAGAAAGTGTCATTATTTAAAAAGAAAAAAATAACATTTATAATAACAAAATTTTGTCTGCTCCTGGCTCTGCATTTCAACACCAAACTTTAGCAACAAAACAGGCATTTCTTTGAGGAAACTAAGAAATTAGAAAGAACAACATTAAGACTTAAATCTGCTATAATCAATATTAATATATTAACAATAACTCATATGACGTGTATGTGAAACTGTCACTCACAGCATCAAGTCCACAGTAATTGTCACCTAATTCCACAGTGTCCCTCAAGTCTGTAGAGCAGGCAGCTTTTTTCATCAAAAAAAGGTCTAAAAACCCACTGTACACTAAAAACAGCTGGTGAACACTGTGGAGCATTTAGTAGCTAAAGAGCTGGATACGTGCCTCAGGAGTTGGTGACCAAAACAGAAAATGAATATTAAACTTACATTAATCATGTGGCCACAAACACATCTTCAAACAAATGCTAATGTTCCAAAAAATTGTTTTATGGGGTTTAACTGCTTTACATTGGTGGGAACAAGTAATAAGCATCTTCTTATCAATATCTTTCTCTTTGCTTTCAGTGCTGCAGAGGTTCTCTAATTTTAATCTTCCTTGTTCTCTGTCACATTTATCTGGATTCACAGCTGGCTGACAATAATAGCCCCCAGCTAGTCTCTTTCTGGGCTCAACGTTGACAGCCAGTCACAGTCACTTAATAGTTGGTACTGTCTGTCTGCCTCCACTTTTCCATCTCCCTCGCACTCTCTGCATGTGTTAACCGCCAACCCAGAGTGGTATTTTTGGATAGCAATGTGCACTAATGCAGCACCACTTTGGTGCATTTAAACTGGCAAGAGTGACAGACCGGCACATAGGGGCTTGTTAAGCCTGTACTTCCATCTGCATGTTTTTTTTCGACACCAACAAAGCAAAGCAGACACACCTAAATGGGACACAGCAATTTAAAGTTAGCAGAGAAAATCCAAATAACCCACGATTTTAACCTCAGAGGGTTCAATCACATGTCTCCAAAAAGCACACTCACATGACAACATTTTCAAGTCTTATATTTTGACCAGTGTAAAACTTCGCCTGAAGCTGCCTCTCAGCTATGGCTGTTAAATGACAGCTAAATGAGCAACAATTGGCCTGGCCGAGCTCCAAACCGCCTGAGCTACTCAATAACAGCAGGAAGTTCGTACATGACTAATGCCCTCCACACACATACTTTTTCTATTCTCTCTCATTTTCCATTCATCATACACTGAAGAAAGCTGTATACCCCAACACATGACATGATATAGAAGATGTAAGAATAGACAAGTGAACATAAAGTGCCTTACTCATGCTTATCCTTGGCCTCATGACAGATGTGTTTAATTGTAAGTGCTCCTGACTTGTTTAATCAAGAGAGAAAACTGCTCAGTTACTGCTTCAGCCTTTCTGAGACTATAGTAGCCCCCAGCAGCCTTTTCACCCCAAACGTTTCTCACTGAAGTGTCTCAAATACATTGCAGCAGGGCTTGAAGCTCGTCTGCTGGGCTATCTTAGCAGAACAAAATAACTGGATCCTAGTGTCTGCATGTGCTGGCATGTTCTTTAGAATGACAGTTATAAAGTTTGCAGATAATTGCTTTCTCCCGCCATCCTTTTATCAGGTACAAAGGTATGTTTGAAAGACAGAGTGCTGCAGTGGCCAGCCTTAAAACTCATTCCATTTCTGAGGCATCTAAACATCGGCAGCTGTCACCTCAATCTCGAAATGCATTAATCCAACAATCTACACATAGATCGGCCTCATGTATGGAAGCCTATTTTACTCTCTGGAGAGCTACCAGCCAGGGCCCTTCTCTTGTGATTACCCCGTGATTTTAACAGCCTCAGCTGTGCTGTATTTTGGCTAGACACTATTTTTTGGGACCAGGCCAAGGGTGCACATGATTGGTCAGGGTATGTCTGGGGCTTGCACATGGTTGGTTTATCCTAGTTTGACCTGTGGCGTTCGGTGCTAAAAAAATGTGGCTGATGCTTGGATTAGTTTCGCCACTTTGCTCATAATGTTCAATGGTTTGGATCAGGATCTCAACATTTTAAAGCATTTTCATTAACCTATAGAAGGGTTTCCCCAGCTTACTTTACAGTTGGCTTTGTGCCTGTGGTGTGTAAAGGGGAAAGAGTGGAGGGCAGGAAGAGGGGGAGAGTGGGCTGTACAGGGAGGCAGACACAGGAAGAGGGAATAGAGGGAAGTCAGAGTGATTAGAAATGACGTATGAGCAGACAGTGAGAACTTTAACAGAACTGAACAGAGGAGCTTCATAGAAGAAGAGGTTTTAAGAGGTTAAGAGCCTGTAGCTACTTTTCCATAGTTTTCTAGAAGGTTTTCTAAAACCAGTAATAAGTCAGAATGCATTGCATGGAAGCACTATGCAGGACTTTTTAGTAAAAACAAAGAGTGGTATTTGCCATTTTGTGCATATCAGCTGAAGACACAATGTCAAAAGCAACCCTACCTTTAACAGACTTCTCTTGAATGCTTTGTCTTCGGGCCAAACATATCATGTAGGCCAATGGATCCCAAACTTTTTATATGATGTACCCCCTCAACTCAAGTTAATTGACCCCAACCTCCATGATCTAACCATTACAGCTATTTCAATCAATTATCCATCACTTTTAGCTATTTCAACTGTAAATATATAACTTATTATCATTTACTTTTAGCTACCTAACTATGTATCCATTCATTTTTGCTAACTGTTACTATTTCAACTGTGTCCATTACTGCTAGATTACCATTTTAACCATTTTTTAGTCAACTGTATCTGTTTTTAGGTACTTTTAGCTGTCTATGTTAACCATTAATCCTTTACTTTTAATATTTCATGCGGTATATATATCTTTAACGGTTATATCTTTAACATTTGTCCATTAAGTTTAGCTAACCCTTTTACTTTTAGCCATTTTTGAACTGTTTATCAACAACATTAGCTGTCTATTTTTTTCCAGGAAATCATTGCTGTAAGCTACAGCACAATGTGGCACTCACAGTAACAGGTAACAGTTGTGGAAACAACAGTGGTTTCAGTCATCTAAATGAATATCATGAATATTACCGTATGTCCTGTTTCTCCCATAAGTTTGAAACTATTAATCATAATAGATAGTGATTTAATGCCTTTTCACAGTAGTTCATTTATACTAAATATGAACCATCTGACAAAACAATACGTTTGTGCTGATTACTAGTATTTCAGCAGAATAAACCGCTTAAAAATGTTCTTTGATCTTTTATGTTTTGTAGGGAAAAATGTCTTTCTCTTCCCTGTGCTTATTATTAGTAATTTAAATCAAAAGTTGAAAGCCTAGTATATCATGAGCCAAATGCAACTTAATGATTTCATAATTAAATACATCTTTAACAGCTTCACTGGACCTCATTTGAAAATTTTCCTGCTCCACGCATCCGACCATAACCTAGAATATATATATATTTTCCAGATAAAGTCTCAATTGTCAACATATGTGTAAAACTTCATGAAATAGCCTAAATATAAGCCTAATTACACACCATAGGATGGCTTACATTTGCCTGTGAAATAAATCAACAGAAATAATTTGGTTGAGGTTGGCCCACCACAGCCAAATCACTTCTGCAGACACTCCTTGCCCACTAAATCTCTTACAGACGCACGCCCCAGCGAATTTGAAGGCAAAACCGTCCTCACGGGCCCTTAACTTTTTTTTACATCTCAACATCCTACTGGGGGATTGTAAGCCTTTGCAGAATTTTAAAGGGGCCTCTGTAGACTCATACTGTTGGATCAGGCCTGGACTGCAAGGCCAAATGTATGGGAAGGGTCAAAAAATACTAAACAACAGGGCTGATTGCATGCCTCCCATTTATACTACACTGTATAGACTACAGCTACATTTCTGTGTTTTTTTATTTTAATAATTAATAGAATTTAATACAGAAATAATGGTGAAAATAATAAACAAGCTTAATGTCACATCGTCAAATTGCTTGTTTGTCTGACCAACAGTCCAAGAGCTAAAATATTCAATACACAAAGAAATAAGAGCAGCAAATACTCATGTTTGAGTAATGATAATACTTAAAAATGTTGTCCAAAATTTTTTTTGTTTTTTACCTATTCATAATGAAAACACATTTTACATTAATAATTTTGTTAATAACTTTTTAATTTATATAATTAATACATATCTTAATATTAAGAAAGGACGTCACATACTTGATTTAGTGTACCCAGGCTTAGCTCATGGTGTCTGTATTTGGACATGCTTGGACATGGAATTATATCATCCAGTTGTATGAAGAATTATTTACGTGAACTAGAGCTCAGATATGGCTTTGTTTGAAATGTTTAGTGGCTGTGTGTTTGCTGCAAGTGTTACAGCGTGTAGGTCAGTCAGAAGAAATTATTTCTTCTTTTTCTTGTTTCCACAAATTCCACAAGTACAGACAGTAAACCACACACACAAAGTAGAGATCCAAACATTGCCAAAAACAGAATTAACTCTTCAGAGGATAATGACTGTCGGCATTCAACGTGCAGTTAGCTTGCAACCCACTTTGACAAAAACTCAAGATGAGACCATCTTTGAGCCAAGCAGCAGCAGCAATCATAGTTTCCCACACATAAATGAAGGTGTAGGGAGTTTATGGGGCTCGGGAAAATGCAATAAAAAGCCTTTCTGTGAATGCAGCCATCTGTGGAACTTTAAAAGAACTTCCTGTAAACAAGACTGAGGAGAACAAATCCTCTCACACTCTTCCAACACTCCACCGCCGTCTAGAATTAGCCTTTCATCTTTGTTTTCCTCCATTTTCCCCCAGCTTTGCTTTGCTTTGCTTTCAGCCTTGGCTCTTTGACTCTCAGCTTTCTTTCTCTTAACTCGCCTCTTCTCTGAAGTCTGTGTCAGTGTCGCTCTGTCTTCTTCCTCGCTCTCCACTTCTTCCTCCCCTAACTTGTTCTTAGAGTAACATGCTGATGTACTGTTTTCTAAAAAACAATTAGTACTTTATATTGTTGCAACTGAAAAAAAAATAGTGCAGCTATTACTGCCACCTTTGGGTGATAAATTACAAATTATAATGCCATGTTTTTAAAAGGATGTGGCAGATTAACACTATAATTCCCAAAATATTGAACTACTTGAACATTTATCTAAATATCACACTAAATCTGGATTTCTTCCTTATTTTCATCTGTGTGAATTCTTGTTGGGATGGCCTTTTCAACATTTCCAACATATTTTCTTAGTTTATAAACCAAATCTCTAAAGCAGCCTCTTGACATATTTGATTTGCAAGTGTTTTTCCTGGCTTCCACTGTGCACATTAAATATCAGGCTCAATAAAACTCAATCAGCAAAGCCTGAATGCTGTCTCAGTACACCTCCACTGTGTCGTATTTTATTAGATCCAAAGCTGATGTAAAGCAGTTTTATAGAAGACAAATTGCACGAAATCCACAAATTTGGGAATCTCGGAAAGTATTTTTTTCCTTTTTTTCTGTTTGTCATGGATAAAAATGCAATTAAAAACATATAAAATAAGATAACAGTTTGTGTTACGGCAGTAAAGGTGATTTAGAAATTGTGTGCCGTGATACAATGGAACAGAAATTCCCCACTGTATTGCCGCTGGCATAAAAGATGTAAAAAGGATATTTTCATGCTTTTAAAATCCATATATATGTGAAATATGACACAGATTGCCCAAAAAAGCTAAATCAAACAAAGCTGCAGACACTTTAAATACGGACGTCACATTACAGCGTATTTTCATGTCAACAGCAATTTGTCACGATGACGTGCTACTGCTCTTACAGTCCTTTGTGCTTTAATTTGTTAGAGAAGTTAAACCAACTCTGGCCTGTTTCAGCACACTCCCCCTGACATAGACAGGCAGGTGTGTTTTTTCATTCAGAGTTCTGTGTGTTTTCCTCTGGTTTTCTGGACAGTATCAATTTAATTTTTACTGCTTACTGAAGAAACCCAGATTAGTAAAGGCAACTGGGCAGCAGTGAATTGGTGACCATTGTGTGTTTGCATGTGTGTGTGTAATTGCTAAGTGATGTCAGGTGGAAAAGACTGGCTACTTCCTCCGTCTGTGCCAACTTTTAACGTATGGAGAGAGGGGAGGAAGACAAAGTGAGAAAGAGAAAGAGAGATGGCGAGAGCAGAAAGGCCACGTGGTGTGACTTTATTCTTGTTAGTCAGTTTTCTGCTCGCATGTTCATCTTCAGAATGAAACAAATCACCTTTGGACAAACATGTCACTCCAGTTAAAGTTATAGTTAAAACAAGTAACAACGAACATGAAACACAGCAGATTCAGATGCAGGCTAGCTTTGGAAAACTTTGTCTTTTAGCTTAGGATGGCCAAAGAAATTATGAATGGAGAAGCCAATTATCCTGCCAGCAGTACAGAAAATGGAAAATCTTCAAGTTCTGGCAAAAAACCTAGGAGATATTACTATAAAAAAATTACCCATAAGATATTTAGCAGCTCAAAAGCAAATAGAACAATCCGCCACAAACACCATGTATCTGATCAATATTTACTCATCTAGTCACAAACATCAAAATGGGCCTTACTCTTACGCTTTCTTGCATTAATCGCTGTTTCTGAGTTCATGTCAGTACACAAACCACAGACTGACCAAGCAGTCCAACGACAAATTAAGAATGGAGGCAGGAAACACAGTGATATTTACAGTTTGATCACTGATTTTATAAGTTTGCTTTGTTTTTTTTGCAACTTTTGTGGCAATCATGTAGTGTACAATACAGTCCTGATTCCTCACATGGAGTCATGCAAGTATTTCCTGATGAAATTAGCAACAAAATACAAACAATAATTAACAAAATAAAAAAATAAGTGAATAAATCGGCAGACAGTTCAGGGTTGGAGGACTAAGAGACAATACATAACCTCTGAATTAATACACTTTAAGAGATAAAATATTCATAATTGTATCTTAAATTCAGAAGAAAATATCAAGTGCCAACATTCCAGTACTGTAATTATACTGTGCAAACTTTCTGAAACTACCCCACTAAATAAAGTACATAGAAAGACAACTTTAAAGCAGCACCTCTCTCTAAAACACATCATGAATCACACTACTCCTTGCGCTCTTTCATTTTCACCTTTACTGCAGCCACCACATGCAAACTTCACTCACCTCTGAAACTCTACTGAAGCAGAAATTGCTCTCAAACTCACACAAGTCTTTGAGTACAGGCTGTAAGAGAAAAGGAAGAACCTGATGTCTCTACAAGCTCAAATTGAAGAGATCCCAAAAGTCACAAAGTGGAGCACAAAGACAACACAGGTCACAGCGTACGTACATGTTGCCAGCAAAAGCCTCTGAGCTCAAGTCCAAGCTCAAACTGTGCTCCCAGCGTTGCTTTGCTCCACCTCCTCCAAGCTCCTCTTTAAGTTCAAGGGTGTGGACTGTGTCAAAGCTATGACTTTAGAGTCCACATCATTCACACAAGTTTGCCTCTTGAAAACCACACCCAGTAAGAGAGAGAGAAAGAGAGAGAGACAGACACAGAGCAGAAAGGGAAACACTGAAGTTTTCCTTAAATAATAAGAGGAGGAGTGAAGAAACTTCTGGTTTCAGGGTCACCCAGTGCCTTGAAATAGCCAGGCAGTAGGGCTCTGTTATGAAGAGAACATTATGACGCAGTGCAGCGGGCATTTCAGGATGTTTATGCTATTTGGCAGATGCTCTGTACTTTTTAAGATGGCGGTAGGCGTACAGTGGGCCCTGACGTTAAACATCGGATTACAGAGATAAAAGGGATTAGTTTGTGTGTGTTCGTGCCTCCACACGCTCCACTGTGTCCGCCTGCATAGCGTGTACATTTGCGAACATGTGTATACGTTCATGTGTGTTTGAGTAGGCACGGCTGCGGCCTATAGTTTGGGGCTGCCTGCGCCTCCTCCCTGATGGCTAACAGCTGCCATCTCTTTCCTGTCTGAGTGGGTATACAATCCATGCTATAATGCAGTAATCATACAGTATGCCTACATCTGTTTGGCGTTAACCAAACACGTGTGATCCCAGAGCAATTCCTCTGCCCCTGCCGTTTATTTGATCTCACTTTATTATAACATAACATAAGGCCCTTTGGTGGCCGCTTTCATCCAAAGGGAGTTTTTACAATGCTTTCAGTGCAAAGTATAGCTTGGCGGGAATCAAACTCCTATTCCTGGCAGTGTTAGTGCCACGTTCTACCTTTTAAATAGATTTTAGATCTTTGGTTTCACACAGCTATGGATTAAAGTCTTCAAAACTCACACGGAACAATGCGTTTCCTGGAAAACTAGGTTCCCTAGTCCCTGTGTTTGAAACAAGCCATGCTGTCTAAAAGAAAGGTTTTCCCTTTAAAGGATAAGGTTGGTGATGTTCTATATTTTTGTTATTGTCAACAAATTCCATAAAAAGACCAAAACCAACAGTGTGTTTGTCTGCCTCTTGATACTTTCCCTCCCCAGTCTCCCCAAAGCCCTCAGTCTATTTGTTACCACTGAGGAACGTACATCTTTGAAAATGTCTTGAATATATAATTTTAAAAAAAAGATAAAATAATTTCCTGAAACAACTGGGCACTGTTATAAACAAATATCAATCAAACAGAGTAAATAGTGCATTCTTGAGGCCAGCGCCTTGATTGGCAGCTTGATCTGTGTGTGTGTGTGTGTGTGTGTGTGTAAAGGGCAGTATAAGTGGGATTGAAAGTTGAAAAATAAACTAAAATGCCCATGTGCTTTTTGATGCGTTATTAATATTTTATGACAACTCCGTGTCACAGAGGAACAAGATACATCAGGCTTTGGACACACACAGACAATACTTATTACTAATGACTCAGTAAAACCAGCTTTATAACCATAACAACTCAAACCACAGCCAGGCAGGTAAAGTTAAAAGTTCCACTTTGCTTGTGGTCAGAAACAGGAAAAAGTCAATGCCAGCGGGGAGTGGCAGGAAGTGAAGTGACAGGAGAGTTAGTACATGGCAAGAGAAGAAAGCTGATAGAAAATGTAGTACTAGAATCAGGTTGACGTTGTCACCTGGACTCATGCATCAACAATGGAAATCTGTTTTGGATTTTATTATGTTATCTTTGACACTTCGTAAGAATGTGATCTGATGTCCTCCTACAAATATAATGTCAAAAAAAACAAATAAACTAAACTGAGGTGACTCAGTTTAGTTTAGTGACTCAGTGAAAATGCCAAAATTCTCTACTATACAATACTTATTTGGTGTTAGCTCAAAGCAAAAAAGAATCCTCTCTGTACTTTAAAAAGGTCAACTAAGAGTTTTTTCTGACCAAACAAGGAAGATAACTTTGGAGCTGTAGTTTCTCAACTGTTTAATATTTTCTTTCCAGTGAGTTCCTCTGGCTTATGTTAACAATGCAATTATGGCAAAGTTCCTACTTGCAGCATTTCAGGAGTAATCATTCACAAAAATTACCATTGAAACCAGAGGTGGTGTTTGGGTAGTAGACAAGCCGGGCGATGTTTGTCCATTAGTTTCTATTTATGGACAAATATTATGTTGCTAGGAAACAGCCAGCTCTATCTAGGTTATCAAATTAACATTAACGGCTCAGCGAGTGGCAGTAACATATATACCAAATCTCATAATTTCCTTCTTACAGCTCTCATGATGCATAGGGAGACACAAAGAAGTGTTCCGGCAAAGATGCAAAAGCTGCCACTGGTAGCTTAGCTGACCACCATGAGTGATAGCAAAGCCACACAAACTCTAGTAAATAGTGTTTATTTGTCTGGCCAGCATAATTTACTGTGACTAAATGGATGCTGAAATATTGACAAAGCCTTTCCAGGGAGCCAAATAAAGTGCTATCTCACAAAGGAGGGCTCTAGAAACAAACTATAAAAAGTCTTATTTGGTCTGGCACGTTGCCCAGATGGCAAGTGAAAACAAAGGCTGCCTACGCACACACTATCACTGACAAGAGCAAAACAGCCAGACAGGCAATCCCACTAGGAACACTTTCACCTGCGCTGCAGACAAAACGGAGCGCTGTGAGAAAGAGTGTGAGAACAAGACGTTTATGTCCTTTGACGTTTCCATTTAACGTTTCCTTGGAGATTTGCACAGTTACACACGTTTGCCCTACATAACTGATGTTTTTAAGGAAGTTTTGAGATTGAACATTATATACTTTGTGTGTGTGTTCCTGTTTCCCTGTGTGTGTGTGTGTGTGTGTGTGTGTGTGTGTGTGTGTGTGTGTGTGTGTGTGTGTGTGTATATGAATGAGTCATCCCGGAGTGACCCCACCCTACGTGGGCGGTTAATTTGGTGAAGTATTTGGACTCTGTCAGTCTGCTGAACTGCTCACATAACTGGCCTCTTTGTTCCAAATGTCGCTCCCCTCAAAGGAAGCAAAGGGATCCCATGTCTGCCTCTCGCACTCTTTCCTTGTGTCTCTCTCTGTCGTTCTGCGCCGCCAAGACTGAGCCCAACCCATAAAATACTACTGATGGCTGCCTGTCACTGTTGGCTAACATACACATTGTAAAACTTGAATTAATAGTGTAATTTTTTCTGTTTCATTTCAAATAAAGCAGCCTCAGGGCTTATCTTGGGAGTGTAGCAATCTTCACATAAATACAATTTTGAACTTAAATGCATTGTCCGTTTATCTGTTGGCTCAGGTTTACAAAAAAACAGAAAAGTGAGGAGTGAAAGCACAGGATCCTCTGTTTCTTGTGTTTTTAATGTGTTGTCCTGTAAGAGTATTATTCTTGTTCTGCATTACTTCCTGGGGCATGTGATCCAACTGAAACTGTGCTTTTGTGGCAACGTTTGAAGTTGTTTTGCATCAAGTTTTTGCCTACTTACGTAAATGCCAAAATAAAACATAAGTGTGGTGCTCCACTTGATGAGAACCAGATCATTTACTAGAACACTTGTGGTGTCAAATGGGTTTAAAACCACTTTCGTGTTGTTTGATACTAGATTACATAACCAACTTTATTCACAATTTCATATTTTATTCCTTCTCAAAATGACACTAGTGCTATAGCGGGGTTGGCTCATAGTAGATTAAACTTTTGAGGGCTACACACACCTTTCATTTCCCCTTCCTCCTCTGGAATGCTACTTTATTATCAGTTGGCTAGCTACTTGCAAAAGTAAAGCTGGATTTATTTTTACTTCAAGGAGTTAATGGTTATCCTGCCACAGATAACTATGACATAGGTTTTGATTTATAGTTTGATGCTGGATTTTAACTGTCAGTGATCTATATCATGATCTGTATAATTCTGTAATTTTATTCTCCACAGTGACAATTGCTTTCTGTCATTTACCTATCCATCCGTCCATTAACTATAACTGCTTATTCGTGCAGGGAGGGCTGGAGCCAATTCCAGTAGACACTGGGGGAGAAGCGAGGTACACTCTCAACAGGTCGCCAGTTCATCACAGGGCTGACACATAGAGAGAAACAACCATACATGGACGGTTCATTTACTTATGTCATTTCTAATATTACTCCTCATTACTGAATAGGAACCTACCGCCGTGCTGTGCAATTGCTGTGTTTACATTTATTTATTCAGAGCAGGAATTACAATGAGCAGAATTTCTGTAGTGCAATGGCTTTATTACAGTCCTTCTTCAACTTCTTTAATGTTGTCTTCATTCTCAACAATGTCCTCATGCGTCATAAAGTTGTAAAAGACAACACAAGCAGCATGTGCTTACCAATTGCAGTATATGTGATGTCTCCATATCCCCACTGTGTAGTTCCATTTTTGAGGAGTCGCTGGTTGGGTTCGGTGCATTGGTATAGTGTAACCACTAATAATAAATAATAAACTATAAATTCTGGAAAACCAGTTAATAGCACCTGCTTTTATTTACTTCATACATAGAACTCATCCAGCCTATATTTCAGAAAGGCTTCTACGTGAGACAGACCTTTAATTCCATTCCTCTTGCTCAGCAAAGATGGAAAACAGGCTACTATCAAATTGTTTGTTTAAACTGGTATGAAACTTATGGTATGAATAGAATTAGACTAGCAAATAACATATCAGTTAGAATTCATTAGACTTCGCATGTAGGCCAACCTTATGCACAGAGGAAGAGAGAGAGAGAGAGAGAGAGAGAGAGAGAGAGAGAAAGCCCCATGTCAAAATAATCGTAGTCTAGAAAGAATGAAATTGAATGTTACTGTACAGAGATGAATGAGTACAACATTATCTGAAACTGTTCAGTCAAATAAATTATCTGCATCCGTATCCGTACTCAAAATGGGAGGAGCTTAAACCCAAAGTGGACGGGACTAACTAAAGTTGAAGGTATTATGCATTCAAGTTTCTGCAAGAACAGCACCCTTAGATCAAGAAGCTAAGTAGGTGATGATGGACTGATGATCAGCATACTGATGATCTTGATTTCAAAATTGGTTTGCTGTTTATGTACATGTGACAGCAGTTGAGGATATATATTATATATTCTGTTTCATATTCTCTGACCTGATAGCAGTCCATGGCTTGGTGGTTGGGAACCGCATTTGAAGGACAGTAGTGCGTCTAAACTCCATCAAAGGTAATTTCTAGGCTGGTAGTGTGGTTCATTTTATTATTACCAATTAAAAAAAGGTTGTGCTCCCCATAGAAGAATGACAGCATCAGTCGTATCAGTAAGTGTGCCAAAACTACATATGTTTATCTTCACATGGCAAAGACCCATGGCTATAGTAAATATGTAAAACTATTAACAACTAATTACTTACTCTTTTTTGTGCCCCCTGAAGTAAAGTGAGACATCATACTAAGTAGCTACTACGTAATCCTATATTACTTCATAATTATGACAAGTTGCTACAGAGTAAAACCAATGTAGCTTGACACACGCAGAAAGTGGTCTATATCTCGAGCCACATATATTTATTAAGTAATAATTACCAGATAATAAGTATCTCCCAGTCAGTTCTCTAGTAAATCATCATTATCTACTACATAGTCCTCCATACTGAGTTATTCACTAACTGCTTATTACCAGAGGATTCTTCAATTATGAGTGACTGGCAGAGAGTCCCATCTATTTAACCTCTGTGGTGTCATTATCAAGGTGATGGATACCGCTTGGTTTGTTAGTGCTCCTGGCCATTGTATGGACTGTTGTTATGGTCATTAGAGTCACCTGAAGCCAAGTCTGAACGACCATCGTTGGTATTTTGACATGAGGACAACTGACAAAGGCGAAAACGTCTTTGAGTGTCTAACCAAGTCCAGTTGCCCTTGATTTAACATTTGGATGATTAGGGAATCTTCACACACAATTATCAGACTTTCCAACCACTCACAATTTTGTGAGCCATGTGATGTTACCAGTTTTTGTAACCTTGAGCAAGAGCTTATGTTTTATGAACCTAAACCATGATCTTTCGTTAAACTAAGTTCTTTTTGTGCCTAAACTTAAGTGAACCTTAACCATAGCATTGTCATATCATAAAACAGTTTATCTTTGTCAGATCTATTGTCAGTTGACTTGTTGATCAAAACATTTAATACTCAACAGCATGTACATGCTTCCCAAAATTACTTGCTACCTGGGACTTGTTGTCTTGCTAAAGTGTCCTTGCAATTTCAAAATTAGCCAATCATTACTCATGTTTCAAAGTTCAGATTTTGTCAGCAGATCACTCATCAAATTTAAATGAGGCTGTAGCCATCCTGAGTTAAACCAACAGCAGCACTTCTAGTAGCTTAATTCAAGTTACAGCATGGAAGTGTAGTTAAGTCCCAGGTCATCACAAAAGCCTCTTTGAAGAAGGGTTGCTCCACCTTAAAATGATAGTTAAGACTATAATACTTTTGCACTTTTGAATGACTCCTATGCACACCCTTGTAATAGGAAGATCATTATGTAGTTTATTCTTGCATGTCAAGTTGGGGCTGATTGAGCTATTAGCGCTGACTCATTTTTTGGGATGGTCAAGGCAAAGACTTGACACAGAGATATTCATGTAGCACATGAGGAAATAAAAAGGCTGCAGAAAAGTTGTTGTCATCATTGAATTGAAATGTGGGTTTATTGAAAGTAACTAAAATAATTTAGATATCTCTTTTGTGAAATGTAGTTCATGAAGTGCTTTAAAATGAAAATTATTAAAAACACTGAAATAACATTACACAAGAAAATGAAAAATGCAGTTTGAAGAAGCAATGATGGAAATAGAAACAATAAATAAAGGAACACAATTCTACTTTGATTAAATAATTTTGTTACAGTATTTTATGTTGCAAAATATAAAACTGAGCCTTCATTCCAAAATAGGTGCCAAGAATTATAATGACTACATTTAGACTGATCCCATGATGGAATAACCAACAAGTTTAACCCCCTGGAGTCCTTGATCACGCCATGTGATCAGGTCACAGTTTGTTATCTCAATTTTACCTTTTTATATTCATATTTGCAAGTTTACATTTCCACCCTTCAATATGCTTGATTGAGCAAACATGCTTTAATGTAGTAGGCGATATAAAGGCAACATCAAAGTATTTAAAAGCTAGGCTAAAATAGCACAGGACTCAGGAATGACTGGTATGAAGATACTGGTAAGGATTTTTATAAAACATTTGTCACATGCTACAGATTCCATAAAATATGTCACGAACAGTTTAAAACAATTTAGTAAAAATGCTGAAAGCTGATGAGAAATAATTGAGAACTGAGAGTGTCCAAGCTGATTACCGTTGCAGAAAAAAAATCAAAAGCTGCTAGAAAATATTTCAAGTTCCGGTCCATGTTGCTATGAAACACAGTTTTTGTTGTTTTGGTTCATATTTATCCTGGTGGATTGAGTTAGACATTGTCTGTCAAGCAGTTACTTGTGCTCATGTCATATCATGCCTTTTAATTAAGATTTAACAGTGAATACAGCAAAGCATGCCAGCATCAGATCAGTGTACTGTTACGCTGACAAGTGAACGAGGCAGGTGTTAACCCCGGATCATGTGAAAAACCTTGACTTCAAATCAGAAAATCTGACATTGTGAGTATAAAGAACTGCTAATTAAACTACATTAAATATTGTTCCATGCATGAAACTGTATGAAAACTTACTTTATTCAGTATGTTATTGTCAATAAACATGCTTTATTATTTTCATTGCAATATATAAGAGCGACACTTTCCACTCTGCTTGTAGTTTGCAGGTTAAATGTCTTGCAGATTAAATGAATCATGGCTTCGTTTTTCTCAACAGTTAGCTCCTGTGGCAGCTGCAGATATGCTACATAGGGGCCTTGTGGATTGAAATCCTCCTGCTTCAGCTCAGCACCATCTGCTTCTGGCAGAGAAACAGTTTTCAGTGTGTCAATTCATCAAATAAACTCTGGCGCAGTAAAAACACAAAGAGAGAAACATACTCACGCACAACAAGCTGCTGTGGCAGCAGTGTGGCTCCAGTTCACTCTGTTCCCAGTTACGAATCTGTGCTGCTCATGCTCTGACGTCCTCTTCTTTGAAGTTTCATCTGAGCAGCGAGTGTAAAGACCACAGTTGCTGGCTAGCAGGGAGATCAAGTAAGTGTGCAGCCATGTGGTCCACTTAACTTCAATATTCACTGCACATAGCTGAAATTAAATGTTTACCATAGCAGCTACCACTTCCAAATGTAAGACATTTAATAAAGAATATGCTTGTTATTTTCTCCGACTTGTCACCTCTGTGTCCATCTGTGCATCATTCAAGACTAATTGGCAAGCTTGCTTTTTGTCTGATTTTATAGCCCTACACTATGTCAATATCTCCACACGCTGTATGGATACTGAAACAATATGTATATGAGAAATCCTCAAAGGGCTCCATAAACAACACTGCTGGAAGCATAGAAAAGTCAATAAATCATCCAGATCAGTCCTGCATTGAAATTCATAGCACACTGATATTCTGGCAGCATGTTCACAAAAAGAATAGGGCTATTTTATTTCATCTGTGTTCTAATGCCAGCGAACATTAAGCTGTCCCAGTATTTAATGGCATGTGAATTGGCAAGGCAGAAAGGTCAAACGTAAAATGTATGACTTAAAGGCAATGTGGCAATGTGGAAACACTTAAACAGAGGCGGGTGTGCTCCATTAGTCCCACACTGTGTGTACAACCGCGGAGTGGAGACAGCAACGTCTTACTGATCAGATTTTAGGGAGGTAAATGGTCTTTGTCACCTGAATTGGATTACATCTAAAAGAAATAAAAATGTCCAAATATTCAACATCAAGGCAGTGGAGTGAATGAATGTAAACAGCCTGAAGAAAATCATTCATATTAACAATTAGACCATGAAACAAGGGTTAAGTTTCATGTATTTTCCTTCATGCATATTAGCCGGGACAGCCTTTTAGTAGTTGTAAATACATGAGTCTTCTGATCATTGAGAAAACACATCTTGCCAAATATTCAGAGCTTACCATTTGAGAACAAATTTACTGAATCAGAATCAGACTCTGTTAACCAAGTACATGTGTACAAGGAATCTGTTTTGGTGCAAGAAGTAAAGAAATAAGATTAGATACATGAAGAGGACAAAAAAGTGTAGTTAAACTATTATAAATACTTATTTTAAAGTGATGGGTCACATGTACATGTTTGCAAAGATACCTTTAATGTTGTCATATAGGTTTATATTAAAACACAATATTCAGTGCAACAGTATTTGAGTACAATGTGCATGCTGTTCAAAGTAAAGTCAACACAGGAGATCAAGAACCTGTGATGGGTGACACATTGTCATACTGTATAGTGGGGTGCAAGTGGCAGATAGGAATGGTTAGAGCGGGGTGGGGAGGGCATTGTGGCCTAAGGAAAGAAGCTTTGAATATGGCAAGTAGTCCTAATTTTTAGGGCTCTCATTCTCAGTCTTGCTTGAAGAGGAGAAGCGCTGAAAGAGCAAGCTGTCAGGTTCTATCAAGATTTTCTGTCCTCTCCTCCTGGTCCTGAATGAATACAGTTCTGTCAGAGGGGTGGGCCAACATCCAGTGAGTTTCTCTGCACACACACAATACGCTGTAGTCTCTGCTTAGAGTCGAGTGTGATAATGCAGAGCCAAAGCAGACGGAGATTGAGGAGGTGATAATGAATTCAGTTATGGCGGTGTAAAATTGGACCACTGGTGCTTACTTGCTTGAGCTTCTTTAGCTGGCTCAGGAAATACAGGCGCAGCTTTGTCTGACTCTACTTTAGCTCCAGGCGGTTAGCTCCACACAATGACGCCAGCCGTTTGACTTCCTCTCAGTACATGGACTCATCCACTCACCCATAGTGGTGTTGTCTGCAAATAAGTTTGACACATTCAGACAATCACTGATGTGGAGTGAGTACAGCAGTGGAGAGTGAACACAGCACTGTGGGGTGCTAAGGCTGAGGTACAGCAGTGGTTCTGAGATGTGGTAACCACCTTCGTCAAACTGTTGACTGTTGGAAAGGACGTTATGAGTCCAATGGCAGACAGGAGTGGAGACACTGAGGTGCATGCATCCCTGCACCGTTGATCCCTGGCTAGGTTTAAGGCATCAATCTCAGATCTATTTGCTTTGTATATAAGCTGCAGAGGGTTTGGAGAGTCAGTACGGGTTTTGAGATGTTGCAAGATGAATCTCTCAAAGCACATCATGACAACAGAAGTCAGAGTGACTAGCCTGTAATCATTCAGGTGTGTAACTTCTAGTTTGACAATTGTCATTAGTCCAGTCCAGTCTGCTTTAAAACCTGTGAAACGGGCTTGACTGATCCAACAACAGATTAAAGAAATTTGCCAAGACAGGTGCAAGCTGTTCAGCACAGTGCTTGAGTGTGACTGATAATCTGCTTTAGCAGCCTTTCTCGTCTTTTGTTTCTTCCTGTAGCTCAGGGCAGGCTAACAACCCAATAGCTGAGGCGGCTGACTGAAGATCTAGAAGAAGATCTGCTTGGGTGTCAAGACCTACTGGAGATCTGGAAGGTGACTCTTTGGTAGGCCTGAGGATAGCTGACTGGGGTATAGAGGAGGCTGGAGATGCGCTAAAGCATCCAGGCAGCAATTTCACCAGCCAAGACTTGGAAGACACGTGCTGGAGAACAAGTGGCAGGGGCTGTGTCTCTATATAATTAATACTGGAGGCATTTTTGCAGTAGATTAGCAGGCACTGAATGGCAGGAGTCACCTCGTCCTCAAAAAACTGCTCTCATCTCATTTACAAATCCAAGAAGGCATGGCAGGTCAGGAAAATGTAGAAAGAAAGCAAAGCAATTGACAATCTAGCCAGGAATTAGGAAATGTGGCAGTTATATATTGCTGGGCTGATGAGGGATCGTGGAAACAGGTGAGCAGGTGTGTGCGTGTGTGTGTGTGTGTGTGTGTGTGTGTGTGTGTGTGTGTGTGTGTGTGTGTGTGAGAGAGTCAGGTGACTAGGACAGGTGGAAAGTTCTGTGGGCATCTGCAGGACAGGTAGAAAATGGCGGTGAATGGGCCTGGTGAAGTGGAAATGTGAGAGGCAGAATGTGACGTTTGCTTATATTTTGGTAGTTCAGTTGGAGTGATTGATATCAGGAGCTTGCATTTGCCTGTGGACAGAAATTCTCTACACTCCAACCGGAATTATTGAAGTAAATTCAACAGGGCAGTAGAATGGTCTAGTTTCCATAAAGCAGAATGCAGATATCGTGGAAAAGTCCTTAATATTATGTATCAGCAATTTAAGTTTGTCTGTTTTGTTGCCAAGTGAGCATACATTTAAAAGAAATATTCCAGGAAGTGCTGGTCTGATGATGCGTTTCTGAAGTTGTGTGAGTGATCTCCGTCATCTCCATAGAGCACATTCCTTCCTATTTAATTAGTTGCGGGTATTTGATTGATCGTAGTCTCATATGTGGGGTGTGTTCACCAAGCCTTATGATGTTTGAGCATTTGTGGTGGCATTAATGCAGTTGTGGTCTTAAAAATGGATGATTCTGAGCTACAAACCTATGTGCACAGGTATGTGCATAGAAGTTAAGACTCAGGAATAATCATGTATCTTAGAAATTAGTACACTAGTATATCTCTGAGTTTGTGTATATGTGAAATCTATCTAATATCTCCATAGTATTAAAGTGGAGATGTTCTCATGCTTAATGTTCTCATGGAAAATAAAGCCAAGCGACTCAATCAGACAAGTTTAAACAGTATGCTGATGACTCCATGCTACGAACCTGCTCTTGCTGACCTTGGCCACACCCAACACCTACTGTGACTGATCCTTTTCGATGTGTGCTCTAGCAAAGAGAAGAATTTGGTGGAAAATGTAAACATTATGAGTCACATCAGGGTTCATGTCAAACTAAAAAGCATTATTTGAACAAACAGCAGCGCTATGGGTCAGCGACCCACAAATTGGAACCATTTACCTTCGTTCCCTTGTTGATAATACCCTCATTGTAACTCTTGTTAGTCGTTGACAGATGAGTATTAGGTTACAGATGTTCAGGTGACTATTTCTCTTAAAGATACAAGTTGTTAAACCCAACTAGAGCACATCAGGTCTGAATTTTCTGGCAATGTCACTTGTCACTGTGAATTTAAGGATTGCCATCTAGTAGTGTTGTCTCATCTACATATATACTGTAATTGCCCTTTATATGTATTTGTCCTAACAACATTCAACATCAAAAAACAACTCACCCTGCAGCCTAATATCTTAATGTGACATCTTCTAATTACCTCTTCCAGTCTTAGTACAAAGTGTAATTATGTGTCAGCCATAGAAAGATGAATTTGTAATTGCCTCTTGCCTCTCAAAGACCATGATGTATTACTTTCCTTTTCTGATTAATAACAAATGATGGATCACTCTAAAGGCACATGCATATTTTGGATAATCCCCCCTCCCTTGTCCATGTTCTCCAGATGTACACAATAGTCTTTGATTTTTAATACAGCCAGCTGAGACATGAAGCATCTTTCACGGCTAATGCATTCGGGAGTCAGCTTTGCCAGTTCTGTCTGTTTAGCATGGTGTAATGCTCACTCAAGAGCCTTCATTGAGGGGACTTCATCTTGTTATGGCCTCTATTTAATATAATACTCCCTGTTCATCTTCGAGGGGAAAGGTTTCATGGTTTTTTATCTCAAATTTTCTGGATTTTCTGTCAGACACTTGGATGTGTTGGTTAGTAATAAAGATGCTGTGACACAGGGATTTCTTTGGAATTGGACATGGTTGAATAATGAAATAGAACATCATGTAATGTAAATAAAACTGCATGCTCCAGCTCCTCTCCCACATGAAAATAGTACAACATTATGTAAACTAAAGTGGTACAATATTCAACATGGAATATAAACTCATATACACAATGGAAAAGGACTGCCCATTTTAGCTCCTACACAAATTAAATAAATAAAATGGCAAAACAGAAGTGTTAGTTTAGTTAAGTTTACTTTAAGCTTGCAGTATTTAGCTGTTAAATTACAAATGAAATCACACTGAATCATCTTTTTGGGGGGTTATGCAATGAATGTTAGATAGAATAGAATTTAAAAAGCTCTCCCACAGGAGTATAGTACAAAAGGGAAAGGTGACCCCCCACTCTTTCCTGGTTTATCTATTACCTCTGCATGTACTGTGAGTACACACTCACACCCACCCATGAAACCACACAGTATATTCTGCCCTCCTTCTTCAAGTGTTACGACTTCAATACAATATCTGTTGTAACTCCACTTTTAATGCACAGGATGTTTAGTCCTAACATTGTTCACTCTATGCACATTCTGACATGTCAACTTTGTTACCCACTGTGTTATGTTCTGTCTTGTTCACCTGTGTCTCATGTTTCACTTATATAAAAAAGACCACACAGTGTACACATACTAAGTTAGAGGCCTACATACTAACAAAAGATTACTGTACATGTTTGGATGGATGGACGATGGATGAACATTTTAAAATAGAAGGAGTGTGAGAAATAAACAAAGCTACTGATGCTCTAGTTTAAAATGAGGGAACATTTTGTAAAACCTTGGGAAAGCTGTGCTTAATAAATTCGAGTTCTTGAGTTCATTCTTTGAATCAACTATATAAGCAGATGGTGGAAGTTCCACTGTTTGGTGGATCTTGGTTTTTAAATGATCTACTGGCAACACACCACAGTATATTAAGATATTTCTGATGGAAACCACCGTCTGTGCCAGTTCTTAAATTCTGCTAATCAAAAACATGGTTGGTAAAGTCTGTTTTAGCTGAAACATTTTCATCCCCGCCAAAACTCTGGAAAAAACATCATAAAAACCAGCATAAAATTATAGGTCGCAGAGTAAACAATTAAAACCCATGATACCTCTTACTGTACGCGGGCAGCTGCTGCCATGATTGCGTGTGTTTTTGTCAGTCTTGTTTTGGTTCTTAAGGTTAATTTTTGAACATATTGCCAGCACTTTGACGTAAAATCGCCACTGGAAAATCACTTGAGTCACACCTGAATCCTTTGTGTAAGAATGCTGGGAATACACACACACACACACACACACACACACACACGCATGCACGCACGCGCGCACGCACACACACAGAGCAAGGTCCATCGTGTGAGCCATGTGCTTGTGGATATCTGTTGGCATCTGGCTCTTATTTCCTTTCTCCATGTCACAGGCGCAAAGGCTTTAAGCATGAGTCACAGTCCTCAGACCTCCCGGGCATCCAGGCTCGCCTCTAAAGACACAATACATGATCAGTGAAAATGTCACAACCATTTTTCTGAATTACAGTAATACATAGTCAGACACAACCTTTAAAAAAGTAATGTTAACACCACTGCGGCTTGTTTATCCACACCAGATGTTAACAATTAACTAGATTTAATATATTCACTGTTTGAACACTGTCTTGTCATGTTGGCTTCTGTTCTAGAGCTTATTTTTTACGATTACAGAGCTTTTCTCTCAATGTTGAGCAGTTTGGAAGAGACAAACACACCCATGACTTATTTCCCTTAACAGTAGGTCTTGACTGTGGATTTTTTTCTGCCCCACAGCCGGGATGATGATGCTGTTATTTATTCCGTGGCTGATGGGATCTGCTCTGATTGCACAAGATGTTGATGCGCACAAACACAGGAAGACAAACACACAAATCCACTGATACATGAAAAACTTTACCACTTATAACACACAGGACGTGTCTGAAGCCAGACCAAAAATATTTTTAGGGTGAATACGATACACAAAATACATCTGTATTTTCTACGAAGTGGGCTTAATGTTTAATTGTACGTTGCAGCCAAATTTGAGATGTATTGAGATGGATCACACATCTGATCTATTAAATCCAAAATATACCCAAACCATTGTTTTTCTTTTTACAAACCAGGTCTTCAGCAGTGTTGACACTGTGTCTCCCTCCATTTTGCTAGAGAATTTGCTAGAGGGAAAGTTGGGGTGGCGTTGAGTGGTGAGTGAGAGAAAGGAGCAAACACTGGCAGAGCTTTATGGAAAATTGACTTAATTCACTCAATATCAAACTATATTGGTATAAACTGTATTGTCTAATTTTATATGTCTTTTTTGAAGAAGTATACCTTATAATACCAATATACCGAACAGCCCTAGTTCACAGGAAACAAATAGATCTGAAAAGTTGAAAGGAAGTACATATGCTAGCAACATGTCATTTTGATACCTTCTCTAAATGTAGAATGATCTCCCTGTTTGCACTTATTTTGTACTATGTTACAAACGGATTCCTCCACAAATATTGGTTTATGCAAATGACATGTAAGCCTGTTTCGTCCTGTGTTTCGGACTCTCTGTGACTAGCAGTGGAAGTGTGGGAACAACACTGGGGCTAGAGGCCATGCTTTGTTCTCTTTCTGCTGCGGCCTCGTCAAGTCTTGTCTGTAGGGGCCATTTTGAGGAAGGCGGCCATAACAATGATGCACTGACTCACCATTGAGTTGAACAGGCGGCACTGCAATTTCCACAGTGCATTCAAATCTGCGTCATGATACTTGAAAATGCGGCTGTGGATTATACAATGAGCAGACTGAGGCACTGTGCCAGCTACACAGCAGATATCACAGAGGCTACAAACGCTCAGGCGCTGGCAGGCATGCAGGATGTTTCAGTCTTCTACGTTTTACTGCTGCTGTTTCTGGTTTGGCCTCTACTCTTATCTCATCTAGGACTGGATATGGAGGAAATACTGAACAGTTGGCCTCCGCTTCCAGACCTGATAAAATAGTACTACATACTACATACAGTAGTAAGTATTCAGGACCTATAATTGAGTACTGCATTATAGAAATACAATGAGCCACGCTGTTGTGCTGGGTGATGATGATGATGATGATGATGATGATTTGTAATTACAAGTTAGTCTGAGGAAAGTTTATGGGCTGAGTGCCACAGACTAAAGGACAGGGTAAAGGACATGAAGCTGAAAAGTATTGAGAGATGGACTATCGTAATGTGTGTTTTGGTGTATTCCTAAACTTGGTTACCATAGCAAATGTGTAGAATAACACCAGTCTTATCTTTTAAATACAAGCATAGAAGTATTATCAGACAAAAGTACCCATTAAGCAGAGTTTCTGAGTATTATATTGTTATTTATATGTATTTGGTATTATTATTATTACTGATGCATTTATTATGATGAATTATTTTAGCAGTATCTCAAATGTAGTGAAGTGCTAGTATAAAGCAGCATGAAATGGAAACACTCAAGTAAAGGACAATAATCTCAGAATTGTGTTTAAGCACAGTTGTTGATTAACGTTTAACAAAACAAATAAATAGATCATCAGCAACATAACAACAATAATGACTACAACACAACAAGGTAGTGATTTTCTGGACCGGTGCTCCTCAAGGAAACATTGTTCAGCATGCTGTATTTTCATTATACTATGTATTGTGTTAAACAATATTGTTTCAGTATTACTGCATACATAGTCATTTTCCCACAAAGTCAAACCTTTCCAGGCCATCAAGTGTGGGCCTACCAGCCTGTTACTGATTAATAAGGCAGTATTACAAGTAGTTTTCATTTATTTCTTAATTTTCTAATTTAAGCCATTTTCTTTTGCTTATTTTGAATATTTTTTCTTCATACATTAATATAAAACATAGGTTAATTTAACATTCAGTAAACTGGAATTCAAGACAATGAATGTACACTAAAGTAACAATAACAATTCCTTCATCTTACCCTTTTTCTCTCATACCCTCTTTATCCCCATTTACATAGCCTACATAAACATATACACATGCAAAATTAAAAGTATTATTAAAGCAATAATTATAGTTAACCTAAAATGGGAGCAAGAAGGGTTATTATATGGTAAAGTATATAGTACATAATGTAACTGAAGTCTAGAAAATGGTAGATTGTTTTACATCAAGATCAAGGTCATAAACTCAGTATTTTCACACAGTGAAGGTCAGACCCAGCAGTAACCTGTTTCCATCTGATCCTAGTCTGCTCTGGTACAACTGTACTGTTGTCCAGTCAGCCAGCTGGTCCTGACTGTCAGCAGGGCCTCAGCTCGGGCGGCTGATGGCGGCCAGATGGTGAGGCTCACACACACACACACACACACACACACACACACACACACACACACATAAACACACAGTTAAGATGCGTGAGTAGCACATCCTCCGCTGGAGAGTGAAGGACTCGTAGCTACCTCAGTCGACCCTACTACATGCTGCTTTTATTTCAAAGGCAGAGGAAGAGCTCAGAGGGAGAAGCATGAACTGTGGCTTTGGAGTGAGGTCACTGAACTGTGTAACATCAGTAAAACACTGTTTCAAATTAGAGACAAGTCATAACAATGCCAGTACAGTTATGAACGAGGTATTGCATGTTTTACTTGCTGTCATTGTAATAATAACACAAAATGCAGCAAAATGTAAAGTTGTTTCACTCACAGTTACACAGTGTTTTCTCAGTGTGTTTTTTTGTTTCTGAAATTTGACCTCTTTTTGTGCTTTGCTTGACTGATTAGACATTGGTTTCTATCGATTAATATATTTCATTTATCATTTAAATGTATACATTTAATGCAAATGTTTATAATATATAAACCAATCAATCAATCTTTCCTGCTGCTAATACAACTTTTCATGCTTCTGGATCCAAGCATGTCTAGATACTTTTTCTTTCTCCGGATCTTTGATATTGAATAAATCATTTAACAAAAAGGTAATATGTTCGATGATACAAATCATACATATACGTTCACATGACTGGATAATGTATCTATGGAGGCTACACCAGTAAAGAGCACACATTGGATATATGTTACTTTATGTTTTAACCTAATTTCTAAGTTTTTTGTTTTCATGTTAACACAGTTTCATCAATGATATTATATAGTATAATTCAACAACTGCCATAAATTGAAAGCTGAATTGTGCTGAAAAAAACAAGATGTGGCACGTACTGTATATATTTTATAGTAAAAAGTAGCAAGCTTTGATAGGTTTTAAACAGACATTTAATTCGGCTCTAACATCTGTTTTATTGTTAAATCTTTAACCCCAACAGGCCATGAGTCATGTTTGTCTAAACTCTGCTATTATCACCTCATATTAACATTCATTACTCACGTTAATGGAAGGTTTGGACAGGCCCTTTTCAGTGCAATGTTTGACCAGCTGAACTGTACTGTGTGTTCCCCAACAACAGCCATAACCTCACAGAGGAACCACAGGGCAGAAATTGTGTTATTTTATTTGAATTATAAGAAAGAATGGAAAACTCTCTCTTTCACAGCAGGTCTGCTATGCTGTGTGCATGCCACATGAAATGACTCATCCTGATGGGTGATAGATTTGCTAAAAGAAAGTGAAGTCAATCAAATAAGAATAACAGTCCAGTCAGTGAATTCAAGTCCAATTCTCTTTGCTTCATCCATCTTGCCTTTGTTATTTTCCCCTCCTGTGTGACTGGTGTTTATCTCAGAAACAGAACAGAAGTGTTTTTCTTTTCTCTTTTTTTTCCTACACTTGGACACTCACCAGCAGAGAGTACTCTGTTCTGGATGGTAGTGCCTCTGGTGAAGTAGACTTGAAGACAGCCAGGTTTTCAACTACAACCATCTGGGCATGCTTGAACATTGGTACTACTATGTGCTTCTTACTCATTTTAAGAGATTTCACTGTGATACTTGTTAAGTGTTTTTCTTAATTTCTTTTTTGTTCTTCTTACAAATAAAAAAACTGAAAATGTGCAATCAGTGTCAGACTGTTATGTGACTATTTGATCATCGATTGTTGTTGGTATTGGTCTCAGACAAATGTCAGATTCATATTTTGGAAAATGTAAAGATATTGTATAAATAAGGAACAATTTCTCCTGAAACTACCTTCTGTGAGGCCCTTAGAACAAAGCTGATTTCTTGTTTTTGCATTTCTTTATCATTTCATTTAAAATAAAAAGCAAAGTAATTTCCTTTAACAGCTGACATTGTAGATTTTATCAGATGTTACTAAAAAATAGCTATGTTCAGCTGTGGATTAACACACACTTGGAGCAGTTTGTAGTATTTGCAATAACCTTATGATGCGTGTGGGGCTGCCTTAAAATAAAATACAGTGACAGTTGTAGCAACAATTCACATGAAAAAACCAAAAGAACAATGCATTTGCCTCCCAATACTTTTTTCTGATCCAGCCTGTGTATCAAGCCCCAAGCCCATGTTCCTACTTCCTGATCTTTAGAACATAGACATAATGATTCTCAAACAGGATTGAATAGTGTATTTGTTGGGGACTATTTTCAGCTGCAGATTAATACGCATTTGTGCACTAGTGAGTATTTACTGCAGGAGGACGGGATATGTGGTATTGATTTAAAAAAAAAGACAATGCCCATGTTCATCACAATGAAGGAATGTGTTGCCTAGTGCAACAGCATGGACCTCTCATGTGTGTTTAATTGTTATTGGACAACAATGGAGGTCTACAGAAGAGAGTAATAAACTATATCTGGCTTTGGCTGCACAGACAATACTTTTCAGTGAGACAAGTTCATTGCTGATTTTAATCTTTTCATGGAGTTTGTTGATAATATGTAAAAAACAAACAAACAAACAAAAAAACTGAATTAGTGAGCTCCAATTTTAAAATAATGCATAAGGTTTACCTGCAATACTATGTTTACTATTCAGCTCAATTTTGGGGAGAAGCAGAAAAATAAACAAAACTGTTTTTCTGACAAATGTTCTGAAAGTAGTGTTTCATATTGTTAGTATTCATCCAACACTGTTTTACTATACTCTGTGGACACACCCTGGATGCGTTCCCAAAACCTTTCCAGAATAAAAATAAAATTAATCATTTTTTCTTCCTTCTCCAGAGAATCTACTATAAAAGGCTTTACGATAGGGACCACCATCCATGCTCGTCATCCTGACAGTCTCTGTTTGTTATTCCAGGCAACTGCACTGCCTGATAGGCCTCCAGCAGCCGCAAGCAGTCTCATTCAAACTATGTCTCTCTGATTCCCCGCCACAAGCCGTTCCCTGAGACTTAATCTGTCCGCTTTCTGTCCTTTCCCGCCCTCCCCCTCCTCTTTCAGCTCATTTACCCGTGAGTCATCGCTGTGGTTTGGACTGAGGATCAAGAGAGTGCACGTCTAGAAACAGAAATGGAGTTAAACCCGAGGGTTAAGGGAAGCCTGGATGCAAACCGCTACAAAATTTCTTGACTTAATTATGTGCCAAAGTTGCCGTCCAGCCATTTTTTTAGGTAGTGAAGGAGAAAGTGAAAAACCAGAATGTACATTTTTTCAATGAGAGAGGCAAGGCCATCTGGGGCTAAATCCATCAGCCATGTGCATCCACCCTTAAAGAAGAGATTAAGATGTGAGTCTCAACACTGAAGGGGCAAATTGAATATTGTATTTCAGCTCACTGTCGAGGGGAGTTTCATTTCAAAGTAAGGTTCAAAGATATCAAGTCTGAGCACAGTAGAAATAAAGCACACTTATCTTACGCATTATACTAAACAACAACTCAACTTTGTGACCTTTTGGCCATTATTCCTTGTGGTAACATTTAACTATTTAATACTCAGTTTTTTACGCTGTAAGAAAGTTGTAAAAAAGGGGCATGAAACATGAACAGCCAGGATATGTATTTTAAACAAACCTCCAGATTAGCCAAAGCCCTTTGGGAGAGAAAATATAGGCAAACTTTAAAATATTACCCAAAATGCTTGTTGCAATCACCCGTCACAGTTTGCAGACTTATCTCCTGGTTCAACTTTGACCTACCTGACTTGCTGTAGTTCCCCCACAGGCAAATGTGTACTGGGGGTTTAAAACCAAAATTTAAGGTGCACATACATTCAATTTTGCCTCCAAATAAAGTCCCCAGGCTAAACTATTGGCTTGTTTAGAATGTCCCTGAACATCTGAACACTTGTCTTTTTTCCCCTGTTTGACTTCTTGTTGCCATATCTCCAGAGCTCAGCAATTACTCATTATTCTCAACACAAATACTTAACACAAAAAGGTGTTACATATCCTTAAGTATCATTAAGCTTTTGTATTTGATATAATTGTCTCTTTCAATGTCTTTTGCATCTGTTATGCTAATTCTAAGTCTGTAGTATTGCATAACAGACGTCTACCTATACTTTTGAATGTAAACATACACAATGTACAATATATAATTAGTAATATTCTAATATTCAAGAATAATTGGACACCTACTGTGCAGCATATAATATTATCTGCTGAACTAATGTACAGAGTATGATAAAAGGCTAAATGGACTGTCTTTCCAGTCCAATATATGTCAAATTCACACCCATTCATACACTGAGGCTACCGTGCAAGGTGCCAGTTGCACATCAGAATGGAACTAGCATTCACACACACACTCACACACTAGTTTGGGGTTCAGTATCTTGTTAAAGGACAACCTGCTCTACCTCCTGAGCCACAGCCATGTACTACGCAGCATGCGTGCAAGTGTAGATTACGCTCCTACTTTTAAGCTTTCCTCTTAGATTTTGTATTTCGTTGTATTTGTTATTGCACATTATGTGGCTTTTTTATTGTATTTTGTTTGTTGCTCTCCTTTTTCGTTTCTGTTTTATTTGATTTGGCTGCTTTAACACTGCAATTTCCCATTGGGATTAATAAAACACTCTATCAATCTGTTATAAAATGTTAAAATGTTATAATAACCAATAGAAAGTGTGGCCAAAAGTTGTGTAAATTAGACCAAATGCGTAGCAAAACACAAGTACAAGTAGTTTTAATTATTAGTTGGAACAAGAAGCAACACAACCAGTCAGCTGACCACACCAGTTGTCAACAAACCTCCAGTTGTACCGTTACTTGGAAGAGAAAATAAAGGCAAATGTGAAAATTATTACCAAACTGTGGGCTGTAAACATCAATTTGATTTCGACAGTATGCAGCTTTTCTGAACAATATATGATTATAATATTTCAGATTTCAGATGCACTCACTCTCTGATTCACTGGCAGTGTGTTAACAGTTATTATTAAAGTGTCTTTGTATTTTGTTTTATTAAATATTAGAAAAATACAACATGCATATAGGCATTTGTATCACATTTTCAAGTGTTTGTGAGGTCTGCTGATCCTGATGCTGGCACACTGTGGTGTATTGGCAGCCACATTTATGGGCCTCATGCTTCAAGTCTTTTTGAGCTAAGGAGTAGAAGGTGAATGTAAAAGTTGAATTTACAAGTCGCAAGTGGCAAAATGCTTCTCATTATGCATTTAAGCGTCACGTTTAGCGCTGTTTGCTTTTAACGTTTGTAACCTCTAACGCCACCTTGGGGGTGACATCAGCAAATTAATTGTCAGAGAGATTAGTCTCAATATCTGCTGCGCCACATCGACTTACATCAGCCTGGACAGATTTTCATTCATTTCACACTAATAAGGTTTCCCTTCCTGGAGATATCCATTTATTTTTTCTATAATTGGGTGTAGTTTTCATGGCCATCCATTCAATTCTGCCTAATTGGGTATATTTTTCATGAACAGACTTGACAAACTGGGCAAATCAAGTAGCCACCCACCTTATAGTCCCATGTTAAAATATTTCATCTTTATCTGAAGCTTGTGAAGCTCCTGGGGGTTAATGTAAAGCAGATCGCAGTTAATCTCTGCTCTAGTCAGCCCTCATTATAAGGCAACAGGGAAGAGATGCAGCAGACCCAAGTCCCAGATTGCAGCCCTGTCGTCTACATATGCTTGATGTGGGAACATTGGTACTGACAGGGACATATATTGTTACTGCTGAAATTGCTATGTTGCACAGGCTACCTTTGTTTTGGTGACATTTTCCGTAAGAAAGCCAAAAAGCTTTAAGAAAGGACCATGTTTTCCAATTTATCCACATTTTGCTAAAAACAAACAAACAAACAAAACCATCAATCTGTAAAAGGCCAGAATGTGTTATCCAGCTGGAGCCTATGTCCTCTTTATCTGGTGAGTCCTCTAAAATGCTTTGAATGATACCTTGTGCAACCCTCCATGGCTTGTATTATTAGCACTATACATGCTTGACTTTTTTTTTTACATTTATTTGCAATGCCACAATTTGTGGCAGTGGGTGTGGATATAACTTGTTAGATAAAAGTTAACAAAGGGATTTATTCTAACAAATTCTGCAGTCTTGTTGGGTTAAGTTCAAGTGAAAGTGAATACAAGTCTTTCTTGCTCCTCTTAAGTTCACTCTTTTTCAAACACAAAGGAAGCCTTCCATTTTGGGAAATGAACTGTATGTGTTTTCATCTAATAACTTTTGCCCTTTCACAGTGCGTTTTCATTTCATGAAAGTTAAGTGTAACAATTTGGTTTCCTAAAAATTTCTTGTTCAGCATTCAGTTGTACTAAAAGACACTCTAAGGAGTTGGCTGTTGGTTGTTATTTTAAGGCTGTTTTTTGTAACACAAAATTAGCAATCCAAAGAATCTATCGATCACAGAGTAAAAGTGAACCACCGTATTGCCTGACTATTGAGAAAGAGGACAAGGATATTAAGGATCAACATTGTTCCTGTACAGCTGGTTAGGTTTCTATTACAGTCATTAAAAAATAGAAAAGTATGGCTTTATAACATTACTCCACAACCAACATTTTTCTGGATATGTTTTATGCTTTGGAAAAAGAATAAATCGTACTTCTTCTTTCAACCTCTCTGGGTAGTTACTGTAATTATTACAAGTGTCCCAGGGACAGTGTTCGAACATATCCTGGAAAAATACTGCAAAAGAAAACTACAAAACAACTCTTTTTGCATCAGAGTTAATTGAGCGCAGCCATGAAAGTGTCAGACGTCAGTTAAAGCAAGGCCTATACTGAGCTGTGATTGGCCAGCTGTACGTTCGGGGCGGGGCTTAGCAAAGGGTCAATTGGGACTAGGCTTTTATAGAAGACTAGACCTTGTAGAACCACTTTAAGGACTAATTTTAGCCATTTTAATGAGTCTAAGTGAGGGTTAATTGCTATGCTTCACTATATGTGTAAAAAGTACATGAGACCAAAAAATATACCTGACAATTTCCAAACCCCATCTTTCATTTTGTTCATCAGACCTGTCAGTTAAAGTGTACCAGAGACAAATTAGTCATTGTTTTACTGTCAATGTCGTATTTGAAGTGCCTGTTTACATTGTTCACACCTTTAATATGCTATATGAATTTCTCTCCGTGGAAAAGAGGGTGCCATCTGGTTACTGGAAGATCCAGCTGTCAGTGTGGAAAGTCTGCTTCAGAGAGGCATTCTTTCAAATACACAGGCATACGCTCATTCTGTGGTGTATGTGTGTTTGTAGATATTTGGAGGGAAACCTTTCTTTCTTAAGTCACTGTTTTGTTTTGACAGAGACCTTTAATCCTGCCCTGTAGCATGAAAAAGACTGATCAATTCGATATGGAATTTAAACTAAACTGGATTGAAGATTTGATTTTGATTTAAATTTGGTCATCTGTAAATTTAATAAAGCTAATAAAGGCAGTAGAGTGTGTAACGCCTCTGGACTCCTGCTAATGGGTGGATTACATTATGATAATCCACTGAATTTAAGGCTGTTTTTTTACTGGCAAGTAATTTATGTCTGAAGGGGAAAACATAATGTCAAAGAAGGATAAATTTTGATAAAGTATATTAAATCTACTGGGTTTGTCATTTCGCTGACTGGAAGAAGGGAAATGCTGGAAGACACTGAAACAAATGTTAGTTGATTTATTCATGCTTTAACTTTCTTGGGGGTGTGCATTGCAGTTTTTTTTAAGAAAAGTATTTTCTGATGGAGAGCATAATCATTTAAAAAAACACTTTTCTTTAATCTAAAAACAAAATTAAAAATTAAAATGTAATAACTCTTGCACACCGTTTTGCCTACTGCTGGTTTATTTACAACATGGTCCACACAACACCTTTGTCATGTTTAGATAGCATCAAAACATATCTGCAGTGTATGCATGTATGCCTACATGTTAGTAAATTATCTAATGAGACAACCACAAAAATGAGGTCAACTTGTAATGAAACAGCTAGGGGAAACACACACCTCAGTGTTCAATAAAGATAAACAATCACTATTCATAATTTATAATACATATAACCCCCCACATACACACACACACACACACACACACACACACACACACACACACACACACACACAAACACTCTTCAAGTAATAAAATAAATGATATGGGCATAGTAATAGCATAAAGGAATAAAATATGAAAGACCGATTTAATGATCTGCAAAGTGCACTAACTGAAGTTGGTATTATTATAACCAGAAAAATATAGTGAATCAGCCATAGACTCAAAATATCAAACCTAAAACAAACAAAATCATAACATCACAAGAGTTCACAATTCATTCCTTCAGAAGACAATGTCTGTAGAGTAAATATCCAATAGAAGCCATATACCATCATTTTCAGTTATTCTATAATGGCACAGTTTGCCAGACAGACTTGCAATTTAACTTTATGAGATCTTTTGATATTCAAAGCTTTTTATAATGTCATCAGCGACATTCAGCAAAAATCAGCATGCCTTTCAAGGTCAATGTGACTCTCAACATGTGGAAACCTGAAAGCCTGTTGATTGTCAGGACTCCTTCTGGTTGCAATAGAACTGTGACAGCAGTTCCTGCAGTGAAATACCGCGACCCCTGGAGAATCTATTCATGTTGATCACAAACAGTGTCGTGGGGTTCGTATTGAGATGTTAATTCATGTAGATGAAAGCTGCATAAATATGTAACCATGATAAATGTGAAAGGCTGTTTGGACTCTGGAGTCTGGACTCAATGTCTGTATGTTGTGAAGTAGATATAACAAATATCTAGCACTGTCTAATGTTAAATCACTGGTTGTGTACCGATAAACTTTTTTTTTGAGCAGGTGATTATCCACTTAGCTAAAATGTTCTTAGTTCCGAGTTTGATGTGAGACTCCACCTAAACTCTTGCTCATGAGTGTGAAACATATAGGCTACACCCTGTAAGCATAAAAAAGTGGCTGTAAAAAGCTAAGTAGAATGAAATACAACAGTGACAAGATTTTGTGGCCGAAGTTTTTAAAATACCCATAAAAAACATCTTTTGCAACCTTATTCATTTTGCATGCTTAGTATATTTAGTCATTGTTTCACTCTCCTTTCAAATGAGTGCATTAGAGAAGTTTCTATGGACATTTTGACGTATTTTTTTGCCTTAAAGACCTTTTTTGCCATAGCAATCCATTGTAAACATTATGAATTCTAGCTAACAGAAGCAGGTTTTCACAAAGAAAATGTAAATGGTTTGCAGCCACCTAAGCCTGCGGGGTTGAATGCTTGATGTTTAAAATATAGACTTGGTAAAATATCAGTATCAATTAAGGAGAACTGCATATCTTTTCCGCAGCTATATGAAGTTACAGCCAGGTGGCGATTAGCTTAGTTTAGCTTAGCGTAAAGGCTGGAAAAAATCTGTCTGAAGGTAGCAAAAAACGCCTGCCAGCACCTTTAAAGTTCTCTAAGTAAAGCTAAGCTAAGCTAAACTGTTACTGGCTGTAACTTATTTTTTTACCGTAGAGACATGACAATGGTATCAATCTTCTCATCTAATTCAAGTCAAGAACAAGGTAGGAAGACCCCTGGAGATGAGTTTGGAAAATGACTGCTATTTTAGACTGCAGATTGAATATTTGGCAGCCACATCAGTATTTTAATTGTAAATCAACTTTTAGCACATTAACTCAATTTCTAGATCCATTTGATCTCACACACTCACACACAAAAGCAGAGGAAGTAGAAATACACAGATACAAGGACAACTTCAAATTTGGTTTTCAGCACTTCATTGTAACATCCCAAATGTGGACAAATGGTCTCTTTAAATACACTGTCCACATTTATACTGCTAACTTCCCACTTTGCAACTTGACATTTACAGATGTATCCACTCTCCTGTTCTACTGAATTTGTATTTTGCAATTATATATGTTTTCCACTTTTTTCCACATTGAAAGTACTGATAAACATGACTGTTACAGTATCAGAAACTTTGAGATTTTTTCCTCCCACCCGTGAGAGCCCTCTTTAGTCACCTCTTATCTGCCCCCATCCACCTAAAATTCAATTAAAAGTAATGGTAATAATGATTATAAAAATAAACATATAGAGTACAATGGGTTGATAAACAAAAACTATATAATTTATTTTAAGAAAATATAAAAAGAACAATCATAATAAATAAATAAATAAATAGGTAAACACTAACAACTTTATATGACCACAAACATATTTAAATATATTATATAAATATTATATATAAAAGTTATATCTGGTATCTCCTTCAGCACAAAGTTGTATCCAATATGTCAAATTCACACATGGCCTTATGACAATACTTTTATTAGTCTTGTCTGTTGTTCTTTAAACCAAGAAACCAAGAAAAAAGTATTCTTGGTTGTGTCTAATATAATAAATAAATCCCTAGTAGTGTCTAGTTTCATGCAATCGCAGACACATTTTAGAGAAGCTGTTGTTCAACGAGTCTCTCTGCTGTAAAGTAGTGTCAGTCTGTGACAGCTGTTGTAAGAAAAGGATTGAGCCTCTTTCCATATTGTTTCCCTTCACAGTCTGGAAATCAAATATCCAAATCCTTTTCCCACTTTTGTTGTACTGCAAAGAGAAAACTCCACTCTCAATGGATTTAGGACTAGGCTATATAAGATACTAAGGGGACCTGTCTGGTCCCCTTTAACTAAAGCAGGTTTGACGTCATCTAGCCCAAGAGCTACTACCTTTCTTAATATCTTATAGCAAGATGTTAAGAGTGAAATTGGCCTTGATGCACACAGTTTAGGATCCTTCCTGGTTTTGATAAAGTATTATAAGGGCTTAGTCCATAGTTTGGGGATGACTATTATTACATTTCTTTAATTTAAAATCGTTACTACAGAAAGTAGATGCATGTCTAAACCATGTAAAAATCAGTTTGCTTCATCAGTCTAACAGTAACTTCTTCTTGTTAATAAAGTGACTGAATTCTACAAAAGCATGACTTTTAATAGCCTATAATACACTATTTCTAGAAGCTTCTTTTCTGAAATGCCATGCCAAGATTTAGCTAAATTTATCTCCCTATTCATAGTATCTATATTTTAACTTGTGAGAGTGTCGTATTCAGAGAACTTTTGGATTGGTGCCGTTTCTTTTTCAGTGAGTTATACCTAATGGTAAGCTTTTTTATTTGGTGATTAATTGAATGTTTGGAAAACCTCCACATTTTGAAAATGACATTTACATCTTGCTTAGCAATATTGAGCAGAAGATGTGGGTGATCTGAGATATGGACCTATGAGTAGTAGGAATATGCATAGCTCTTTTTTCAGCTATTATATTTTTATGTATTTTTCTATGTAAGGTGATGGCAGTAAAATATTAACACTTGAGTCATATAAATTATTTTAAAATGCTGAGTTGGCTCTTTATGGTTGTTTGCATACTTAGCAATGAACAAAATGAACTGGCATTGCACACCATGCATGGCAAAGCATAAACATGTTCTTGTACTGAACTTGTGTGTGTGTGTGAGAGAGAGAGAGAGAGAGACAGATAGATAGATAGGGAACTGGTTGACTGACTTACTAGTGTGTGTGTGTGTGTGTGAGAGAGAGAGAGAGAGAGAGAGAGAGAGAGCGAGCGATAGATGGGGAACTGGTTGACTGACTTTATATTGTGTGTGTGTGTGTGTGTGTGTGTGTGTGTAGGGGTGTGACCCCCGTGACTCAGCCACTAGCAATGTTCTTCTTCAAGGTGAATGAGTCACAACCTCCCCCTGTGGGGAGATTTCTCTTTCCAACGAATATTTGCTTCTCCAACGACTATCTGCCTCGCCTTCAATATAAAAGCTGAACCCAGACCGTTGAAAGACACATACCATCATTTAAAATAAATGTGTCATGTTAATTTATACAGGAAATTAGGTTTTTTGTCTGTTAAAACTCATTTGCATTTTTGATGCATAACTAAATGTCATAACAGTTCATGCAAAACTAAAAGGTGAGCTGCAGTCACCTGTCTTTGTAAGCCAAAGAAACGCACCAAGTATGTACAAATCAGCTTCATTTTCATATATGCATTATGCCTTTTCCCCTCTTAAAGTATCATGATCATATGAAACCATTAGTATGAACTACGTTGTGAATCAGCTTTACTTTCTCAACAAAAAAACCCACTGTAGGTTTGTTTCCCATCTACTTCATTCCAGCTCGGCTTACTGAAAGAAATTTCAGAAATACTGACTCATATTGTTTTTCTTTTGTGGGAAATAAACACTTTGGCTCCCCCAACTTTTATCAGTTTCTTCTGCCTCTCCCCTTCTGTGTTTCCTGTTTCCACCTCTCCACATCTCCCCTTCTGTTTTTCACCTCTTTATTTGTCCGGCTTTCATCAGCATTGTCCTGCTGTTAAATTGCCCATATGCTCTTCCTCTTGAGCTCAGCCACGCTAGTCACAAAGTAAAACATGTCATATTTTGCTGGCTGATTCCAGTTATTCCTACACATCTATTGCCACTACAACTGTAAATATTTTGCTGTGATATGAGTTGTCGAAAAGCTCTCATCTGTTCTAAATTAATTCTACCTTGAAGGGGAGCTGTTAAGGCAACAATTACATTTTGCTGTTACACACGATTTGATATCCGGTGTACAGAATGCACAATTTGTATTTTGTTTGTAACCAAACCTCAATTTAGAGCAGGATGTATGTTTCAACACGTTGAGCCGCTGTTGCTGCAGTGGCTAAACGAACCACTTGTTGAGAGTACCACAATGCTGCTCTGAGAAACACAGGAAGAGAACAAACAAAGAACAGCATGGAGCAGACCTGGTTTTCTGGGGGCGTCATTTGGCAAGAGGTCACACAGGAGGTTAGCGTGATCGATGGGCTAATGGCTTCCCTTTGTCTCTAATGGGGTGAAGGAAGGAGGAGACAGAGAGAAGAAGAGATGTAGCAGGACAGAGAAGTAGGAAAATGCAGGAAGAAGGAGATTGAAGACAAAATGAAATAATGCAACATATTTATGGAGTAATGGCCTGTTTTGTCAACTTACTTTTAAACGTGAACTGACTGTTGAATTTTCATGCGTAAGAGTAGAAACTATAATGATACAGCATCTATAGAGAGCCTAAGTCACTCGCTTCCGATTTCGGCCCACGGGACTTTATTTGGGAAAAAATATGTACAATAGTCAATGGCAACATCTTATTTTTTGATGCTGATCTTATTATTTGAACAGTGCCCCGAATTATGCATTTGTTTGTCAATTTAAAAGCTAATTTTGTCCCTCAAGAAAGTTGCAGTTTGTCATAAATCAAAGAAGGTAGATTTACTTTTTTGTGTTTAATTGAAAGGCTCTCACTCATTTTATCACATCATCTACACATGTAAGTTCTTTGACTTCAGTCAGTAAGAGAAAAAAATACAACATAAAATACATGACTTTTGGGTCTGTGGTCTTAGTAAATATGTATTGTGTTATAGTTTAACAGTTTTACATCAAACTACGACTTTCTTGACTTTAAAATGTAGGCCTATATTTTAAATTGACCATCATCACATGTGTAAGTCAGAGCACAATACAAAGGGATCAAAAATGTCTCTTGCCATTGACTACCCTACCTATTTTTTACGAAGTAGATCCCATGTTGGTCCACAAGAATTGGAGGGACTTAGGCTCTCTATTGTGCACATTTTTACTTCATCATTATAAAATTCCATCATTCGCTACTAAACGCTGTACATCATACATCATAGCCCTGTATAACCTACAAACATTGATAAATTTTTTTCAACAAAAACACATAGTGTTGGTTATGCACCATTAGCAATTTAAGCTGTCCCTTTATAACATTTAACATCTGGGAGGATACATCAGGCTTTAAGCACTCCATTCAGAAAGTGGAAGCTAGCAAGCTAGGCTAACATCTTTTGAAAGTGCAAGCTAATGAACATTAGCACTAGACATTTATTTGCATTCATGTTATTAATTTACTTTAATTGTTTTCTCTCATGTTTGTTTGTTTTTTGCTTTCCTGACATATTTTTCTTTCATGATTTCATTCCTGATCCTTTAAAAAATAACATGATTGGATATTAAGCCTTCTCTTCTGGAGATGCAAGCTGATGATTAATGTAACTCCTTACAGAGTTTTGTGGAGACACTTGAACACAAAAAGCATTTCATTTCTACTTATTTCTCCAAAGTAGAAATGAAATTGAAAATAATGTTTGCTAAGAAATATTTATAGGCCTATATATCCTCAATTTTTGTTTGACTTGTGGACTTACTTGGTAGTTAACTTCTTTTTAGTTTATAATTTTTGCTTATTTTTGTGCCATGACAGCTTCGTCCACATTCTCAAGTTGGCATGAATTTTTAGTTTCACTGTCTGTATTGATACCTTGACATTGTCCAGTGTCTTTGTGGAGGGGCACTAAGGCATTGGAGCACTCCCTCTGTTACTCCATATGCCAATTAATTGTGTCCTTAGTTTAGTCCTCCAAAGCATGTGGTGCTCTGTGTCACCAAAACTGCACCCATGAAAGAGAGACAGCTAATGCTAAGTGAGTGTGCAGGTGTTAAAGGGGGAGAAAGAACTTGATCAAGGCAGAGGGAGAACACATCACCTGCCCTCCAGCCACTGCATATATTGAACCATCTCATCTAATTTTCTTGAGTTGTCAGGCGAGGTTAGTTTTGTCTGGCAACTGAGATGACTATGATTAAAGTTTCTTTATTAGAGTGTTCGACTGTACTTCATATGCCTTTTCGACACCTTAAATAATGGCAGCTACAGCCATTTAAACTGATAATGACAGCGGGTGTGGTTGTGACTAAACAGGCCTGTGGCGGGCTAATGACATGGGAAGATGGAAAGAAAGTTTTTAGTCTAAATGCTCAGCAATTTTGTCGGTAATGAAGTTTAATTGTCGTCTTTTTTTTGAGGAATTAAATAACATTTTTTATTAAAATTAACGGGAAAATAACATGTCTTTGCTGTTAATACGTATAACTCCCAAATTCATTTGACCTGTACTATTTTTGATTGTTTGTAGTCTGATGTGCTACATCTTGTTTGATTCAGCTCCTTCAATAGATAGTTTTAGATAATAGGTAATAGAGTTTTCTTCTATTATTTTTCCATCTGCGTTTTGCCCATGTTTTTTTTATGCTTTGGAAAACTAACAATTCCCATATTTCATTATGATAAGGTTATTTCATCACTCTGGACTTTTGTTTATGTTTTGGCAGGCCATTCAGAACAATAAAGATGGAGTGTTTATAGGCTGACTAGCTGTTAACATTCACACACACATACATCACTGAGAAGCTTGCTGATGAAATCGGTTGAATGTGAAGCTTTTGTTTGTTGTGGTAACTCCTTTTACAGATATTCCAGTATATATTTTGTACTTTCAATACTCTTACTGTGTCAACTTTAGTCAATTTAAATGATTTGTGTCTGGTCTGCAAAGAATTTTTATTTGACTACACACAGCTGCAAGATTTGTTGATTCATATTGTAATAAACCCTAATAATACAGTAAATTTATAAAGTTGAACATATTATATAATGGATTTCAGTTAATGAGTGTGGTTATTTCTTTCAAATGGAAAATCTACAAATAGGAAAAGTCATTCCAGGGAACTTACTGTGGCATGACGCCTGGGTGACTGTGTGTGAACTGCAGAGTAAAAACACAACTGCACTTTTAACAAAACTCTCTCTCTCTGTCTCTCTCTCTCACACACACACACACACACACACACACAAGCCGGGCTTGTTCCATTCATATTAATGTGTGGGCTGTGTTTAGCACGGCTGCTGTCTGGGTGCATTCTGTTATTTTCTTCAGGTTGGAACATGGAAGAAGCTGTTTAAAGGGCGATTTCACTTAAATTTATCTATTTATCTCACTTCTTTTGCAGATAGATTCTGTTTAATGTCTCAAAACCTGGCTTAATGCAAGCAAGACTGTCTGCATGGCTGGATACCACTAAGTGTAAATTGGAAAACCGGTTTTTATCATATATCATTCAGGTGAACTGACTAAAGAAAAATATTGAATTCTTAAATTTTCTGGCAAGCACCTTCACATGCTTCATCTTGAGACGATTAAGGGTCAAAGTTAATGTAATTTTTAAATTTATTAGCAAACAGAATCCATCTGCTATTCACACACTGATTTGGCATAACAACCTTTAAATACATAAAAACAATCCTTCCATCTCAGAAAACACATGTCGGCACACTGACAAAAAAAAATACAATAAAAAGTAGTGACAATGTTCTGATCATCATCTTCAGCAATTTGTCACCTTTTGCACATTGCATTTTTTTCATGTGAGATATCATCACAGATACATCACTTTTTATTATTGATAAATACTACACACGTAATACTATATACAACCTATAGTGTTATTATATTTAGTCATAATATTTGCCCTACTTAAATTCATACTACATTTATACAATACTAAGATATTACTACTACATACTTTAAAATCTAAAATGTTAATAAACAAACTGAATATAGTGCGAAAAATACAGTATATCATTTTTTTTTTTTTTTTTTTAGAAAAATGTCATACAGGGACACATCTTTCTGGAGAAAATGGCTATGCAAATATTAGAATTTTGATGATGTTTTTCAGATTTCCCAATAATGATTTATTTAGGTCAACATATTTAATCATTGATAATGATACGTAATAATGCTGCAATTATTTTTACAAAATTGCCCAATTACACTGAGTAAGAATAGGACTCTGCTTTTGAAAGGAAAGCAAAGTTATATTCTAAAGAAAATAAAAGACTGTACATTTTACTTTTTTTGCTTTAAAAGTCAAGATCCTTGCAACATAACACAACTTACTGCTGCTGTTCAAATCGCGATAAAGATATCACCGGTGACTCAGACACTTGATACTGGTGTTCAACCCCGTCCCTCCTTTAAGCCTCTTTGCTTGCAGAAAAGAAAAAGAAAAATCTTTAGATGTGTCTCCTCAGTGTCAGTTTTACCTGAAAGTCGACACCACAGTCTGACAGCACTTACAGCACAACACGTTCAGTACATTGTGTGGTGAAAACTAAAACGCTGTGTCAAGTTTACCGCAAAGAAATGAAGCAAGACCCCCCTGATGGATTATAAATTAAATAAATTATTATTATTATTATTGGAAAAATGTAAAAAAAAATGTAGACACACACACAATTAAACCTGCAACTTAACAAATTAGCAAACAAAAGCAAACAGGGCTGGGATTTGATCCTAGAGAGTGTTGACACCTGAACTGTCATTTCATTTTTCATCACCTTAGACAGTGATATGTTGTTTGGGAAACATGGAGGAAAAGGTAGATAGTAGTGCTTATAGGCAGTCGAGTGATAAATTCCACCATCTCTAGTAAAAGTGCACTGCTCGTTGAATATCAAATTATCAATTCTGTAAATTTCATCCATCTGTTCTCTGTTGCTGTTACTAGAAATACTGAAGGTCAGGGCGACCTGGTAGCTGGTAGAGCGTGTACCATTAAGGCTGAGTCCTTACTGCAGCAGCCCGGGTTTGATTCAAAACCATGGCCCTTTGCTACATGTTATCCCCTTTCTCTCCTGCCTTTCCTGCAGCTGTCACTGTCCAGTAAAGGCGAAACAAATATTAAAAATCCAAAAGGTGACTGGAATGGCCACTGTCTGTGCATTTATTATAAAAGATAAAAATATAAAATGCAAGGGTGATACTAATAATTGGGCTTTGTTAGGTAACTACGAAGGTGAAAACACACACCTCTGATCTGTGCCTAGACAGGCGTGTTTGTACTAGACAGAGTGGCTACATTTTAAGTGTCTCTTGGCACCATCACTAATAATACCTGCTCCAGGTGGCTTGGCATGCTCTCTTACACACACATACACATCCATACGCAGACATACATGAGGATAATGAACACTCATGTTCTCGGTGCAGGAGTGGAGGCACCGGTCACCTGGCATTAAATTATGCCCAGAAGGGATCTCTTTGAGTTTGATCTGAGCACTAATATGTAAGTGTTTTTTTCTTGTTGCTCTGTGTGTGTAACATACTGTATCTTGTATGAAAAGAATGCAAGTCATGGCCATGGGAATCTTTCTTGTCCCCATCTTCAGTCCCACTTGATGTGAAAGAAACGTGCGTCACATCATGTTCTTTATGTACAGCACAGCCAAACAAAACAAATAAGGTATGCCGAGTTGGCAAGGGACGGGCTGGCAGTGTGTAGGGCAGATGTGATGCTCCAACATTGGCCCACATCTATCACATAATATCAGATCTAGGGGCCAGAGTAGAAGTGGGGGCCAGATGTTCTTTTCAAGTTGAGAAACAAGATGAAGAGGAAAAACTATATAAAAAATGTCAGAAAGTTTTTTTCAAATTTATCTGTCAATTAATTATTCAGTTTCATTTTTGGTTTGTTATTTAAAGGACATTTATTGCATAATTTGTATTTATACATTTATATAATGTTATACGATACGAATATTTGATTAATCATCACTAAATTAGAAGGGTTTGCATTGCACAAACTCGTCCTGAACACTGACAAATGTTAGCTTGCTAATAAATATTTAAAGAGTAAACAAAGTAAAGGAATATGGTCAACAAATTTGACCTTACACAAGATAAAATGCTGTTTAATAATGATTTAATTGTAGATAACATAATATACCTCAAAGCATCAAACTTTATGCCAATATTAGACTGAATGACCAAAGATTAATAACCCTAATCACATATTTCCCACTCATTGTAAACTGCATGACTACAACTAACTCCGATACACATATTTTGTCCGTGTATTTATTAATGAAACAAAGCAATACCTATATTTGCAAATGATCAGCAGTTAAAGGTAAGGTAATCAATTCTAATCCAATACATGTCTTTTTGGCAAATTCAGTGCTAGCTGTTTTGTGTGTGTTGAAACAATATCCGGTGTTTGTACAGCGTCCTAGCTCTATAAAAGGGAAAGAAACAAAGTGGCCTGGACTCCACAACACAACACTAATCCTGCTGTTCTAGCCATGATTTGTGTGTCAGGTAACGTTAAATGACTTGCCCACTGACATTCAGCTTCCTTTGCTGTTCACCAAGACATGGTTGAGATGCTAGCTATAGTAGCAGCAGCGTTGTGAGTATCGCTGTTTGGAGCTGGTGTGCTGCGGCTGGGGCTGTCTTAGGTTGTTGTTCGCTCTATATCATGGTATTTATCATATTACTGGATTTCTCCAGAATCCATCTATTTAATTTGGAAGTTATGCTACAGCTTGTACGTTTACATTGTTGATTGCTTTTAAACAGACAGCTTTACCAATTTTTTTCTAGCAACCAGTTACTACTACTAGTTATTTAGAACTTATGAAGGACTACACACAAACTTAGGATTTTTTAGACTTTGAGGGCCCTACAGGCAAAACCAAGCTTTGCAACCCCTGAATCCTCCGTTTCCTGTCATGATCCCACCATGAAACAATCTCATGATAGCTCATTATAACCTGAAGACCTCCTGGTGAAACGTTTTCATTGGAACAACTTTCTACTGACGATAGAATAGTTGTGAAATGTTGACAGTAAGGTCTGTGGATTATTCAGAGTAGCCGGAACACTAATGTTGCTGTTGATTTTTAAAGTGGCAGGCATTTCAGAGACAGATATCTCGAAACGTGAGCAACTAAAACCCAAAGTAAGAAAATATGCTTTTAATTTGGTTGAGCTGATCCAGTTTCTTTCGACTTACAATAATACCTGCACATACTGTTCTGTCTTCTTTTTTTATTAATTAATGTTTGTAACACTGCTGGAGTCCATACTGCTGCAGGCTGCACGTAATGAATGTTTACAGTCCAATAAAAATGTCTTTTTTCCGCAGTACTGTTGAATAATGTCTACAATCTATCACTTCCTGTGCTGTCCCTTTGGACCAAAAGTGATGTCATTTTCCATTCCAATATGAACATGTGTCACTAAAGTGAGCTGTCATTAGCTTTCCGCCCCAGTATTGCCAACATTATTTTCCATCCATCCATCCATCGTCAACCACTTATCCTGCGTACAGGGTCGCAAGGGGCTGGAGCCAATCCCTGCTTACATCGGGCGAAAGGCGGGGTACACCCTGGACAGGTCACCAGTCCATCGCAGGCAAACATTATTTTCTCTACATTAATTGTATGTGGTGTAATAAGTGACGGTAATGCTATAACGATTTTCTTTATTAGTGGGGTGACAACTTTGTCTTGGTGATGAAAACTCTACCAGAGAAAAACATTACGGAGACATACTTTTCCGTTAGTGATTAATAATTATCAGCCTTCACGCACACATTCACACACACTAGATTAATACAGGGAAATTTGCAGCTCTAAAGTTTCAGTTTACCATTTAATTGCTTGCACCCAGTCTACCATTTAATTGCCTACACACCGAGAGTTGATGCTCTGTACAGTTTCCATAATCAACCCCTTTACGCGCAGTTGTGGACTACTTGATGTTACCTCACCTTCTTGAGTGTGTTTATATATATATATATATGTGTCTGTGCTATAGTGGGGCAGTAGAGGCAGCCGGGGGACACAATATTCATTTTCAGCTCAAATAAACCTGGGAATTAAATTCAGCTCTCTCACACCTTTCTTCAGCACCACTTAGTCTATATGTCATACACACGCACACATATGTACTTAAACACACGCATACTATGTTGTGTTTATATGCTCGTGGCTCCATTTATTTTTAGACCAGAGGCAGGATATTGGGTTTCATTAAAAGTCCCAGACCCCTTTCTTTTCTCCTTTTCCCTCCTTCCCCAACCGTCGCTCTAACTCTCCTTCTCTCTCTTTCACACACACACACACACACACAGAGTCCCAGGGGCAAGGTGGTGTGGTTTCCTGCTTGTGTTGTGACGTGAGGCAGTTCTGCTCACTGGTAGAAAGGCCTCTTTGTGTCTGACCGTCTCTGCCTTTTCCCCTCTTTCCACTGCCGACAATTATTTTCCCCTCCAACCCTCAGCTGACAATTTGGTGCCGCTGTCGTCATTCTTCATCATGCTATTTGAGAAAAAAATAAGGGGGGGAAGACAAAGAGAAAAAGAATCGAAGAATAAAGAGCAACAACTGCAGGTTTAGATTTCAGCAGCTGCACCTTCCGTTTTCATTACTTTAAGTGTGACGACGGCTCACTAAGCTTAGGGTTTTTTTCATCCGCTTTATTTGCTGCATTTTACCAGGCCAGGCCACCCAGAATTATATGACTTTCATTTTAATTTTTGTTATTTTATATTTATTGCAAGGCCATCAAGGCAAAGACCACAGGGTAATTTCCATCTCCACACGACAAAAAACACATTTAGCATCTAACGCCCAAATTTGAACCACCAGCCAGTTTAAACAATATGCTACAATCCTCAGAGCTGAGAAATCTGTCAGTTGAGTCCAGTTGCTCCATTACACATCACTAGCCCTGTCTCTTGGGGCCCCCCAATCATCTGATGTGGTTTTTGGGGCCAGAGCAGAAGCAGTGGTGTCAACAGTCATACTGGTGTTACTGTTGCCATTTGAGCAAAGACTTGCACTCTGCACATGCACAACAGTTTTCTTCCACAGAACATGCACCATTGCCAAGAAAAACTACCACAGCTCTGCCAGACATTTTTTCCCCTTGTAGTTCCTTAGTTTTTCGCACAGTGATTTTCTTTGCAACATAGGACTGTTCTCCAAGTGACTCTGGCTCTCTGTCTCCCTCTTCAGGAACAACAGCTTGTTGGCCCTCAGGAGATCATGCCACTGATATTTGCCATGCCTTTCTCAGGCATGTCTCATTGCTACCTCTGACTGCTTCTACCTTGAATGTATTAGGTCATCTTTTTGTTCTGATACACAATTGCATTCCTATCATGTGCTGCAGAGCTGATGAGCTCCACTGGTGGAGAAACTCCCCAGTATCCCATTTAAGCCTGTGCTTTTAAATTAGCTCAACCTTGAGAAAGTCTTTGGCTTACTTGCACATGATGCAGCTCCTGTGTTTGAGTGATTGCTGTTTTTTTTAACTTCTCTACTACTCCATAACAAAACCCAAGCAGTGAATTGTCCCTCAGCAACAAATTTGGTCTCACGCTGCAAGAAAAACAACAGCCAGGAGAAGTGTAATTTTGCTAGCTGTGGTTTGTGTCTATCTGCACTGTGATCAGTCAGCATTTCAAATCGATCTTTTTGTTTAAGTGTGGTGCAAATCTTCACAGAATTTCCCAAAAATGTGTAATAGAAAATTCACTTTAATGTGCATTTCCATCATGTACTGTTATGCGAATATTTGGAGTTGAGTGCATCAAGATAAGCAGGTGATTGCACTAATTCTCCAGTCCAGTGCCTATAAATAATTGCACAAGAAGAGGGCCCAATGAGATGATGGATGAAATTTGGACCAGTCAAACCTCAAACTGTTATTGTTTGTTGTTTGCCATCCTCAACCTGTCCACTGGGTGCACTTGGACTTTCCATCCTTTCCCCATCACCTCATTGCACCACAAATCTACACACCAATACCCACAACTCTCATCAGGCCTGCAGCTATGGGGCATGATAAATCTGAAAACAGTGTCCGCCGGTTTGCTATGGTTTGAACAACATATCTCTTCAAAACAGTGTGCAACGGGCTTTGAGGTATGTTTTCTCTTGTTTGGTGGGTGTGTCAGACGTGTTACCCAATCAGCAGCGAAGTTTATAGATATAAACCGAGACATATTAAAAAGGCAGGGCAGAGCAGGGTGCTTGTGTACTCAACATGGTGTTAAAGACACCCCTGTTTCTGTTTAAATAAACATTTTGCTTCGTTTTGTCAGGGCTGAGTGCGGCCCTGACTTTCCCTGCTCACCTCTTCCCACTCTCCCTCATCAGCAATGCAGATACTTAACCAGCTCGTTTGCACTCATACTCCAGTGCATCCCAGTTCATCCTGATTGCAATGTTGGTCTTACCTTTGTGTTTTAGAATTTGAGTTTGAGTTTGTAATTAAATGTTACCCTCGCCTGTACCTACCTTCCTGCCTGCCTGCCTACCTTTACCTGCATGAATGCCACATAATCAGTAAATCATTAAATCCACTTGTCAGCCTCAATAGTCCGCTTTTGGACAACACAACAAGAGCAATGAACAATAAAGAAAACAAGATGGCAATGCAGTATTAACATATGTAGAGGCATGTGCTTCATGTATACAAAGATTTATTTGCCAAGTCTGGTTCCATTGCATGGGTGGCACGGTGGTGCAGTGGTTAGCACTGTTGCCTCACAGCAAGAAGTTCATGGGTTCAAACCTCAGTTGCCCTGGCCTTTCTGTGTGGAGTTTGCATGTTCTCTCCGGGTGCTCCGGCTTCTTCCCAACATCCAAAGATGTGAGTGGTTGTTTGTCTATGTGTGGCCCTGTGATGGACTGGCAACCCTGTCCAGGGTGTACCCTGCCTTTTGCCCACTGTATGCTGGGATAGGCTCCAGGACCCCACGACCCTGTACACAGGATAAGCGGTTGATGGTTCCATTGCATTTATTGATACATAGCCTTCAAACCTTTCCATCTCAGCCAAGGATGAAAACCTATATTGTTTTTTTTTTTTGTAATTTCCACACAAATTGTGCATAAACAGTTGGATGGAAACACATTTTCAGGAACAGTGAGCCTTAGTCATAACAAGCACTGTTCTAATTCTGAGTCATAAAATGAGTGTCTTAAGTCTTTCTGAGATGACAAGCCACAAGGGGAAAACCATTACTAAACAGGTCAAAAGATCAAATTGCTTTTGGAAGTATTCTCAGGTGATTGCTTTGCACTTTACATTGAGGACACCGAGGAAAATACCTGAGTTCTTCTTCACTGGCAAATCTATTCTTCTTAGACTGTGTTGTCCAGATAGCAATCATAGGAAGAAGCTGAGTATTAAGTACATTTTTAAGTACTTGTGCTTACCATAATAATTTCTATTTTACTTTACACTTCTACTCCACTACATTTTTGAAAGCAGGCATTGTACTTTTTTCTCCACTAGTTTTATTTGATAACTTCAGTTACTAGTTGCTTTTTTGAAGAGTCAGATTTATCACAATTATCTCCACCTTTACCAGCTGCAAGATTAACGTGATTAACACATTAATGCATCAATAATCATGATACAATAATATAATATATCCTGAAATGGCCCTCAGTACTTTTGGTACTTTTACTTAAGTAAGAGATCTGAGTACTTCTTCCACTCCTGTCAGATAGTCAAAGTCAGAAGCAAGGAGGGTTTGAACTTGATTGATTGTCTTTGTCTCCCTCAGTGAGTGATGAATTACCTCTGTTGACCAGTTCACAAAATGAGCCCAGCAAACTAATTTAGCGTAAATACAACTCTATTTGCCAGCAGGCTGCAGCAGGATCATAATGGCTGTGCCAGAGTGACATTTAAATGAATTTTTATACTCTATTACACTTCCAGTTAACTGTCAAGTGGTGAGGTTTTAAACAGGATGGTAAATAGCAGCCCACGCATCTCTCCCGGCTTTTATACCATGTCATTTTTCATTGTTGTTGTTACATTTTCTAATCTGAAGATTAATTTCCTGTGGGAGCCTCACATTCAGCCAGGTGAAATTATTAATCATGTAGAACAGTGTGTGTTAAATTGAGAAGCAGGTGAAGAGGTTTTTAAGAGCGTTATGATTAGATAAAACCCCACGCCACATTTGGAGGTGTATCCCATAGGACAGGTAAACTCTTTTAAAGGCCTCTGTACCTTAAAGATCAATCTTATCTATCTATTTTTTTACCCTTGCCTAAAGAGTTGCCGCCAAGGTAACTGAGAGGGAGCACTGATAACTGACATCTCAATTGAAATGAAGCCCACATAAACAGGAAAGGTGCTATTTGTCTGTTAGGACCTAAGATGTTCAGACAATAAGTGTGGGCAGGTCAAGGATGGACAGCAGGGACGCTGAAAAGTGATTATCCCTTAGGAGGGTGTGAGTCAACAGATGTCATGATCTGAAAGAGAAAACAATGACCCCTCACCTCAAAACATTTGCAACCTCACTATTAAAGCTGCAACATGTCAAAATAAAGCTGCATTAAACAATATTTAATTTTAATGTTGGGTCAAATGTGAAAGAGGTCACTTTTAGTGATGAAAGCTTGTGAAACGTTTTAGCATCTTTCCGCTCACTGTTTTGGTTGTATAACCCACAGATGTACTGTTTTGGTTCAGTCTCCAGTCACAGCAGTTGGACATGTTTCAGGAAAAATGCCCAGATAAGCCGACTGACTGGGTGGTGAACATACTGGAACATTTAGAAACATAGGAAGTCAGATGTTTAATTGCCAAGAGCTAAAAAGAGAATTAGTATTTAACTAAATAAATGTTATATTTAGTAGTAAAAGCAGTAATGATTTCTGTTGAGACTAGATTTAGTGAAATATTTTGGTCATAACCACTTGTTAGGCAAAGTTACTATGTGTAAAATACACTACATGTACATTTTGAATCACATTACCAGGGGTATTAATCACAACCTTTACTTTTCCGTTGTTCCCATGTGATTTGAAATCTTGATTGCAGGGAAATGCTCCAATTTATTCACAAGAACATTAGGGAGGTGAGGCTCAAAAGTTTGGCATACAATCTGTGATCAAATTCAAGCTACAAGTGTTGGATGGGGTTGGAGTCAGGACTCTGCTCTGCCAGTCAAGTTATGCCTCACCAAACTTGGAAAACCATTTCATTTTGAATATCACTTAATGCATGGGGACATTGTCACAGTAAAAGGGCCTTAAACTGTAGCCACTAATTTGAATGCACAATATTGTCTAAAATATCATATCATATCATATCATTGAATGCTTATAATTACCTTAAATGGATTTACAGGGCCTAGCCCAGACGCTCCAGACAGTCCACTAAAAACTGGTTACTTCTTTTTTTTTACCACAATATATCATTACCCAGCGTTGTATAACTGGCTGTGGAAAAATTACATGATCACTGCAAAAACTGGTTCATTCATTGTGTTGTTTTCTATTGATATGTGCTTGGTGTACTCAGAGCACAAAAGGAAGTGGCTCAACCAAGATAAATGGGCAGAACAGCGAGAAGCTGCAAATAGAAGATAGTGTAACCCTCAAATACTCAACCTCCTTAAGTAAAATGTAAAAAGAAGCCTTTGATGGAGGAGGCAAGAAAGGAGTTTGAGGAGAAAGGAGAATGCCCAGCAGAAGAATAGAGCACACATCTGCTGAGAATTCACTTTACATTTATTTTATTCAGCAAGTTAGCGATACAGGCCATGAGAGGAATGGTCGGTGACACACTCTGGAGATTAAATTAAGGCAGTCTGGCAGCAAGCACTCATGGCAAAATAAGCCAGCTATCAATGAATCAAAATGTGCAGATATCAGGCTGTTGGTGGTTAATGTTGGGATTAGGGCCTTTGTTGGTGAAGATGCACTTGGCAGGTGGGTCAGTCTGTTCCTATTCATGTCTGAATTAATGAGTTGTAGCGTTTCTTAAGCCACTGTGATAACAGGCAGGGTCAAAATGTTGAAATCTATAGCTTCAGTAACATGTTTTACACTGTAGACATGGGTGTGTGTCCCATTTCAAATCAACCACTAATCATAACATGACCACACTCTATTTGTTAAAATTCTCTTTATATCTAGACAGCAATAAATCAAACGAAAATTAAATACTTTTTGTCGTGTAGATTAATTATTTTGATGTACTTCCTATGGGGACTTTTTTGTGTTGTGTTTTCACTGGTGATACTTTTTTTTCTGGCATGTGGGACAATATGTAGTTACGAATTTAGCAGATAGTCGACATTTGCGAATCCAGTATCTTTGTTACTGTACTAATCACTTTTTTCAAAACCTTTGGTATAGTTTTGGTCACACTGGACTAATTGATGTTTATGCTATCCCATCTGATTTGTAATCGCTATCATTACATTGGTTGTCTAACACCATTTTCATAGTTGAACATGTCCTTCCCGTAAAAATCTCAAAGGCCAATGGTGATCTTCAACCTATATTGGAAGTGTGATTAGCTTCCTATAAAGCTGTTCTACACACATAGTAAGGGCAAAAGAAAGGATGAGTCAATTTTAAATGCTGGGAATTACCAATCGTTGCTGTCCAGGTTTTTGGGGAATCTTCAATATCAAGGTTTCCTTTAGTGAGGGAGTTTTATCAGAACTAAACTCTGATGATGATTACAGCTAAACAGAAATGAGCTAAGGGTGTAAGGGTGATTTCACGGTGGGTTTTATGTGTGACAGTGGATTAAAAAGCTCAAGACCAGATTTTAAAGGTTTAGGCATGAAAAAAGGTCAAAAAAGGGTACTAAAGACAATTTATTTGTCTGATTGACTACATAATACTTTTCGTATATACAATATATGGGAAGTTTTCACAGAGGTCAAGAATGGCAAATTGAGCTTTTATCATGTTCAACTTTTGCATAATTAATTTTAAGACAATGGAAAGGTGTTTGAAGAGCTGTATTTATGGATTAAAAGAATACATTTTCTAAAAGTCACCTGTATTGTACATGTGTTTTTCAGTGCTACAGTTAACTCAGTGCTAAATGGACAACACTGGAGTTTAGATGTAATTGTCACTAAGGTCATTATCACCAAGTACATTGGTACACAGCGTGGGTGGATCTTCTATTCAGGAATGGTGAGTCGCAACAATGGTTGTTGTCGCATTATTGTCTTTTTTTTAGCATCTAAAAATCAGCAGTGGGCACTTTTATTGGGCTTTTCACAGCTGCTTATGACACATTGAAAGAGAACAAGGTAAGATAATAAAACACATCTATTGCCATGACATTTGTGTCAGTCCCTGACATTTAAAGATAAAGCCTTTCTTTATGTTGTGCAGGCGATTCTGCTTTCAACAGTTGACGGTCAAATGTCACTGAACTGAAGGCCTTTTAGAATAGCAGTGATTCCACTTCATATGTGGGTTGTGTACTCACTGTCATCCTCTTTTTACCAGATTTAATCCTCCCTCTTACAGCATTCATCCTTGTCATATAGTGTAATGTTATAACAAGACTAAGACTCTAAGGACTACTTTCACCAGCGGTGATTTGAGTGAAAGGCTGATGTTAGCATGCTACCATGCTCACAATGAATTTTTTAGGGTAAAAACTGAAAATGCTCAAATTTAGCAAGTCTTATATCGTCATCTTACTTTACAGTGTTAGCATACTAACATTTGCTAATCATTTAGCACTAGCACAAAGCACAGCTGAGGCTGATGGGAATCTCAGTTTTTGGCTGTGAAAAGTATTAGACAAAATTTTATCCGGATGATGGTCCTATCTGCTGGTGAAGTCATTGGTCATTTTCTCCACAGTGACTCAGTGAAGTTCACAAATACTTGATTTGAAATGGCTTACCCAAACAGCCAATGACTCTGTGTTTTATTGTTCAAGGTTGAAGCTTAACTGAAGATACTGCTGAGCAACCACAACAGACATGTAGTAGAATCACAATATCCGAATAAATGCAGATACAAGAGAATACTTAATGTAAAGCAGAAAACACACATACAGTATTATAGAGGACCTTGGTCCTAATGAATGTACATTAGTCTCTGTGGAAGAAGAGGAGCACAATTTGCACACATTAAAAAGCAATAAGCAATCATTAGCATTAAATGTGATGTGTTGAAATGTGTTTTACACTAGCACTTACGGCACTTAATAAACTCTTCATACTATGTCATTTATTCCATGCTGAATGTTCTGATTAAACTGAGTCTCATTAATTTTGTTGGCTGCCTTCTATAAAAATAAAATTATGGAGGCCTAATCAGTTAAAATAGAGCAACTCAAAACCATTTAAATTAAATTAAATGCTTTTTTTCTGTGAAAATTAAAAGCATGTTAGTTTGTATGACATGCTGTGTTAAAAATGTATTCAGTGGTAGGCTACATATAATTTAATATTTACTCAACATGTTACAGTACATCTTTAGTTACTATAAGGTGGCCATAGCGAAAGTTTTGTCTGTTTGCAAAACATGCCCAAATATGAGCTGAATTAATTACAAACTCTTTTGTCATGGCTGAATTTGACAGCCCAAAACCATTCTGGTTTCCTTTCAAGACACATTCATGTAACTCAAATGGAGCCCTGATGACAGCAAGCCCCACAGCATCTACAATTCAAATGAGAACTGCATTAGCAATTTTCTATGGGTCATAACTGGAGTTCTGATTTTGAATGTCACTGTGTGGGATGGATAGAAAAAAACTGCATCTAGAAAGGGGAGAGCTGGTGGGACCTAGTAGATTTATTAACACCCATAGACTGGATGTCCATTACCAGACAGCAGCTCCCTGAACAAGTTCTCCATCAAATTGTTCTGTCACAACAGGGCACAGGCCACACAGATCGCCCCCATCATTTGGAAGTTAGTCCATTTGACAAGATCATACAAGCTTGTTTCTAAAAATTGTGACAACTGATACCAACAAACAACACCTGGCTATACTGGCTGAAAGTGCATGTGCATGCCTGTGTATGTGCATGCATGTTGTGTTAGTGAGTAAGGACTGTGTGAATGTTTGTGTGGTAAACACTGTCCATGCTTCACTGGTCGTAAACTCCAACTCATCACATTTGGCAGTAAAGTAAGCCACATTTATCAGGATGCTGGCTTTGTTTTGTTGGAGTATCACCAAACAGAAAAGCAATACTTTAACCCTGTGTTATCCTGAGCTCACTGTTTCACAGCAGGTTAAATGTGGTTAAAAATGAAAATATGACAATAAACGTAAAACTGATGTTGTTTTTAGTGTTTTGATCTGGTGTTTGGGTTGTAACTTTAACAGGAAAACGAGATGGGCACCAAACAACCGGATTCCCCTTCAGTACAACAAATGAACAACATCAAAATATAGCCATATTTTTTAAAGAAACAGTATGATTATTCGGGAAATGGTAGGGACAGGAAAGATCTTCATGTAAAAGACAACTAAAGATGGTTGTATGAATACAGAGAGGGTCACCCAAGGATAGAAAAATACTGTGAACTGAACATATTGTTGCATCTGCCCCTGGAACCTCCTCTTTATTTCACTAACTGATGCCCCTCAAGGAGAAGTGCTCTTTCTCTCTCCCTTCCCCCTCCTGTGTGTCCATGTGTTGTGTGAGTGATTGTGTGCAGGTGTGCTGAAGTCATGGTGGAACCTCACAGCTGCAGCACATCACTGCAATCAAGAGTTCTTCTAATTCTGTGTTCTAGGCAACTGGGAACTCGGAAATTTCCGACCTCCAACTATAAAAAGTTGGAATGCCACCTGAAGTCAGGTTTCCTACTGTTGAATGACATCACAGAACAATGGCAGCTCCCATTAAAAGCACACATTGTAAATGGTAAACAATAAACTAAATGGCAAAGTATTAAATTAAAATAATACATACTATTTTCCAGTTGAAAACCTCCCGACTTCCCACCTCAAAGCGTTCCAGGTGCATGGTGGTGCATGACGCCAAAAGTGAACGAAAAACATGGCTGACCGTGACAAAGTGTATTCAGAGTTGCACCCTCAGCAGTGTTTTAGGTGTTAATTAAAAAGATGGCAGTTTAACTGTAACAACTTACATAAATAGCCCATATGTTACTAGTTACCTAACTGTGTACCCCTCTAGCTACATCAGGTGGTAATCCTCAAGTCAGTCAGTGTTGTAGGTTACACTTCCTAATGTTTTTAACAATAACTTTTAAGCAGTGAAAATGACATTATGAGATTCTTTACTGTAGCGAGCTATCTAAGATGCCTAACATATTTCTACATCAATGTATACAGAACATGTTTTACGTTTTACTATATGATCGTATGTATTATTTTAATTTAAATACATGCAAATATACGTTTTGTTGCCTTTTAGCTTATGGTTCACCATTTACTGTGTGCGCTTCCAAGGGCACTGACATTGTTTTGTGATGTCATTCAGCTGCTACTCGTGAAGTGGGGGTACAATTTTTTTCTCTGAATTCACAAGTAAGAAATCCGACTTCAGGTGGTGTTCCGGGATAGTTTTTCTAGTTGGAGGTCGGAAATTTCCCAGATCCGAGTTGCCTGGAACGCAGCATTAATTCGATCCAATACCAAGTAATACCCAGGCTGGTATTGCTGATACCAATACCAATACTTACCAATACCAGTACATATTTAACTTCCAGTTTAATGTGACCAACCCCCTCCCGTTTCTGTATTTATGAGGGAAATAAAGAGTAGGCTATAGGTTTACCAATTCCAAATCTGCATAATGACAAGACATCAAACTACTGTCATATTCTTTAATTATAATAAAAATATCCTGCTCAGAACTGCCTCTCCATAACATCATCATATTATTGTGATTTAATCTCAGATGTTTAGTGAAGTATGCGGCATTGCCAAAGTACTTCACTGTTTTTACACACACATCACACACAGGATCATTATTACCTTCACAGCTAAAATACAGCCAGACGTGACTGCTTTTACAGTCAACCATAGTTAGTATTCAATACCGGGAAATGTAAAGGGCTGCAGTGGCTCACTTCAAAAAAGCTTTGTCACAGACCTGTAACGCAAGCATGACTTTGACAGGCGGACGGAGAAGTTGTTCTTATTAACCGAGTATAATTAGACCATCCTGGTGACAGATATTGACAAGATACTTATGAAGAAACACACACTCGCTCCAAATTGCTGAGTTTAGATATCAATCCTTTTATATGAGTATCGATCCTAGAGCGATAAACGTTGGTATCAGAAATATCGATACTTTAGTATCAATCCACACTACTTCACACTCCCAGATTGTAGTCTCTGCTTTAGTTGTCGCTTGCTTTGTTCCAGCCTTGTTTCTTGTGGATTTTGCTACTACCCATAGTATTTTTGCTTGTTTCTTCTTTAATAAATTAATTTCTCCATCTCCTTGCAGACCTGCCAGTCATGCCTTTGTTCCCCTCTGCTTGGATCAGCCTGCTACTCTGCCTCCTGTGCTGCTTCACTCCAGTCTCCAGGTTCTTTTGGCTTTTCCCTTGGCAATCCCTCTGGATCAGCTACCACATGCTCCCATGGTTGCGTCCTGCTCCAGTCCTCACTGCTCCAAGCTCCCATTTCCCCCATATCATCTTCTTCTGAGTCCTCTACAATAAATACAGTTGAACTGATCCACTGCCTCTTGTCTGTGTCTGCACCTAGGTTCAGTAGTTCCATAGCCTTTAACACCACTTCATTTGGCTTAAATTACATTCAATGACTGACTTGGCTGATGCGAGGAATCCATTTTTGTTTGGTTTTCATGTATTTCTGTATTAAGTCTTTACTAGGAATTATTATTATGAAAACTCATTGCAGTAACTCCATTATGACATGAATGCAGAATGGATAAGACACATGCCTATGGTGTGAAAGACCTGGGTTCGATTCCCCACTGTGACACGTCCACTATTGTGTCCCTGAGCAAGACACTACTTGCTCCAGAGGCATGTGACGTCAGATATGTATATAGAAATTCTAAGATTTTGAAAGCTAAATGTAATGTAATATGTACAATGCTAGAGCAAGGTGGCAAGTTGTTTACTGAAGGCTAGGTTGGCTATAGCCAAAGTTCAAAAGATTTTTTAACTTTGGACAGGGCCTGGCTAGTTGTTTCCCCCTGCTTCCAGTCTTTATGCTAAGCTAAAATAATCACCTCCTGGCTCTTGCTTCATTTTAAGGGGTTAGATGTGGGAGGGTTCATGATCTTCTTATTTAGCTCTGTGTAAGAAAGCAGAAAGGGGTATTTCCCAAAATGTCAAACTATTCCTCCAAAAAATGTACTAGAGTTTCACAAAACAACAGATATGAGAATTGTCTCTTGTTGAATTATTCCTTTTCTCAGTGATAGCAACAAATGTCAACCGCATAAAAAAAACATGTCCATTGGCATCTATTCTAGAGTATCAATTGTCCATTCAAAATGCACATTCAGCCTTCAGTCATTTCCAAAATATCATATTCTCATGCGTCTTAGAATACATAATGTCATCAGCTGTCCAAATGCAAAACAGTTTATACCAAAGCTACAGACCTTGTCAGACATAATCTTACAGGGATTAAGACTCCCGCCTGCAGCTTGAGGGGAAAACTTTCCTCTTCCGTCATCAGATGTGTATGACTGTATTTGGCTCTGGTGTTTGGCAACTTGATGGACGACGTTATGTGCCAACACTGCCTGGCTTTGGCAAGAGAACAGGTAACATATTGTGCCAAACACTGTTAGTGTCCATCTGTATAAAGTGTCTGTGTGTCCTCACATCAATTCTTTAATTAGTTATATTCATTAAAATAACTGTAAATGTGTCTGCCAAACAGACAAAGCCTGGCCTTTTAAGATCAGCCAGTTTCTCTATTACGACTTTTACACAATGAACACATGGCTGGAAATGTTTCATTATTTACATTATCATCTCACAGTGATTGCTCTGGACACTATAGTAATCATATTTTTAATTATCAGATTCAATTCATGGCATTATTATTGTTGCCCTCCTCTGCAGCAACAAACTTGATCTCAGCGTTGGCAGTCCTCGAAGCCATGCTGCTATCTCTGACCTTGTGCTTGAACAGAAATGGGAAGGTTTTCCTGAAGGACTTTTGGAAGGTGGCTCCCATGAAACCATAAACTATGGGGTTCACTGAAGAGTTGGCGTAGGACATGCAGTTGGCCCACGTCTTGATCTTGTATGTGGTGTAGTTGGGCTGGTAGTTTGGATAGAAAGACTGGAAGAGGACAAAGATCTGGATGGGACCCCAGCAAATAGCGAAGAGGAGGACGATTACCACCACCATCTTGGAGACTTTGCTCCTGATACTGATGGTTCTCTCAGACAGGAGGTTGACCTGAGGAGGAGAAGATGAGAGAAGTGTTCTTAAGGTGTGTTCAGACGTGAGCGGAGCAAATTTTCAGCTTGGGTTATTTGTTCAATCCTGGACTGGACATGTCCCAACAGTTAATGTTCCAACTGTACAAACATTAGCAGTAACCTAAAAAGCGACAGAAAATGGTTTATATTCTGATGATAAAAAGAGTAATTTCAAAATGTTTGTGGGTGATGAACGTGGAAGTTGCAATATCCTTTGGGGCCACAACACCAACATTGTTTCACAACCACAGACTGTATATAAGAAGTGGACGTAGTTATCGTGATGTCACCCGTTCGTTTGTGGCCTGCCATTTTAAAGCCTCAAGTAGGGCACCACTATGTTAATTTTTTGCAACCAGCAGCACCAGACTTGACAATATTTGGACAACACGGTGGAGATAACAGCCCTGTATGGAGCTAGCTAGCTTGCTTAGCTAGGTGCATCTGTAATTCTCCTTAGCTGTCCATTTAACAGGGCTGATTTTGTCTAGCGAACAAAGGGCTTAAAAGTAATATACTCACCAGAGAAAATGAACAGCCAACTTCTATTAAGCTTTTTCAATGACACTGTTAATATTAAAACAGTGCAATGGGTATGAGACACTCTAGCCTGATAGATAGGTCACCATGGTAAAGACTTGTCAATCATTCTGCCCTGAAGCATACTCTGCTTTATGGTCTATTTTCTTCAGAATGGGACAATAATTTATTAAATGAACATCATGTTATATTGAAGGATACTTAAAACTAGCGATTGAGATCATAAACTCATTAGAAAAGTGTTTACTGAGCTAACAAATCAGCTGAGAAGTAACGTTATTTTACCATTATTTCTAATGGAGCTGGAATCGCAACCAGAAGAGTTGCTCTCTGCTGGCCGTTCAATAGAATGCAGGTTTAAGGGACTTCCTCATTTGCCTCAGTTCTCTGACTGGAAAATTCCTGCTTGTTAACCCAGCCCTGTTCCTTGGTGCTTTTTGTGCATGTGTTTATGGTTCACTTTCTAACTGATCTCAGAACTCAGCAGGAACATTATTTTTCCATAAACCCCCAAGCACGAAATTTACACTGAATCATTTTGAACTTGGACACATCGTCATGTCAACTATGTAGCTGATTTGTGTTTTGTATTAATAATCTAAACCTGCAAAGTAATTAGTACTATCAAATAAATGTAATGGAGTAAAAAAACACAGTTGCTTCCAAAATGAAATGGAGTAGAAAATAAAGTAGCATAAAATGTAAATACTCAAGTAAAGTACAAGTATTTAAAAATGTACTTGAGTAAATCTTGAGTAAATGTACTTAGTTACATTCCATCACTGCTCTTGAGGGACATATGAGACTCATTAGCTAATAAATGTTCTGCTATGCTCATCAAATAGATGCTAACTTTTTCTGTTCTCTAACAAAAAACAAAAAAACACCTGTGTGTGTGTCTCTGTGTGTCAATGTGTGTATATTCTTAATCAGAGCCACAGTCAGTGCTTGAAGTGAAATGGCATCATCAGAACGCAGTACCAGCATTTCTGTCCCTTCTCTCATTGGTGGAATTGGTGTTACAACTCTCCCCATTTTACAACCATACACCTTGTCATCCCACCTTGTTCAGCCAAGCTGCAGGCTGGGAAACCAAACAATGAACTAAAAGACACTGAAAAGCTCCATAGAGCTAAAGGCAAACGCAGAGCTGTTATATAATTCTACTACAAGCTTACCACCTTTTTAACTACACATAGTCATTTGATCTATTGTTACTACATAATAATTGATTACAGCTGCATCAAATAAAGGAGCTTTCAAAGACACTTTCATCAAAGTCAGCCAACATAAAATACAAATTAACGAGTATTATAAAGGGACAGGTAGTGCCACCATATCCAGAAGAGAAGTGCTTTTTAACTTTTAATTAGCTGACAAACAGCAGTGAGGGCTTGTAGTCATATCTTTAAGTTAAGCCAAGCAATTACAGTTAAGCTCAAAACAAAGCAAAACAAACTTTGTCCATACCTGATAGTTGTTGTCTACAGGCTCTACAGTGGGCTGGCCCACTCTTTTCACCATCAGAGTGTAGCAGAAGGAGATAGTGAGGACAGGCAGCAGGTAGGCAGCAATAAACTGGTAGAGGATGAAAGCTCTTTCATGTGTCTTAGAGGGAAATCTCTCCATGCAGTACTGCCTTGGGCCATACCAGTAACCCTCCTCTAAACGCTGGTACATTAAAATTGGGGTGGAGAGGATGAAGGAGCCTGGACAGGACGAGGACTGTGTTAGCGGAAGTACTTGAGATTGTGCACTCTAATCTCTTTTTATATACAATTTATCCTAATTATTCATTAACGCTGGTAAAGTTTAAAAAATGAGATATACTCAGAGATAATGACGATGATGAGTAATTTTCATCAAACAAGCAAGACATACCTATCCAAATGCAGATGCTGACGATCATGGCCACTTTTGGAGTGCGGTGGCGGAGAGATTTGAGAGGGTAGACTGTGACGTAACAGCGATCCCCGCTCATTGCTGTCAGAGTGATACAGGTGGCTTGGACTGTAACCTAGGAAAGACAGGGACATGCACTGCGATTTCAACTGTTTCTCCTAAAAACATACATTTGTATCCTACAAATGTACAAGAGAAGATTTATTTAGGAGAAACATAATGCCATACACTTTGTCAACATAATGAGGAAAATATTTGTTTTTCCAGTATCCACTCTATATATCTTGCAATACAGTATCCATCTGTAAAAACTAAAACATGATTGAGCTATTTTATGTTTAGGCATTTGTAGCACTGGGTTAAGTTTAAGGAAAGATCATTGTTTTTTAAATAGTCAGTCAGAATAACAATATTTTCCTCAACCAAAGCGCCAAATGTAGTGTTTTCCTATAAATTTATAGATCTCCTTATAAACATAATGTTGAAGCCCAACGCATAGTTGTAACAAGAAAAGTCACAAATAACTCTTGAGTGATGTTTCTTTGTTTTTTAGTCTACATCTTTAAGCCTATGTGGCCATTGCTGTGGTGTTTTTCTACAGGGATTATTTGGCACCCCACTGCCTCTTGAATTTTATGTTGAAGTCTTTTATTGACTTTTATCTTCTCGCTGTCTCCACACCCAGTTGATAAACACACATCCCAGTTTCACTGAAAGTACATGCAGCACTTCCTGTGGACAAATTCTTTGGTCTGATCCGTGCACAGTAAAGACTTTGCCAAACACTGGGTGTTTAAAAAACAATGGGGTTAAAAAAAGTGGATGTAAGTTGTATGACAGATGTAAAATGTCAGTGATTATTACTGGTGCTACGGTTTTACAATATAGAATCATGTTCATGTTTTCTTAGAGAGCCTATCACAGACTTATGAAATCCGAAATAATTTGGGTGGCCTAATTGCAATAGAAGTTGCCCACCACCTTTCTAATGGTGTGCTGTGTATCCGGCCTCATAGTTAATCACCCCTCATTAAGAAACAGAGGAGAAGCTCAAGCAGCTTTTTTTTATCCTCTAGTAGGCGGATTTATCTCAGATTCGTTCTACTTGTCTGAGGTTTTGCTAATGAGCTCTTGTGCTTTTAAACTGAAGAGCATGCGGGAGGAGAAAGGGCGAGGGGGGAAGCATGCAGAGGAACAGGAAGAGAGAGGAGGCTGCTTTTGCGATAAGTGTTTTTAATTAGCGTGTGAACAAATCATTCAATTAAAATTTTAATAGGTTTCAATGATGCTTGATTCAATTAAACTTGGGCACATCAGAAGAATGTTAATTTAATGTGGAATCACAGTATCGTCTCACAGAATCCACATTTTCTTAAAATGTGAGATTCACAGACAGAATTCATATCACATTGCCAGCTGACATAGAAACCCAGTAGAGCAGTCCCCAAAAATGCATGGACCTCTCAGGGTCGTAATGTGTTATATGCAACTGATCCATTTGAAATATATGCAGCAAGGTGAGAAATGAGTCAGAAGTTCTCTGTATGCTCTTTTCAAAATAGAATCTAATTTTGTCTCGCTTCTGTCTCTGTATCTGCCTCTATTTCTCTCTGCACCTTTTATTTTGCGACTGTCAAGCCAGCACCCATTACCCTCCAGAGCTTCAAATGGATCATCAAATCAGCGTTTCAAAGGATATGATGAGAGAGGCAGAAAGGGGTCATGAGGAGTTCACTGTTTAGGCCACTGAGGAAGTCGGTACCACAATCCCTCAAGATGTAAGAAGCCTGGTGCATTAATACAACTAAATTCAATTTTATTTTGTATAGCGACAGTTCATAACAGAAGTTATGTCATTGCACTTTTCATAGAGCAAGTCTAGACAGCACTCTTTTTAATATTTAAGAACACACTACCCTTAAATCTTAAATTCATAAAAAGAGTACATTTAAATCATTTTTCCTAAACAACAGGATGTGACTGTGTCTTTAAAGACTTGGGTGAGAGAAATAAGTAGTAAATAATTCAGAGTAAGTAAAAAAAATGCCTCCAAAAGACAAGTAAATACATTTATCTTCATTAGGACGTTCACAATTAGGTGTAAAATGGTTTCCAAGATAATCAGTAAATAGCAGTAAATATAGAGTTGATATGATTGATGGTAACAGTAAACTTCAGATCTTAAAATTTTGTTTGAATTCCTACCGGTCACGGGTAACTCATTCATGTCTTGGTCAGTGTTTCTTATTCTGTGTGTCGTCTTCAATATGTAAAATGTAACGGCAGTTAATTAAATAATAAATCTTTTGGGGGAACATGTTTACATGCTTTCTTGACAGTACTTAAACCAAAATAAATCCTCTGAGCAAATTACTTTCACTATATCCAAACAAAGGCAAAAAAATCTCTCCCAACTAATAAGTTTTATAAATAATAGAATAGAAAGAATAATAAATAATACCAGGACAAAGAAATGGAGCCAAGTAGACCCTCCACATTTTCCTTTTGATCGTTGTAGTTTATCATATGTAGCTCTGAAGAAAACGCCAATTTATTCAGGAAATCTTTAAATATTCATTAAAAGAAATTCAGTCAAATGTTTCTAGTGGGTATTTTTCTAATTAGTGTGTAGCTTTTATTGGACAAGTTGTCTATATCACTCTTTTTTTCTAAAACTAACAAACAAAGATCTAAAACTCTGACAACTGCTTTTCTTGCGTTTCTATTATTCTCAGACTTGATAATTGTCTTAGTCTGATTTATTTTTTGCTCCTTATTTCTCACTGGGCAAGGGGTTAGGGGAAACATGTCAAAATTCAGTAATCTCCAAACAATGATGATTTATTTCTGATTAAAAAAACGAAAAGACTATTGTGAGCAGCAAAAATTCCTCTGGGAGATGACAAAGAGAACTCTTTTTGTTTTAGAGAAAAATTAATTGACAGACAGAAAACAAAGTGACATTCATGTTATCTTCTAAGCAGCACCAGTTTCATTAAATGCTGAATTGGAGATTTCTTGCACCAAAAGAAGGAATAACAGATGTACAATAAACCTTTCTGCATCATTGTGAACACATACTTTGATCAGCCTCTACCAATGACGCAATGAGCAATCTATTGAAATTGAACTTCGACAGGTGTCTGCAGCAGATTTTCATGGTATAAAGTTGCATGGCTGAAAGCGTAAGGCCCTATTAGTCTGTTTGGAGGATGGTGCTAAAAGATGGACCACTGGGTTATTAAAAACAGGGTTTGTCCGCCTGGCTGCATGAATATTAGATAATGTGTGTGGAGAGGTAAGTTTTGCAGCCAAGATTTGAAAACTTAATGTTGTTTTGCAGAATACAGTCAGTAATATCTAGCATGACTAGTCCAGCATTGCTACTCGTCCTGAAATGTTTGACATGGGTTTTCACTGTAACGGTCTCACTTCCTCTATACCCTTGCAATAAACAAAGTGTTATTTCAGTGTATATTAGTCATTAAGAAAAGATAAATCACATATATTATTTTACCATTCTACAGTAGTACAGGTAAAATGAAATTTATTTTCCCTGAGATCACTAGACACAACAGAAACAAGTTTGCCCATAATATAAGATTAAAATTACAACACAATATGTATTCTGCACATTACAACACACACCCTAGGTCCCATACTGTCTGCTATAATATGTAACATTAAATATACATATAAAATGGCAAAACTACTAAAAATACAAGTAGCTGTGAGATTTGATTGCCATTTCACACATGAATTTAGCGACCTCACAGCCTGTGAAATAAAGCTATTCCATATTCTTGTTGTCCTGGTTTTGATCCGGCACTGGCTCTTGAAGATATCCTTGACGGGAGGTAGGGAGACTCCAGTGATTCGCTCACATGAGAAGATTAATACTACCTACATATTTGTATCTGTATATCTCTTGTTCGCTATGGCTTAGCTTAGCAAAAAAATGGAAATGGCTAGTCTGGCTCTGTCCAAAGTTAACACAATCTGCCTTCCAGCACCTCTAAAGCTCACTAATTAGCACATTATATCTTGTTGGCATACTCACATACAGTATCTCACAAAAGTGAGTACACCCCTCACATTGTTGTAAATATTTGATTTTATCTTTTCATGTGACAACACTGAAGAAATGACACTTTACTACAACATAGTGAGTGTACAGCTGTGTAAATTTGCTGTCCACTCATAATAATCATACAGCCATTAATGTCTAAACTGCTGGTAACAAAAGTGAGTACACCCCGATGTGAAAATGTCAAAATTGGGCTCAGAGTGTCAATATTTTGTGTGGTTTCCAGCACTGCCTTAACCCTCTTGGGCATGGAGTTCACAAGAGCTTTCCAGGTTGCCACTGGAGTCCTCTTTCAGTCCTCCATGATGACATCATGGAACCTCATTACCCTTCTCACATGCAATAATAAATGAGAAATGAGAAATGAGAAGATAGTTGGGCCATTGTCAGACCGAAAAAATGACAAAGCTACGAGAGAGGGCTGCTTGAGAGACAATTGTTTTTTTAAAAACATGTTTCACCAAAGACAGGCTCACAAGGTACTATTCTCCATGTTCAGATGAATAAACTAAATCACATTTTAGTGTTTTCAGTTAATAATGCTTTTAGCCTTTGTGCCTCTCAGACTGACATCTTACTCTTTCATGCTCAAATTCGCCATTTACGTTCTCATTTTGCATTCAAAAGAACATGTCTTCTTTTTTTTAAGCCTGACAGATCGTCTCCCCTCCCTTGTAGCTTCATAATGAATGAGGTACATTTTTAACCCAATCTTCAAACAAAACAGAAAACTGATTGAATGTACTGCACTTCTTTGTCAAGCTTACACAGTGTTCATCCTTATTTGCATAACCTGACAGATTGCTTATTAAATAAACATCTTTTAGGCCTCAGTGACCGTACAGTCTTTTAAAGCTATTTGGGTCGTAGGTGCCTGATTGAGCATATTTTTAGAGCTGTCCACAGTAATTAGTGCACGGCTATGTGTAATTACAGTGTAGCATTGAAACAAAGCGTTTTAACATCTGAGCTTCATGCCAGCCCATGCTGTGCATTTGAGGACATTTTGATGGCTTTCCTCTTTAAATAAGCTGCATGGAGTCAGCAGGTTGTGACCTCTGCTTGGCTTCTGCTTGATAATGTTATTGTGCAAAGAGGAAGAAAATACATGCTGGTAATAACTTCACTGACTACCAGCGGTTTAGGATCATCGCTGTGTTTTTCTCATTATTAACGGTATGTTTTGCATGGTGGGGTCTAGAGCAGAGTGCAAAGCAGATTGACATCACCACCATTTGGATTAGTATCTGCCTATCTTCACAAAACTGGAATCGTTTCACTAATCTATATATTTATATTAACAAGTGATGAAATTAACTCATGTATGTGAAAGTTTAAAGTCTAGTCTACCATGCACTTTAGCATCTTTCACCACATTGTTTTGATTTTATCTGCTAAAGTGACATTGGGTATAAGAATGAGTGGGTTTTGATTTATTTTGCCTTTTGGAATGATTGCTGTGTGCTTGGTTTTGTCTGTTTGTGTTGTGTTTTTCTGTTTCATGTTTTGCATGAGGATGGTGGGCGTGTCCTGTGACTCCTGGTACTCCTCCCCCTCACCGTTCTTCAGTCACTACTCTGTCATTACTGCAGTCACCTCAGCCTACATTGACCGAGACCAGCCTTCCAGTCCACTGGATTGTTGTGTCATTTGAGTATGCTCATGCAAAAGCCAACTAGTCTGTCTGAACTACGTCTTTTTGTTTGTTTGCACCCCTAACAGCATTCCCCTGTCTTTAGAAAATAACTACCAGACCACGTGTTCTCAACCCTGGATCACCCAGCCTCAGTCCTCCTTCCACGGGATTCAATGGAACACTTTCTGATGCACCAGCCGCTCACTCTGTCAGCACACACTTCGGACACAGACTCAAACCAAACGAGACTAGAAACTAGACCCACTCACCTGCCATCAACACTGAATATCTGTGCTTATTGTTTGTCAATAAATAATCCTTTTTCTTTACTCCTGTTTCCAGTCTGCTTTTGGGTACTGGCCAGAAGTCTTACTGCCCATAACTTTTTTGGTTCAATCTCACCACTCTCATCAACCCAGTTTCCAGACAGGGGAGACAGATCTTTACAATGAAAAACCTCTGAGAAACCCTCAGTGCACTACCTGCTCAGCACCAAAGGACAGACAGACAAAGTTAGCAAGTAGCTGCACATAGCGGCGCATTTAGCAGCTAAAGAGCCTGATATTTCCCTCAGGATTTGGTAAGATAAAAATTGGGCTCAAAGGAAAGTAAATTTTGAACTTAAGGTGGAATTTAGATGTAAAATCTAAAGGGTATTATGGGTAATCATAGCTAGCAGAAGTTCACAAAGGATCTTAACTACTCATTGTGGACCTATGCAACAGGCACGTTGGTCGGTTGATTCAACTCCTATTAGCAGGTTGGTTGGAAATGTTCGCCTACTATGGAGGGATTATTTTTTCAAAACGTTGAAAATGAATTTGGTATTTAGGATTGGGCATTTTGTATTCAGGATTGGGTATTTGGTATTGAGGATAGGGCATTTTGTATTTAGGATTGGGTATTTGGTATTGAGGATAGGGCATTTTGTATTTAGGATTGGGCTTTTTGTCATTTAGCCATTTACGATTGGGGATTTGGCGATTGAGGATTGAGTCGTGTATGCAAATGAGGAGGTGTTACCCAAAGGCTGCACGGTGGGTTTGGAGAGAGGCACTTTATGGACTGCAGGGGGAGCTCTGACTGCCAGCACACTGCCATTCAAGCAAGGAGAGGAAGTGGGCAGGGCTGAATGGAGGACTATCATTTATAATACCATAACTAAAAGTGTACAGCATTTCTGTCCATGTGGCCTCACACACAAAATCAACAGTGAAAGGAATCCATCTAACGAGAAAGTAGCGGACAGTACAGCAGGTAAGATATAATAATATTATTAAGTTAGCTATATTAGGCTAACTGTTGCTGACATGCATGAGTTAAGTTACTGTCGGTACATGCAGATTTTACATGGGGCTATTAACCCCGCTGAGGGCTGTGTGTATAAACGGTAAAGATAAGGTGTAGAAGCTGTGTTTCTGGGTAAATGCACCATGCTGGGCAGGTGACACGTTTGTGTTTATAGTGTTTGTGTGCTCTGAAAAACATAACACAGCAGCTATAAAGTCTCAGCCGGCAGACCTAGTATGGTATCATTACTACATACATATGGATCTAACGTTGAGTCCCAATAGACATGCGCTAATCAGAAACAGAAGACACTACCTGCATCACTGCCAATGTCATTTGACCAGGGAATGAATGGTGATTAATGCGATTGTCATCAGTTTTTTCCTAGTGTCTCCCTTTGTTCTTTCACTTCACTGTGTTTTGAGTGTTCTTGTCTATCCCTCCAGCTCCACTGTTTTTCCCTACGGACTTGTCCTCCCCCTGCAGACAAAGATGTATCATCTGGACATGAAGGACCACTTGATGTCACAGCTTTGGATCAGATATCTGTAGCAGGGCCACTGGGTCACAACACAAGTTGGATATTACAGCCACAGCTGATTCAGTAACCTATGCTGTACACTTTTAGTTATGGTATTATAAATGATAGTCCTCCCTTCAGCCCTGCTCAATTCCTCTGCTTGCTTTCATGGCAGTGTGCTGGCAGTCAGAGCTCCCCCTGCAGTCCATAAAGTGCCTCTGCGCCTCAGCCCTTCTAAACCCTCCCTGAAACCTTTGGGTCACATCTCCTCATTTGCATTCACAACTCAATCCTCAATCCCCAAATTCCCACGCCTAAATCCCCAAATCCCCAAATCCCCAATCCTAAATGGCAAAATGACTAAATGCCCAATCCTAAATACAAAATGCCCTATCCTAAATACCAAATTCATTTTCGACTTCGACTTTTAGTTTTTGATTTCGACTTTTAGTTTCCGATTTCGACTTTTAGTTTTCAATTTAGACTTTTACTTTTAGACTTTTAGTTTTAGTTCTGACCAAATAATCCCTCCATAGCCTACATGCAGCTCAGAGAAGCATAATTGCATGCAGTTATACAGGTTTACAGTTAAGGTTAGAGACACAACTCCAAATAAATGCTTTTGTTTCACCATGTCTGATGATGTATAAATAAGCACCCGTTTGATTGTACTTTCGCCATAATATATATAATATATAATAAGTATAATAAGTATTTGAGTTGATAATGTGTCAGTGTTGTTTTTGCAGCTTATTGTGCTACCCACCGAGTGGCCAAGAAGATGTATTAATGCTCACAATGCAAATAAGCTTTTTCTCCATCAATGATTACTTTCAGGTAACAAAGCTGTCGTCCCATTTAGTTGTGCGTTGGTCACTGACAAACAAGGCCACTGTTGAAAGTGATTGTACTACTGTATGAGTGCAGCTGCAAGATGTAAAATCCAACCCTGAGTCAAGTAAAATCAACTACTCAAAAATTTGCTGTGTAAATGGCAATAGCTGTGTAAATGAAACTTCTTTCGTTCTAAACTATTTTGAAAAACTGTAAATAAAGGCAAAACTGGCTCTTTTTGAACTGATGCTTTCTAGAGAGAGTCCTTTATTGAAATTTTAAAAGGACAAGCAGTGACCTCCATGTGTGAATTACAAAGATGTATTTTTCTATGACACTCAGTTGACTTATGAAATCAGTCCTAAATGTTGTCATTGTGAGTGAATTTAGTGTTAGAATTATTATTAGTTTGTTTGATTTAAGAGCAAATCGGACAAAATAACACTTCTGTGTGTATGTGTGTGTGTGTGTGTGTGTGTGTGCATGAGAGAGAACATTTCTGAGCCAAGAAAAACATAATTATGATATGATTATGATATGATGTGATAATATTTAGAAAAAAAACATGAGTCATGTTTTTACCTGCTGTAGAAAGGCAACACATTTGCACATGAAGTTGCCAAAGATCCATCCAGGGAGAGGATAGAGGGTGGCAGTGAAGGGGACGCAGCACACAAGGAAGATGATGTCAGTGGCTGCCAGGTTTGCTGCATAGAGAGAAAACAACACACAGGATGTCTGGTGTACAGACTACAGCACACTGTGTTACAGATAGTGTATCTAAGGTTGTGTCTAGTAAATATCACATACATTTTTAAATTATTTTAAGAGAAGTACCTAAACACCATCCTGAGTAATAATGAGTCCCATAGTAGAGATACTTTTAATCATCTGACAAAAGAGGTTATGCTGCATCATTACTATACTTCCGTTACAGTATGTGCAGGCTAAACGACAGCACATTAGAGCTAAAACAATGACTCAATTAATCAGTAATCGATCCAAGTAATTTTTCAAGCAAATATGCCAAAAATGATCTGGTTCTGGCTACTCCAAAGTAAATATTTGGGGTTTTTAGCATTCAAAACAACAATTTTGTAAATATATGTGACCTAGTTGAGTTTGTTATTTGTGACATGGATCAAAGACATGGACGCCTCTATGAGAACCAACCAGTGTGAAATCTAATAAGTGTGATCATACATTTTTCTGAAACTTAATCATAAATATTTATGTGTCTGCTCCTGGTGTGCTACAGGTGTGAAAATAAATCCAAATAAACATCCTGAGATTTTAATGAATTCAGAGTTACAGTATATTTGGAAATAAAAATGTAATGTAGTTTAAAATCTGTGACTGTGTGCTCCTTTACAAAGGATCATTATCTATCAGTTGCAACAAGCAACACCTATATAATCTAGTGTAATCCAGAGCTATTCTCATGTTGTAAGCACCACCTTCCTGAAGGTGATATTGTGGGTTGAACTGTTGTTTCTATTCCCACTTTGAACTGTATCTGTTTCTGTTAGTTTACACTAAAAACTTAGTGGTTAGTAAGCTAAATCTGGTGCACCTGATGTCAAGAGCTGAGAGACTACTTCAGAATCAGCACATCTGAAAATCAGGTAATACGGTACACCTACACACACAGACTTGTACAGAAATGTACAAAATTTAAATTGTACACTTCCTACCCAATAGCTTTCTAGCACACCAAGCAGAGGCTGCAGTGATAACCTTGGCAGTCTGATCTTGTTTTCCTGTTTAATCTGTCATTCTGATATGGCTGTGGCTTTGGGATTTATTGACTATCTATCTGGATCAAATTCTTCTCAAACACAAAGTGCAATATGCAAGACACAGACACAAATGGTCTCCATATTAAATCACAGAAATGCACAAACCACTTTGCCTCATTCACACATCAAGAGACAAACTAACTTAAATACACGTATGTATCTTTGTGACATTCTTTATTTTATATGTTTTATAATCTACATTCTCATCTTTTGTCGACTTAAACTTCAGTCACCTTTGGAATTCTTCTAAAGTGCCAGGTATTGAAAACCTTCAACAACAAAAATCAATCATCCAGGTTTCAAATCAGTGTGCATGATTAATGTACCCCTTTGATTTATACTTGATACACCTGAGCTTAATGAATTCCTCCAGACAACATCTATAAGGGCTCTGTTTTTAAGCATATTTCTTATTTGCGCATGGCAGAGGTGGTCAAAAACTAGTGTATCTATGAAAAAGAAGTTGCAGTGGATTCAGACATCTTCAAATGATCTTGTTGCACCCTCTTATTCTGAAATGACAGCTGGCTGGAGAATGAGTGTCAACAACTGTTTCTCGATGCATTCTGCAAATAATCACAAACAAGCTGAACTCATTTTTAAGCTGATCTCTTGGGCTATTAAAATTGCATACTTGCACAAATGAATTTTTCAAAACGCCTTTGGCAGATGATTATTTCACCTGTATAGAATTTCTCCCAAGGTACCCAGTCTTAGAATCAATTTGCAATTCAAGTCAACCCTGAATCTGTCAATCTGTCTTTTCCTCTGGGGATAAAAGTGAAATATGTAATCAACATGGGCATCTGTCACACAGCTGTGGACTAATTGGGCAAATGAGTGAGCGACATCACTTTTAACTCCCTTGTGAACCCCTGAAGGTCTTTTCAACCCACTGTTGGCATGCAATGAAGAGCTACTGAATAGATTAAAGAGACAAACAAGCATCAAACAACTATAAGATGCATTTGAAGTTTATGCTCTGGGAGTTCATGATAAAGCTTACATCCTAGCCCACTGACCTCCAGGATATTCTGTGTTTAAATCTGTTTTGGCATCTTCTCTGTTGCAGGCACTGTCAGGGGGGGGGGTCAAAGGGTACAGATGAGCCCGGCCCAAGGCCTAGGGGGGGCCCATGCAAAGGTCTATGGTTAACCCTTAAATGGGATCAAGTTAGACACTTTACTTACTGTCTTTCATAAATAATAAATAGATGTATTTACATGATAAATAAATGTATTATTATCATTAAAACATATTTCAAACTTGTCATCCGATAAACCGCTCCCGCTGTTGTGAAAATAGTACGGTGGAAACATTTGGCCGATGTGCTGGACCAGCAAATGTAAAGCAAGTTGATTTAAGCAAATACTGCAGGCTGTCAGGTGCCAACAAAAGAGCAGCTAAAATAAACAGAGAAGAATAAAATCATAGTGAGGCAATGGCCAAATCTCTGGCTAAACGATGTGTTCAGAAGCACCATGTATGTCTGACAGGTGAAGGTGAGGAGCTAACACAGACTAGCAAAACTTTAGCTTGCTTAACCTTTAAATAATGTAACACCAGAGCTGCAACTCTCAGGTGCTGAGCGTGGCACACACGCAGCTGACAATGCTCACATGCTCTCACGCTACACATCGATTTTCTCATGCAGTGAAAAACAAATGTAGGCTATAACTGCTAATAACTCGGGGCGAGTGAACTCCTCCCAGCTGATGCGATGCGATCTCGCGCTGTGAGTCGCGGTAAATAACATCTAAAATCTGAAGGCAAACTTGCTCTGTTTGGAACTGTGAGCTGCTCTTTATCTGAGGTGCTGAAGTGAACATTTGTGTGGATTTGCGATGATCTTTCTGTCTGATCAAAAGTGTTTTAAGTATGTTTCGTTTATCCACCTCCTCCTCTCATCCAGTAAGTCCCAAACAGTTCTGTGTCTGCAGACGGTCTGCAGGGGCCAAATCAATTATTTCAGCTGACACAGCCATATACTCATACAGTATTTCAGTTTTGTAATTTGACCAATACTTTGATAGATGATGTATGTGTATTTGTTCAGTTATAATTAAATTGTATGATTTAATGCTTTGCAGTAATTTCTTCAGTGTTTGATTTTACTGTTCTCTAATCAGCAAATAATTGAAGGGATTTTTTTCTCTCCTTGTTTTAAGTTAAAAGGAGGAACATTACTGTCACAGTCTAATTTGAAAGATTTTTTAAAAAACTGGAATGACCTTTTGTGCTTTATAATCATACTGAGTAATTGAGTATCTGCAAGCATGGCCTGGATGAGTCTATAACACTGAATTTGGAACTGATTGTTAGGGACTCCATCCATGTCACTGTAAGGCTAATGTCCAAGAGCTTTTTTGAAATTGCCTGTATTTGTATTAGAACTAAGGGTGGGTTGGTCGAGGTGGTGCTGGATTGGGTGTCGATGAGGGGCCCAGTTTGAAAAATATTGACCCCCTGTCCAAAATTCATAATGACGAGCCTCTTCCTATGTCTCCTTCACAAAACAGAACTCAAACATGCATATAGTAGTTTTTTGTTCTTGCTCACCTATGTAGAAGTTGGTTGCCGTCCTCATCTGCCTGTGCTTGGAAATGACATAAATAACCAGAGAGTTGCCCACCAGTCCAACCAGCATGATCAGGGCGAAAAAGAGGGGGACCAGCCAGGCGTCTGTGAGGAAGGGGTGCTGATCTCCCTCCTCCTCCTCCTCATCGTCCCCACGTCTTCCCAGAGAGAAGTTCGCCTCAGAGCCGTTGATCCAAACCTGCCCGGTCGAGTTCCAGAGCTCCTCGGAGGAGTACATTGTGACAGATCAGGCAGGATAATTGTGAGTGAGGTGAGTGAAAAAGTGCTGAGGAAGGACAACGGGCTGTCAGAGGTAAAGATGAAGAGATAGCAATTAGGAGAGCAAACGTGTGAGCTGTTCACTCACTGAGTCCTGTGTGCCATCAGGCTAAAGAAAGGAGAGAAATGTAGAGATCTGAAAACAGTGCATGAGGGACAAGAAGAGGAAAGGGCAGTAATGAGTGGTGAATGCATGTGCAGAGCTGACGATGGATCTGGGAAAGAAAGGAATGAAGGAGTGAAACGAAAGCAGAGGAAAGTTTGCAAGGGGAATGAAAATGTGGAGGGAAAGAGGAGACAAAGGTAAAAGGGGGTCAGATGAGAAAGAACAAAGAGCCCTCAAGTTGGGGAGAGGTGTTCATTTCATTGCAGCCCAAAGTAGGAACATAACAAGAGAGAAATGAGATGTGATGTGAAGAGGACTCCGAAGAATAGAAAGTGAGTGAGAGAAGAGAAATCGCTTCTTTTCTTCAGATCAGGCTGACTAAAACCCCTCTGCTGCAACCACATCACGCATCGGAGATTTCAAGCATGCTGTGTTTCTGATTGGCGAGATAAGCATGCCTCCAGGCTGTTCTGGAGATTTGTTCACAAGGAGTAGAGTGCATGATGAGAGGCAGACAGATGTCTTCTATGAGCTTGGTGATGAAATAGCTCGCTCAAAGGTAAACACTCCTGCGTACTCACAGCTTCCGTTTCTGAATTGGTTTTCACCTCTTTGGTCCACTGCTGTTTGTCTCCGTGGCGTGGTTCAAGCATTTGTTTTCTTAACCTTCCATTCAGGAAAGAAGAGACACTTGATTCAGAGTAGGCACCGGCTTTTGTAGGAGCTGATATTTGCTCTACAACCTTGACAGAAGTAGGCTATGCCTACGAGAAATGCTTTGTATTAAAAAAGAAAAAACCTCATCAGTTGTTCGTTTTCAAAGCACGGCTGAGTTGACTGTAATTAACGAATCAGCGCAAACAAGAGCCTTGACTTTACGCGAGCAGAGAGCAGAGAGAAGGAGATGCTGACGGCTTTATAGTACGAGCAAGAGCAAGGACACACAGACTCAGTTGGGAGAGGAGGAACATACACACACACACACACACACACACACACACACACACACACACACACACACACACAGTGAGTCTGAATGCACATGGTCTACAGCATGATTCTGAGATACATATGTCAGGGTTTCCTAGCAACGTTATCCCCCAATCCATCTTTTTGTAACAATTTGCCAAAATACACCCTCTGTCTCTCTCCCTCTCATTCTGTTCCAAAGGGAATAACAATCCTGCAACTACGTAGATATCATACCTCTACACAAAACAAAGTGTAAACATGAAATAGCAACAGTCCAAGTTACATCCAAGCTGGTAAGCTTCTAGAAAAATATAGTAAAACAGAAGTTAATTTCCAAAATACATGTACCCATATATAACATTAAAGCATTAAAGCATTTCTCAAAGGAAATTATTTATTATGTATTCAAACTACAGAGGATTATTTGTAATATTTTTATCCATATGGTGGACCTGAAAAAGATCAAGAAGCAAATGTGCCTAGATGGTATAAAAAGAAGAAATGGGAACAAACAAACAGTATTTTGGTATTGTTTTTTCTTTCACTAAAGATATTTTCCATTTGCTTCCCTGCACCTGCTAAGAATTTTAGCATGTGTCTCTTGATTAACCTTGATGTTGGGCTACTAATTAGATGCAGTTTACACATATGTTAAAGCTCAGTTTCACAACAGTATTTTTTTAATATCAAATGGAATTAAGTGTCAAATTTAGTAGCCATGTATACAAAGCTGTAAAAATAAATGAATTAATTAATTTAAAAGAACTTTACTGCAAGCAGCATGACAACCAGTGATAACTCCACCCAAACAAAAACAGCAAAATTAATTAGTCCTCCAAACAAAGCAGCAGGGCTGCTGGCCAACAAATGAACAATTTGCATATGTACATTGTGCACACACTACTAGGCCAGCATGTACTGCCAGATGCAAGTACTGCTGCCTCAAGCCAAGACCACAGATGCTATGAGCATATCGCAAAATTCTAAAACCTAACTAGAGGGAAGGAGAGGTATTCATACCAGCCCGCCAGATGCAAAGCCGAGTGGAAAAGCAGCCGCATATCGGGACCACTGATATCCACCCAGTGAATTATTGATGCACCTTCGGGCAGGAACCTGCTCAAGAAGTGATGGGCAAAGACAGGCTTGTGACAGCTTCCTACACATATCCTAACGCTCCTTAGAAATGAAGTAAGCAGTCTGCAGTCCCCTTGTTAACTGGTGTTTCCCTTCTGGGTTTAAATTCAGCCACTCATCCCCTGAAGGAGACTACCAAGAGTCTAAGAGTACTTTCAAACCTAACCGGGTATAAAGCAGATGCCAGAGAACATAAAAAATACAAAAATTTCTGCGCATGAAGTACTGCATGACTTGCTTGTCTCCGGAATTTGATCTCACGAAGTGCTGATGATGCAGAATTAACGGTCACCAAAACTGTCCAATAAATTAGTTACTGCCAATTGATATGGCATCATGTTTATCCCTCTTGAATTATTGTAAAAAGCCAAGCTCAACACAAAGGAGACCAGAACTAAAAACTATATAAAAGGCAATGAGGCATCATTTGTTTCCTCCATCAGGACCACATGAACCAAACCCAAGGTGTGAAAGTACACTAAGAGTTTCTGCAGAAACTGCAGCTTCACAGGGGACAAGCTTTGACTAGGATATCCCTAAAGAGTCTTCCCTAAAGTCAGTGTCAAACAACTCCACCTTTGAAAACAGATGTACCATGGCAAAGGTGCCCAAGCATCATTGCAGAGTCTCCAACTTCTACTGTGGTAGTTCTATAGCTAACAGCTCAATTCTTACAGGAACTGGGGCCAAATCTCTGGAGAAAGGGATGTGACAGTAAGTCATGGTGAGCTGGGTGTTTCCATGAATACTGTCCAACAATTGTTGGATTTCTGCCATACCTGCAAGAGTAAACTTCACCCCCACTATGTGCAGTCTTATCAGGTGTGATGCAAGAGGGAGGGATGGCATTGTAAAGATGGCCTTTGAAGGACTGTTCTGTCTGTTCTGAAATGGAGGGAGAAGAAAGAACAACTGGTAACAGGGAATTTCTGTGGGAGGAATAACTGCAACCAGTTGGGGGTGCAGTTTCCACCTTTCTGCAATGGAGAAATTGCTGGAAAACTGATCTGCTGCCAGATCCTTGCACATGGACCGTCCACAGGAATAACAAAACTGCGGTGTGCCTACAGCCACAACCTGTGAGCCATTGTGGAGAGGTGTAGAGACCCTACAGTAGTCCACCTTTCCTGAGGTAAGATGTTGCACACTGTCTATCCTTGAAGGTGAAAAAGAAGGCAGTAGAGGGCTGTATGTGCCTTGTACGATGCACTGTGACATGCGTCCAGACACTATGATAAATTATAATTAAGTGTACCTTTACCACCTGATCTGAGTCTGCTTCTGGGTCTGAAACCTGCTAAATCGAAACAAAATGTATGTATATTAACAATACTGAGGCTACACCACAGATTGAGCATATTCTGTTGTTGTGTTAATTCATAAGTCATAACTAGGCACACAAACTCTCAAAGGACTCCACTGATCAAAGAACAAGACAGATGAGCCTGGCAGTAGTCCTCTGACTTTGCACATAGGATCGAGTCACTACCGTTTCTAAAAATTCTTGTCTTGTCAAGGGGTAAAATGGTGAAATTAATTGTTCAACATGTTGGTCATTAATAACACTTTTGCACAGGAGATGCTACACAGGTTTATCAGGTCTATTGAACATGCGCCCATTACGTTTGATAAATTCATATGAAATTGCTGTATAATTATAGCTTGTCATGGTTCTGGTCTGCAAATGCAGTCCCATACACATTAGTGCAGAAGAATTACATTACATACTGTACAAAATATTGGAATGTTTCAGTGTAATTTCTCTCTGCAAGCACACTCGTTGCGCTTTGTCTCTCTTTCTGTCCTATTTAGACAAGCTGCAACGTCAGTTAAACGTTTAGACATCAGTGATACAAGGTGAAATTCCAAAACCTCTTTTTACCAAAACTGTGTGGTGTCCAAACAGCCTGGTCTAGGACCAGTAAAGAACGAGCATTTATAATCTAAAAGAAAACAAACGGCGGAACCGAAGCAGTTTGAGCATTATGCTTGGATCATGCAGCCTCTATGACTGAGTAGGTTCAGATTAAATACCCCTATGGTGTTCGCTTTGTCTTCTGGAGCTGCGGCTAAAGGCTCCATGAATGCCATGAGAAGTAGGCTTACAGGCATGGATTACTGGCAATTCATGCCAGTAAGAAGAACAATACCAGGATCCCAGCACTGGCACACCTAAACACAGCAATTTTCAATGTTTTTATTTACACAAGGTGACATTTTGGATATCAGTTTTGGCATTTTTACATTAAGCTCCCTTTGATGGTTGATGTTTTACTTTGAAACTAAGATTTCAGTTAGTGTTCAGTTTGTCATGGCAATGTTAAATATTATTTTTCCCATTTGCTGATGCATCACTCAAAACAGAGAACATATTTCAAGCAGCCTGTTTTCATAGAAAAACAAAAGCAATCATGTTGGCAGTTATATACTGTAGGAATAATGAGACCAGACAATTGTGGGTGAAGTGGAGCCTCTTGTAAGATTAGGTGGGTGTTTTGTAGACTGTTCAACAACAGTTTACCAGTAATTACTTACACTGCATGACAGGGGAGAACAATACATATTTTACAGCAATTCCTCTTTATCAAGTGTAATAAAGTATTTCTAAATCTAAAAACAAATGTTGCACAAACTATTTTCAGTTAAACCAAAACTCCAGCCATTTGGACACAACTGGACACAATTTCATTGGAAGTTGACAGTGATTGTTTGACCAAATAGCTGGCTTTGAGTTATAACATGTTTGATCGCAGAGTTAGCAGTCAATGCAGAATAGATTTTTGCCCTACAACACCGTGTAGAGGACAGCAATGCAATTACACTGTATATCTAACGACCAGTCGTTCAGATGTTTGGTTGAAAGTATGATGGGAAAAAAGATGGGATAGTATTGCTGTTGTGCTTTTAAAGATGAATTCACATCAGGAAAGATATTTCCCCTGGTATAAATATAAAGCTGTGCAGCTATTTACAGTATGTGTGCAATCTCTGAAGCCCCAATTCCACACATACAGAAAAATTTAATAAATAAACAGTTGAATAAAAAACTGAATACCAAACAAAAAGACAGCCTTCAAAAGGCACAAGAACTCTTTTGAAAAATTATTATTTAAAAAAATGCTAGAAGGAAAAAAGAGAAAAATGTAGGCATTTCAAGGTTACAGGATGAAATGTCAGTTCTGGAAAAACATATTTCTTTAGATCCCCCACATATGACAACTCAGCATAAAAAATCCAATCCAAAAAACAGATAAAAGGGTTCCTTAGTGACAGTCCAGGGAACTCATACCTAACATAGAATACCCATGTGTGCATTGTATCAAGTAATATGCATGTGAGGCATCCATTCATTTAAAGTTCTTTTTAAAATGAAAATCAAGTAGTAGAAAGAAAGGATATTTTAATATTTTCTGACCCTGTCTCCAGAAATTAAGTTTAAATGTTTCAAACTTATTTTCCTAATTATGACTAACATAATCACTCCCCGGATTGTGTTCAGAGGCAACACATTTTTGTCTAAATGAAGGGCCGAATGTTAGGGTAATGGAAAACATAATCCAGTTTCTATTACTTTTCTTTCAAAACATATTTACTGTTGCAAATTAGTTGTTAATAAACGTCATTTTTAAAAGACACGCTTGATTCAGTCACGTCCTCCACTGCCTTCATGAAGAAAGACTAAGCAGTAAGTGAGCACGGCCGCGTCATCTGTGATTTAAACTCATGACATGCGTGTTCAGTAAAAGTCAGAACCAGACCAGAGTGTATTGATTTGTGTTTCTCTGAGCGCAGTGGTAGGACTGCTTAAACATTATTTGGCATTCTGAGAACTGAGGACCTGAACTTTAGATCCATCAATAGAAGACACAGAGGAAGAAATTGAGAGGGAATGAGTAAACAGAGACGAGGAAGAATAGGACAGAAACGGAATAAGCGAGTAGGGAGAAGGAAGCAAGACAGACAAGAGACAAAGTCTCACAGGATGAAAGTGGTTGACTGTTGTGGCTGACTAACTGCTGACTGAGTGCGTTGTTGCAGGAGTGGTGATTGTTTTGTGAGCAGAGAAACACTAGCAGCCTACAGATAAAGATTCAACTGCAGAACAACTAAGTTGGCCTAATGTTTAAAGCACAGGATGTACATGACTGTACACGGTGTATATCAGTATAAACTATTCATCCCTTTCACATTTCACCAGTGTTTGGACACGATGTGAGTTAATTCCTCAGAATGCATTTATATTTTGTTTTTAGCTGTCCTGTGTTGTTGTACCTTCATTCAGAACCTTTGTCTGTCATAAAATAGGAATTTAAAAAAAAGGTGCACTAAAAAAAAAGTGAAAAAAAGTGTAAATGACAAATGATTTGCATGTGAAATGGGTCACGCAGTGACATACCCACAGAGAATTAACACCCGACAGCCCCCTTCAGTTCTACAGAGAATTATAGCTTATTTGAGTATTTCCTTTTCGAGCTCCTTGTTTTGGTTTTAAACCTCACAACTTTAATATCACAGCTCATATCAGCATTGTTTCTGCAGGCAGCCGTGGATAGAGAATCAACCTGTCCAGCACCAAACTGCAGGCTACCTGTAGCCACACATATACAGTATGTCTCAGGAGTTGGTGGAGACCAAAACAGATCTAAACTAGACTTAACGCCCTCTGGTTGCATGCCTCCATCAATCAGTCAAGTTGTGGTTTACATCCATGTCTGTCCAGACTCATATAATACATGTAATAAATACTTAGGATAAAAAGGCATACAATGAATTTTTGGGTAAATGGAAGTTGATGATATGATTCCAGGAAATATACATTGAACTGATTAATAAAAGATTATCACATCTGTATTATCTAAACATGTTGATTACTATGTAAAGATGGATTCTTATCTACAAAAAATGTGGTGCTTTTTTTCTCCTAGCATTTTTGGATGCAAAGCCTTTGTATGAGCTATAGGTGAAACTCACTCACTGGATCATGATTAGCAAGGCACAGTCCAATATACTGTTTGCCGTCACGTGATTCCCTTGACACTCCCTTGAAATTCAGAATGAGGCAGGAAGTGAAAGGCAGAATGGGCGAGATTCAGGGGCAATGTTGGCTTGTTATTGTTTACACAAAGTGTTGTCCCATTCAACTTTTGTGTGAAATCTGGAAAAGCCCAATACTTAAATTATGACTAAACACTCTTATGGGGGTCACAATGGCCTTTGGCCTTTGAGTCAAAAAGTGTCACCTAATCAGCCTCCGACCAACTGTAAAATATGGTCACAATCTCCTCTTCTGAGTTATGATTAAGTGTTTTACCAGAACATTTTAATGTCAGTGCAGTTGATCTTTAACCTTTTGAGTATATAAATGTCATCACTTAATCATTGTATCCCCTTAAACATCTATGTAAAGTTTTCTCATAATTACTGCATCAATTCTTTAGTTATGGCCAAAAACATATATACATGTATTGTGAAGTCCTTTGAGGTCATCATGACCGTTGACAATCAAATTGTAATCAGTTCATCTTTGTGGCATTTGTGCAAAATCTAAAGTAAATCTCTCCAGGCATTCCTGAGATGTATGATTACAGTGCAGGCGGAAGGACGGACAAACTCAAAAACAAAATTCCTCTGGCCATGACTTTTACCAGCACAGAAGCATAAAAAAGAGTGAATATTAGAGTAACATTTACTCTTAGAAAAAGAGTGAATGTAACATTTAACAGGTGACCAGAAATGCAACTCCAAATGAATGATAATGTTGCTACTTGTCTGCTGGATGTGTAAATAAGCAGCTGTTTTGCCATAACAACATGGTGGAAATGTGTCAAATGAGCAAACGCAGCTCAAAGCCTGAATGGATTACATTAAATGATTTCACATAACCATAAAAGACAAAGAGCATTATGAAAGTTTGTGCTTTAACAAAAGCGGGAAAGCGTTCTTGGTGATCAGCCAGGAGAAGTACAGTAGCCCTTAGGGCTGCAACTAATGATCATTTTAATAGTCTGTTAATCTTGTGATTATTTTCTTCATTAACTGGTTCATTGTTTGGTCTATTAAGCGTGAGAAGATTGTGAAAAATGCTGATTTTCCACAGCCCAAGGCGATGTCTTCAAATGTCTGTTTTTTTTCTGACCAACAGCCCAAAAGCTGCCGCTCCTCACATAGGAGGAGCAAGAAAAGCGTTGGTGATTCTGCTTGAAAAAATCACTGAAACTGTGTAATTAAATAGTTGTTAAAATTATTATAGCTAGATTAAAAGCTGATAGGATAATTCCTGTTTATTTCAAGATGGGTCTTATTTTTGTAGTATTTTGTCTGCATGTCTAACAGTTATGAAAACATTTTATTGTCCAAAGTAAAATGAATGAAGGAATGGAAAATGAATCACAGAAGATTGTGTCTTAACTGCAGCACAAGAGCTGAGTAATTATTATTATTATTTATTATTTAATGTTTATTTGACAGGGACAAATGCATAGAACATTGCTTTATAAAGAACACAAAAGTGTGCATATGTCTGTGCATGCTATGCAACGTTATGTTTGTATGCATTATATTGTGCCCTGTACAGTCAGTGTTCACAGAGTTGTTTCAGTTTCAACCATTGCTTTAAATGTATATTAAAAACCTTGAGTTCTGTCAATTTTTTAATTTCGGATGGTAAAGTGTTCCACAGATGTATGCCTCTTACTGAAAACAATGTCTGATCAAATGTTGTTCTACGTTTTGCGGCTATTCAGTTTCCACTTACTGTGCTTCTAGTTCTTATTCGGCTCTTTTGTTTCTCTACTAGTTGACAGAATATTTCTGGTGCAAGGTTGTTCACACACTTAAAAGTTAGTTTTAGAAATGAAAAATTAACAAAACTGTCAAAACTTAATATAGTATGCTTCCGTAGAATAAGGCAGTGGTGCCATCTTACAGATTTCTGGTCTATTACTTTTAGTGCCTGCTTATATAATGACCTAATGGGTGTAATTCTTATATGTAATTGTTGTAAGAGCAGACTTACTTCATCATTATCCAAAAGCTCAGATTTCTCCATCCACACAAAAATACCAGGATAACATTTTCAGATTATTTTTCTAGATAGCATATTCAAAAGAAGACGCAGTGTGAAAGACGCATTTCATTATTTGCCAGCTCACAGTGGACAATTGGTAGCTGAGTCAATACATAATATATAGTACACAGACACAGAACACTTCCACAATCATGCCCACACACAGAGTAGAGGAAAAGTAGAGATAATATGTCCGTGTGGGGAATTTTAAGATGCTCCCATTGTATAAAGTATCTCATGCATGTTTGTGCATTCGTGATGACCTTTTCCGCCGAACCCAATGGACTGTTTCTTTTCAAATAAAGGAGGGGGCACGAGGTCCTAGCCTCGAATGAGTATCCAGCAGGAAAATGTCATTGTGAATGTGGGAGAACATGTTGGTGGCTGGTGTAAAGAGGAGAAATGTAACATGCACGATAAATGCGTTAAGGCATGTGCAGTAATGACCACTACTACTGCCCTCAGATAGTATACATTTTAGTTGTACAACTTTGCGATCAATTAAAAAAACATTTTGAATCAATGTACAATATACAGCATCTTCCTGGTGTTTGTTTTAACTTTGGTTAAGTGTAATTTAATTTGCCCCCTATACTGATCTTTAGGACTAGATCTAGATACCTCTGCTTACATTGCATTCATTTGGAAGACGCTTTTGGCCAAAGCAACCTATGTTCACTAGGTTCCGTAGAGTGTTCATTAATTAAAAACATCAAAAACACATAACACCGGATACAGGTAGTGGAGTTTCAGGTAGACCAGTTACCAAAATACAGAACAAAATTTATCACTTATGAGTTCATCGATATAATAACCAGCAACTAAAAGCTCTATCTGCATCGTTTAGCAATGCTGGGAAAAGCTCACACTGAAGCTCAAGGCTTAGACTCTGTTTCCACAAATACATCCAAAAACGTTTTTATCCATTCTATGCAAAAATATGCATATTAACTGATATCTTAACTATTAATATTTGCTAATGCAAAAATGAAGGATATTCAAATTTCACATTCTCTTTAAAATACATTATCCCTTTAATAAGTTAAAATGTTTAAAGAAAAAAAATTAAAGTTGCATTAAGCCAGTAGAGGGCAGGAAAGAAAGCATAAAAACAGTGAGTCCCAATTGACCCTTCGCTAAGCCACACCCCGAATTTGCAGCTCGCCAATCACAGTGCAGTATAGGACTGGTTCTGACCGAGGTTGGACACTTTCAAGGCTGCACTCCATTGACTCTAACGCAAAAGGATTCGTTTTCTAGCTTTCTTTTGGCATATTTTTCCAAGATAAAGTCAAACACTGTTCCTGGGGTACTTTTCAAAAACCTAAAACCAATCCAGAAAAATGTAGGCTGTGGATTGTTCCTAATGTAAATGTTAGTTAGGTAAAGCTAGCTAACTTTCTACTAAATGTAACGTTATAAAGCCCTACTGTTCTACTTTTTAATGATTGTAATAACGCATAGAAACCTACCCAGGAACAGTGTTGATCCTTAATATCGTTGTCCTCTTGCTCAATAGTCTGGTAATACAGTGGTTCTCTTTTACTCTTTGTGATCGTTAGGCTTTAGCTTCTATCATTTTTTTCATGTCAGTTTTTGACAGCCTAAATACAATCTTCAAATGCACAATGCAACTGCAAAACTGTCTCCTTCTTTCTGAGATTGTTTTTTCCAAAAATTGGATAATATTTCTTGAGGGAGTGCAGTAATGGACTGTGGCAGCGCCATGCTAAAAGTCTGACAGGTCTGACAGTTTGTTGGACTTAGCAAGAGTAACTAAGGGGGGTGTGGCTTAGCAAAGGATCAATTATAGTTTATGCATTCTTTTGGAAGAAACAGAACCATGTGTGCATCCACTGTACACGTTAGCACCAGTTTTTGGACTACATCCACCCCCTTAACAAGCCCTGAGATTTTGTTATGTGGGCTGCAGGCACCTTAACACAAGATATACTGTACACACAGCCAAACTCACTGTTTCAAAAAGGCAGCTATTTTTCAAACTATATGGTCAATGCACTGCACTTATATGGCACTTTTCAACCCTAGTGCTTCACAAATGTGCACACACACACTCACACATTCACGCACTCACACACACACACATCCTAGCTGGCCTAGCCATCAGGAGCAATTTGGTGTTCAGAGACTTCCTAAAGGACACTTCAACATGTGATGATGAGGAGCTGAGGACCAAACCACCAATCCCACACCCAAAAAGCCAGCTAACAATAGTTGGGATGTTTATTTAAATTTAGGCTATTATTTTATTAAATAATAAATAGAGAACAGCTCAACAACACATCAAATCTCAAAACTTCTAAAAGGTGCAAAGTTTGGCACGACAGCCCTGCACAGCATTTGTACTAAGAGAAGATTACCAATAAAGGGGAAATAGGTTACCTCCTACTGATTGGATGTCACAACACATTTCAACAAAAATAAACACCCAGTAGTCAATGGCATGATGCAGATGGAAACAGGTAGTCAGCTACATGATCAACTAATTTCAAAGTAAATTAAGATAATTACCTAAATTGTACTTCAGTAGCAAAGAGAGATGAGCAGATGAGCTGAAGGCTGAATTGTCTGTATCAGAGGCAAGAATTGAATTCCAATCTGCAACACTTCATCGTCCTAGGCAGTACAGAAATAGCCGGGTTTGTTTTGTGAAAACAGAGAGTCCTAAAGATTAGTCTCAGCCACCAGATTTAACATGAGTTGCATAAATGGACCAATACCTATTTAAACAGTTCACATAGTTGGGTGAAGAAAATCCTTGTTTGCTTTGCAGGCTGAATGCAGAAATTGGCTCTCAGCACCTTTTTTGCTGGCAAGGTTTAGGGTTAGTTAGGTAAGGTTATCCTAATGGATGTTGAATTCAAGTTACAATATTAGGTATGATATTTTTTTCAAGTTAAAGCAAAAGTTTAATGAAAATCATTCAGTCTTTATAAATAAAATATGTATTTAGATTGTGAATGCTTATCTGTCAGTCAGAACATGGTAAGATACTTTGCTGTTTGGAAACAGATGTTCAAGTCAAGGTTTTGAAATTAGACAAGTTGCAACAAAGCAAAGGTCTCTGCTGCAAAACACTCAAGACTGTTGCTGACAGCACTCACAAAGGAATGATTGGCCCATTCAAAGTACATTTTGCAAACAACTCAGTACTTGGAACTCAGTCCAAACATAGATAACTACATTTAACAATATGCTTCAAACTAAGTTGTTGTTGGATGGTCCAACAGTGTCTGAAACCATCTCACCCCACACCTTACAACAACAACATTTTGTGACTTTCAAAAACTTTTACAAGCACACCCACTTCAAGTAGCGATTGATCCCCCTCTTTGTTAAAATTTTTGTTAATTATTACAAAGTCAAATTCTTATCTCAGGGCAGTCTCAGAAGGTACCCTTCAGCGTCTCCGGATGTGTCTCTATGAGATGCTATGGGGAGTCTCGTACAGACCGGAAGTACCGCTAGCTAGCTACGTTCCTCTTATAGATGTTGACAGCCCCCCAAAGCCCCCTACCCTTACCACAACTATCAGAAATGTTAGTACCTAAAGTCCCTGACTTTATGCATATCGACTGTCTAACCCTACAGCTGTGCACATCAGCCGTGAGCCGGTAGGGTCAGCCTCCTTTGTGTTGCTGGGACGTAGCAAATGATGGCGTTTCACACGGACGCTGAAGGGTACCTTTAGCGTAAAATACTTACGCTTTGTCACTCTGTATGAAAGCATCAGTTATGACGCACTGAGATGAGAACACATTGGTTTTCAGCATAATGCCATGTATTTATAAGACAGAGAACTAAAGAAACTAAATTTTTACATTTTTGTTTGTTTTGGCAAGGTTAGCTTTAGGATAGCTTTTTTTTTGCTTTAACATGCATTCAGTAATTCCTTTATCATTCAAAGGTTTCTGGGGAACAACACTAAATAAGTACAATTGATAACATCATGACACATTTTTTAGAAGAGCTTATGACTTGCTTTCATCAGCTCGCTGTACCGTGAATAAAATACTTTTGGTAATTCTGATAATTGTCACTTAAATTGCATTAATGCCCCATAATGTTTGGCCTGTCCACTTAACACAACTAATGGGAAGCTTTTAATCCTCATATGACCACTTATGCTACATGCTGCACGTAAATAGCTTATTATATATTATAATTAGGAAGAATTAAATACCCAACAGAATGAACCAAGTCCAGTTAGACAGTTTACGCAACTTGTAATGTCAAGTCTGTCCATTTTCCAGTGTATCAGTAATTCTTCTTCTTTAAGAGGAGTAAAGGCAGCTAGGATGCAGTAAATGATCACTGGCACAGCAGTGTTTCTGTCCCTCATCAGCCACTGGAAGCGTAAAGCATGACTTAGGCTCATCAGGTCTATTTAAATCAATCATGACTGATGAGATTCTTTGCAGTCTTGCTGCCTGCTGAAACCGGCAGTTACAGCAATGCGGGAAGGAGGGAATTTAGACAATAGATTGTGCCAAGTCAATTTCGTCTCTTAGGTTGTTAAGGTTTTGTCCTTTATTTCAAAGTTTGCAGTAAAAAAGTCTGGGATTGCTCTAGGCCAGTCTAAAATACATGTTACTATGGTAATATACAGGGCAACACAGACAAGAACAGGATGCAAAACGTGGCTTGACATAAATATAAAAGATAACCCATTCATGATAAATACAATTACAGAGAACATTGCACCACCAACATTACGCTTCCCAGACAGATCAATACCATTAGGTTCACTTTGCCCGCTGTTTCAAAACACAGCACTCAGGTAGATTATAAATGGAGGAACGCTATCAAAGCTAAAGGGAGTGCATGGTTGATTACACTATCAAAGTGTTGGAAAAGATTGATAAATTATGCACAGTAAGTTATTCATTGAAGTATGGGTGTATTATACTATGTTGTCTTGGTGGTTAATTATACTATCAAATGGTCCAAACACATTTATTGATTATACACATTATGGTATTTCATATTTTGCAAAAGCAATGGTGAGCCCATTTCACTCTGCACGTACAACTACAGTTCTTACTTTTAGTGGGGGTTGGATCCAAGTTTGCAGTTGGCAATGAGTTGAAGTGAGTGAAACATCGTCATCAATAATTTACGATAGTAACAATCACTGATAGAGACTTTTTAATATAATATAATTTCCATATTTAGTCCAAAGGAGCTCTCATGACTTGTGGGCATGCTGTGCAATTAAGCAAGTTAAGATTCTTGTGTAGTACACTTTCCCTAACTTAAAGGTACAGTGTGTAATTCCTGACCAAAGGTTCAGAATATGTAAGAATATTTTGTTTCTTTTAAAATTTTATTTATGTTATGTTTCCTGTTCCATCCATCCATTCAACCGCTTATCCTGCGTGTAGGGTTACAACCTTCTTGCTGTGAGGCAACAGTGCTAACCACTGCACCACCGCACCGCATTTCACAATTTTCCATTAAAAAGAACTTTACTTAGTGATTGAGTTATATTACTACTGACTTTCACAGTGACTAAGACAGCATGATTAACATTATTAAAATGGCCTTTGTTTTGTTTTCATTAAGACTCATAAACTAGTCTTGGACTCAAATCAAGTGGTCTTCACTACAGTCTACTTGAAATAGTTGTTTTTTTCTGGGTGGAGAAAGTGATGATTGGCCAAGAAAAAAGCATCTGCATTACTGGTGAAATATTAGTGTGCATAACGCTGCTTTTCCACTTCACCCAAGAGAGAAGAAGGTTTATGAGTAAAAATTTAAAAAACAAATTTTGTTCTGTCATGTGTTTACCTCAGTGGAGCCAGGAAATTAAAACACAAAAAGCCTGAGTTGAACAAAATGATTCTTCGAAATACAACACGCTTATGTGAGCACAGTTGATAAGCTGGTGAGTAATTCAAAAACATGTTTTTTTCTGGTTATTCCTGAACATTATTTAGACTCAGTGTACTTTTCTAAAGACAGTCAATTTGTGTGGAGGTGGATGGACAAATTATTTGTCTTGCAAAGGGGAACAGCATCTGTAGCATCTACACACACAATTATATACCTGTTGATGTCAATAAGTGATGACCAAATTCACAGAACTGGGCAAATTCATGAGCAGTTTGTATAAAAAGTTTACACCCTTATTAGAGGCCAAATGTATGACCATGTATCCCAAACACATCTCTCAACACATGTAAAGAGGAGAAAAGATGAAATTATTGTGTATAACATTTATATTCTAGCTCATTACAGTAAGATTTTTCTTGATCAGAAGTGCTTAAAAAGGTGAAACCTTAGTATCTCAGATAATAACAGGGTGTTAGTGTGCATGCAAGCACACTCATTGGGGTTTTGATAATGGAGCTTGATGATTTTGAGTGGAAGATTATGTTTTCTGTCTTGCCTGTTTTATTAACCCTTGGCATTTTGTCCGCATCTAAAGAAGAGACGTTTGTATTTAGAGTGTGTCCGTGTAATGGAAACAAAGATGGAAGAGACATGCGAGAACACAACATGCTTTCTCTTCCTCTAATGTGAGCTGCATCATTCAGTGGACTGTGAACATAGCATATGTAAATGAATTGTGTACTGGTCACTGTGACTATTTTGTTTCTGTTTTTTTGGTTTTTGGTTTTCTCTGTCAACTCCTTCTCCTGAAAAAAGAAGCTGATCGAAAAAAGATGAAATGATAAGAGAAGAGAAGACATGCGTGTTCAACACTATCCCGTTAATTATCAGGATACTCACAAGTATGAAAACTGATGGACGTGTTTAACATGGTCATATAACCTTGGGCACTGATACATATATCCCATTCATAATTGTTTCACATTATATAGTTTGCATGCCTTGTTTCCATGGCTATGTTTAGATTGTTCTATTTATATTTGTGATAAGGGGTGTGAGGATACATTCAAACAGCACAATACAAAGAAGACCTGGCTTAGGCTATGTAAGAGAATACTGTGTGCATGTAAACACATTGTCAATGACACACAGGCCTTGGGGCCATTGATATAGGGAAATGTGCCTTGAATAAGTACTTGTCATTTAGGATAATAAAACGTGTTGTAAGCTGCATGCATTAACATCAGCGCTGATAGGGTCAGTTACAAAATAAAACTAATGTTCTGTTTTTATGTAATAAAAACTGTAAGGCATGCACATTCACAGTAAGTACCATGGTTTTGCCTTTTGAATAAGTTGATGAAGAATCAGCTCTGTGTTTTAAGCAATCAATAAAGGCATTTTTACACTACATGGGTAAGGCATGTGGACCTGACTCATGGCTTCTTTATGCATCTTGCTTTAGTGAGTTTGTTGTTTTGGTTTTGTAGCTCAAAATTCTCACTGTAACAAGCATTGTTTTCAACTGCAGCACCCAACAGTTTTCAGCAAAAAAGATTTGATAAACTTGACTGAATGCTACCTGCCCAACACCAAACAGCAGAAAGACTATTCGAGCTGATGAGCATAGTTTGGAGGCTGGTGTCTTTTTTTTTAGCATTTTCAAAATCAAAATCACAACATAAAAAATGTAAGGAATGGTAGGTTTTAACCCGAATTGCAAACATTAGCATATCCAGCGAACTGGCTTACTACCCAGAGCAGTACCTGGACATTACTTCCAAGACCAATAGAGTAGCCTACATAATTAGTTACATTTTGTGGGATTACAGGTTTAGCACAACAACACGATGACAACAGCTGGTTGCCATCGTTAGTTTAAAAAAGGTTAGCTTAATTCACTAGATTGCTACAACTGATCTGAATTGACAATTTCACTCGGCAAAAGTTTCACCGGCTAGACAAGCCTGCTTTTGTCCACCTCTGTTTGAAATCAAGGACACAAAATTTTAAATTTAGCATTTCAATGGTAAATCCACTACGATTTGCAGAACATTATGTGTGACCTTTCTGGTTTGTTCCCCTGTTTGGATTACTCTGTCTTTGTGTTGGATTCACGTACTTCTGGATTTCCTTTGTTTGGACTTTTACCCTGAGCTCCATGTAAGTCTGTTTCTGTTTAGTTTTCGACTTAATAAATCTTTTGTTTGAACTGCATCCTCCTCTCGCCTTGCATTGTCTGCGTTTGGGTCCTCACACCAGCCTTCACTCAGCCAACCCATGACAACAACCGTAACAACAGTAAGTAGATGGAGCTGCAATACTTAGTGAAAGGTCAATACTTTTAACCTTAAATGCCATAACTGTAGAGCAAACAACAGCAGCGTCAAAATAAGATGGCTGGATAAAACCAGTTTTTAATTTTATACTTTGTCTCTACTCTGTTTGGATCTTTCATTTCTGAGACTGAGACATTGGATTAAGTAGCCTATTCGCTTTTTTAATTGATTTCTACTTCTTTCTAAATTGATTCCTATGGGAAACATTTGCTCAGTTGACATTTAGTTAAAGTTCAATTATATATAGACCTTTGGAGCTGGAGCTGTATGGTCTTAAGTGTGCTTACTTTTACCCTTGGAACTAAAGGAATTATTTCTCTATAAATTAATAGCATTTTTTTAAACCTCAAAAACTCACGAAGCTTGTCAGATGGGGCAAGAATGTACGTTATATGGGTCTCACGTGTGGGTGTGAATAGCTCACTAGTGCCCACCTAAAGAGCAGCACTTGCAACAAGTTTCACAGAGAATTTTTCTGGCACATGTGCGTATTATGTCCAGATGTACACAAAGGCCTCTTGGAACGATGCCCTAAACCCAACAGAAAGTCGGCCATTTTCAATTTAATGTCAATTTTTGCCAATCTACAGGCTTTCAACATACCGGGCCTCACGCTACATTTTTGAATTCACATGCATTATTATCTGCATACAGATGAGTAGTAAAGGAATTATCTAGTATTTCACAGAAAATATCCATTGCTTGAGGACAGTTTTCTGGTTTAATAGACCCCCTGACCTTCTGTTAGGTGGTTAGCCATAGTGCAGTCCTCAGGCAGGGAGCAGTCTACATATGCCAAAATCCTGATCCCCCATGGGAAACAGCTTGAAGGCATGGAGGAACATGCTGTTGTTGGGACTGAGCTCATGAGGGGAGATTATGATAATAATCAGAAATTCTGTGTAGAAAGTGTAGGCTAATCCTCTGGGACAGTGGTGGACTGGTAATCTGGCATACCAACCCCAGTGGGTGGACAAACCTTTGGGGCCGGTGTAACATAAATTATTTATTTATTTAACTGTTTTAAAAAATGGTCCAACGATCAGCCCATAAAGCACGGACAGTGACCCATTGGGTAATTTTGGGTAATATTGACACTGGGCTTGCTCAATCACAGCCTTACTGGCCCCCACCCTTCCGCTTCTGCCCTCTGTTTCTTGTGTTGCGTGTCAAAAAAAAGAAATCTTAAGACTGATGCCACCAAATGGGCGAAAATAACCGATATCTTTGCTGCAGTAGCTTCATCATCAGCTGCAGTACCCGACGTGATGCAGGCACAGGCACTTGACGAAGTAAAGGAGAGCCATGGCCACTGTCAGGCAGAGGAGCGGGTGTGTGACAGTGCAGAAGAGTGACAAAGTGACAAGAAGAAGGGAGAGAGAGCAGGAGGAGAATGGAGGTGAAGTGGTAAGCATAGTGTAGCTCAACCTGTATGGTGCAGGGAGGTAAGGTCATAGGTAACATTGACATTGTTTGTGTAGCAAGCATAGTTTCCTAATGCAGTCTTAACTTTGGCTAACTGTCCAAATTGCTGAGATGAGGTTATTTTGTCAGCATCGCCTTGGCTAATCTCACGCTGCTGTGAAAATGACTTGAAGGCTACTTGTACTTGAGTATGAGTTGTGTACTACATGGCCACCTCTGATCAGCATGGAGTCAGTAAATGAGTAGTACACTGATTCACTTGCACTGTTACACTTATCCACGGCACATACCACTCAGCTGGCTGGGAATATTACACTAAGAAAACATTTTATATGGAAAGATGGTGTTTTGGTGAGGGGTGTCCAACAGATTTGGATGGGCCACCTGGGCCAAAAATTCCAGGACCGATTTTTTTTTGGGTCCCAGCCCTGCTCTGGGCTGTTTAAAGTTATTTGTCTGAGAGAAAAGCAGCCGCTTTAAATGCCAAAAAACCCACACACATTTCAATCATAATTTCCCTTTGAAGAATAATATACTATGGCATTTTATTTCAATCAAATGCGGGTATTTAATATGACATAAGAAGTTGATGAGTCTACTTGTACTATAACCCTAAATATCTGTAGAAGAGATGTCAATACATATTACATAACAACGCAAGCAATGTCAGCAAACATGGAGTGCAGGAACAGTTAAAAGCATACTTATTTCTTAAAATAACTACCCTCTTATGTCATGCCTCAACATCTGTATAATATCTGTTATACACTATTCTCTCATTGGTTCTCGCCTCCGTACAAAGACATGCATTAGTTTATTAGCAACTCTAAACTGCCCTTGGATGTGAATGGCTGGTTGTCTGTGTGTCAGCCCTGTAATGAACTGGTGATTTGTCCAGGGTGTACTCTGTCCCTGGCCCAATGTCGACTGGGATCTGCTCCAGCCCCCGTGACCCTGCACAAATAAGCGGTTCAAGATGATGGATGAATACACTATTCTGTTGTGCACTATTACCGTACCCCCCGAGACACACTGCAACCTACTGAGTACTCCCAGCTCCATGGACAGTTTACAATGAAGTTTTTTTTTGTTTGTTTCTAATTCTGCTGCATAAACAAAAGGTGTATACACACATAATATACATAACATATATGAGACAGAATAACCAATTGGTCCGGCTTTAATTTACTTATGTTTTTGTGTACACAGGATATTCTTGGCTTGGTACAAGGACAATGCCGTGTGTTTGCCAGTGAATTATATGTCACCCTGACCCTCCTAAGGCAACTATTGTAGCACCCTTTTGTAGCATCCACACAGACGCTCTTTAAATGGTCACTCAGTGTTATGTCCTTCGATTTTTTTTTATTTTTTTTATCGTGTTTCTGCTGAATATGTTTGGCCATGTTTGTCTTATTGCAAGGAAATTTGCAGTGAGGATATTTTATCTTATTCAGGATTAATCTTGGAGTTTTAGAATTGATTGGACATTCTGGAGAGGGGGAGACTGGTTTGTGAAGCAGGGCAGAGGGCAGTTAAGTTTGTAGCAGTTGAGTTTGGTTGCAGTGAGGAAGAGGAGATGGAAAATTTCTTCTAATGAAAGTTTTGTCACAAACAAGGCAATGAAAATGTCCCACATCCCTGCACTTCAAATTGCATCTACAGATCTTCTTATCTAAGCGAAAGTCAAGAAAAATGTTTAAATTAGCCAATGACTAACAAGACACAAGAACACACACACACACAGTTGAGGGCAAAACTTGTGATGGCAGTTTGAGTTTCCTAATAATTCCACCAACTCTTATGTGTCTATGATAGGATCATTGGAGCACACAGTATAACAATGTTAATATTTTTCCTCATCTTCTCTCCTCCAAACATATTTTTGGTCATTGTAGCCAAATAGCTCAATTTTTGTTTCATCTGACCACAGAACTTTCCTCCAAAGGGCCTTGTCTTTGTCCATGTGATCAGCAGCAAACTTCAGTCAAGCCATGAGATGCCACCTCTGGATCAAGGGCTTTCTTCTTGCACAACGACCTCTCAGCTCATGGCAATGTGAAAAACGTTTAACTGTGGACACCGACACCTGTGTTCCAGCAGCTTCTAATTCATCGCAGACCTGCTTCTTTATGGTTTGGTCGACCCCTGACCATCCTGACCAATTTTCTCTCAGCAGCAGTTGATAGTTTGCGTTGTCTTCTTGATCGTGGCAGTGAAACAACTGTGCCATGCATTGCACAGTGGATCTTGGGACCAATAGCTGCTTTGATATGGCTCCAAGTGACTTTCCTGACTACCTCAAGTCAGTGATCCACTTCTTCAGACCCATGCTGTGCTCCATAGACTTTCCTATCATAGTGTTTATGGGTGGGTCTAATGCGTGTATCAAACGAACCAGCTGTAGTCAATCATAATCGCTCAGACAAAGTTAAAGAGGCCACATCACAAAGCAAGTTTAATTTACACAACTTTTCACATCACCAATTGAGTTTATATATATTTTTGACCCAGTAGATTTGGTCACATTTTCAGAAGACCCATACTAGATTAATAAAATAACCAAAATCCAAAATGACAAAGAAATAAGTGTTCCAATAATTTCATCCAAACACAGTTATAGCTATATAAACAGTTAAGTTAACATATGTTATCCAAATGAAAAAAGGGGTAAGAAGTAGAATCACAGTCTGTTCCGTCCTGAAGTTGTTATTTTAAGTTTTCATCAGTCAGAAGGTTTCTGCACAGAGCCGAAATCAGTCTCCTCCTCTCCAAAATAAGCGGAACAGCTGATTACAGCAGGTAATAAAGCTTGTTAAAATCACATTCCTCCGATGCTCAGGCAACACAGAGTGAGAGCTGCAGCTGATCTGCAGCAGGTGTTGAAAGATTCATGCATTCATTTTGTTTGTGAACAACAGCATTGATTTTTGTAAATGACAACTACATATAATGTACAATATCAGACAAAATCATCAATGTTCCCTTGACATAACCTATAAAGGTACAGAAGGCTAGTGTCAAGATGACTGAAGCAATTCTTTACTTCAGTCAGTGATAGAAAGAAAACTGGCAATAACTGAGCCTTGTGCTGCAAAGACTTTCCTTTCAATCAATGATACATAGCACAAAGTCTTGCATTTACTGATAGAGCTGTTTCTAGGTCCTCAAAAGAACGGTAAAACATCATCACAATGCTAAACAACAGAACAAGGTCAAGAAAACACAAAAACAAAAAGACATAGGGCTATACAGGTGTGAGGAAAGGTAGAAACAATAGTGATTCTGGAGAATATAGAAATAATGGTTACCAATAACTCCTGACTCCTGCGAACAGAATCTATCGCTTCTCAAGCTGGTGTGAATAAGATGATTATAGTAAGATGACTTCAGGACCTTAAGGGCCTACAGTCCTCATTAAATCATGTGATGGAATAGAGTATAAATCTGAAACACTGTCCTTGGAGGTAAGAATCGCTGGCAGAAAGCCTGTGTTGAAATTAATAAAGAGGAAAATCAGATTTATGGATTGTTACCAGCTTCGTGCTGTCAGTCTCACAGCAAAGACTATGTCACAAATGTTTTTGCACTATTTGTTGTTAATCTTTCATTTCTCACTTGACATGGTTTATTGTTTAACAAAGATGAAAAAAATTCTGTCATCATCAGGGTCATAAAAATACACACTTATAGCCTACACTTGCCACACAAACATTTTGAACTTATCCTTTTGCTGCTTCACAGAAGGATAACAGCTATGGAAAGAACTCCCCCTGGTGAATCATTATAAGTTATTTATTTCTCAAGTCAAATGCAACTACGTAACAGTCGTATTCCATAGAAAATGTTGGGAGACTGATTTTTTTTCCATAATGCAACATTAGCGTGTAAGTGTTTAATAAATAAAATATTTAGTCTTCAAGTCCTGGCCAAGATACATTATCGGGGTTATTTTTCAGGCTTTTAAAGTCTCGGGTAGAGTAAGGAAAGGTTTGAATGTACTGCTGCATTTCATGTATAAATGTTTTAAATAAAGGTTTTATAAAATATATTATAGTGGATGTGGAACTGTTCTTGTTCCGAACTGCAGACATTACGAAGACCAAACAGTCCTTCCAAAAATGAGAGATGGAAACGAGAAGGGTTGTTCCAAAGGAAGAGATATCAAAGTCATTTGTTATGTTTTGGCAAATAATGTTATGTTGCATAGCATTAATGGAGAAGTTTGAAACAGACATTTCAGATTAGTTTGTTATAAATTTCCTTTGAGTTAAGATAGTTAATATCCTTGGTGATTTTAATATCATTAATACATCATATACTGTATATTTCCTTTTAAATAAATAAATTGAAATAGAAAATATTCTAATTAATGTTTTATTGCTGTACTTTTACCTTGTATTTACATTTTTTTTTTGTATTTTTACCCTCTAAAGAACCTTGGTCAACCTTGGTTGTTGAAATTGATATTAATAATTAAAATCCCAGAATATGGATTACACATGGAATTTTGACAATGCTGCTCTGAAAGAAGGATCCTTCTGTTCTAGGCAAAGGGACTAGATTAAAAAACATATTTTTCTTGTAGATTATTCTACAGCTGTTTTTACATGCTGGGTAGTAATCTCCACCTGTAATCCATATTCAGTTTCAGGATCAATTCTATGTAGTAACTTGTATGACACCTCCTTGACCATGTTTATCACAAATGTTCCAAGCTTTCAAATTAGGCATGTACCTCTATAATCTCTTAAAAGTAGCCTACAAACAAAACACCTTTAGACACTCACACGCAATAATATTTTTTATTACAACAATATAGCCTACTTTCAGTTTAACTAGTATTTGGAATTTGTGTAGAAAATAGATGTCCATTCTTTTTTAATTTAATAACTGGGCAACTGTTTATCCAGTTTTCAACAATGTCTGTTTTTCAATTGTTCCACAGAATGTATTTGTAGGGGTGAAAACTGTGTTAGCACACAGGCAACTAAGCCTGTGATAATGTAAAAGTTTAACGGGCATGTAACCAAAGGCGAAGTCTGTAGACTTGACTCATATCAAAGTCCTTCTCTGCTCAATACACAACTACAAGAGTGACATCTAGCGTCCACTACGCACAGGTGAAACGCAGCCTTCTAGGACGCATTCGTTTACAATACTGTGTCTGTCTCTACAGACTTAGCTGCAAACTGTTTTGTTCTACATGTAGTGCATTGTGAACCATTGCACTATCACTACTCCATTGTGAATCCATGTTCTCGTTACTGCCAGTGGTAACAGACGTAGAATTTAAAAAATGCTTACGGCGCCGCTGCGAAATCGTTTCAGCAACGTGGAGGAGAAGTTTAACCGAACGCAGCCCTCCAGTCGTCAGGTCACATGCTTGTCAAGCTGGATCAGCTGACATCAGCCAGCTTCTCCTTTCTGATGCTCCTTCTCCTCCATCGACGGATAGCGCGGCTTTAAGCGGCATTATTTCGTTGTCGTAGCGTCACTGGCGTCAAATTATATATTTGAGCCAAGGAGATCTCGGTGATCCAGCAGATTAGGCCGCCGGGTAGATGCTGCTAGAGTGGATGATGAACGGACACGCTATTCTGTATACGGGGGTCACTTTGGCCTTCTGGACTACCATACTCATCGTCGGTAAGATTATATTTCCCCTGAAAATTACTCAGAATGTTGCAATTAATAAATGAAATGATGTATTTCATTGATTTGTGCAACAAGGACAGTATAGCCGTTTTTTCTTCATGGAAAAATGCATTTCTTGCGTTTGACAGCTGTATTTGGGGACCTGGCTAAATCATGGGACTAGAGAGGTTGCGGCTGTTTCCATTTTGTTTGCTAGGTTAATGTGCAAACTGGAAATAAGGTTATTCATGCATGGTAGTAATTAATATCACACGAACGCCAAAACACAACGTATTACTGAGTTTTGTCTATATTTTACGTATTTTCATTTAAGATAAGGGACCCGATGCTGCATCCAAGTTAGCGAATGTTAGCAGTTCGCTAGCATTTAACGCAACCGAACGTTAAGCTAATGTCCGGGTTGCTCGTTGCTAAATGACACAAGTTTAAGCGCTGGACAACACTGTTTGCGATTTATGTTGACTCGTTGCAGCTTTTGTTTCTTGGGGGTTAACGACGGGGATCACGGGCGGCTCTTCTTTCAATGGTTTAAGGCATTTAATTTGGCTAAGCTAACGTTAGCTGTTCGTGTGCACAGCAGACTGATTAGAAACGGTCCCAAACAGGAACTGCAGCAGCTTTCACGTGAGAGTGAAGCTATCACACTAAAGTTAGAACTTCTTTCAATCACTTTGGCACACACATGTGACAATGTTTCACAGACGGTTCAGGGAAAAAGTGTATTAATACAACAACATGCTGTAAATGTCTGTATTCCTTCATGTACAAAAATTACTTGTAACGGTCTGGCTGATATTTTTCCACTTACACGTCTAATTTAACAATTTCTTTGTTTCGCAGGTACCTGCTATACCATATTTGACCTTGGATTCCGCTTTGACGTGGCATGGTAAGCAATCTTGGCATAAAGCCAGTGTATGCAGGCTAATAACCATGATTGGGGTAACTTCTTGACGAAACAGTAATTGTTTAATTCCAGCGCAGACCTCCACAGCTCCTAGTAATGTTTTTAATTCTCTCACCTGGCAGAATTTGAAAGGAAACAATTTCTACTGATATTTTAACTTGGTCTGAAATAGAACTACAAGCTTAGTCCATACAGTTAAAAAGTTAACTGAAAGTTGTTTTAAAGGGCAAGTAGTTTGTTGATTGATTCTTTGCTTGTCATTTTCAAGCAAAGTTGTCTAAACTTACTAAAAAGAGGATTTCTTGCTTTTTTGTCATGTGTGATAATTGATGGAATATAATTTGTACTATTTTTAAAAATCATGCTAAGAAGAAAATAATCATTAGTTGTAGCACTAACTTGAAGTCAGTCTACTTTTTCAGTTCAATGATTTGAGCCTTTCTGACACGGTTCCTTCGCAGAAAAGTAGATGTTGAAATTTGGGGTTGTTTAAAAGTAGAACTAAACACACTAATACTGAAGGAACAAAACTACACTGACATTTCCTAGATTGCACAATTGTGAGAATACTTCAATACAGCAAATAATAGTTTCAGCGTGTTCAGGATTGCACAGTGTAATTGCTTTTGATCTTGCTGTTATAGATTCAGGGCCTGCCCTTCTTTTTGAGAGGGTGGCACTAATCTGTTCTCACATGAATGAAAAGTCAACTGTTTTATTCAATGAAAGTTTAAAAGACAAAGGAGAAAATAAGTAATTTTGCCTGCAAAATGTTACGTGGTATAACAGTCTGAGCCTGTTAGTGAAAAGAAGAAGCACTTTTTATGGATGCAATTTTGACCGGTGTAATCGGCCTGAAGGTATATATCGCAACCAGTTCACAGCTGCCGGCTGAAGCCATCCACTGCACAGATTCCAAAACCTTTTGTACCGGCTAGTCATTTCGACACCAAAATATGTGAAAATTACCAGAAATTACCCATTAACTAAACTATTGTGCATTTAGTTGTAAAAGAATAATGTAGTAGTCACTGTCTTGTTGGCCCTGGTTTCCAGTACAGGAAGCACATTAGTGGTCACTTTTGGCAACATTGTAATTATGTGTATTGTTTTATTTCAACTGAAGTCATTTCAGGCAAATATATTGCTCATTGTGACTAAATTAGTAGGGCTGTACACTGTTGAATATGTTGCACAGTAAATTGTATCTTGGACTGTGATTTATAACATATTTTAAGTGAACTGTAAGGTGGCCATGAGAGCTGAAAACAAAATGGAAGCAAGTGAAGAAATCCTCTTTACCACTTTGACAACACACACTGAAATTAAAACAAATGAGACATGAATGTTTTGCTCCTTGTACATACTTTTCCTTATAAAACATAGTCTTCATCAGCTGTGCCTCTTTTATTGCAGGTTCCTGACAGAGACTTCTCCTTTCATGTGGGCCAGTCTGGGCATTGGCTTGGCCATCTCTCTGTCTGTGGTGGGAGCAGCCTGGTGAGTACCCAACAACAAGGAACGCAGTTTGAAGTGGTTATTTTGAATGCATAAGCCAGAGGTGGTGGTGGTGCTTGAATTTCAAAATGCCAAAATAATTTCCTATTTCTTGAAACACTCAGGAAAGTGGATCTTGTGTAAATGGGAAACTGGGAAATCTTAGCAAAATAGGAACACACTACGCATCTCTTGGATGGAGCTAAATTTAAATGAATCAAAAGATACCCCCAGTTACACTCATATGACTTTATAACAACACTTGATAAGAGATGCAACAATTAATTGATTAGTTGGCAACTGTTAAAGTAATTGTCCACTATTGATAATCAATGATTCGGTTTGAGTAATTTAAGAACAAAAGTCAAAATTCTTTAATTCCAGTGTCTAAAATATAAATATTTTTAGGTTTCTTTACTTCTCTATGACAATAAACTGAATATCTTTTGGGTTGTGGATATGGCTGAGCTATAAAACAGTAATGATAATTATTGCTAGGGCTGCACAATTATTTGAATATTGATCACAATTACGTTTTTAGCTTCCCACAATTAAATGAACATGATCAACTGCGTTATTGCCGTTTAAAATGCGTGCCCCGCTCTTGGAAAACCCTGCTGCGTATCAAATCATCACTTCCTAAACTTATGGTGCTTTCAGACCAACTGCGAATTTTTGCCTAGCAACGCTTTCCTCGCGTGAGTACATTCGCTGCAAGTGTTCACACACAACGCGAGAAGGCGATTTTAACGCAATAACGTGAATAAACACTTGCCATTATTACAGCTTTATGAACCCAAAGTAAACATTTTGCTGTGATTAAATACCAATAAACAGATCAAAATGATGCCGAAATAACTACAATATGATGCAGTTTTGTTAAACGTATGAATTCATGCTTTGTCAGGTCTGTCAACGAGACAGCAGGACAACAACTTCTAAAATGTTTTTTTTCTGAATGGAGTTTGGATCGATCAGGGCTATGCTATGCTAACTTGGTCCCAGTAAAGTACAACAATAGCCTGACTAAAGTGACATACACATGTTTTCTGAACTCACCAGGTAGTTCAGACTCCATGCTTTCTTTTCTTTCAGCAATACCCAGTTTTGTTTTATAAATATGAAGTAGTGGCAACCAACACTAACAACACTGGAACTGGATATGCACGAAATCTAGCTGGTGAGAAGCTCGAGTGAGGAAAAACAGTCACAAGCTAATTTAATAAAAGCAGTTTACCCTGAGCTCCTCCCTCGAGCAAACTGTGTAGTTGCAAGCAAAGTCCAGCCCGACCACAGGTGTTTATTTGTCCGAAAGCTGGAGCGCCGCTCCCTGCTCCTCTATCCCAAGTTTAGCAGCTCTCAGTCAGCCTGCAGATTTTCAATCACCCGCTCTGCCTGGCCCTCTCCACACATCGCTCTGAAGCTGCCTGTGATGTACGGATAGTCTCAACGTTGATAGGCTATCGCGACTCAGCGTACGAATTTCTCACTTGAATTGAAAATATTCAACTTATGTGAATTCCTCCGCATTGCCTATGCTTTGCCTTTGCGTTGCCGGCACCACCCCCTCACGATGCTTTGCGCCACCCTACAGGAAATCGTGGCTCTACGCGTCTTTGCATTGACTTTGTAGGTAAACTCAGCGCTCCGAACGCTCACTTTGCTTTGGTCTGAAAGCACCATTACAGCCAAGGGGGCGATTTGGCTGCGCGCACACTTTGGAGCCTGTCAGACGCATGCTCACACGCATTATTAAAACAACACTTATGGACACTACACCGATTGTTATTTCGGCGTAGTAAATTGTTTCATTGCTGTTAGACAATCAGTTTTTTCTATCAGTGCCATGGATGATGATATAGGGCTGGGTTAGTGACCATCCGTTGTACACTACTTTTCTAAATGCATTCTGGGATACATTAAGTGGAGTATATAGGGTATATATTGATAATTCTCGCTATACATTCGGACAGCACTACAAAATGGTGAGCTCACTATATAGTCCACTATATAGTGAGTAGTGGGTTGATTTCGGACACAGCCATAGAGAATCTGGTCAATTTTCAAAATAAAACACCATGTGCATACTCCCGATCATAAATCAACAAACACACTTAAAACAGACATAAAAAGAACCATCTATCTATATTGCCTACTTAATCATAGAAGAGGCATAAAAATCAAGCAATGATTACCAAGTCAATAAAATCTAAACATGTCAGCAAAATCAGGCAGGCGTTCTGATTCTGAAATGCTCCCTGTGGGATGTGCAGTCTGCAGACAACTGAACAAAACCGGGTCACAGAGAGCTCTTGCTAGTAAGCAGAGTATTGAACACTGATCAACATTTTGCAGCATTTTCTAACATTTCAGAGACTGGACAACTAATCAATTAATCTTGATGAGCTTTATTTTTACATTTAGTGAGGGCCTGCAAACTGATACTTTTTTACACCAAACAACGGCAACAAAAGAGGCTTGACCAGCTTGATGTTGGTATCTTGTGACGTAAAACAAACGTTTCGGGTAGCGACAGTACTTTGAAATAACCTTGAAGGGTAAAGAGTTTCTGGACCTTATTGTCTCCTTACTTTTCAGACATTTTCAGTTACTGTAGGTTAGCTGCTAACTACTTCTTCATGGAGTTAACAGCTAAGCTGCTCGCTGGTCTTCAAATTCCCTGGTTGTGGGTTGCACACATAACAGGTCATTAAAAGATCACATCCATGTCCCATACAGCGAAAGGAATAACAGCAACAATATTCCCGCCTTGGCTATACGAAAGGGGCAAGTGATTCAGCAGAAGTACCTTGTTTCAAGTGTTCCCCATCCACAAGTATCCTACAAATGAATTTTTGGGTTTTGTGTGAGCTGCCTGCTTGTTTTGCATTTTGTTATATCCATTTAGTATTTTTTACTGTACCCCTATAATGGATCACATATTGGTGATCAGACTGTAAAGAGGGGTACTGTGGGGTGTTTTGATTTTGTGCAAAAAAAACAAAACTTCAGTTATCAGACGCTTATAAGTTCCATTATCTGCTAGAAGCATTGACTTTGTATCAGATAATTATGATACTTAGATGATAAATAGGCCTATCAAACAGTTGTTGGTTACATCTCAAAATAAGTAGTTTGTCACACAAAAATGAACTGCAGTCCTGTAATGAGTGTTTTCAAAATAGTTGCAGGGAATAAAATGTAAATAAGTAGTTTTTGGCTATGCTTCTTGTTAATCCTTTCTCATCACCTGGTAGTTTTCAAGTTATAGATGATGTTGTGCTGATTGTTTGTTTTTTGTTTTCCAGGGGGATCTACATCACTGGTTCAAGTATCATTGGCGGTGGTGTCAAGGCGCCACGAATCAAAACCAAGAATTTAGTCAGGTAGGGTCATTCAAGATTAAAAATGTTCAGTTCCATTCTGTCCAGTTCTCTTATTTCATATTTCTGTTTTTTATTTACTTTTATTTATAGTTATGTAATTTTGCCTTTTTATTGTACTTGTGTCTACCTATTAGTCCTTTGCGATTTATGTGAAGTAGCTGCTGTTCCACTGCAATTTCCCTTTGTGATTATTTAAGCACCTTCTATCTTGAAACCTATAGGTATAGCATTATCCAGTTGAACGTACTTGAATATTGCTGCTTTACGAAGAAGTTTGTAATTATATTCCTCGTGGAGAATTGTTGGAGTCATTTAATATCAGAAAGCCATATCAAAACCTCTGAATACTCAAATTAAAGCTGCAGCTATTATTATTAGACTACAAACTTTCATTTTGATGTACAACCTTGTGTTTTACGCATCTACACAATCTGTTTACTGCATTCCAAATGAATACACAAAAATCACTCAAACTAGATAAATGCTGAATCCTGCTCTCATGGGCTTTCCCAAACCTTCATAGCCAGTGAAGTGGCTGTTTCACCAAGCCTTCATGACCACTGTTAGTAACTGTTCCTCCACATCAGCACTTTGTGTAGTGTGAGAAAAAGCTGGCAATTTAAAACCCAATAAGTTCTCTTACTTTGTTTCTGTTTTTATGTCTCTCTCTAGCATCATCTTCTGTGAAGCTGTAGCCATCTATGGGATCATCATGGCCATTGTAATCAGCAACATGGCTGAGGTAAGCAATAAGCATTTCTGTTCACGATCCATATTGTCTTTAGAGGGGATTTCAAACAGGCGCACTGTGCAGGGAACAGTGCGGCCATACTCTAAGAAATAATCTCTTTCATCTTATAGAACTTCAGTGGAACAACCCCGGAGACCATCGGGGCAAGGAACTACCAAGCTGGTAAGAAAACAGACATAAAGCAGTGCATAAAAATCTACTCCCAAAAACATCAACAATTTTAGCATTACTGTATTCAATGGAAATTTTTCTCATTTTTTACACACATGATTTTAATGTAGCGCAGGGACGTCCCTCTCTAATTTCAAGAAGCTCTTGAAAACTCATCTCTTCCGAGAACACTTCCTCTTATAACACCTCTAACTAACTAACCTCTAACATGCACTTCCTGTGCTCTTCTTATTCTATCCCTACAATTATCTTGGATTGACTGCACTTTTTGTTCTGATTGCACTTTCTGTTAACTCTTATTTCCTTCCCTAGGTATTTACCCATTGATGTGATATGTACTATGAGCTCTTACTAGTATTTACTGCCACTCTTACTAGTATGTATTGTCAGTTGTAGATCTATATTTGATGCTCTGTTGATACTTGTAAGTTGTTCCTCAAATGTAAGTCGCTTTGGATAAAAGCGTCTGCCAAATGAGTAAATGTAAATGAATTAAGCTTCCAGCTTGGGAAAGGTTCTGTTATAATATGACAGTCTGGTACCAAGTTAAAGAGTCTGGTATATATGTTATACTAACACTTAGGGTTGAAACCCTAAGTTGGAAAAGTTGGAAAATCTAAAGATATTTAGACTGAATGCTGCAAATAAGTGTGAAATATGGATTGCTCAATGCATTTTAACAATGAAATGAATGTCAACAGATCTATTAACATGAGTGGATCCCAAATTTAGTTCACCCTTAATGATAGACACAGAGAGCTGGTAGTACAATTCAAAGTGATGTGCATTTTAAGATGCTTTAAAATCAACTCTTCTCATTTCCATTTTGATCTTCTCATTTTTTGGAGGTCTCTGACTCATTTGTTTTCCATCCTACTAGGTTACTCCATGTTTGGAGCTGGTCTGACTGTGGGCTTTTCCAACCTCTTCTGTGGCATCTGTGTTGGCATTGTGGGCAGTGGAGCAGCGCTGGCAGACGCCCCAGAACGCCAGCCTCTTCGTGAAGATCCTCATTGTGGAAATCTTTGGCAGTGCTATTGGCCTGTTTGGTGTCATTGTAGCCATTCTGCAGGTGAATGAGACAGACTGCTTTTTTTCCATGTCTTCACATAAAGAGTGTGAGAAATGTCATTACAAAGAGAGGAATTATTTCCACAAAGGTCTAGATGGTGCCGCGTTGTGTGGATGTGATGATTGTATGTTTGTATATTTGAAAATCTGTAATCACTGGTTTCATTGTTTTCTCCCTCAGACATCGAAAGTAAAGATGGGCGACTAGAAGACACGTTCACACGCTGAGAAGATAAAAAGACAGTGCTGGAAAATGAGATGGATTATTGTGTACATACATCGTAAATTATTTAAATGTCTCTATTTGCCTGGTATTGTTTTTAACCATCATTCATGCAAGAGTGGTACGAGTACTCCCTGCTGTCTTGTCTCAAGAGAAACATGAATGTTGAATAAGACGACTGGTGGGGAAAAAAAATCACCAGATGCCAGTGTTTCGTGTGCATTTCTTGCCCCTGAAATAAATGAGTGAACCCTGTATCTCTCCAGCAGTTCAGCTTGATGGCTAGTACATGCAGAGTTTACATGTTTTAAAGGATTTTAGATGTTTCCTAACACCAGCCAGCCTGTAGTCTTGAGAGCTGTGATGGCTGGATCAGTTGCAGCTGAATTGCAGCTCATACAAGTTGGGGCAGAATATATATATATATATAGTCCACTCTTTGATGAATGATGAGTTAAAAATTACACTGGAGTAAGTGAAAATATTTGTGTGTGTGTGTATGCTGGACATGTGATCTTTTTTTTTTCTTTCTGTGAAGCATGAGGGTGTTTACCATTATGTTTATTACTGTAGCCTGGTCTGTCAATTTTGGGTTTAACTGTTCTTTGCTAATAAGCAAGTGGTCCTTAATCCATGCGGTTTCCCAAACACAGTATTGGTTAGGCCTCCTGCTGTAGAAGTGACACATAATCTACAGGGTTTTGAATTAAAGTACTGATCTGGAATAATTAGTAAGTTTACTGGACAGCCAGATATACTCTTTGGGAGGCCAAATAGTCAGGTCACTGCAGCAAATCTGCTCTAAATTGTCCGTCATAACCTAACTTCCCAAAAATGTTATGGAACAAGGATGTCTGTTTTTTAAACCCATGAACCTGCTGAACATGGCTGCCAGCCATAACTTGTTTTTCATGGTAGCATTGTCAACTTTTTGAGTTTTAACCAGGTTGTGAACCTTTTCAGTTGGTTCAGTTGGTTGGATTGGACATGAAAGTGGATTGTTCAGTGTTTACTATAAGGAAGGAAAAGACTGAGGATGGCCAGATTACTGTACTTTCAAGAAGGCCCTTGTCCAAAGCGGCTTTTAGGAAACCTAACGTGTCAGACAAAATTGCTTACCCCTTTTGTCAAGTCATTATTGAACCTTATATTACCTTAGACCAGGAGGAGGAATATATTTTAAAGAGCGCCTCAGTTACTAGTATTAGCTTTAGAGTAGTAACTGTTAATATTTGTTGTATTATTACCGTCATTGTAGTAGAGGTCTACATCCTTGGTGATCTGGCTCCCAAAATTCTGGGGAACTGGACTCAATTAAAGAACCATACAGTTTAAAAAAAAAAATTGTATTCACACATCTTTATACTTGTACATCTTAACATGTTTAAGTCTGTTATTTTTAACATTCCTTAAAGAAGTTTAAAGCTTAGTCCTCTAGCGTTTTTGCTATTTCTTGTTGATGCCGACTTGTAAATGAGGTGGAAACCTTTTGGCGGACAGAAGAGTTGATGTGGGCACCGAGTGGAAAATGCTTGGATGGAAACACATTTGGTAGCACTTTTTGTTCTTGATGCATCATTCCACAAGTTCAGATGACAGACCGGACAATTGTGAATCGTCTCAGATCTTTTCTGTAATCCCCCCACTACCACCACCACCCTCTTGTGGAGTTGTGAATGAGTGTAATTATTGAATCTTGACTTGGGGAAACTGCATTGTCTTTAATATATCCAGACCTGGCCTCCCAAAAGGTGTCTTAAACTGCAAGATCGACTTTGCCAATTCGGATGGTTTTATAATGAAGCCAAGCTGTAACTCAAAGATTCCTTTGGTAAACCAGGCTCTGCACCAAACCCTAGGCTTTCAGTAAGTGTAGTTGGTACCGTGTGTGCATTATGTTGATGTGATGGTGATTGGAAAATAACTCACTGTTTTTGACATTGTGTATAATAACAAAAACAGACCGTCCTTCTGGCTTCATAAATGTTCTTGAGAGAATAAAATGGTCCAATCAAGATGTTTAGATTTGTTTCTGATTCATACCCATGTTCATGTTGTGGAGTTTTCAGTCCTATATAGCCAAGTGTCCAAGCGTAAACAATTCTGCTGTTTGAAATGGGATCTGTGTGTGACCCAGGGCCCTGACGTTTGTCTTGCTTCCTGCAGTGTCTAATTGCTTCCAGTAGATGGAGCAGAAAACCACAACATCTGTCCTACTGATTAAAACTGGCTCTACTCACTAAAAGCTCAGTTGAAACAATTGAACTCCCATCCCCATTCAACATAATATTCATTTGTTGACTGGTGTAGCTGTTAACCTCGATTATAGTGTAAAACTGAATAAAACAGCACAGCGTCAGTGCTGACTTATTAAAAATCCTATCTTTGTGTCTGAATGTGGTCATTACACTTCTCCTCTATTGTCCATTTACAGTCGACTGCATAAGATCTCCTCATATCCACTAATAAAAAAACATTTGTGAATATCCGTGTGATGCCAGGTGTTTTAGAACCATATTATGTTGATCCCAAGTGACTAATGGCTTATACCAACGTTAAAGTGACCATGCAAAACAAGACAATCTAAAATAAAGTTAAAAATCTAATACACAAATTCAAAATAAATAACTTAAAACCCCCATGGTCAGTTTGTTGACTAACTATAAAGGGGCAGCAACCCTTTAAAATATGGTCATCAAAATAAGGACACAATCCTGTAAATCCATCTACATTTAAATACAAACTAAAGTAGACTTAGCATTTTTTATGTCTGTGTATTTTCTGTTTTTTTAACTAATGCCAAACCATGTTTTATGAATGTTATTTTGATGCCACATGTAGTGGATTTTACATTAACACCAAATAACTAATGGCTTACTCCCAGACCATGCAAAACAATCTGCATAATCTAAAATCAAAATGAGTATGATAAACAAAAAGACAAAAAGTGTCTTAATGAACCAAGACCATGTGACCAATTAGTCAACTAACTGAGTAAAAAGGAGCAAGTAAAAAATGTCACAGAAACAGCCTATAACATACGGCTGCTTTAAGTAGAAAGAAAACACTAAATCTCTTAATCTAATTTTATACATTTTAATCTGAGATTAAAATGTATTCGGTTGGGTTATCCTGTTTATGTCTGCTATATTTAGACAAATGTATCTTCCCTCTTGAAGCACTTTGTAACATTTGTGTACATGGATACACCATTATTTAGACAATCTTTAATAGAGACTAAAACAAATTTGCAATACCAGAAAAAAACAAATAGAGCCAAAGTGTCTAAGTGGACCAAGCTCATAATGATGAGTCCACAAACTAAGTAAGAGGGAGCAACCATACAAACCTTTAAAATGTAAAAAAAAAGAGAGAAAAGTTAAAAATAGCATGCGTTCTGCTTATTTAGCCATTTTTAAATTTTCTAACTGCCTTGTGAAACGCTTTGTAAGATCTATTAGGAAGTACATTATACATTAAATGTATTATTATCATTTAAAAGTGATATTATTTTCTCAATTATGTCTTCGTGTGTAGATTTCCGAGAGGAAGTAGATAATGGAATTACCATTCCCCTTCTTGTATCAGATGAGCTGAATAAAATAGAGAGCGAGTTTATGGACCATCCGGGACTCCGTAGGCAGCAGGAGGAGCGAAGGGACCTGCTCGCTGCCAGCCTGAGAGCATCCTTTTCTTTGCTTTCTTATCATCCTCACCAAAACACAGCGGGATGACGGAAAACCATGAGGATATCATCTCTCTACTCACCGGTCTGCGGTAGAACATCGTTACGGGTTACGTTAGCCGTTTGGCTAGCGTAATGCTATACAACATGAGGCTGTTCTCCTGATGAAGAGCACACAAAAAAACCTGTCTGTGGAAACGGAAAGAATATAGTTATTCCTAGCAGGGAGAGCTGGGCTGACCCTCTAGCTTTTAGTGGGGGGATTTGTTTGTTTTTTGCACGTTTGCAACAATTTTTGGCAATCAAAAAAGCTCATTGACAGTTTTTTTTTATGACTCTTTCCTCCCGGCTGATGTGGATGAAGGCATTGGTGCTCCAGTGAAGATGATGCTCAGATAGAAGTGCTCGCTTGACAACATCAAGGTAGGTGCTGTATCTTCCTCCTGGGACGCATTGTTTCATTCAGCATCGCATGCACGCTTTCCTTTGTTTCCACCCAGCCTCCATACGTTTATCCTGCCATCCTGCAACCTTCGGCTTATATTTAAGCAGTGGATGTTGTGGGAATATGAGCGCATGCACTGCCCCTACCCCTCTTTTGTTATCACGCACATTTCCTCAAACTAGCAGCATCTGTACACCCGCCATACTAGGCTTCACTCAGTCTCCCTGCACTGTTCCTCCACAGAAAATGAACCATCCCACCCCATACAGACTGCTGAGGGGAATGTTCAGCCATGCATTTTGGTTCAATTTGGAGCTTTTAAAGCTCTTAAAATTCACTTTTTACTACGGCTCTCCGACATTGTTGGCACTATTCCCACCCCCAAATTTTAAATAAAGGATGCAAAGTGTATGGGCTACGGCATCTCTCGTCTCATGGTCTGTTCACAGCACACTAAGGGCAAAGAGCACCAGTGTGCACAGCCAGCATGAGAGAGGAAGAAGAAAAGGAAGAAGTGGAGGAGGCTCCTTCATCACAACGCTTAACCGAACCAGGCTTTTACACAGAAGCTCTTTACATAGACTTAATCCAATCTGACATCTCTCTCATTTGTGACACGAATATCTTTTTAGGGCTATAGCAGCTATAGAAGCAAGTGGACTGGAACTACAACGCTTTGTGCTCTAACTAAGTTATCCTGTGCAGAGTGACCTTTGGTGTAGTGACTTTCATCCAGTTATAATTTTATTTTTGATGCTGTATTCTCCAAAATATTTGATCTTGTCATGTTAAGGCCATGCCTTATATTTTGGAGAGCTATTTAGTGAGTTTTGAATTTCAATTCAGTGTTAAAGGTTGAAGAGTTCCTGGTCTGCTGATACGTTTCTGGATTAATTGTTAATAAAATGTCATAAAATAAGGAAAAATTTCCATAATGACTTCAAGCCAAAGAGGATGTTATCAAGTTTCTTGTTTTGTTTGACCAACAGTCCAAATCCTAAAGCGGTTCAGTTAACTATCACATGAAACAACAAAAAATCAGAAAATATTCACAACATAGGTCTGGAATATGGGAGAGTTTGGTACTTGCTTACTTGAACAACTAAAGTGATTGATAAATGAGTAACCATCAAAAAACCATACTGTTACACAATAATCATTTATTCAACTCAATGAAAGAGTAAATAATTCTGATTTTTTACGTGTCTGTATGGACTCTGTGTAACAAATGCAGCCTGGAAGTTAGTTTCCCACTAAACAAACCAATTTCAACTCAAGGACTTCTGGAGCTTTTGACTGTATCACACTCTCCTCACTGGTAGATTGTGTCTGCTCATTTGCATGCTATGAGAGGTCTTTTCTAATCAAGACATTTTGGAAAAGCAGGCGTAAATAATAACATAAATGACAGCTGAATCCCATTTAGCTGCTTCAGTTTTCCTATAATGACAAATCAAACGGTCAGCTGTGAAGCGGGCCTATTGGGTAGATTTTAAGTCAACATGGGTAAGAAGTCATGCTAGAGGTGTTCAGAATCACGCTGAAAAACATCTACAGTAAACTCAATATGCTGATGAGGACTGTGTGATACAGTTGACAGCTCCAGAACAAGTTGCTAAGTGGACCTTGAGTGAGCGTTGTTTTGTCAAGTGTTGTTTCTAAGGGCCAGAAAGAACTGTCTGTCTAGCTTAAGTCTCACATCATTTTCAGTAAACCAGTTCAGTAACACAGAGCACATATCTTAGTCAGGTTCGGTTCACTCATGTGCAGTGATATTTCAGAAATGTTTTTTTGGCCATCTGCTATGAAAACCCGTGTTATCTGTGACTTGACTCCAGGCTTAGATCAGAGATCAGATAGCAGAGAGGTGGTTATGGCAGCAGGCTGTGTAATAAAAGGCGGCAGGTGTTTTTTTTTTAATTCATGTTTTTGTTTTGGTTCATTTTTATTACTGTGTGTCGTGTGTGTGTGTGTGTGTGTGGTGGAGGATCTTCCTGCAGGTGTACAGGTGTAACTGTTTTCTGTTGATTGGTTGTCACATGATGTGTCCTTTTTTAAAAAGAGAGCTTCCTGCTGTGAAACACTCTCTGATGGCGATAAAATGCATAACACTTGAGGTGTTTAATTTGTTGTTTCTGTCCTCACTGCTGCCTTATTGTCCTGATTTTGTTTTTTAGGAATACACACGTGGGTGGCAGGTTGGTCTCTGTGGTTAATCAGGTTATCCTGGAACCAGAAAGTCACAGGTTCAGTCAGGGTTGCACCAGCTATTTGTTAAGCCCTTACTACATTTGTGTGTAAAGTCCTTCCTATATACGTTATCCATAGCTAGGAAAGTTTTGTAAAGTACACAGGAAGTCACCTTGCCTTGGCCTCACAAACTGTCACAGAACTGCCAAAACTAAGTTTTAGAGTTTCTAGTGATGTATCAAACCTAACTGCCAATTTTTTGTAGACGCAGATGTGACTTTGTTTTATATGTGAAGAAATATGTATTTCAGTGTTGGGTGTACTAACGCACTATCCGATTAGTCATTTAGACTAATGTTATTAGCATAATGTTTGAGGTATATTGTGTCATTTCTGTGAAATGTAATTTAAACCTTCCTAGTTGGAACCTGTGTCAGGTCAGATAGATACTGTATATTAGCGGGCTAGTCAGTTAGCTCAGTTAGCTATGCAACAGTGATGTGTAATTCTCCACTTCTCCAAACATTGATTTTAATAACTCGGTAAATTTTTTGCTGCTCTGGCTCTGATTTGATTGTGTCTGTGTTTCGAGAGTAGATACACAACAAAAACACATTTTTAAGCTTGTACCAGTGCTATTTATTTTATAAACCTAAAGCTGCTCTTGAGCGTCATGGTGGTTCAGTGGATAGCACTGTCACCTCACAGCAAGAAGGTTGTGGGTTCAAATCCCGGTTGTCCCGGCCTTTTCAGGCTAGGTTAATTGGTGTCTCTAAATTGTCCTTAGGTGTGAATGTGAGTGTGAGTGGTTGTGCGATGGACTGGCGACCTGTCCAGGGTGTACCCCGCCTTTCGCCCTATGCCAGCTGGGATAGGCTCCAGCCCCCCCGCAACCCTGTACGCAGGATAAGCGGTTGACGATGGATGAAATCTGCTCTGACTGAGGGTTTATATATCTTTATGATAAGAGAAATAACTTGGGACACCCTGTAAAAATGTGCTTCCAGCCAAAAAAATTCTCCTCTGTGCTGCAGCCTAGCTTGGTTGACTGGAGCATGTTATATCACTGTTGAGTGTTCGGATCAGCTTTGTGAAAACTATCATCAGGCCCTCCCCACTCATTTCTCCTCTGTCCAGTCCGGCAGAGGGGAAGGTACCACTGTAGATTAACTTGCTTCCATCTTCATTGGAGCTCAGTAAAAAAACAAACAGCGTGTTTCACATTGGTTTCCTCAGCTTCATTCTTTCTTCTCACCTTGCCGGTCGTGACAGTCAGAGCAGCAGCGGCTGCTACAGATTCTTCTGATCGCTCTTTCGTGTTGGGATTTGTTGTCATGGGAACTGTGTGTGTGTGTGTGTGTGTGTGTGTGTGTGTGTGTCTAAGTGTCTTTTATTGTCTACATTGATTCACTTTTTCTTTTCTTTAGGTTCTGAAGTAAAGGTAAAACTAACATCTTCACATCATTACTACAGTATTCTAATATATATAGAGATGTCCCAAACTATTCGTAAGTATTCATGCCAATCTGGGCATATTTTAATGGATCACTATTGGCTAAAATAAAGCTGATCCTTTTTTACTGTACTGTGTTTGTCCTCCTCAGACTGCTCTCCTTTCCATAAGCTGGCTTTACAGTGTGAACGTTTGCTGCATATTGTGAGTAAAAATTGTGTATGGATGTTAGCCTACTAATAATTAAAGACTGGCCAGTTATTCTGAGTTTAGACACTGAGGTTGACAAAATGCACAGATTCGCTAAGCTCTCGCACTAATTATCACGAGCAGTGTACAGAAGATTCAGGTAGTAGCTTCTCCCTTACTTGGTGCTGACCTTTGGTTTCACCTGTCAGAATGACAGATGTCGCAGGTGGTAGGTCATATCAGCTGTCACTAGTTAATGTAAATCCAGCAAGTAAGCTAAATCAATTCTATTCTATGCTATTCTAAGTGTCAGAGCAAGGCAGTTAACACTGCCCACACATAATAACACATTGTTATTATTTTGTAGAGTTTGGCGACCCCACATAATTCCAAACATAGCTCCACCCAGCTTCAGTCTAGAGGTCTAATCAGCTGAGCAGTGGACCTGTGGGGCGCCCCTGTGGCTCTAGGGGTTAATATAACAATGAACTGCAACGTCCCCAGTTTTGAATCCGCCTCAGACTTTTCTTGTGTCTCTCTTTCTGCAATACTTTTTTTGTCATGTCTCCTTTATTAGCATCTAATAAAGGGCACAAAATGCTCCCCATCCCTACAGGGGGGGACAGGGCTGTTTTAAAGAAATGCTTGGCTGGTTGCCTTGCAACCTCACTGTCTTTGTGCAAATCTGAAATAACCTGCTGCTGGCTGTAGCTTTATATTTAACGGACAGACAGAGTGGTATGGATCTTCTGATCTAACTTTTGGAAAGAAAGCAAATAAGCTCAAAATGTCAACTACTTTTTTAAGGTACTCAGGTTGTCTTATTGCAGACTATTGCTGACTTCTTCCCAGACAAAGGAACAATAAGTAAAGCATAATGCAACAGCCCCAGATTAGATAACTTATCAGGTACAGGATCAAATGTTAATACCATGTGTAAAAGTTGTAGAGTATGTCAGACTAGCCCGCTAGTTAGTAAGAACAGATTTACCCTTATTACCCTTCAGTCTCACCGTTTTAAGATTTATCTTTTTTTTTTTTAGTCTACCTTTCTATTCCACAGATACTTGGATACATGCTTTTTCCTTTCTCACTTAAAAAGAATAAACACACCTTTTCAAACTCCAGCAGTTCACTTAATAGAGTTGCAAAAAATAGCACTGAAGGACACAGGTTGATTAAACCGTTGAAAGCATAATTGGACGGTAGTGGCCTTAAGCCTAATGTCCCACTGATGTGTTAAGCCAAAAAAAACCTCACCAAATCCTCATCTCACTCCCTCTACCCACAATCCTTCTCCCAGTGAAGCCTTCCTTCCGCTGAAACACTTCATTTATTTCTTTGCTTCGTTGCCAAATGAGCAGCTGGATCAGTGAGAGAGAGAGAGGGAGACATAGAGAGAGAGAGAGCAGAGAGAGAGAGAGAGAGATGATGTTTCCTCTGTAGTCTATGGATTGTAGCAGACGGGACTTTGTTGTATTTGCATAAGGCGTGTGCAGCCTGCATGCTGAGAAACGGCAGACGCTACACTGGAGGAGAATTCCTCGAATGGCTTTCCACCCTTGACTTAACGTGATGATACTTTCCCAGTGTCAGGAGTGCCATCAAATACCTTTCCATACCGCAATGTCTCATTGATTTCATCTGTTTCTTGTCAGTTCTGTCTGGCAAAACAAATTTACCAGAAACGGGGAAGGGAGTGGGACCTTTTAAAACAAAGCATGGCATAAAGCAGAAAGAAGAGCAGAGAGGCAATGTGATATCAGACATTTAACCAGTCCAACCTCCTTCAGATCAGAGACAGCTGAGAGGCAATTTAATATCCGCATGGGCAGAGCTGAGTAGAGAAGGGTTGAGTACAGAGAACACTGGAGTTTTGTTCTGATTAGGTCTGCTTTTACTCTCTCTTCTTCTGTTCTGCCTCCCTCCACTCAGCTCCTTTCATATTTTCTCTTTCCTTTTTTGCTCCGTTCTGTTTTAGTTTGATGTCTGTGTATCCATAGTAAAATAGAGAGGGGTTTCAGACACAGAACCAGTTAGTAAGATATTATATTAACAGGTAGAAGCATTATAGCATTTTTAGTCTTGAATGTTCACTATTTTTTTCCAAAAAACTAAGATGGTGAACATTGTAAACTTTATACCAGATTAAAATCTGGGTATTAGCATTGTGAGCATGTTCGATTAGATTATATTCAACTTTATTGTCACTGCAATGTACTGTACTACGAGAACGAAATGCAGTTTAGCATCTTACCAGAAGTGTACAATAAAAGTGCAAATGAGGTAATGAATAGAATACTATATGGTACAGTAGTGGGAGATATGAATATGCTAAGATATATACATTATGATCATGTGCAGTAGCTATAGTAGGCAAAATATATACTATATATTGCAAGATATGGTAATAGTGAGACAACAGAGGTGGGGATATGATGAATATTGCTTTTCTAAATGGGAAAGCTTTGCAAATATTTCATCTCTGATGCTTAAACATTCACAAAACAGTGGAGCAGCATGATTTGGAGAAACAGTCATATTGAATTATTGTGGAGAATTTTGTGATTTGCTTGCACAATTATCAAGGAATGTGTGAAATACTGTTAAATTTGAAATGTTTATTTCTCTACTTGAACAAAGTTAAACAATAACAAGTAAAACAGATGTAAAGCAGAACAAGCGGAGCGTGTTGCTTTACGGAGGAGGCGGCTAGAAGCAGCAAATATTAGAACACTGGCAATGCAGAGTGTCTGTTCACAACCTGGAGGAGGAACTGTACATGAGTGTATTGTATAACAAGTATAATGTTTCGTTAATAGGTTACTAAGGGCTGGGCGATACGGCCAAAAATGTTATCACGATAAAAACATTTCATATCATTCGATATCGATAGTTATCACAATAGATGTCAAATCATTATCTCTAGCTGATTTTTGCTGAATAAAAATTGAAGGGCCACATGGTTAATTGTGTGGTTAAACATTTCTTTATGGTCAGAACGTGACAAAGACTTTCTGCCAAACAGTGGATTGCTTCACAAATCTGAGGTAGAACATTCAAAACAATTATTATAAAATCTTTTTTCGAAAAATATAATTAGTAACTCTGTCCCTTTGCCTCAACAAAATAAACCTCTTAACAGAAAAATTAAATGCTAATTTGTTTGTGATTCTAATAAATTAAATTAAATTAAATGTTTATAAACGATAAATTGAACATTTGTTATATTGTTACTGAGGGAAATTTTATTGTGATAGTTATCAATATTTTTTTATTGCCCAGCCCTAAGTTTACTCTTAGGATAACAATAATATATTAAATAATACATTCATTAGAATTTTATATAATAGTATCCTTTTTATCACTTATTATTATTAATATTAAAAGCAGTTATAGCAGTTTCATTTTTGTGGTTTGTTTTTTTAAAATTTAACCCTTGTGCAAGCAAAAGGCTCCAATTTGTTAATGCTAAGTACTAACTTGTCAATAATCATATTGTGGAAGATTTAATGATTTGCTGTAGCACGTCAAACTTTTTTTAATGTTCCGCCCCATCCAGGCTGTGATTGGTCGGTTGACGAAAAGTGACTGACAAGCATGTCGGCTCTGTGAAAAGTTGAACATGTTGAACAAAAAAAGGCACAGATAGAGCTATTGTTAAATGGCCAGCGAAACAAAACAAAACCTTCCTTATCTTGTCCTTGTTTTCTTCGGTTTTACCTTCAGCTGCTGCCGACGTCTCTCTGTCTCTGTCACAGAGCGACCGCAGCACCGGCCATTTCTCTTGGCGCGCCGGTGGCGAGTCTGACTTTGTTTTGAACGATTAGTGGTGGGGCAGGGAGAGGAGTTGCAGTAGGTTGTTGTCTTAAAAGTTACTCGCATACTGCTCATTAAACATTTTTGTCATTGCACGTAGGCTTATCTGTTTTTAGAGGGCATATAGGAGAGCCTGGTGTGGGCGGAGATAATGAACAGACTGCAGTGCACACACAGAATCGAGTGTGTCACGCACTTTTACTGTTTTATTAAATCGCACAGTTTTTGCTGTAATGTAATTGTACAGGACGACATCGCAATTGCGATTAGGTTAATTGTGTAGCCCTACAAAACAGTCATTGTAGTTGGTGAAATCAACAACCACCTCACCTCTTCTGGCTTGTCAAGATAACAAAATGTGGTTAACTGAATGCAGTCCCAGGTCTTGTGATAAGAACATTGCCCTCTTTCAAATTTAGTTTTCAATATAAAAACATTTAGTTATCCTGCCTAGGTAGGTACACAGGTTATTCATCTCTTCTCTGTGTATTTGTAAGCAAAGGATGACTGTGGGGCAAGCAGAGGTCAGAGACATTCTCATTTACCAGTCTTCTTCTGTCTTCACGTCTCTTATTTTCCTCTATTTATTTGATCTCTCTCTCTCTCTCTCTCTCTAAGCGGCAAACTGTACTCTTTCCCTTGTACTCTCTCTCTGTTTTAAATTTGTATGTTAAAAATATGGCCTTTATTTATTGGATTTGCATCAACAAAACATCTGTCAAAGTACAAAATCATGAAGAACTGTCAGTATAATGCAAACACGGTGTCGTCTCAATTCTACCTTCAGGCATGAAGGTAGGATAATGTCACCCCACACTTTGGCCTTGTGTTATCGGACCAATCCCGTGGAACACATCAAAGGTTGTCATGGGACAAGTTTCTGCCGCAGGCTTCCCTACGAGCGTCTACCTAAGTTTTCCCCTCTGTGCTCAACCCTGCTCTACTCAGCTTTGCTGAATAAGATAAACGTGTACCAAAGTGATTTTCTTTTTCAATTTTCAATTTGACTTTCAGTTTTTCACCTGTCTATCGTCTGTGCCATAAAGCAATCCAGCAGATGAACAGTAAAGTGTAAAATGTATGGTGAAGTTAGCAATTTAGTTTCTATTTATTTATATGGGGGGAGAAGCCCAACACAATACACAGAAATGCAAATCAACAGTAAAGGTGGTACTGGTACAGACATCAATGAATAATTGTACTAATAATGAGAGTAATAATGCAATAATAATAATAATAGGACTAATAATAATGGAAGATGGGGGTAACAGGAAGCATGGAACCACAGATCCAGACTCAAGCCAACCTGCAGAAAGCAACAGAAGGAGAGAGGAGAGGCACAAACAAGCATAAAACTACGGGAGGGGTGAAGAAGTCGACTTGCTGTACTAACATACATTAAGGGGATAGGAATGCATACAGATGGAAAGGGCGAGGAGAGGAGAGAGGCCCTTAGAGTATCATGGGAAATCTTCCGGCAGTCAAGGCGTGTAGTAGGATAACTAACGGATGGTTCAGGACTCACCTGAGCCTGGGGTCTGCCTCCCGAACCCAAACTGGGACCTGATTCCACAGGAGAGGAGCTTGATAGCTGAAGGCTCTGGGTCCCATTCTGCTTTTGGAGACTCTAGCAACCGCAAGTAACTCTGTATTCTGGGAGAGCAGTGTTCCTGTAGCGTAATAATGTACTCTGAGCTCTTAAAGCTCTTAAACACCATCTAAGATATGATGGTGACCAACCATTGAGGGCTTTGTAAGTTAGCAGAAGGATTTTAAATTCATTTTACAGTGAGCCGGAGCTGAGAAGCTAAAACTGGAGAAATATGTTCTCTTTTCCTGGTTCTTGTCAGTACATGTGCCGCAGCATTCTGGATCAACTGAAGAGCCTTAAGGGAGTTATTTGGACAGCCTGATAATAAGGCATTGCAATAATTCAGCCTAGAAGTAACAAATGTGTGGACTAGTCTTTCCTCATCATGCTGTGACAGGATATGCTAGATTTTTGCAATGTTTCGTAGGTGAAAAAAGGATGGTCGTTGAAGTTTTTATATTTTATTAATTAGATGTTTTAGTAACTAATTATCAAAATTGTAATCATATTGATTGATGATCATTCCAGTTCCAGCACTGGTGACATGCCTCATGAACCCTCTTTGTAAAAACAATCAAGCAGGAAGGCTTTGTGGGCTGGATTTAGAATAATGAAGTCAATTTGCTGTGCTGAAGCCAGGAAAACTATGACACAAAAATTGCCAAGAAATTGCAAGTGTGGATGAGATTGAAGCATCTATACAGGTTGTTGTTTTTTCTTCATGACCTACGTTAAGTTACCGCAGCTTTCATGTTGATTGAAAATTATGTAGATGGGATGGATTCAGCAGTCACTATTCATAGGTTATGGGAAAAATAACCTCACCTCCCAAAATGGAAAAGAGGCAACAGAAACATGTCAGACTGAATAATGGAGTGAAATGGAAATGGCAATTTAGTCAGTTATTCAAGAGATTTATGACCTTTTATATGTAGACAAATCCAATAACAGTTACCTTTATCACTTGAAACTGCTCTGGATGCTGGTCTTATTTATCAACTTAATTTATTAATAGCAATAATGTTATAAAATCACTATGATAATGATTTGTTGATGTTTAAATTCCACATATAATCCATCCAGTCAAAACAGCTATGAAAACAGGTGTCATATTCACTCCAGTCCTGTCAATATAATTTATTCCCTTTTGTTTGTTTGTTTGTTTTGTCAGTTGCACGCATGAGTGCCACGGTCATTTTTTCTATAAGGATAAGGGAAGAACTCATTTAGTTGTTGAATTCAGTCAGTTAACGAATACTGAAAGGTCAACGTTGTGGTGGAGTGGAGTCGAATGGCTGATTCATTCATGACACGCCATCATGTGTCTCCACAGCGGCGAGACTGAAGCTCGCTCAATGCAGAAAAATGAAATCACTCCATCAATGCTGTCAAACTCAGCAACTGGGTGTCGTATGATTGGTTCTGACTGCCATATTGGTCCTCAGGTTTCATTTGTGTATTCTTACATAACACAACAGGCTACATCATGTTTCACTGATGATGAGCACAATAACTTGCTTAAAACCTCAGAACTGTATTTAAGTTAGTAGCTGATATCTCACAGAAATTTGTTTTGAGAAGGATTGCAAGTATGTGCTCAGCCCCTGTGGATTTTAAATTGAATGTTTCTATTTAACAAAGTCATGTAAAATTGTGTTTTTACTAATGCTGGGCAACAATTAAAATTTTTAATTGCAATTAATCACATGATTTTCTGTGATTAATCATGATTAATTGCATTGTTGTGTGCAAAATTGAATAATGAATTCTAAAGTAGTGTATTGCACACTTTTAATTTAAGTGCACTGCTATACACAAAAATGCAGTAACATGTGGTTTGCAAACACAAACAAATAATATACTTTTTACCAGCAGTATTACCTTTACACAATAGCAATAAAATATTTCTTGTAAATCTCAACTTAAACACTGATGTAATCAAATCAAATATAAAACCAAAGCTATTTGTCACTGCCAGGGCATTACCTTTTATCTAGCCCATTAAAGCATGTTACCATCAGAGTCCAGAGCCACAAGCATAACATCATAACAGGCACCTTCCGAGCAACAGGTTAACATATATAAATGTGTTTTCTTGTTCTTTTTTATGAACAGGTATCTGCAGAAATATTTTTCAGCAACATAAACAGTCAATGTTCAGTAGCAAGTGTCCCTGTCAGAGTGAGTTGAAGTGGTCTCCTCACGCACACGCCTGCTGCTGAAGTTTAATTGTCTTGAACTTTTTGTACGCAACGTGCAGCACAAATCAAGAGCAGAAGAGAGAGACTGATCCTTGCTGTTTGTGAGTTTCCAGAATCTATTACTGTTTGCTAAATAGTTAACAGGACATCCACAGGAGGGGATTTGCATGGCAGAGCATCCCCGCAAAAGTAGCTGTAGGCCTATCAGGTAAAGTTATGTAGCCTATAATTTCAGTTTAAGATAAATTGGATTCAGCTGTTTAGCACACAGTAGCTGTTGCCATGGTTATTTTCCATAGAGCGGCTGCCGTTTACTCGCAGAGCTCTTGTTCCCTGTTATTCACCTGAGGAGTGCAGAGCAGCGTAGTCTCCTGAAGCCTCCCACTGGTGCTTGTTTGGTTGGCTGACTTGCAGGCTGATCCACATCTCACCCCTCCTGTGACCCATGGTTTGACTGTATGTGTACTCAAAGCCAGTGAACAACAGACTGTCAAAATAAAACGGAAAGCACGTTAAAGTGCCCTGCCCTAGTATTTACTATTTTACTCATAACTGGCTATATAGCAGTGTTTCGCACAGACATTTATTACTGCTGCACTTCGCGCTTACACTACGTGAACATGACGCGATTATGATGGTGTTGTTTGCAAAGAGAGAGAAAACAGCAAGAGACGAAGAAGAAGATGTCCGAATTAGGATTACCCTGTAAAGTTACAGTCCATCCACCATAACACGAAACTTACATCGCCTACCGCAACAGCACAACTGCACCTGATCAGAAAGCATCAAGTCCACGGAGCCAACAACCGATGAGATAACAGCAACTTTAGATGAAACCATGAAACTGAACTCATGATTGAGTTGAAAGCTATCAAAAGTAGCCGCAATCCTCAGCTGTAAATGTATACATGTGCATTTGTTGTTTTCCGCCGGGTTGGGCCGTGAGTTTGGGTTGTAACATCACAGTCATGAGTTAACTTACACAGCTGATCCTATTACCAGGTGGCGCTGCCGCCGCGCCAAGCAAGAGTACTGCTTAAACGATGCATCGATGAATCGAAATAATCTGTAGAAGCTTCAAATACTAAAATCATCACCTTAAACAAGTGGATTCAGACTATTAGACTATGGTGAAGTTCCCATCACAATTTCTCACAGCCCAAGTTCAAGTCAATTTTATTTACACAGCCCATTATCAGAAACCCCAAATTTGCCTCAAGCGGTTTACAATCTACAGCATACAACATCCATTAAACTTAGACCCTCAATTTGGATAAGAAAAATCTCCCCTAAAAAATACCTTGAACTGTGACAATGTCGAAGAAACCTCAAGAAAGAAAGAAAAACAGAAGAGGGATTCCTCCTACAGGATGGTGATGTTATTAAATGTCTTGTTTGCTTTGACCAACAATCCCAAACTCCCAAATTATCTGTCTATATATTCAAAAGACAAAGAAAACATTAATCATCAGAATTGTTGCTGGATACTTTTATGTTGATAGACTAACTGAGTAACCCATTACATGACTAATTATTGTAGCTCTTTTTTGAAGACAGAGAGAATGTGGAAGCCAGATTATATTTCTGCATGATGTATTTAAAATATTTATGAGCCTTGGTCCTAGTGCAGGATTAGATTGTATTATTTATTCTGAGGCTGAAACAAGGACAATGCCAGTAGGTCATTTTCTTAACTCCTGCACATGTATGGTTACCATCATGCCCTGCTTTGTGACCCAGATCCTTCGTAATGAAAGCGTGTAGTGTGCTCCGTCTCTGTCTCTCTGCTGCCATCCTTTCTCTCCCTCCCCCCCTCTTCATTTTTATGATATCACTCATTCGTTTGTGCTTTCAGCAGGGGGATATAATTTTCATCACAGATTTGTGGTGTTGAAAAATTATTTGTTGTAGGCTTTAGATGGACTAAAGATCTGACAAAATTTTAATATGAGATAAACGAGAGATAAATAAATTCAAAGATGATGAAGAGATTTTTAAGTGACCTCTTTTTGGCCGCAGTGAATGGAGATATTGATACTTTCTTAATAAATTAACTGCACACTGTTGCAGCTGGTAGCGCCAAGTCAAAGATAACTTCTGTCTGTCCCACTGTGCACCAGGTTGTTTGTGGGAAATGAACTTGCCTATATAACAAGATGTGCTCGAGCTCTGAGGCTCCATACTATCAAGTGTAGCATGGCTAATGCATTTTTGATAAGACTGTGAGGGCTGGGTTGTAGGTTAAAACGCAAAGGCCCGGGGCTCAAGAGACAGGGTGAAGAAGGGAAAAGAGAGAAAAGAGAGAAAGAAAGAGAGAGTTGCTTTAGCTGTGAGCTTCATCCAGCAAAAGATTTTCCCTTTACACCCAGAGTCATTTTCCATACGATAACTTTGTCTTTTTTACTTTTTAGCAACTTTGTTACAGTTGAGATATTAAGGAATATTAAATATATAATGTTATATAAACATTTTTTTTTTTTGTTTAAACCCTCAGTCACTACATCTTTTGGCCACTTGGCGGCAGTGGAAACAAGCTGGTAACATATCACAACATATTATCACCTTTTTAATATTATGAGCTGTTTAGACATCCAGAAGATACAGAGTAACATTATCATTTATTTGGAGTCGAATATTCACTCTCCGTCAAACACCGTCATGAGAGTGATAAGAGCGAACCAAAAAGCTCTAAAATCACAGGACGAAAAACAATGAGAACAACAACAAGGAGTTTGAAGTCACTATTAATGCAAAACACACACTTATTTGCATTCTGGCCGGGAGTTAGATGAGAAGACTGATACCACTGTCATGTCTGTGCGCGTAGTATGAAGCTGCAGCCAGTAGTCTGTTAGCTTAGCTTAGTACCTAAAGGGCTAAAACGGGGAAAACCAGTGTGAAAGTGACATTTCTGAGTTCTCACCGAGAGTTACACGCTGGACATTTCTTTTTCTTTCTGAGCAGTTGCCAGGCAACCAGAGGAGACTCCAGGAAGTTTCTGTGCCTGACTGATTCCATCTTTAACTGACAGACATCAGCGATGTAGGGCGCAGTCAGAGTTTGATGATATTTCTCTGTAAGTTGATCACTATCCACATATTTCACATACAAGTGGTCCTATGGGTCATTGTTGATATAAAAATATTGATTAAAGCTGCTTAAATGACTGAATAAAGGTAATACAAATGGTTAGAAATAGTTGTCAGAACTGTAAGACAAAGTCAAACATCATACAGGACTGAGCGTAGGAGTCATTTATCTCTAGTCTTCCACATCAGTTGGTAAAGATGGGTATATAAAATTAATAAAACAAGGCTTGCAGCCTGAGGGCTGAACTGGGAACATCTGCTGAAAACACATAGACTTGAGACTAAGAATGTAGCAGGGTGTGTATATGTGTATGTGTAGTGGAGAAGCATCTCTCAGTGCTGCTGGGAAAAGACGACCTTCTGCTCTGTTGCATTAAACCTTATTATAAATGATCAATGGTGATGTCACTAACAGAAATCATAGCCTGTGTACAGTCTCATATTCTTAGTTTATTTTGCGAGCTCAGCTGTCTGATGCCAAATGGATAGATATACAGTATGTGGAGGAGTGGGCCCCAGGCAATACAACTGTATTACTTCATATTCAAACAACCCATTTTCAGTGCATCTCTCTGCAGATTGATGTTTTCAGTTTTTGCATCTTCACCTGATTCCACTGCTCATCCTTCCATCTCTTTTTGATCTTCTGCCCTGTGCTTCAGCAGGATGACCTGCACTAAAGCCACGTGTGTTCTTGCATGTCTGCCCTGCTGAGGTGCCCTTGATCTCCTAACAGCTCCTGTGGTGGGGTTCTTTATCCGAACCTGAAACACAACTAAAACTTCCTTTCAGAAATTGTTAAAGGGTCACACTTTTTCCACATAGACCACCTGTAAAGGTAACTTGGTGTTGAAATGTGTTGCTGTAAGACTCACCTCGTACTGTAGGAAGGCGGCAAGGAGGAGTGAGAACGACAGAGAACAGGTAAAAACTGTAGTTAAGGAAACAGTGGGAGAAGGTGTGTTAAAATTGGAACACACAGTTTTCCATTATGTTGATGCAAAGACCATAACTGCAGTAAAAAGCATTCATAGTGTCATTTGCAGCTTTATTTAATGATAGATGCCAGTCATTTTGCACAGGCTGTGAAAGTTCCCATCAACGCAGTGATGCTTTCATATATTAAAGAAGATAAAACTAAAGTAAAATTACAAATTTCTAAAAATACTAATTTCTAAAAATAGAAATCCGTTGTTGTTGCTAGTAACATAACTGGCCTATTGACCAAAAGTACTGATTTATTTCCTTTTCTAAAACTACTCTGATGCTTCTGTGGTGCACTGCTGGCAGCAGAGTTGCAGCATTGCCAACAGGAATCTCACTGTATCACTGCAGTTGATAATGTTGCTACTATAATTCAGTATTTTCAAATTTAGCAATTTTGATAATTGATTACTGTGTATGTATTTTCTTCAAGCAAAAATACCAAAAAGTCTTTTTCCAGCTTCTCAGTGGTGAATTTGTGCTGAGTTTCTTTGTCTTCTATAATAGTAAACTGAACATACATGTTGAACTTGAACTTGAACTTGAACTGACTTGAAGTCAGTCAACTTTGGCTTTCTGAACTAGCATTTCTGACCATTTTATGACATTTTCAGATTCAACAGTTAATGAAGAAAATAATAGAAAGATTAGAGATTAAAGGGATTATCGCTATTTATTACTATAAATGTTGGCTTTGTGATCTCTAATTTGAAGCTTTACGGCCCAAACAAACAGGCCGGAGAAGTTGTTTTTAAGATGAAATCAGTGACGTCACTGTGTGTAACAAGACGTAATTTTAGTTTTATTTTGAGTCGTCCCATCACATTTTAAGTCCTCACTTCAGTCACAGACCATCTCTCCTTCCAGCATATGCTTGGCATAGACTCGATGAATTATGTACCCTCACAAATTACCAGCCTGGCCACCCGTCTGGCAACTAATTAAAATTTTAAGATACAGATGTTGTAGACATTCTGCGAGCTTTAGCTGGCACTTCATCTAAACGTACTTTTTGATATGTGTGTGTGTGTGTGTGAGTGCATGCATGCGTGTTAAGTCTTAAAGGGAGGCATCCATTACTGTTTTGTGACACCACCACAAGTTATTGAACAAGTACAATATCTTATAGAGTTGCTTTAAAGCCTGCAAATGTTCACGTGCACACAGAAGTGTTTAGGCTTACCCTGCATGTGGTAACTTGATGTCTTGATTTGACAGACTGTACTTTATGACAGACAGGTCTGAACATACAAACTCTGACACTGAATCATGTACATGTGTTATATCCTTCTAGTTAATCTTACATCCGTGTTCTTGTGTACCCTAAGTGCTAAAATGAAAATTTGACTCAGGGTTGGAATTCATACTGTACAGTATTATTTGGGTCTATGAGACTCACATCTGTAACTGTGTACATGAACAGCTCTCGAGCAAAGCCAGAAACCACAGTACCACAACTAAGTCCTGCGGTGTTATTAAAATGTAAATTTCAGAGCTGTACCTTAAAGGATGAACTTGACAAAAAAAGAGAGAAAAGTTTAACACTCTGAAGAGAACTTGTTATTCTTAAATTAAGAGATATTAAGACACTAATTAGAACTATGAAAAAGCTAATTTGCATATCAAGAGCTTATACTGTTTTTTTTTATATAAAACACATTTATATTAATCATTTCATCAAAGGGGCATCATTTTTGAGTTACCATTTATATTGTTCTCAAGCAGTTTAAAAGTAAAAAATAATAACCCTATTAAATAATAAGGTAAGACTTGTAACACGACAGTGCATGTTTGGTTCTCATATTAATGGGACACACTGTGACTTTTTTGAGAGATTGGTTACTGTAAACAGAAGTAAAAAAAATCCTTCAACAGTTTGAGACAAGCAAACCTGGGTCACCTAGTTAGAATCAGACCATACGGTTCGCTGCTCGGCTTACTGTTTTTTGTCGTGAATAGGGGAGGCTAGCTGTTACATGATAGCGGATTTGAGGTCTCAAATATTAATTTTTATTGCTGTAATTATCCTATCTATACTTGATTTTCTACACCATAAAAATACTATTTCAACCTATGATTGGCAAGTTATAGGGTTCGACTCTTTTATTTTCTTATATATATTTTATATATACTTTTTATATATGGAAGCTTAACGTCAAAACATCATCCAAAATCAAGATGTAGATTTAATATAAATAATTTCTCTGTGAGTTCCTTAGCAGACAGAATGTTATCAGGGACTGTTATGAAATTTATTGCTGTTGTTAAAATGTGAGGGATCCTTGAATAAACTGGTTACATAAAAGGTCTATCTCTCTCTGTCATGGTGGCCATCTCTGACTTTTCATTTATCTGTTCTTGGTCTTTCTCTCAATGAAATAGCTTTATAGACTCTTGCCTGGCTTTGTGGTTCCTCCGGAGGTACCATTTACATATTAAGTTGAAAGTGAACACTCTGCACTGACGTGTATACAATCCCTGTGAGATGTCCCAGAGAGACAAAGAAAATAAAGGGAGGCAAGACCAAGAGAGCAAGTGAAAGACAGAGATTTCCTCTGTACTGTTTTATCATCTTTTGTTTCGGTCTGCTGACCTTTTTCAAGACAAAACAAATAAAATCCCAAGATAGTTCTTGTTGTCTTGAGAAAGCTCAGTTGAGCGAAATGTCAGCAAATAAAGAGGCAGGGGTGCAGATGGATTTAGCTCTCATGGGCTTTGTCTTCGTACCTATCATGAGTAAAAACAATGACATGTGTTGTATCTATTTTGATCTTCTGAGCAGTTGGTCATCCGGAGATAAATAGGTTCTCCGTCTTGTCAGTGGATTTATTACTTCTGTTTTTCTGCTGCTGATTTTAAGTAGTGCCACACTACGCTTTCACATGGTTCAATACTGGTTGGACATCAGGGGGCATCCTACTTTATAGTTGAAGCAGAAAATAGGCAAGATTCTTCTGTCTGTCTTACTGATTATCTATTAATTTCCAGACCACATTTTTCCAAAAATCACCCCTGACACTTCACATGCCGGCCTGTTTAGTCACTGAAGAATGGTGCAGCTGGGAAAAAAATCCTGACCTGCACTAGCAGTGACTGCCGTGCGGTTTCCGGGTCAGCAGAAATCTATCTCATTAACTAGCAAGTTACACACACACACACCCTTTGAGGTTCAGTTTTGGCACTCTTGACTTTGCTGTCCACAGACAAAAGACAGGCACAGCGCGAGGCAGCCAACTTTCTGCACAGGGAGCAGGCATCAGCTCAGTCACTCAACATATGTTTCAGTTTGCTGCATTTTGCCGTGACGTGTCACACCTAACCAGAAGAGCATAGATCTCAGTTGTGCAATATTTTGATTTATTGGGTTTTGATGGTGTCCGACAATTTAAGAGTTGTGCTTGGTATTGGCTAATTAGAATTTTTTTTCTTAAACACTGTTGAATTTTGGTACAGAAAACTTATTCTTATTTTGATACTGTACTTATTATTATAAATATTTACTTGTTTGATGGCATTTTCTTTATTTAAATCCATCAAAATTAAAACACATTGCACAAGTCTCCGAAACACAATGCCTTATTTGCCAGTTGTTTTCAGCTATCTTACCCTCGTCACTTTTTTGCCTGAAGTTGTTTCATGGTGTCCTTATATACAGTTCATTGGTCAGTCATAATCTTTTTGAAATAATTTTCACCAACATGTTTACACCTAATGGATATATGTATATAAATCACTACAAATACAAATCATCATACAACAACCCACTTTTTTTTAGATTTTCTTTAGCAAATGCATGTTTTCATGTGGAAAAAATTCCAATGTCCATTTTTTAAATACAAAGCAGCAAATTGTGTGATCTTTAAATTCAAATGTAATACTTACATTTCTTACATCTCTTAACATACAGAGATAGACCTTTTTAAGATCATTTTTGGTAACCACAACAGTTGCTATATTGTTCTCATTTAAACCACCAGACTCCCTTGACAAAAATAGCAATTTTACCTCTGTGATCTACCGCTGCCTCGATTGGTTAGTTTGTATTAATGTGTAAGTTTGGTGTTTTTAATCCTTTAAAACACACAATAACAGAAACAGGTAAAATTACTATTTTTATTAATGGAGTCTGGTGATTTTGAAGAGAGCTATTTAGTGACTGTTTCTGGTTAAATAAGAAGGATCTTACTCTTTAAAAAAGGGTAAATCTCTTTAGGGATCCTTTCCACAATGTTTTCAATAACTTGCTATTATAATCTGAGTGTGTCAGTGGCAAAACAAGCACTTTAATGGACTTACTTTGACAGGGTGCATTACGTTGCAGCCTTCAGCACCGTGTTGCTGCCACATGCTTGCTCAATACTGGACCAGTTTCATAAAATGTTGTTCCAGTTAGTCACATGGGACACAGAGACATGGGAAAATAAGGTTGAAAAAAATACCCTTTAACACACCACCGAGATGAAAGCGAGATAGCGAAAAACATTTTAAACAACTAGGATTGAAGCTCACACTTAGATTTTACATTTAAATCAAAAGCTATCTGATTAAAGAATAAATAAAAGAAATTATGACAATTAATGTCAACTTTTTGTAATTGAGAGTATTAAATTAAATAAGAATTGCGGTTTGGTACCAAACTCTATTCATCAAACAGTAGTTTACAAAACATTCAGGCCAGGTCAAAGTAATCGGATGACCAGAAATAAAATCAAACACTCATAAAAGGCATAAAAGTAAGTAGTCTGAAATTAAAGACAGAACAAGCTTGTGTCTTCCTCCCATCCTGGATGAGAATCTAGCTGGTGGAACAGCTAATTTCCAGATATGCTAAATATTTTGAAAATATCTAGCGTCTGCCAAATTTAAGGGATTTTCATAGGGGATATCTATGATGTTAAGTACCATTGTTAAAAGATTTGAGCTGTCACATGCTTGAGAAGTCCATCCTTTTCCAAATACCAGCATCAGTATTTCAACATTTATCACCCCCTCCCTTTCTTTCTCTCTGACTCAGTTGGTTTTTCATCAGAAAGCCTGGTGTCGGTCAGGATTTTTATCCTCTACTTCAACCTCATCTTCGTCTTTCCCCTCATTGATTGTAAAAGCCATAAACCTACAACAAGCATAGCCTGTGGGAAAACTCTAAGTGCCCCCTCCTTCTCTCCTTTGCTCATATGTTGACTGCATTGTGTATTCCCCACTTGCCGTCTCATTCCATCATAAATGCTTTTTAAACCACTTGACTGGAAAATTGACTTGGCATGTCATTTCGGCTGAACAGCCCCAGTCAAAGCTGATTGTTTGTCTGCGTCTGTAGATACTTTTGTTGTTGACTCTGTTAATGTCAAATCCTAATGTGTACTTTTTTTTATCGAGAGTCAACTTCTAAATTTGTTTCACCTCTATTCAACCAGGCATATCAAATAAGAACAAGGTCACTGAATACTCTTAAATTGCCAGAGGAAGATCAATGATGTTCCGTTTGATTTTATACAACGAATAATGCGATAAGTCACTGTATTGAGTGAAAATGCACAGCTATGATTAATGGCACTTCACCTGCAATGGTCTAACCAAGCAGTCAAAACAATAACACTGTTTAACAGCACACAGCCATACTTTTAATGTTTGATGAATTTGGGTAATTAAATTGCCCTTTTCTTTTATATTCCTGCAGGTGCCTGGGACTGGTTTAAGCCAACCCACTCTGCGACTGCGAGTCTGACCGGCCTGATGCCCTAAGAAGCGGACATCTTGACTGAAATGTCAGCTGACCCTTCTCTACACTGATGAATGTTTGTCGGCAGCTTTAGTTGTGCTCCATCACTTATTATTTGGAGGTTTTAATTGTTAGTAGTTGGACATTTTGGGCTGGCTTTTAATCTACCGATACCACATGGGTGCGGCAGCACCTTGACTCTGGGATAGTGACCAACTCATATCATCACACATACCCATATCAGCAGAGTTTTATCTCAAATCGAGGCCTTAGGTTACACCGAACTTATCATTAGTACTTATTTGCTCTGTCTAACATTAAGTACATTAATGAATAAGCAATAATCAAGGTTCATTTCAACCCGGTATTGAGGCTGATTAAACTTAGTGCTGTTGTCATGCAGGGAATCTGTGGATGCACAAGAAACAAGCTGGCAACTCAGACTTTAGGTGTAGCTGACTGTGTAGCATGCCTATCCTGCTCATTAATGACCCCATGACCTCTGCAGAAGTCAGATAGTCGGTGTGAGCTAACCACATGTCCTTATCAGATATCTAATATCCGCTGTATTACCCACATGGCCGTCCAGATGAGCGCATGCCTGTAGCCGCGCCAGCGTTGTCGTGGCTGGCCGTCGCCGGACGGTCATCTTCCTCGGCCATGACCCGGCTGATGTTGGGCCGGACTCTGGAGCGCATCTGTAAAGGTGTCCTGCTGCTCTGCCTGCTCCACTTCCTCATCATGATGATCCTGTACTTTGATGTCTACACGCAGCGCTTTGACCTCTTCAGCCGCTTCAACAACGGACGCAATGGATCCCGGAATGTCAGCGGAGCCGCAGGGAACGGACATCATTATTACTATTACAACCTTTCCAGGCCCAACGCAACGTTAGCCAGCTATCTGGCCACAGGCGAGCAGCTGATGCCAAGTGTGCAGCCGGAGACCAACCAGACACCTTCCCCCAAACCGCTGCCGCCGTGCCCTGAGAACCCGCCTGGCCTCGGTGAGTGATAACGTCATACGGTACTCCTGTACTTCTGACCACCATTTCCTGTTAAAATGACTCAAATATCGAATTAATTCAATTTATGAAAGGTTTTGTATTCGCAAGACATTTAAAATGTCTACATCATGAAAATCAAGATAAAACCCATAAAGGTTTTTTTCAGTCACTCAGTCAGTCGAAGTAGATGCTACATTAGCTGTCACAGTCACACTGTGTGCTCCTGGCACAGTTTACCGAACTGTCGTGATTCCAGGTGTCTTTGCATCCATGAGAGTGACAGACTGAAAAAACACTGCAAATGGATCCATGCGCTTCGGTTTTGTTTGTTGACATGGCCTTCTTTCTGGTTATGGGATTAGTTGACTTGGCATTGTGCCAATTTTATTTTATCCAGTCTGACCCTGCCACACAGCCAGCAAGCTAACGCAAGCTAGCCAGCAGTCTGCAGATATCGGGTTGGTGTCTTGATGAAACACAAATAGCCGGAGCAGATATGAAGCACTCTTCAATGCTTTATCTGTGCTGGCACTGATTATTAAAGTGGATATCTTTGCTCTGCACTGAGAGTCCACATCTGCATGGATAACATGTTAAATGCTTGCAAGTGGGTCAGGTCTTTCAGTATTCTTCCTCAGCAGTCTTGCTCATAAAGTCATACAAAAACATGATGCATTAATCACATTTGCATTTTGCAGAAAAATATCAATTAAAACTCTGGATTTATGCTCATGTTGCCTAGCCCTACGACGTCTATAAACCATCATGTAATTTTAAACAAACACCACAGTATTCCTGCTTCTATTCTGTGCTGTAAAGTCCCATAATGGCTTAGAAAGTTATCATATATTTTAAGTTTTTTAACTGCACGATTGGGCTTGAAATATGACTTTTCTATTTTAATCACTTTCTATCTTGCTTAATCACTTTTTGTAATGATCTACTTGGTCGATTTGTTTTGTCCAGTCAGATTGTATGTGTTGCTACGGTCTGGACGTACAGTACCTCTGATAACAGAGGATATGCACGTCATTGATTTGTATAATGAATAGGGGAGATGAGACCGTCATTGGAGCTCGAAGCTGGAGGGTACTATTATATATTCAGTGAATAAATGCATCTCCAATCTTATTCCAATTAGCGAGAGAGCAAGTATAGCCATAATTTTGTTTTTCCGGGTGAGCCTGCAACATAAAATGGATTTAATGTCAATGATTTACACTGTGGTATTTCAGCCTTACAGACTCACAGCGGATCTATTAGCAGAGATTCATGCTGTCAGACACACACGCCTAGAGAAAAACACACGCCAGCACAGGTACATTTCAGAATATTTGTTTTGTGTTTTTATTTCTTAAAAGAACATAGAAGTTGAAATAACTAAATGAATTAAGATGCTTAGGGCAATTAAAGGAAGGCTGCCGTTGTAGGCAGCGTGTGTATAAACCATAATGTTTAAGTATTGCACACTACATTTTGAAGTTGTAGTGACATATTGGTTGGCAGTGTTATTTCCAAAAGTTATTTATTCATTCATTTTATAGTTTCTAACAATCTGCATTAGGGCTGCAGCTAACGATGATTTAGTACTCAAAGCTTCTATAGATTATTTCAACGATTTCTTGATGCGTCGTTAAGAAGTACTTTTGCTTGGCGCGGCACCCCTTCCCCCACCAGTGACACATATACACTCATCATACATATCTTGGGGAAAAAGGTGGAACAATATTTGATATGCATATGCAGTTTCCCTGCACACTGGTAAGCACGTTGCACACACACACCCACACACATCTCGTCATCATCACTATCCATCCACCCAACAAATCAGAGGTTGATTGAGTCACACTAAGCCTCGGGTTTACTAAATCTATAATTACATAGTGGACACAAAGTCTATCTCTCTCTCTCTCTCACTCACACACACACACACACACACACACACACACACACACACACACACATATCATCTCTCTCTCCAGCTCACTGTCATGAATACTCAGAGATAATAAAGCCCAGGGAGGAGTAACTAACCCCTGCTGTCTTTATTTCACATTAGCCAAAGTAGCTTTGACCGGCAATCTCTGATCAACTTATCCTGATACCAGTGAGGCAAAAAATATCCTCCTTTATACAGGTTTAGAAGAATAATTTGACAATATGGGAAATGCTCTATATAAACACCACTATCACCACTATATGTTTGTTTAAGTATGAAGCAGTCAGGAGCCAGTTAGCTTAGCTTAGCATGAAAATCACAACTTGTTGTTCTGACACTTACTAAGTGGTACAGATTAAGCAAACGAGATATAACATAAGTTCAAGCGAAGCCAACCGGCTGCTGACTGTTGCTTCATAATTAATATACAGACATATACATGTCTGTATGAGAGTTAGAAATGTATATTTCTCAAGATGTCAACCAATTCCTTAAATAATTTAAGTTAACAAAGAACTTAAAACTATCTTAAATTATCTTGATTTTGCATGTGAGATCATGAGATCTAGCTGGATGCGAACCAGGGATGTTGTGGTTCATTGTTTTTGTAGTTTATTTGTCATTAATCCATAATAAACAGTGAGGGAGGCTTTCAGGCACAGCTCTGGTTATCTCACACATATTTCTCTCTCAGGTGCTCTGAAGCTTAATGAGTAAAAGCAAATAAATAAATGTGCTGTTCAATTTTTATAATTGCTGTTTTGTGATTACAACTTCACCCGTTGGCTGTTTTTGCACCCAACCATCTGGCGAGTTCTCTATCTGGGGGTTGTTCCTTTTTTCTTGCTTTGCTTTCTTTATCTTCTTAGAGAGCTTGGACTGGGTTGTGAACCATTGATATTGCCGACCTAAAAGCTTGTGCTTCTGAGATTTAACTTTACAAATAAAACTGAATTTATTTGACATGAATATTTCATAATATATGGACTTATATTCACACAATTAATTCATTCTTTCTTTCTTTATTCCAATCATTAATGAAGGAACTATTTTTTTTACTCATATACAGCAAAATAATGCTGCATGTATTTTTTATAACATATTTTTATTCCTTTTGTCAGTTGACTTTCAGCAGCACTTTGCTGATGAAATAAAATTATGTTTCTTATTTTCTCCCACCTGTTCCATCTGTAAATGAGATTTGTAAACTTAATCCCTCGCGAGCGTCATTGTGGCAGTGTCAACATTTCTCTCTCTCTCTCTCTTTTTTTTTTACTGATTGCTTTTTTCATTTAATAATGAAGTTTGTAACGTGCTTTGAAATTGGAAGTGTGAGATAAAGCTGTCAGGTTGATTTGTCTGAAGCTGAGGTTCGCTGATTCCATTATTTGGCCTGGAATTGGCTGTCACTGACTCTGGATTTGGCATTCATACCAGGCACAGGTGTACTCTTGTAGCTTATCTCTGCCTTTTCTCTGTGATGAAGTGGCTGCCTGGGGGCTGTAATGAGCAGGAAGGCAGAGAAAGACTGAGCGAGTCTGTTTTTCAGTCACAGGTGCAGAGAAAGAGAGCAAGCGAGAGAGATCTAATGGATGATGGTATGATGGTTGGTATGAAGTGAGACAGACAGAGAGGCGGGGTGGAGTGAAGGAAGGAACAGCAGGTGGAGAGGTGAGGGGGTGTTGAGGGAAAAGCGGGAAACCTCAGATAGAGGTATAGACACACACACGCGCGCACACACACACACATACACACAGAGGGAGAAACAAACAAACAAGCCCTTGGCTGTCCCAGAACACCAGCTGACAGGTGCTGCCTGTATGAGTGGCTAGCATCCACAGTTTATATCCTGGGTGTGTATATGTGTGTCCGTGCTTGTGTGTGTTAGTGTGAACTGGCATGTGGGATATGCAAATCAGCTGTTCATCAAAAAAATTTAACTAAGGCATTGACAAGTAATGCCAAAAGAAATGTTCTTGTTTGTTGTTAAAAAGTTCCAGAAAATCTGGAATGCCAATCGTAAAGTGCAAACATATTAATTCAGTTTTTCATCTGTGCATTTATGTTGTTTCAGCCCTGTCTCCTTAGAAGTGCCTCTATGTACGACTAATTCGGTTGCCCAATACCCAGGGTTGACAAACATAGTTGCCAAAAAGTTTTATATAATAATATTTGCTGGGATTTTATGTCTTTGTCACAATAAGATAAATATCTTTTGGTTTTGGACAATTTTAAAAATGTCAGTTTGGAGGATTTTTAGTACTCTTTATGTATCCATATGTTTTGTTTTTACAGTTATGTGTTTACCTCATTACTTCCTGCCTGCTTTCTATTTCTAGAGACATGTCAGTATAAAGTTCTCGAGCAAAAGAGTAGTTGCTGATTGAAGCCCTTTTCTTGTTCTTCGTGCCATTGAGTGCCTATATTTATGGACATATTTAATCTTCTTTTTTGTCTACATTCATTGACCCCCCCCCTTTATTTTCCTTTCTGCATTAGAACTGGCCTGTTTTTCACAGCTACCTATGAATTGTTTGATGTGATACTGCATCTAATCTACAGTGGACAGTGATTCAAGCTTTAATGTGTTTGGTTTTTAATCTGTGAGTATTTAATAAGCAATTTTCTACTTGTAACCAGTGTATGCTCAGACATCTGTGTGTGTGTGTGTGTGTGTGTGTGTGTGTGTGTGTGTGTGTGAATTTTCTCAAGCCCGAACCCTATTATTTATTCTTGCCATTAATCAGTTCTTCCTACACACACCATATGTGGGTGCTTGAGTGCACACAAACACACACACACACACACACACACACACACACACACACACACACACACACACATAGCTCAGTGGGAGGTTAAAAGCTATTTTCTAGGCCTTGTTTTAATTGGATGCTCTACAGGGGTTTCCCAATCAAATGTAATTAGCAAGAATTAACTGTCCTCTTACATCGTATAAAACTACGGATGCTAGACTCAGAGCAGGATGCACCTGAGCCATCCTCAATCCAGCATGACATGAATTTAATGACTGAACAGAAACACTAAACTTTGTCAATACTTTAACTACAACAACAAATATTTCACAGTGCTTATCTTCGTGTCTAAACATAGAGAAAATAGCATAGCAACTCTGGTCTTTTACAGGTAATGGTCTCAAAAATGTCAAAGCAGTGTTTCCCACAGATTGACAGTGTAACTGTGACAGGGGAAAGGGCCGGGGGTCAACTTTAACAGGTTTTATGCTGAATTTTGCATACCTACCGAAAATTGCATGCACATACAAATTCTGCATTTAATACTCTTTGTGGTATCAATAGCGGTCAATAGTGATAAATCATCAGTATATCTTTTACAAACTTAAAGAATCGGTAATATTTTATTACACTTAGTAGAAATACCATTCCTTAGAGTTTCTACTTATTACCACATGTTTCTACTTATTCCTTAGAATAAGAAGAAACATGTGGTGATAACCGCGTTTAAACAATGTGAACCGCAAAGTGTCTGAAAAGGCCCTCAAGAGGTGGATGCATAATTGAGCAAAACAGATAATCTCGGCTATCTGCCGAGATTTGCATCCACCTCTCGCGCTGTTTACGTACCCGGCCCCTGCTCACTATAGCCTAGTTCACACTACACAATTTTTAGCCCGATTTGCAGCTCAGTGAGCTCGGCGACCGTCAGGCTGTGATCGGGGGTAAATCAGCGGTCGATTGGTGGTCGCCAGTTGTTATGTGAACTACACAACGATGCATCAAAACGGCTCGCCGACACATTTCTGACACATTGCCAACGTCTGCCAGATATCTAGCATGTCAAATATCTGGAGAAGTCGGCTGACTCGACATCCACATCTAGCCAATGAGAGCAGGCAGCTACTTTTTCACTGCAAAACACTTTTTACTCCACTCCAGCTCTCTGTAGCTCAGACGATCCCTGCTACCTGAGTGTGTTAATCCATTCTTTCACTCAAATTCTTTGTCTTTATAACAATACAAACAACAGCTGTTTCGTGTGTAGGTTCTGTCATTTCCTGTTTCACATTTCACGTGTGTTTTCTTGACCAAACGTGGTTTGGAAACCAGCGTCGGGTGACAGCTTGTGTCTGTCACCGATCAGTCACATAGTGTCAACGCCATAACGACTCCCCTCACAAGATGGCAAGTTGTGAACGGCACAACCATCGGCCAACGCTGAAAGTCATGTAGTCTGCACGAGTCTTATGAAGTCGGTGAAAGTCAACCACAATCATCTCGAACGCACCAGTTGACTACCAGTTATGTACAGCGCGCTAACCGCTGTTTAGCTAGGCTCCTTACATGCTTGCTAATAACTTTTTTTAAGGTGGGCCTCCGACATTGACAGCGTTGTCATGACCATGACAACGCTGTCGACTGAATGAGAGGAGGTGCGGAGAATGCTTTGGAGCTGGAGCGTAGACCTGCAAGATCAAAAGTGATGAGTTGCTTGGGCGGCTGTTAATCTACTTGGGCGGCCCGCCCAAGTAAAGCCTATCTGTGGGAACCATTGCAAAGGATGGAACCCAAACGCTACGCCTTTTCTTTCATTTGTTTGTTATTGTTGTCCAGGTGGTTTGCAGCCTAGTCGCTCCTCTTTGGTAGAAGAGCTTGAAGTTGTAATTCCTGCACTGTGATGTGGGTCCGCCCTGGATAATGTACTCAGCAAGCCTAACCCATACTTGCGAGCGGCTCAATACTGAGATCCCGCTGCACTGCTGATCTGCTTATTTATCGTGTAGCGTGAAACCAGTCGGTCTGAGATCACACTCTAGATCTCATCTTGTCTCATTCATTCAGGCACTGTCCAAAGTATGTGACACCTGAGAGTTGAGACAGTGATTGACTACCTAATTGGAGGTTTTGACTTAAAGCTATTAAAAAAAAATCTTTAGAGATGTATTTAAACTTTAAACAGTAACACATTATTTAGTAACACATTACAGAAATGTATATGTACATTATTCAGTAATGAGCTGCAGAAATGATTACAATTTGAAGTTCAGTTATTAGATCACAGTAATTCTTTATTACTTTGACATTTTGAGGGCTCAGCTTGTTTGCTGTCTGATCCGGGGCACAAATAGTGAGACATTTATTACATTTTTTCAAGTAATGTGGCCAACACTGAACAACTTTCTTAAAAACATGCACATGTACACAATTCAAGCACATTTGTAGGCCACTTTTCCACTTTTGGAGGAGAGAGGTGTAGTCTTGTTTTATTCATAGCCACAGAGTAATTTGAATGGAACGACATGTCCCTTGTAACCCTGAACTTTTACATGTGTGTCCCTTGAGGGGGCAACCATCAGGGGAGCCTGGACCATTTCACCTTCCCTCCTGGCAGCATGTGAAAATACTGTTAAATCCTACTTCTACAGCCAGGTCGAGTCCAGGGAGGCCCTTATCTCTTTAGACTTTCAACCTCTTGAGCCTTAAGATTTGCAATCAGCAGTTTTGTTGGGCCGTCTGTTATTGTATCACAAGTAAAAATAAACAGAGCTTGTGGTTGGACAGCAGATTTTATGCTTTTATGCTTCCATATGTAATTACAAATTGGCCCTTTTAGAAACCGTTGGTTTTTTATTTTCAAAAGGTATTTCATCTAAAACTACAAACAAGGAATCAATGAAGCACAGATGTGTGTAACACTGCAGAACTTTGTATTGATTTCTTTCCTGTAAATTATAGTTCCTACAAAGAGAGAGAATACCTTTGTCAAAACTGAACATGAGTTGAATTACATTCATGTAATTCAACAGTGCTGTGACTTTGAGCAGGAGTGAGTTCAGTGTAATGTCAAGATGCATGATTGCTTTTGGTATGAACACGCAACCAGAAATAATTAGTAGTAAACAAAGGTAATATTAAGTGACACGTTGTTGCCTTTTAGTTCTGGTGTGTTTCACATTCACGCTAAGAAATTGAGAGGTTCAAACATGAACTCTCATGGACTGAGGGGTAACTCCTTCTTGTGATCATCATTGCGCTGTGATGCCATCATTGTGGATGAGACTACAGTGAGTTATGCAGCGTTTTACTGCACTTTCTGTTTTTATCCATCTTCTCTGGTGTTACAGTGAGCAAAATGACAAATAATTATTATTAGCATTATTAGTTGAGACTGCAACTTGAACTTGTGACCAGTTGAAACAGGGCAAAAAAAGCACTATAGAGGCATGTTTGCTTTTTAAAAACCATCACCAAGATTTTTCCCTACCTTTAACCATACTGTGATTGCCATCCAAAGATGTTGCAGAAAGCAAGAATTTGGAAAACACTGGCACTAGACTTAACATTGTCACTGAATGTAATCACAGTAAATCGTACCATATCTAGGTCCTTTTTGGAGGATAGTGTAAAAAGAGGGATCTTGTACAGACAAGGCGGATAATTACTGTGTGGTTGGTATGTTTCACTCTAAATGACATAGAGTACAACACAAGTACAACATGTCTGTTTTAACTGCTTTCTGATGCATGTACATATATCCATGGTTACCAAACAATCATGCATAAATATAATTCAGAATCAATTAAAGTGGGCAAACACACCGAAGCATTCACTGTGAGCAAGTATACCTTCTTTGGGTAATGATGAAAACAAGAAACACAAGACGACAGAATCTAAAGTGAATCATTGCACAGCGTAACAGTGTGCAAGAGTTCAGGGTTTTTGCTCAAAATAAACCATACCTGGGTATCAGTTAATGCCAACCACATTATTCACATGTTTGTTTAACCCCACGTGTTGTAAATTAAATACAGAAAAGAAAAGAATCGAAAACAACCCCAAGGTGAGCTCAAGCAAAATGGTCAAGATGTCAAGTGTTATGCCAATCACTGAATTTATTGGGCAAGGAAATAACATCAGTCTGGTGAGAAAGGAAAACAGCCTATTTCCTCACTGCTTTCACTCAAGCCAATAAACAAGGTTGTTCCCTTCAGAAACGCATTGCTATGCACTCCCACACAGCGAGGGAGCCGACGCAGCCATGGCCGCGGAAGCAAAAGGCTCTTGACAACATAATGGCTGCCATAACTTCATTAAAATGGCCCTGCTTCCCTTCTTCAGTGCCATTCACTTCTTTGCACAGGACCATTTTGCTTTGTGCGAGTCTCTATCCACGTGTGGCAGCATTATTACATTTTTTTACTAGCCAGTTAATTGACCTGTCTTTTCTAACTGGATATTTCAGTTATTGGATGTTTCTTTCTAACTTGATTTCTGTCTGTCTTTTTCATTCTTTCTCCTCTTTTCCTGAAAATTCCTTGCAAAACATGATCTCTTCAACAAAGTTCTCCAGTCTCTTCATTTAGAAAGTGAACATAAACAACATTAGTGATGACGTGAGCTGGAACTTGCCCATTTTAAAGGTGAAACAGCACGTCCTCGACCATTTCACTACTCCCCGTCTGGGCCACTGTGTTGTTGCACAGTGATACTGTATCAAGTGTCTCAGCAGCCTCATCACCCCTTGTGATGTGTTTAGCAGCAGGCAGAATTAGACCTTCACCAACACTGTGTGGGTTCAGGAAATGTGATATGAGGCCAGAAAGGGCACCTTCAGGGCTTTTAGAGGTGGTCACTTGGTGTCTTTGAATGCAGTTTATTTGTTTAGCTGGTGTTCCAATGTGAAAGAGTATGTGGGGGAGGCTCTGCCCCCAAACATTTTTACATTTAAAGGCAAATTTATACTTTTGTGTCTAGTCCACGCTTTTGTGAGCTTTTATACGCGGCAAAACGTTACTTGGCGGTGGGGTTTCTCTGTTCCACTGTGTTGTTTTTTTCCCCGCTGTTTTGAGTTTAGCCACTGTTGTTGTTGCTGGTGTAGGCCAGAGGTGGGAGTAAGTCACATATGTCCAAGTCAGAAGCAAGTCGCAAGCCTTAACCTTCAAGTCTCAAGCAATCCCAAGTTACTGTGATCAAAGTCAAGCTACATGAAGTGCCAGGCTGTGAAAGGGACATGTGAGCTCCTATTGGGTCGAATTATCAGTCAAAAGATCAGGGTTCAGCAGCTAATTAGAATACATGCTAATTATCCCATTTCTTTACATCCAAAGCGGAGTTATTACGGTTATGATATATTAGCCACATCTGCTGGAAAATATGAAACAACGCAGCAGAAGTCCCTGGGGATTTATTGATGGAATAATGTGTTTTGTATTGGGCTGAACGATTAATTGCATTTGCGATATTATTGCAATGTGATAAAATGAAATTTTCTAATCGCAAAAGCTGTGATTACCCTCTGGTCACATGATATTCAAGAATAAAGCAGTCTGCAGATGAAGTATCAACTTTGCACATTACGCTGTACCTTGCATTCTTGTTGTAAAATGGCCTTCAGCTTGACAGAAGCTGACACTACAGAAACTTTAGTGTCACACAGGGAATTAAAGTAGCACGCACCACCCGCGGGTAACTTGGTGGTGGTGGTGATGGGTGAAATCGTCGGTCCATCTGCTGCTTTGACGGATAGGAAAAATGCACAACAGAAAGACACGTGTAGTAAGGCAAGCGTATTGTGTTGTGGCCATCGCCGCCAGCGTCACACACACAACAACCAGTCAGCTCAGAAAATATCTGTCAAACGACATTTCACACCAAACGCACAAGTCCGAACGAGGCCCAGTCTGTCCCAAGTTACAGCCTGGTTACAGCCAGTGCGCCGCTCACCATGCTGAGGGGTTAAGCTTGTCTATTAAACACGAGAGGCGTCACTTGGCTTTGTTTTTGTTGACAAACTTTTGAACTGATCCTCAAACTAGTATTTTTTTTATTTGCTTACTGGGATATAGAAAGACGGACTCCCAGGAGATTTGAACTGACATAAGGACTCATTAATTGGTGGTTGAACTGAGCGCTTACTGTATAACACAGTGTGGTGAGTTTAGTTTTTCTTGTGGTCTGTAGGTAGGCTGACCTGATGATATTATATCATATTATTTAATGCCATGACTTGACTCTCAAATTATTTTTCTCATATTATTAAAATTTGATACGTCTTCTCCACTATTGCTCATAATAATAGTAATTCATGCATCAGCTAATTTCCTCACAACAGCCCTGACTCACAAGAAAGAACAGTGTATGTTTAATCTATCTAATATTGTGTCTGTTTTGAATAATACAGGAGGTAAAGAGCTATCACAATTGCAATATTGGTAAAATATATCAATATCAAAATACCAATTAGACTATTTTCTGAAATCGTTCAGCCCTAGTTTTGGACTAAATCTTTTTACTGGATTGGATCGTCTGGACCTTTGACAACATAACGAGACCATTTTTGTTGGGAAAAAGTCAATTGTGGGCAAAAACGATGACACAGACACTCACATTTGGCTTTCTGATTCGGTCATGCAAATTAAAAACATGATGCTACTGACAGTTTTATTTTCAGTATTCAGTATACAATTATAACATTGTACTCTTATTTATTTGAATTTCCCTTATTTTCAAGTTTTAATTATGAAAGTTTTGACTCCTCTCTGTAGCCACTCTGCCTCTCTCTCATACCTCTCATGTACGCACTAATGTTGGCAGAACTGGTTTTACTTAGTCTGCACCTTTATAAATGTAATGAAGTGCAAACTGCCCCCCAAACTAGACTCTTACATTCCCCTTGGTGAGTTCAAATATTTATTGTCTGTAGTTTTCTGTAACTGTTTATACTAACGCCTCTTTTATTGTGTAGTTGTGCTGTTTCTATGTGCTGATGCTGTTTTTGAATGTTTCCTGTTCTCAGGTCTCTCTTGGAAAAGAGATCTTAATCTGAATCAGACTGCCTGATTATATAAAGAAATATATATAAAGAAATATTATTGCATGTGTGAAAAATATTTCTTTCTTGAGAAACCACATGTCCTTTTATGTGTGCAATGCTTCTACGGCCCTTGTATGTATGGCTGATACACAAAAATTGTGTAACGTTCGAGAAATCCATTAAAAAACTGTAGTACAGTTGTGTCTGTGGCTGCGTTTCCAGCTGATCATTTGTTTTGTTTTTTTAATATATTGTCGATTTGGTTGGTTTGTCAACTGGAGGATGTGTTCATATCAGTTTCTGCGTGCCAGTGTGTGTATCCTAAATGTGTTGTTGGCACTGTATGTCGGTCTGTAACCTCTCACATTATAATGTATGCTGCATGTGTCTGTAGTCTTGACGGGCTAATAAAATGCCAGCTCTCATCTCGGTTCTGCTGGTTCAGAGTGACTATTAAGGTATGTGTGCTCTAACAAGCAAGCTCTCCAAATGATAAATGACAAAACGCACTGCCTCCACACAGGTAAAACACTGTTGTTTTCTCTTTCTCACACACACGCACACACATGCACGCACGCGCACACAAGCACACGCACAGAATACTCACACTCTCTCGCTATTTCACTCATTTCCTTCTCACCTGCCTCAGTTTCATTTTCTCTCTCAGATCTTGGATTTTTTTTTCTCACACACATTAACAGATACAGACAATAAGAAAATAGGGAGACAAGATCGAGAAAAGATTTAGAGGGAACAAAAACAACAGACTACTGAGCCCCCCCATTGTAAGACACAACAACATTTGAGGAAACAAATAAATAAAACAGATAATGTTCCACAACAAATAAAAGCAATAGAAAGCACAGCTGTAGTGAATATAGGATGGGAATGACATTTCCATAGATAGTACCAGCATGGCAGGGTGCAGTGAAGGTAGCATTGAGTCCAGCTGGTCTGCTGGCAGGTTCCATTTCTTATCTCATCATCCAAATAGTCTTATAAAGCATAGACTTTAAGTTCTTTTTTCAAATGAATATAATTATTTTAAAACATGGCAGCACGAAAGCCTAAATCTACCTCTTAGACAAAAGCTAACGATGGATCCCTGGCATGTAGATGGTGACGGCTGTTTTGATCAGTTGTGTGTTTTGTCACATTTTTTTTTTTTTTTGCCATTTCGCTCTATGATGGTAGATATTTTGAGAGTAGAGAGAGACGAGAGGCAATGGCACACAGCAAAAGGCTGGACCTGAACCCCAGGACAAGTACCAGACACACGTGGCACCTGTTCCCCCAGGTGAGCCGCCGGGGGCTCCCTTTGCACCCCCCCCATTTGTTGTGTTAGAGTTGTAGAAGTTGAAGTGGAAAAATAAGGGAGGTGACATAGTTAGTCCTTGTGCAGCTCCTGCTACACAACATGTCACAAAGGTAGGTGTGAGGTGGTCTGCTGATGCATAAAGGAAATGGGAAAATCAGCAAAAATAAATGGAAAATACTTTTTGTTGAATTTTTCTAATAAATACCTAAGGGAGGACAGGTGGAACCATGTTACTGCCTACAACAGCACCAAAAATGAGCACCATCTATTTTCTACTTCTAGTTATCCAAGTGTGACATCTGAGGTGTCCAATCAGATATCTTGTTTTGTTCTTACTTTTGATTGTGTTAATTTGCTTAAATGGCAGTATTTTGTTTTAGTTTTTAGTTTTGTCTTTTAAATGGTGTAAATGATCTGTGTTATGTTAATTTCTTCTCTGAAATTTGCTATTTTGCACCTCAGGGAAACGGGTTGCTTTGCATATAGTCCACACCATGAAAATGACGATGAGAGATTGTTTTAGATAGAAAAGGCTAGTATTCCTTGGAGCCCATTCAGTATTGATTGTTGTTGTGAAGGAGATGAGATGCAACTGAACTCTTTAGTGATGATTTATTGGCTGTTTTGTGAGACTTACTTTCTTTGTCTGAGTATTAGCTTCCAAGTTTGTCTGCCTCAGAGCGTTGTGTAAATGTGTGTCTGAATGTGTTTGTGTGTTTATGTGCAGTTAACAATGGATGGCATGAAAATATCAAAGGGATTTGCTGACACCCATTTGAAATAATCCTTCAACCTGTTAATGCAGGATGTTTATCTGATTGGTCATGGAGAGAAGAGAGTGGGACCAGTATCTGATGATTTGGTAATGAGCGACAGTACTTTGCAGTACTGTAGTACTATGCCTGGTTTGGTTATACGCAGGTTTGTTAGACTGTATGTCATGAAGAAGAATTGAGAAGAGGATAACTAGTGAGTCAAACCAGTCGAAACTTGCCAAAGGGGGTCCACTAAGACCCAAAAAAGGAGCGATGAGAGGCTGTTTTCGCGCAACTTATTGCAGTCCTTGCCGTCGGTCTCACTGACGGCAGTAGACCACCTCTCACACTCAGATGAGATGTGAAGGTGTGTCCTGCTTGCTGTACAAAGCTTTTCCAGCAATTAATTATGGCAATAAGTGAGTGAAGTTTATGATATTGCTCTGCCACGCTTCGATGGTGGTGACAAGAATGGCATGCATGCCGGTATGAAGTGAAGTGAATTAGTAATGAATCCCTTCCATGCATTAATCATGTATAATTAATGGCCTAATTCTATAAATGATTCACGTTGATGAAGATACCGAAAAATAGAAAATTACATAAAAAATAGCATATTGTCAATTTTTCAGAAACCTTGTTTTTAGGGGAGCTCGTGGCTTATTAAGAGGAGCCTAGCTCTCCCTGGCTCCCCTGTAGGTCGCACCCTGCCAAGGAGGCAATGCCTCACTTTTAATAGATGTGTAAATCACAAATACTGTGACACCACACCACCACCAGTGATGGCAGATGAGCATCTTTTAAAACTATTCAAAATCAAATCGCAATTCAGCTCTCATCATAGAGAAAACAGTTGATGTTTATTACAGTATGTTGGCAATAGTGAAAGCGCGAGCACAGGTTCTCACATTGGTGTGGCATAAAAGTTTGTCAGTGGGTTGTGAATATGTAGTGAAAGTAACCACCGCTCTCTTGTTTTTCTTTTAAGTTTCACTCTGTCTAAATGTGCAGAAAATGTTTGACAAGGTGAGAAAGGCAGAGATGAGGAAGAGCGAGGAGAAGCAAAAGCTGCATTACGGTTTGTTTACAGTAATCTGATATTGTAGCAGCTTGCCTTCTGATTATAAAACTAAATTAGCTGACCTTTAGCTGTCTTAATTAGTCTACAAAGTTGGGTTTGATGTTTAAGAGCTTTTTGAGTTGATGTTCATTAATTAAGCCACTAATCAAGGATGAGAGAAATCACTGGTGCCACGCAAAGAATCCTCTGGAAGTTAGTTTGTAGAAGTAATTTTGTGACATCAGAAATGTTTGAATTACCTTCAACCTTAAAACCAAGTGTTTTCTTGGACAATGGGTTTGCTGGCTATAATCTGAAATATATTTCTCATAAAAATGAAACCATGTAAATATTATGTTGCCCGTCCTCCTACTGTCTGTCATGTTCTGACACGGATTCCCCAAATCCGTAACATCACTCCGTTGCTCTGAGTGGGTGGTGGGAGAGGATTAGTATATTAGGTTAGTTATTAACAGCTGATGATTGTATTTAGAAAAAAAGAAAAAAATGATGTAACCTTTTGGTCACACAACAGCTGCAACAAATCCATGAAATCTCAGCAAGCCGTGTGTGTAGATAATGTCATGTTCACTTTTTTTTTCTCAGTCTAGTTTGTTTTGCTACGATATTCTCACAGATACAAGTTGTACATGACATATATATATATTATTGAATCTAGCCATGCTAGCAGCATGGCTCTAGAGATGCCAGTGTCAGTCGGACTGTTGGTTTACTACTTTGGTCCATACTGAAATATCTCAACAACTGGTAGATCTATTGCCATGAAAAATTTAACACATTCAAGTTTCCCTCAGGTATAACTTTAGTGATCATCTCACTTTTCGTGTAGCACCATCACCATGCCAAACTGTTAATTTGTCCAATACTTTGGTTTGTGACCAATAAGCTGCAAAGCTAATGACATTCCCATCAGCCTCAGCTGTAATTTAGTGTTTAGTGCTAATTAGCAAATATTAGCATGCTAACACACTAAGCTAAGATGTTGAACATCGTAAACAATATCCTTGCTTTCCTTAGCATTGTGATCCCTTTAGCATGCTGACGTTAGCGTTTAGCTCAAAGCACCGTTGTGCATAAGTACAGCCTCACAGAGCTTCTAGCATGGCTGTAGACTCTTTGTCTTCTTAAATTATGTTGGGTAAATCCTTTATAATGTCAGATGTTTATTTAGTTCTTTGACATAGAAATATAGAGTAAACATCCATCACATCACAGTGTTGCCACAAGCTTTGAATGACATACGACCACTCATAATGTAATGAGCACAAAACTCTAATATATGCCTCTGCATATAGCAAAACACAACACACACACACACACACACACACACACACACACACACACACACACACACACACACACACACACACACACAGGCCTCAATCTGGCGTGATTGGCATGATCTTGAAGAGCAGGCACGCAGCCAAAACACTAGCAGGGGAGAGACAACGATTTCAAAAGTCAAAAGTGAGTTTAGTCACATCACGTCATGTTGCTGGATCTCCTGTGCTGTCATACAGTAACTGTATTTCAGAAAGGATACAGTGAGTGGGCTGATGCCTTGTCGTATTCACCACCCTGCAAGGTTAGCTTTTAATGTGTCTAAGTAGGTGGATCTCAGCATTTTCAACGAGGGAATTGCTCTGCCTTGAAACAAATGTTCATTCACAATACTTTGCTTAATATTCATTAGCTGTGCAGAGGACTTCTGCTGTAAGATGCAGCAACATAAAGCTCCCACAGTAACAACATGTGGATGTGTTTCATGCCGAAAATTTCTGTCCCTGGTAAAAACTTCAGTATATTATTTATATAACCCTGCACAAGCTTGCAGGATTTATCAGTATCTCTATCTATAGACTATAGTCTATAATATGACATAAGCCCAATCCCGTGAGGCAGTTACATCACTATGTTAAAGAGTCAAGACCTTTTTATTCAAGGAATGAAGTCAGACAGAATGAAGCAGAACTTATCTGTGATGATCTCTATACATATGATAATATTAACACGTTTAAGGAGTCTAGTGGTATTGCAAAAAACTACCACACACTGTCTAACTTGCAAAATATATATACATGTTGATAGAATGTTTGGGTTCTAGACCTTTATCAGGCAAATGATGTTACATAGTGAGAAGCCATCTTTTGTAGGAGGTGACTTGTTTGTCTACACCAATCACCCACTTCCTCATAAAATAAGGCAACCATTACAAAACATTCATTCAAATTTCCATGTGGAAGGTGGCTGTAGGTGTATAAAAAACTCAACATATCCAAATGGGCTGGCATTCAATTGACAGTAAAATATATTTTTTAAAAACCCTACAAAAGCAGTTTTGGGTGGCAAATTTTGTGTTTGTTTCACACTTCACTAAATGGATTGTTTGATTCCATATGATTCAATGCTGTGAGGATTTAATACATTTTCAGCACAGAAAAAATAAGGATGATAAATGATTAACAATGTGCGTTCACCGCATGTTTAAATCTGTACCTGACTTGATTGAGTTTTAAGGTCTAATAAATGTTACACTAGGTTAAGATCTGGTCAATAGGCCATAGCATTTGATTCACATTATTTTCAAACTGAACAGGTGTGGCAAATTGTTTGATGAAGTGAACATATGGCTCTTTTGCATTGGTTCTACTTTGTGATGGTTGCCATTTGGATACTCCATGGGTGTTAAATAAAGAACCTTGTATTGAATAAAACAATACCATGTGTAAGAAGTACAAACCATGTGTCCTCTCTTAGGGAGACATAGGTGCATGGACTTTTTGCATTGTACCGACACCAGCAACAACATATTTGTTTGTTTTTTTAAATTATGATGGCAATATTTCCTAACATTAATCATGACCACAAAGTATTTTTACTCGCCTAAACCTAATAGAGCTCAAGCATAAAGGTGTTAGATCCGAAAACACTCATGACTCATTTTCTGAACCATCATGTAGGCCATTTTGGACACCGACACATGACCTGTTTTGTTGTTTGGGTGTCATTTATACATTTTTTTATGAATCAGGACAGCTTGGAGTGCGTTGTTACATATATTCTATCACTGCTTGTGGCACCGAACAAGAGAAAAAGATACTTTATATCCTCATCATCCACATTTTACATGTGGATGATGTATTTTGTGGATGATGTATTTTGGCCCTAAACCTAAAATGGTTTAGGGCCAAAATACATTTCTGATCTTCTGCTTCGTTATGAACCATCCAGACCTCTCAGGTCGTCTGGGGCAGGTCTGCTTTCTGTCCCCAGAGTCAAAACTAAACAAGGAGAAGCAGCGTTCAGTTATTATGCTCCGTATATTTGGAACAAACTCCCAGAAACCTGCAGGTCTGCTGAAACAGTCAGTTCTTTTAAATCAAGACTGAAGACCTTTCTTTTTACCATTGCTTTTAATTAAATATTTAAGATTTTTCTTTTTATTGATAACTTACACTGCACTGTATCTTTTACTGTCCTGTTTTCTTTTTCTTTGTTTTTAGCTTTTATATTTTATGTTGCTTTTAAATGTTTTTATTGTTTTTCCCTGTTGCTTTTATGTTTTATGTAAAGCACTTTGAATTGCCTTGTTGTTGAAATGTGCTATACAAATAAACTTGCCTTGCCTTGCCTTGCCTTACATCTAAGTAAGTAATTACCGGACTGCCTGTCATCATTTCTTTATAATAACCTAGCTATCTACTTAATATAATAATCATAATATCTTGCTGTCTCATCCATCTAATTATGATTATCTGTATATATATATATCATTCAAGTGTGTTGCACACTGACTTCTTTGATTTTGCATGCTGTAATTTTCTATTCTCCTCATCCTCGGGCACGTCATGCCTGTCTTGTACATAATGCCCAACGCTGCCACGTCCCACCCTATTATGAACAAGTCTGAACCCTCAGCACATGAATAGTTAACCCATTCCCAAGCCCAGAAATACAACAAATTACCATCACAATTTAATTATGCATGCCAGAGCACAGTTAGAAGTGTTTACAGATGAACGGCTGCTGTGGACCATCATGCCTTACGGATTAGCATTGTGAGAGATTTGATGTGGATTAGTTAAATGGATTATTACTAGTTGTGGTGCACCGGTGGACTACAAATAAGGGGTTTGGATATATTTGGAATTTGAATGAATGGGATGAGCAGTTGCTTCTGTGTCACAGGGGAAACCATGTACTAAAGAATTCACATTTGAATAGAAATGTCACTTCGTCCTACTTGCTCTATTTTTTTCATATGTGGTGTGGCGTTGTATTGTGTTGCTACCACCTACTGCAAGCTCTCTAAAATTCCTTTCAAGTATTGGTTTCAAAAAAGTCTTATGATGAGCTTGTAATCTGGCTCTGTTAGTTCATTGGCCGGTCCGGACTGAAATATTGTGGAGTTTCTATAAATTATAATGCATGTATCTGTCCATTGCTTTGGATTATGACCAAATACTTGCATTCCCATCAGCCTCTGCTGTACTTTGTGTTTAGTGCTAAATGTTAGCATTGTAATAAGATGGTGAACATGGAAAACATTATACCTGCTGAACATCAACTTGTGAGCATGTTAACATGCTGATCTTAGCATTTAGCTCAAAGCACCAGTGTGTCTTTGTACACAGAGCTGCTAGCGTGACTGTAGATGGTATATTGCTCTTGAAACTTCAGTCTGTAGCTGCACCGGCTGCACGTTGCTCCTTGTTTACGATCGGCTCATTGGTCAATGGGGCCCCAGATCCTATCGCATCCTCTTCCCTGTTCCCAGATATATGCAATTACTTATGGGTAGATCTTTTACCATAACTGAACTGTATGAAGAATTGGAATAAACGGGGCTATTTCCACTTTCACAAGGCCAAGACTTCCAGATAGTGTATAGATACTGTAGCAAAAATAAATCTCCACACATAAAAAAAAGAAATTCTCTTTTTGGCACTGTAGGGACCAAGTGCACAATATTGTTTAGTTTTCTGTTGTTTAGTTGTCTGTTCACAATTTAGTGCTTTGCGTGCTGATTTTTCCAAGATAAGCGTAAGTCATACTTGAGATCAGTTAATATATTGTATAATTTTGGCACTACATGTTTCATATTAGCTGTAAGGAAGACTGAAGACCTCTGAGGTTAATAATTCACCACAGAGGAATGGACAATAAAGGAGGAAGAGACAGGACAAATGAGAACGGGGAGCTCCAAATGGGGAGGGAACGAAAAAATCAGCGGCAGAGGGCTAGATGAGAAAGATGAGCTGATGATGAACAGATTAAAGATAAATAGAGGAGGTTGGGTGAGGGAGGAAGAGGAGAGAGGGATCATGAGAAGAAGGCGGCAGATGAAGAGGATGGTGGATTGAAGTAGTAGTTTAGTATGCCAGAGGCAGCAGCAGCAGCTTGGTGTCTGTGGAGAAGCCACAGCCTCTGTGGGAAAAATAGATCCATTTAGTGAGGTCAGGAGGACACACGCGCACACACGAGCACACACACACAGAAAGGGCTAAGTGGATATTTGTTTTAATTGATAACTAGTGTGCCTTAATATTCGCGAGCAGCCACTTCCCCTCTGTAATGAGGAGCTGTACTACATACAAATAGAGGCAGAGCATACACTAGAGTTATTCTCTTTGGAGAAAAGTTTTAATTGGGCCTTTGTCACACAAATATCAACAACTTAAAACTACAGATTAAATGTTTTTATACAATTGTTTTGGCAACATATTTCTTTTTAAATCACTTTTAGTTTAAAAGTTCTGCTTACTTTTGTAGTATCTTAACTTTCCTCCTATGTGATGCCATCTGGTGATTCATCTCAATGGAGCAGGCTAATGCATCAGCTGACACCTCTATTCAGGCTATTAGGTGACTCACACAACTCCCGGGGCGAGGGAAAGAGGATGAAAGACGATTTATTTAGCGGGGCTCTGCAAATATTTGGACTGGGGAGGCCATTGTTTGATGTGCCACCTCTGTACGCTTTGAAGGTTTGAGATTTACTCAGCAGGTCAACAGACGTCTGGCAAATGAGTTAGCATAGCGGTGAAAGTTGTTGTATGAGTCAAAGATGGCACAGGGAGAAAGTTGGTGGCTGTGTTTAGTCAGTAGCAAGAATGTGGGAGCAATGTGGTTGTGATTCTGTGGTTCTTATCAAATGTGTGAGTGAAAAGTGTAAACCACGTTTCTTTCCAGCAGACATAGGCCACCGTGTCTTAGACTAGGTATCGCGTGATTCTAGATTGTAGTTATTTTTAATCTTTTCAGAAGTTAAATATTTAGTACTTTACTTGAAATTTGACCTTATTCGGAGGCATTATACTGTATCTGTGTCTGAGGAAATACAGTAAAAAAAGTGTGTTCTTATTAAAAGTTAAATTATGTTCTGTCTAATTGTGTCGGGTTCCATTTTATTGTAGATGGTCTTGAGGTCTGTATGTCAACATGTCTAATACGCAAATGGATCTGAACAGAGTCTCGTAATGATCACCGTAGAAAAATGTGTTTTTTGACATGGCACTGTGAAAAATGGAAAAATGATTAATGGTATTTTGACCACAGCTACGCATAAATTGGTGGAACTTCAATAAACCTGGCCGCAGCATGTTCTCTCTCTATGCTCGTTTGTTCGTGTCGACTGCATGCTCCGGTCTTTTTCAGATTTCGGAAATTAATTTATTGGAGGGGGGGGGGGTCTCAGTCGTGTACCATGTGTAAGCTGAAACCTCCCCAGTTTGAATCTGGCTGTGGAGCTTTGTTTAATGTCAGCATCCTCGCCCTACATTTAGAGAGGTCATATTGTGCTTTTTGGCTTTTTCCCCTCCTTTATTGAATACTTGAGTTATATACCTTGTGCATGTAATAGATTATATACCTTGTGCATGTAATAGATTTGCAAAGTGAAAAAGCCCAAAGTCCACTCCGAAGGGAGTTCCCATCTCCCACAGAAAACACTGCTCTGAACTGCCTGAAAACAGCTTGTTCATAGTCTAGCTGTTTCCCTTTCATCCCTGTGACGTCATAGGGATGAAAGAAAAATGTGCCTCATATTACTCTCGCCAAGCAGCTATTCCGACACCTCAAAAGATGGAAAAACACTGAGCTGCAGCACTCTCCCTTCCAAACATTAGCTACCATCCAGGCAGTCGATGGACGAGAAGTTGTTACAGAGAAGTTGAGACAGAGCTCAGTTACAACTTTATGTGTGAAAGATACTTTTGTTACTAATCAATAACTCACTCCTCTGAAACTCTTACAAACTCTGAAACTCGACCATGTTGCTAAGCTTCTAAGGGAAACATACACACAGCTGAACCGAAGCTTGTGTTTACCGGCTTCTCACGACCTGCCCATTTCTGCTTCTGATTGGCTAGTAGTCCTTAACTGTGTATGTGACAAAAAAGTTGATTTGATTTGATTTAACTAGGAAGTTTGCATGTGCAACTCCCAACAAAGATCATGTTGGTGTTTTGTGGGGCTTTTTGCTTTATTTGGTAGAGCAGCTGTGGGAGAGAGAGAGGATGACATGCAGCAAAGGGTGGAACCGAACCCGGGCCGCTGCATGCTCATGCTCAACCAGGTGAGCTAACCAGCACGCCCCTTGAATATCTGTATGTCTGTTGAAGGCAAACATGTCCTTAAACATGTTTCTATGACTTTTAGCTATTGAAAAGCAGTATTGTAAAGCGTGTTTTTGTGTATTTGTTTTATAAATTTGGAAATGGTTCAAATTCAGAACCCACCCAATTCTGGCGCATAAACAAATGCATATAAGAGTGTTTTTCCACAGATACTGTATGTGTGTAGGGTTATATAAGGAAAAGGCCAGAAGTAGGGATGCATTGATTCGATCCACCAAATCTGTGTCAGAGCCGTTACTGACCTTTTGAAGCGGCTTGCCTATCTACCGTGACAACCACATTAACTTGGGTTTCTCTGTCAGTGTCATAAAGATTCTGCTCTCAGTTACATTGATTTACTGCAGTCACAGTGGGCTGCCGACTCAGTTTTTAGTGTCACAACGATCCCTGGCAGCACGTTACCTGACATAAAAATGAGTTCCATGCAGTCAGGTTTACATAATTACATTTTTGAAAGTGGAAATATATGAGACTTGATATCAGGAGAGAAAAAGTTTGATCTATATTCAGAATCAGTTTTATTTTTAATTTGCTGGAAGTACATACAGTTTGAGCAGGCTGTATACAGTAAGAATTTATGAGCGGTTTCAAGTAAAAAAACAAATGACACAGTGGTGGTAAGGAGGTGGTGACACCACAGAGTCAAAATAAGTGGTTATATAGTTATGATAAAGCTGACAGTGAGCTGCACAAAATACACAACACATTTTATTTCTCATTTGCAATCAGGCACCGCTGTTAAAGTACATGCTTTCAGATAAAGGATGGTAGTTTATTTCGCCTTGTAGCCCGACTTTATTCATAGCAATTCATTCAAAGACAGCTAAACATATTCAGACAGACTGAAATTCCACTCCGATATAAATTATTAAAATGTTGTAAAACTTCTCGCTCTGCAGTGACTCGTACACAACCTAATATCGTGCATAAACTCCACTTTCCTCTTGATACCTCAGCTTATCTGTCAAGTTCTTTTTCCAGGCTTTTTATGTCTGAGTGTATCTTTATGAGGATTTAGCTGTGACTCCCCGGGGGGCCTAAATTACTGTTAGGCTGCACGGTGTGCATGATTAGCTGAAGGAATGTAAGTACATCAGGGTGTGATTCATCAAACCAGTCTCCGTGCGGCTGTCTGAGAGCCTAAAGGAAGACATATAATGGTTCATGTGGCGTGAATGAAATTACCATTAACTTAAGAAACAGCAGACTCTTACACTATAGACATTTAATATTTCACAACCATAATGAAGAACATTGAGCCAAAACATCAAACATGAGGATACTTGCTCCTCCTTAATTTAATCAAACTGTTTTAATTATTAAGTAATTATTAAGTAATACATTTTGAACATAAGAACAGCAACATGTGTGTTCAAAGTGTAGTGCAGTAAAGTTACAGTATTTGAAGCAAAAGCCAAGCAATGCTAGTGTGCTAGTGTTAGCAGCTAACGCTAATTTAAACAGACCCCAACCATACACTGTGTAGATGGATGACATGACAGATCCCCAAAAGTGAAGCCTAAACTAAAAAACCTAAGTACACGTCAAATACATTTGTCCTGAAGATGGTTTCTGTCATTTCAGGTAGTTCATATCAATCTAAGATAATATCATATTTTTGGCTATGTTTAGTTTTAATTAGTTTTTTGATGCTACAGTGAGGAAAATACGTATTTGAACAAGGAGAACCTGCTATTTTGCAAGTTCTCCCACTTAGAAATCATGGAAGGATCTGAAATTGTCATCGTAGGTGCATGTCCACTGTGAGAGACATAAACTAAAAAAAGAAAATCCAGAAATCACAATATATGATTTTTTAACTATTTATTTGTATGATACAGCTGCAAATAAGTATTTGAACACCTGTCTATCAGCTAGAATTCTGACCCTCAAAGACCTGTTAGTCTACCTTCAAAATGTCCACCTCCACTCCATTTATTATCCTAAATTAGATGCACCTGTTACAGGTCGTTAGCTGCACAAAGACACCTGTCCACCCCATACAATCAGTAAGAATCCAACTACTAACATGGCCAAGACCAAAGAGCTGTCCAAAGACACTAGAGACAAAATTGTACACCTCCACAAGGCTTGAAAGGGCTACGGGGAAATTGCCAAGCAGTTTGGTGAAAAAAGGTCCACTGTTGGAGCAATCATTAGAAAATGGAAGAAGCTAAACATGACTGTCAATCTCCCTCGGACTGGGGCTCCATGCAAGATGTCACCTCGTGGGGTCTCAATGATCCTAAGAAAGGTGAGAAATCAGCCCAGAACTACACGGGAGGAGCTGGTCAATGACCTGAAAAGAGCTGGGACCACCGTTTCCAAGGTTACTGTTGGTAATACACTAAGACGTCATGGTTTGAAATCATGCATGGCACGGAAGGTTCCCCTGCTTAAACTAGCACATGTCAAGGCCCGTCTTAAGTTTGCCAATGACCATTTGGATGATCCAGAGGAGTCATGGGAGAAAGTCATGTGGTCAGATGAGACCAAAATAGAACTTTTTGGTCATAATTCCACTAACCGTGTTTGGAAGAAGAAGAATGATGAGTACCATCCCAAGAACATCATCCCTACTGTGAAGCATGGGGGTGGTAGCATCATGCTTTGGGGGTGTTTTTCTGCACATGGGACAGGGCGACTGCACTGTATTAAGAAGAGGATGACCAGGGCCATGTATTGCGAGATTTTGGGGAACAACCTCCTTCCCTCAGTTAGAGCATTGAAGATGGGTCAAGGCTGGGTCTTCCAACATGACAATGACCCGAAGCACACAGCCAGGATAACCAAGGAGTGGCTCTGTAAGAAGCATATCAAGGTTCTGGCGTGGCCTAGCCAGTCTCCAGACCTAAACCCAATAGAGAATCTTTGGAGGGAGCTCAAACTCTGTGTTTCTCAGCGACAGCCCAGAAACCTGACTGATCTAGAGAAGATCTGTGTGGAGGAGTGGGCTAAAATCCCTCCTGCAGTGTATGCAAACCTGGTGAAAAACTACAGGAAACGTTTGACCTCTGTAATTGCAAACAAAGGCTACTGTACCAAATATTAACATTGATTTTCTCATGTGTTAAAATACTTATTTGCAGCTGTATCATACAAATAAATAGTTAAAAAATCATACATTGTGATTTCTGGATATTTTTTTTAGATTATGTCTCTCACAGTGGACATGCACCTATGACGACAATTTCAGACCCCTCCATGATTTCTAAGTGGGAGAACTTGCAAAATAGCAGGATGTTCAAATGCTTATTTTCCTCACTGTATATAAAGTGTGTTTCAAAAATCAAAAACATCTCAGATTCATCAGTCAGTGCTATTGACCAGTGACACTGATATAGATCTGGAGTTGGACCCCAACTATCCCTTATGGGAGCTTACTGCTCCCATAAGGGATAGGTTAAATGCAGGTTAAATGCAGGTTAAATGCAGGATAGGTTAAATGCAGAGAATGAATTTCGCTACCGTATGTGTATGTGACAATAACAGTACAATAAAGTACCTTTCTAATTAATAAAGTACCTTTCTGATTTCACGTAATGATTGACAGCTGATCCCTGCTTGCGTTGAGTCTACCCGATGTAAGGGCGGCACCCTGAGACCATGGCTGCACTAACCCCAATCACTACTGCACACACTCTGGCTTCAAATTATGTCACCAATGCAAGATATCAGCATCCGTATCCGGGATATTTCGGCTTCATTTTTGTACGGTGGAAGCAAGTGGAGACACGTCCATCTTTATTTACAGTCTATGTCTGCAACCCAGGAAGCTTTTGTGCATCGCCAGGACGTCAGTTCCTAAGATACTGTGAGCAGCCAGAGAATGTGATGCTGGTGCAGCTCAAGTGGCTTCCCATGCAACAGGAACAGCACTGTAAACGATGCTGTTTGCGATGCAGAAGGTTTGATTCAAACTGAAGTGGGTGCCTGTCACCTGCAGATCCTCAAATAACCAGTTTATTGTGGCTTCTACATCTTTTACCGTTGCTCCCTTTAAATATAATAAAACTGATGTGTAGCATACTAATCTGACCTTTATTCTATATCAAGCATTTCATCGTCAACACTAATCATTGTCAGTGAAACACTCAAGTGCCTTTGCTGTACAGTTTCCACAGAGCAGCACTTTATATAAGAGCACAGTCACTCCTTCCTCTAGAGACGACTCATTGGCCACGCTGTCAGTCACACAAACACACACGCTCACACACGAGCACATAGGCACACATCAGCTCAGCATGTAGCAGCCTAACTTACTGTATTTTGTTGCAGTCGAGGCACATCACTTCTACATAGACACTTTTGTAGTTACATACTAACATACTAGCACATATTTTGGTGATTTTATTAACACACACACAGTGACATACTGTCTGTGAACTGTCAGTTCACCTAAATTTTGAGAAGAGGTAATTTGGAGACCTGCGTGTGTGTGTGTGTGTGTGTGTGTGTGTGTGTGTGAGAGAGAGAGAGGCTTCAGACAGACACTCTGAGTTCCAATTACAACTTCTCAATCTCGCTTCAATTACCTGTGAAGAGTTCATGTAGGCCGTTTGTGAGACTCTGCCTTCTTTCTCTGCCCAGACACACTCATACACACACTGACTCACTGACAGAGGGTGGGAAATCAATGCACTGAACCATCTATGAAGTTCACTTGAGTTACTGTAGGCCGCCGATTCAGATGGTTATTTAAAAGTTTGGTGTGTTGATCATAAAACCTAACAAGCTTTCCTTTTCCATCCTTTATTTACTTCCCATCAGATTTTTGAATGTTTCACTGCTTCCTCTCACATAACAGTCCCACATATAAGGCATTGCTTTATCGTGTCTGAACACATAAGCTGTAGGAGCCAAGTGTTTTATTAAGATCCAAACAACCTCGCCACCATGTGATGCTACCCAGCTAAACAGAAAGTTTGAAGCCCCCCCCCATTGTCGCACATGGGGCCAGAATATGACATAAACATAAACAGTCCACAGTGAAACTGATTTGGTTGCTTTTAGCTGCTTGGCATCCTGGTGAGTGCGCTACTGCCCACCAGTGTTTATCATCACTGCCGGTGGTTTGCAGCTCGGCCTTTATCGTCCTTGTTATTGATGTTGCATTATGTTGCCTAAGCCTGTACTTCTTAAAGCATTTCCTAAGTGGTAGATTCTGGCTTGTAGATGTTACCTATGACTGTGGCATACAGTACATTTCAGGTTTTTTAGTCATGCTAGCTGTGTGATGTCTGTCGTTCCACTACTTTGGTCCAGATTGAAATATCTAAAATCTTTTCAGGATGAAGAACTTTGGTGATCTCCTAACTTTCTGCCATCATCTTCGGGTGAAGATGGGCCCAATACTTTGTTTTATGAACAGGTACCTGCCTCAGCTGTACTTTGCCAATTAGCAAATGTTAGCACGCTAACACGCCAAACTGAAATGATGAACATGAGCAGGAATGGGGAGTAAAGGATATAGCTTCTGTGATATTTCTTTGATTACCTCTGTGAGTATTATTGTAGTGGATAATAATAATAATTGTGTTTAAAAAAAGACATAACCAGTGGATCTAATTTTACAAATGCTCATTTTCAGTTAAAGAATGACAAAAATTATCAGTTTCTATGAGAGTATGTTTGACAACATTTCTGCATGTGCTCCTGTAGAGCTGTCACTTAATAAGGAAACACTACAGGTTATGATGAACTAATCAAACAGCAGCACTGCAACAGCAACAACATATGCCCTCATCTCATCCCATCAAATCTGATCTCCTAAAAGTAGAAATTAAAACTGCCTTTGCCCTTCACGCTCCAGTTTGGAAAGACGATCTGTGTTGGGTGCATTTCATCAAAATGTCATCATCTGACCATGCTTTGTATGGATGTGTCAGAGTGAATTAAAGCTCACATAACCAACTAGTGATCTCAGAGATAAACTCCCGAGAAAAGTCCGTTCCATGCGACGCCTGCTGGTTGTGAAATCTTTGATCAGTAGTCTGTCAGAGCTCAGAGCCGTCATGTGGACACGTTTTGCCATGACGTCTTGTTTTTCATTTCATGTCTTTACATTTAAACATTTCTGTGCATTCAGATGACCTCAGGTGTCCGTCATTGCTAATGCAGTCCAGTTACCAATTTACAATCCTCTGTCAGCTCTCAGAAAATAGCTAGCTACAGAGATTTCCTCCCAGCTGTCTCCTAAACCTCTTATGCCTTGTGTGCCCCTGCTGGAAAAATTCAGTTTCCCTCCTGCTGCGCCTCATGCCTTGTTTTTTTTTTTGTTGTAAAGCCTTCATATTCCCTGTGGATGATCAGCCCCAGTTGCTTGACAGTTGCCTCTGACATGTGCAACATTGCTTAATCTGAAATTAGCCCATAACATGCTTGACAGCCTGGGGTTGTTGTTATCATTTTAGAAATGTTCAGCATCAGGAGCAGAACAGGCTTGTGCACGAGGCAGCAGGTCCGGTCAGCCTGGCATTTGAGTTGATTAGAACTGATGAAGCTGAAAGTGTGCAATACAGAAATAGCCCTCCTAAAAAGCCTTGGATGACAACAAGAAGTTTTTTAGTTGTTTAAGAGAATTGATGTTATAAAAATTATAGTTATTCTTGAAATGAAAAAATAATAGTTGACTGATGGGAAGCAAAATGATACACTGAGAGGTGTTATTAGGATTTATGTTTAAGTCTTCTTTTGGAAAATCATTTCTGATCTTTATTGTAATCAGTGAAAGATGATGATAATCATTCACTCACTGAAAACTCAGATACCAACTTCAGCGGTGGTGTCGTCTCACTGAACGGGAGACATGAAAGGCGATTCCTATCAATGCTGCAGTTAACCATTTTTTTTTTTTAGATCAATCTCTCGTTTAGTTTCTGGATTAAAAATTGTTTCTCATTATGACAACTTCCCAGAAACAAAGGTAAAGTCTTCAAACTGCCTATTGGGTCAGACCAACACACTGAAACTCAAATATATTCTGTTTACTATTATAGAAAGCAGCAAATCTTCATATTTTGAACCAGCAAATGTTTGACATTTTTACATGACAAATTTTTGATAAATTTTTGGTCTCCCAACTAATTGCTTTACTTTTTTAAATTTATTTTTTATTTATATTGATGTTATACATTAAAACAAGGAATTCAAAAAGCAGACAAAACAATATAAAAGTGCATATAAAATATGAATGAATTGATTAATCTACAAAGGATAAAATCATATTTGAAGCCAAATTGAATTAAAACAACAGTATCTCATGGCTGGTACTAACTGAAGTCATAATGTGTATGTATATACTTTTTATTGCACTTTTAGAGAATGATTCAGTCTGTGCAGACTGTGTATCTGGATCTGATGATCTACTGTCGTTCAGACGTGGAGTTTTCAAAACTCAGTCATGATGATTTGGGCTTACAAGTAATAACCTGGTTTCCCATTTCTTCCAATGAGCGTGACACAAATGTTTTTGGTTTTTTTTTTCGTGTTTGTCTGCTGAGGCGCTCATTCAGTTCTGACAAGGATGATTTCACACCGAGGCTGTATCAAAAACATGTTGGTATAATCATTGCATAGAAAGATCTTCACCTGTCAGTGGAAATCAGAAGTGTTAGTTATCTCACATCCTGCCTGTATCATTGCAAAATGTCTCCCCTTGTTTGTGCGATGTGGCTGCTCACATCATATTTCCACAGACGGCACAGATTAAGAGTTTATTTATGTAAAAATGCTAGATGCACTACGCATCTGTTAAACTAAGCACATTTAAAGGATTTGTTGGCACCCTCCAGGCACCCTGTTAGGGCTGTCTCTTTCAATGATCCTTTTAAAATTCAGCTGACTTGTGGGTGAGATGAGTGTGTGTTAGTGTGGTCAAGGGGATAAATTGGAGAGGAAACAGCTTTTAAAGTGAACCATGATCTGATAATTATATCTTTCATCTTATAATCCTGTGTGAAATCTTTGGTGTTTATTAATTTTGGGTTTTTCTATGTGATTGGGTTTAATTAATTTTTAGTAATTTAAAAGAAAAACAAATTTAACTTCTGTTTTCACAACGTCTTAATCGATACCAAAACAACCAAAATGTGTTTGGTTTTTTTTTCTGAGAAGGGAGTCTCAAACAATAATCTTGCTAAATTGCATGGAGTTCACAAAGCAAATGAATTATTGACAGAAAAAGAACTGTCATTTTTAGACAATCCTGTTTGTTTTATTCACTCAGCACACAGTCCAGGAGTGTTTGTATTTGCTTGCACATTTGTTTGTGAGCCAAATACGCAAAACAACAGTCTGGGTAAACAGTCCTCTTTCCATTACTTTCATCCAAATCAAAGTAGAGAAGAGATTTAAAAAGACACATATATGTACACACACACAAAGATGATGTGCTGTGCCTTGTAGTGTTGCCACAGCGTGTTCATTTCCTTTACAGTTTACCAGTCATGAGGTAATATTTAAAGGGCACTGCCCTTACTGCACTAGTAACACTTATTCTTCTACTCACAGTGTGCAAAGTCTGTAGTGTTTTTTTCAAGCCATAAAGTCATATTCAGTTGGTTGGGCATAGCGACATGCCTACGGGAGTTCTGATCTGACACTGCTATTGTTAAGAATTGATTTGAATTACGTGCAAAAGACTTGGTTATTGTTGGGAAAGGACAACAATAACTTACTTGGTCAAGGTAAGGGAACTTGATTGTGGTCATGGTTGACCCATCCATTCTCCTTAACTTCCTCCCTTTTACAGCCATTGTGGCTCTATTACTATATCAAGCTATTTCCCCGTGTGCTTCCAACGAATACTCATAATTCCTATTGCCACTCAGCAGATTTTAGTTACACGTTTCTTTCATCAGTGTGCCTCATACTTAGAAAAAGAATGAAAGGATCTACACTGCAGGAATTAACGCACCGACTCAGATATTCTTAATTTATATTTCATACGCTTGGCATTAATTTAAAAGGCACCATATTTTCCCACTGTTGTCATGGGTTTCACATATGGCCAGGTCTACATTGTTGAGCAGTGTGGGCAGGCAGCAGAAGCTTAAGTGGTGATTTGTCACCTCGTCCTACGTCTCTCATTGTGCTTTATATCTCCTTCTATTGACAGAGGGGCAGGCAGAATTAGCTTCACGCATAATGCAAGTTGGAATAAGACCTGACGAACATGTTGTAATTCTCAGTTTTTAGCCGTAGATTTAGTTTTTACCTACCAAAATGCAGCTTTCACATAAAGATGTTTCTGTGCTCATCTCTAAGTGAAAATGCTGTGAAATGAAAAACACTGCACTAAAGTGTATGGAGAATATAATACACTGAAGACTGATGCACACTGGGTCCAAAGAAAATGGCTCCAAATTTGGTTTATTTCAGTAGCCTTTTTTTTCAGGCTATTGAAAGAAATCCAGTATGGTACATTACCATGGTACCTGTATTTAGGTCACCGCTTTGAACTGTAGAATACCTTTATCTTTCTCTCTCACACACACTTTGGCACATACACTCCCTTGCTCACATACGCTACACAAATGCAAAGCATGCATACGTTTTCACATGTATTGGGTCCATGCCACAGGGGGAAAAATCAGCAATAGCCGACTCGAAGAGGAAGGCAGTATGAAAAGGTGTCTGGATCACAGCTCAAAACCTGCAGCAGCATCCTATAACTTCATCTTAGTTATTTTGTTGTTGGTTCCTGTTAAGCCTACATGGTCTGTACTTGTTTTACACTTGAGTTAGTGTAGTGATATTCTGTATTTTTCTTTCTGCTAACATATCCCATAAAGACTTAAACCATTAATGAATTGATTGGTTGAATGTGTTGCCTGACATACTGTAGCTTAATTGTCTGTGCTGTAGACCTCCATTGTTCTCCAGAAATGTAATCACAGTAGCAAGATGCTGAACCCTGAGTTGCTCCCAATACACAGGCCAGCGCCTTGCATGGCATATGTGTTTTAGTAACCTATGACTGAAAATAGTCCCCAACAAATGCAAGACCTATTCCTTTTTGAGTAATGTTTGCTAAAAACAACAATACCTACCTGTTTACCTGTTTTGTAAAAATTAAACTGTATTTTTGTTCTTTTTTTTTAGAGCTTCACAGCTTCAGTAGGGATAAATGGTCAGTGTCACAGACAAGATATGAACATCACAAAGTATGTAGAGACAGGATTTGTTATTGTTTTGTTGTTTTGTTATTTTTATGTTTTTTTTGGTTGACAATAAGAAAAATAATCAATAATTCCATGTCCTGTTAAGTTCACTAGCCTTTTTGTACTGTTCTTTGCATCAAAACGAAAGCTCTGTACATGTGGGCAGATGAAGCTGCAGTTTGTTTAGACATAACAATATGAAGAGACAAGCGGAGACAAACAAGAGGAGCAGCTAAGTTAAAATTTAATTGGAATTTATGATATTTAGTTGAGCCTGTAAAGAGACTGAGGGCCCAGACTTTGGGGTTTGGGACTTGTCCACAGCCGGGCCAAAACTGTCTGGTTTGGAATTGATCCTATTTTCCTCTGCCCCAATTAGACAGAGATACTGGATCAGCCTTGCAGCATTTGGACAGGGAGTCAACCATCTGTGTTCAGTATACTGTTGTTCCTGAGCCACAACTCTTCTGTCAGAGACTGCATATTTTCTGCTTTGTTCTTTTGTACTCTGGTGTTTAGTGATGCCTTGTGTTCTCGTATAATCCAATAAATACAGAGCTTAAATTCTTTAGTTTTAACTGGTTTTGAATTTCTTCTTCCGTCATTTGTCATATTTAGTTTCAAATGATTAAAAACTAATTTCCCGCTCCAGTACATTTTTGGAGTAGACTTAACTTAAATAAATACCTGCCACAACTACCGAGGTCCTGAAGTATACCTGTGGCAATTCGTCGATTAATAGATTAGTCATTGAAAGAAAATATGGAACTACTTTAATAATCCATTACCATTAATCTAAAACACTTTGCTTCTCTTTGTCATACATTACAGGTAAGTGAATATCTTAAAGAAAAAGACAAAACAAGAACACTAAAGACGTCACTGTTGGCTCTGAAGTTGTGAATGACGTTTTTCCCCAAATTTCTAACATTTCATAAACATAGACATAGACATTAACTAATCATGAAAATAATATTGAAAATAATCATCAGTTGCAGCCCTATACTGAAGCAAAGGAAATATGTTTAATGTGTTTTTTCCCCCTTCTTTTTGAGTTTATGTGTACAAGTAGCGCCGTGGAACAATGCTTCTAAGAGTGAGTTCCAGTTTGGTCTGCTTTGTTTGTAGGAAGCAAATGCATGAGTCTGATCACATGAGTGACGTGATACATTCCTGCCGCCAGTTTCACACTATTACTCAAAAAAGTAATGCAGAAAATGCACCAACAACAGCATAGGAGAAGAAGGCTGTTGGCTGTGTTCAGTACTGGACTTAACAACTTATATTTTTATGAGGAGAGAATTGATTTCCACACATTTGTTAAGGAGTCAAGGAGACACTGAATGGTAAACATAACTTTTGTTTATTTACAGGAGAACTTCACAGGGCAGCTTTAAGTTACAGTTTCACATAAATCATGGAAATGAAACTTTGATGTTCATGTTTCCAGCTAAAAAATGTTTTTGCAGTTTCAAAAAGTGATGTACTTGCTTTTATTTGCTCTGTTTAAAGCAGGGCAGCCGAGATTAGATAGAGAAGTTTTGATGTAAAAAAAACAAAAAAAACCCAACTAAAAATAAGAAACTGGAATATTTTTCAAACTTCTACGAAGACACTTCACTAATTATTAATTAGGGTTGGCCTCTCGCTCCCAGACATGAGCAGCCTTGAAATGCCTCGCATAGCGAGGAAGGAATGAATGGGAATATGAGGATGGGAAAACAAAGAAGGAAGAATGGAAACATGTAGGAGGAGGAAGTGCTAAGGATAACCAGAGAGGGCTGGATATAAATGAAAGAAGGGGAGAAAAGGAGGGTGAAAGACGAAATGAGAAGATAAAAAAAAGAGAGAAAGTGATACATTAGCTGGGACTGAAGCACAAAAGAAGAGAGAACTGTACTGTATTGTGACTTTCTGTCTCACCTATGTGTCTTCAATATCCTTAATTTATAATCCGTCTGCTGCTTTTGTGTCCTGTGTGACAGTTATCTCGGCCCTTTTATGTTGTCTGTATTTTATTTGTTGCTGTAATGCTCTTTTCATGCTGCCTTGTTGCCATTTCTCTTTCGAAAAAGAGATGTGTAGTCTCAATGAGATGTTCAGCAGTGACATAAAGAAAAAAGGAAAGAAAAACATGAATTACTGATCAAAGAAGGCCTGAAATGTACTTATAACACATGCATGTTTACCTAACGCCACGTATTTCAAAGCATTTTAACATTAAAGAGAGAAATATTTAATTTGATAAGTGGTTACACAGCATTTACCAGGTGGCAAAACAAAACTGTTAAGTGACAGATAGTAGAAAAGGGGGAACAGCACATTACAACTGTTGCCACTGATTAGAGTTCCCCAGCTGGGATGAGATGTAGGTTTGTCTCTTAAAATGTCAGGGTATTGAATTAAATGTACCAGTTACTGTCTCTAGACTGCTACATTTATCTGAATTCGACAAGAGTTTACACTTTGTTTCACCTAGAAGTCAGTTTGACACAGAAGGAGAATAAGACAAACCTGGGTTGGTCCCCAAGGCATCTTTTCTTTCATTAAAGTATCTTTGTATGTCAGTTTTCTGTTTATTGTCACTTAATAATAGATATATAGTGCACTTATTCCTATTCACACAACCAAGGTGTGTGTGTGTGTGTGTGTGTGTGTGTGTTGTGTGTGTGTGTGTGTTGTTGTTGTTGTGAGAGTTTTGTTATTTGTGTTATTGTCATATACCACTAAGTTTGATGAAAATAAAAAGAAATAAGGCTATGTTATGAAGTGATAGAATACAGGAGTGTAGCACTTTGTGACCTTTCACTGTTATTTCTGTTCGAGCCCAATCCACACCTGGTCCATCTCATAAAACAGATACATTTCCATTTTAACAAATGTTACAATCTATACCACCCTGAGAGAAACGTGTGTTACACATTTATTTCACTCACAGATTTACGCTAATTAATTCACACTCATTATTCACACTCATTATCATGGCACGCTTGTGTGAAGTCTAAACTTCATAGGTAGCTAATCAAATCACACAAATCTCCCAGTGTCTATTTGTTTTGAAATGATCAAATCCTACAGTTACTGACTTTTGGTCACTTGGTGGCAGCAGAAAAACGCTGTGAAGACATGATGAGCAAAATTGTTACCTATTTAGACATCCCGGCGCTACATTAGCATTAAGTTGGAGTATTTTTTCTGGCCACTTGGGGAATAAGTCCAGTTTACACTCTCTGTTTAGCTCTGTTTTTCTCCACCAACTCCTGGTGGAAATATTTGTACTTTAGATGCTAAAGGCTCCACTATGTTCATCAGTTCGTCAGTAATCACTTGTCATACAGTTGCTGTTTGCTGATGCAAAAGTGGTGAACAGTAACCAAAACAGTAAAGTGGGAAGCCAAAAAAATAAGCTAAAAGAAGCTATATAACGCTGTAAGTTTATCGCTATGAGCGACCCCTTTGATGTACAAGTAGTCATGTGATCCATTGTTAATATAAAAATATAATAATTATTAGTTTATAATATTGACAGTTTATCCAGTTGGGGCCTGTTCCAGATACTGTTTCATAGGCTGCTTTTGTGTTTGCTGCGGTGATGCAGAGAAACTTTTGTATAGCGATATCATCCCACAGAGACTGAAAAGCCTTGTAAGCTACTACTTATTGTAGGTTTTTTAAAGTAAGCCTAATTACCGCTTTGAAATATGTTTTATTTGCTCCTAAGTCTGTTTCACACTGTTGCAGCTGTTAAAATAAATGGGTTTAATTTATCTTATGTGAAGCTGAATATTATAAGCATATAGTTTCGTAGGCCTATTGAAATTCAGTTTAATATGAATGGTTTATTTTAGGTTAGACTAAATTAATATAAATCTTATATTATAGAGACTGGTCATGTAGAGCTTCAGCTTTTGCAGGCGCAGGAAATGTGGTGAGTTTTCAGTAGTCTAAATGTTGAGATTTAGTTTTTCAACCACTATTTCCATTCATGACATTTTCTTAAAAGTGAGTTGGAACGTCCACTCATCTTTTAATGTGGAAATGCTGTCCCACGGCCGAGCTGAAAGAATAAGGCTGGTTTTGTCATACACGCCATAAAAACACATCAAATCAACACATTATTATAGACTACAACTGTTCATTTAGGCATTCACACTGACGGCAGTTTTCTGTTTTCCTGCATGTGACAGCTCCAGCCGTGCTACTTAGATGTCGTATAATATTAGGCCGACAGTTTGCTCTGCTTTGACACTCTGCTGCCAGTTGTTCATGTTTGTGATTGGTTATCTGCTGCTAACACTGCCTCTTTTATGTGAACGTCTGAAATGGGAAACCCTGGGTTGACTTACCGAGTTGATCAGCTTTGTGGGACCGCTTATCCTGATCGCGATTGTTAGTGTTAGTGAAACCAGATAACAAAAAAATATCCTAGGTTTGTTGAACTCGTTTTGTGGTACACGGCCCTGGTTCTGAGGACAGTGATGTTGCAACAAAGCATCGGTGTGCTCAGGGCTGCTTATGATCGACTAGACTCTGCTATGACTCAGCGTAATAACTGAAATCTAATTCTTCTAATTGGGGCACAGTTGATCTCAACAGGCATGTGAAATGAAAAAGTCTGAAAAAGTTATATAGTTACTTCATCATCATAATCAAGCTGACTTTTTCCATCTCACACATCCTGATGAAGAATTAAACAAACAAGAAGTACTGGGTGTTTAGAGTTCAAACTCTGTGGCAGTCAAGGGAAGGAATTTATTTATACTCTCTCAATAATTAAAGTTTAAATGAGCTGAAATTACTGAATCCATCAACGACATTTCCTTGCATTTCTGTTCATTATATAGTGAGATTAAAATAAATAAAATAAATCATTTTCTTCTCTGCTGCCCTGCTGCAGGAAGGGTATCTGTCACGTTAGTATTGATCATGGCTGTATGCAAAATCATTATCCTATCAAAGGGATCTATCTATTTGGAAAACACTACACGCCGTGTGCGCTGCTGAGACAGGACATGGTGTGTTCACTGGGCCATGGAAGACAGAGACCCAAAAAAATATGACCAGTGAGTTAAACTGTATTTATTCTTGAAACTGCAGGATTTTTTTTCACAATTAATTTTGAAAACCACAAGGCTAAGGCTGAGCTTTTATTCGTGGACAGTGTTCGTTGTAAATATCACAAGCAAAGATTACAACCCAAATGCAAGAAGAAACATGCAGAAACATGTCTTTCCCAGTGGATTGGTTTTGATATTGTAATAAAACTTGACCTCCAGAGAACAGCTCTGCCACCACTGATCTGCAGAAAGGGAGAAAAATCAAAGCAGCAGAGCAATTAAATACTTGAGCATTGTTGTTTTTCTTTTTTTTCTTCTTTTTTTCAGATTTTGACTGAAGTAGCATAACAAATATGAACACCAGGGACTGTGCCATGGATGTGATCCTTGCAGTTGGGCCATAAAATCCCACAGCCAGATTTTCACTGTGATAAAACTCTCCCTTCTGCCAGCATCTTTAGCAGACATGTAGCCAGTTGGATGCAAAAATTTAATGTAATTTAGCTACTTACATAAAGGTTGTTAAACTGTTGAGTCAAGAAGACTTGATGGCTTGTGGAGGCAAACAGTTAATTTATTGGACTTCTGTTATTGCTTGTTAATAGATTTTACATACACACCATGATTATGATAAATGACAATAATATATACAGTATATTATCACACATAGTATGTGTTTGCAAAATGTGTTTTTCTTCATGACTGAAATAAACTATGATGGCAGAACATTTGATGTCCAGACCAACATTAGCACTGAAGCAATAAACACATATTGTATCTATTTATATTATCAGGCCTCTAAACATCCTTAAATGAAACAATCTAAAAAGAAGGAAAATTACTTATTTTTAAACTGCTCATGCTACTGTAAAGGCATAACCTGTGATGACGGCGTCATCAGCCAAGATTGATCTAAAGGGGTCACAAACAAAAAATATTGGGAATCATATGAACAGCATTTTCTACTGTTGTCGGAGGAGAAAACTATAGGGTAATATCTTTCATTTGCAATATCCTACTGTTTTCCACTTTTTTAGCATCTGATACACTTTCAAAGAACTCATGAATGTATTAACTGAACTTCAAAATTGAGTTTTGATCTGCCTGCATTGTTTTAGAAAGATCATTTCCAGTGTTTGAAGTCTTACTTTCTTGCAACATGGCTCAAATATTTATACTTCAGTTTTTTTGTTTATTTCCCAGCATGCTCCCAGAGAACAGTTGTACTTGTTGCATTTAGCAATGCAGAGAGACCAATAGGTTTTATAATGTACGTTTTAACCCTCAAAACTCAAGTACAGTTGACAGCTTCTAAACTTGTGGGGTTATAGGTTATGTATCAAACTATTCAGGTTTTATTTATTGTTCTTTAAAAAGTGTCAAACTTTTAATCCATGTTCATTTTGTTTCCATTCTGTTCTGCATGTTTCACTCCCTTCTAATTCCCTTTATTTCCCTGCCTGCCAGTCTCATTTTCCACCCATCCATCATCTGTGATGCAGTCAGCGTCTGCCACGTAGCTTATCAAGTCTCACAGCGCTAGCGCTATGCTAATGCGCTGCTTGTGCTGTCTGTGTTCCCTGTTTGCATGGCTTAGCAGACAAAGAGTGATGCCCCTTTACCAACCCTTGCACATGTGTGGCAGCTGTTTTCCTCAGACTTCCAGCTCTGGTTTTGTGGTGGTGGTGGGAGGGGGGGGTCACATCAGTGGTTAGATTCCCACTCTGAATGCAGATTTTTCACTGCTGATTGTTTAGGAAGTGATAAAATCCTCAGTTGGATTTGTGCTTTTCTTGTAGCTGCAGAAATGTTGCATCTGTGGCCTACAACGACCTCATACTCAGTGACACCTGTTTAAGATGAAGACACACTGTAGAAAATACAACAATTTTGCAGGACTCCGACAGCATGATGTATTCCAGCAGGAGCATGTGGCAGGCTGGCATTTGAATATCAGCCCCATAACACCTGCGTCAGCAAATGTCTGGCAATACATCACATTTAGATTTCCCTTCTTACTCATATTGCTTTCATGCAGCAGCCTGACATATTTCATACAACAATGGAAACTCTTCCACCCCCCGCCCCCCCCACACCCCCACAAACCCCCACAAACCCCATCTGACCAGCCCTCTGAGTCAACATAGTGAGCAAAATATGGTGCAATACAACAAATATAATCCTTACAAAATTACTCTTGCTTGTGTTTAGAGTTTTCATATCCTTTAATTTATGGAGAGCCACTGGCTTTATATAGATTAATGACACCTCCCCCCCCCCGAAATTGTGTATCATGACTTGTAGTTTATTCAAAAAGTTTTACATTGTGCATGCAAAATGCACTATAGTTAAGTCTGTCTGTATATTCAACAGCAAATACCACATGAAATAGCCTCAAAATGCATTTACTGAGAAAAGTACAAGAAACAAGATTAATAATTCATCAAAATTATGAGAGGGAAAGGGAAGGAACGAGAGGAGTAAAGTCCCAGATAAACAAACCCTCATACTGTTTATCTGAATGCAGGTTTTGTGCAAACAAGAGAGGTCCGAGACCTACGGGCTTTGTTGTCGATGAGAGGAGCAACTGTAGCTCGCAGCGCAAGAGGCAGAAAGATCAGATTACCACAAGATGTGCTGGTGGTTTTATCACCCTCCTCTCCTCTTCTCTTCTCTCCTCTCAATATTTAACTGTTTCTCACTTTCTGTCTCCTCTTCCCTTCACCCCGTCTCCGTGCTGTCTTGTCATAGGCGCGGAACAATGATGATAAATATTTTAGACGCGACTTCCAAATATATTCGCAGTGATTTCTTCCTTGATACATTTTCGGTCATTTTTTTAATACATCACTGACTGACTGCCATGTTAGGCAAGATGTTTTATGCAGATGTACACCCAACTTGTCAGTGTTAATCATAAAGTAAGGGTGCAGTACAGAAGAGCAAATTAAGCCCCAATAGTTTTATATTCTGTTTGAGGCTATGACATGCTGGGACTATCTACATATAGAACAAGGGAGCATATTATGACATAAAGCTGCTCTAATATTTTTTTTAATATTCTTAACAGGGGATCAGGTGACTACATATGCTGTGTTGGCTCACAGTGCTGAAGTTACACATTTCATTGTTTTACAACCTGTAGCTTTACTGTTTAGGTTCAGTCTCATCGCTCTCCTCAGCCTCATTTGTAGATGCAGCTGTTTTCAGTGACAAGGCTCTTCTAAACCCACTGAACACTATCGGCCCAGCACCAAATAGCTGGTGAATGTAGTGGAGACATATTTCCTTCAGGTGTTGGTGAAGACCAAAAATGGATCTAAGGCTTCTTTGCCTAAGAAATATGCAAATGTAGTAGAAGCATTTTTTTAAATCAACAAAAGTAAGGGTCTATATTGAATGCAGTTGCAAAATGTTGCCTACCAATAGAAAATGGCCCAACCGCATTTATCTGTTGTAGGCTTGTTCCCGATTGGTAATTAGATTGTCCATCAACGATTGAAGGGATGATCAGCTAGTGTTTTTTCATGTTTTGATTTTAAGTAACTCTCTTTCAGAAACTAAGATGACATAAAAAATCTAGAATCTGCAACCCAATGCAGTGTTTCACACTGACTTGTTTATTTGTGGCGACACCACACGCCTCAATAATCAACGCTGACCGCCAAGCACTGTTACTGTATGTATGAGGGACTGTATGTATGAGCCTCTCCTTAACAACAGTGGCTGATGGCTGAGTACAAGTCAGATGTGCTGACTGGAATCCTACTCAGATGTGAGTCGGTAGCAGGCACGCCCCCAAGTCCCAGGCAGCAGAGAGAGAGAGAGAGCGAAGGGCAGACGAAACAAAAACACACCAAGCTCACATGCAGCTACAGAAGACAGACAAAATGACGACACACTCACTCCCATACAGGTGTCACTGCCGGGGATATATCTTCTCAAAACACTTGGTTGAGGTCAATCATAACTTTAGCTATATCAGGTGTCTTCTGCTGATATATGTTCGACCTTTCATAAACGCGATGCTCAAGTCAGTGTCAAGCAAGAGAGCTGTGGACAAGCTAGAGAGAGGGAGCATGTGAATATAGAGAGATCAGTGGCGTATGAACTACACTGCAGACTGGAGTCTCTGACAGACAGATATGCGTTTTATACACCTGTCTATATTCTCACTGCATTATATTATACTAAGATGAACTGGTCGTGGGTCAGATCTCTCTCTCTCTCTCTCTCTCTCTCTTCCAGGAACTTCATCTCCTTGCAGTTCCCATGCATTAGTTCCTAGTTGTTGACTGCATAGTTGCTCTGGCTGCTTTGACATACAGTATGTTGGTGTGCTCAGGTGTAAAACTTTTTATAACTTTTAGATATAAGTGATCCTGGCCACAAAAAACGAACATAGCACACGATTTAGTATAACGTCATTATATAGACTTCTGTCAGCATCTCCAACTGTGACTGACTTCCACCGTCCCTGATTAATAGTTATTATTATAATAGCACTATACTATTATAATAGAAATTACATGACAAGCATTAACAAATAGAATACAAATAAAATTCATTGTTAACCCTTAAGCTAAACTGTGGCCTTGCCCCTAAAATGATCAGATTTGTTTTCACCTTCTTGTGTCCACACTTATATTGTCTACCAAACACACTGTACATTTCAATTATGTGAATGCATGAAATACGGGAGGACTTAACGCAGCATTTGCCTTATTCACATGTTCACCGTGTTTGACAGGGTCATTGGACGAGTGACCATTGTGGTAGCCGCAGCACGACTCACTCAGGTTTCCACAGGAGAGAAAATAAAGACAGCAGAGAGGGGGCAGGAAGATCAGATTACTTTGAGAGATGTTGATGATCAGTAGCATTGTCCCCCTCTCCTCTCTGTTTCTCTCTGTCTTTATCTCTGCATGGCTGGAGATGAAAGAGCATGTTGAACAGGGAGGAGAGGACAGCTGCTGATGGAGAGGAAACAAAAGAAGCCTTCTGTCCTTCCACTCTCCTCCTCCTCCATGTATTCTCTCTCTCTTTCTCTCTCTCTATCCGTCTCCCCCTTCTCCCCCATTCCTATCCATTCATTTCTCTCTGCCTCCCTTTGCCTCGGCATGCTTGACTTTCTCCCTCGGCCTCAGTTGATATCTCACCCTCAGTTCATTATTTTCTCCCACTTTCCTCAGCTTTCTGTTTCTCCTCCTTTCACCTCTTCCTCCTCCCTTCAGCGTTCTCCTCTTCCCTTTCATTCTTTCAGGTCCTTGCAGAGCACTCTGTTGAAATCGGATCTGTCACTGTGTCTTTGGAGACGGATAGAGTTGGGTTGCCAGGGGTTTCAACCCAGCAGAAAAGCAAATCTGCAGTTACATCAGTTAAATCAGCTCTCGTTTGAGCCACTGCCAAAGTCCGAGAGTCGTGTTTGTGTGTGTGTGTGTGTGTGTGTGTGTGTGTGTGTGGGCAGTGTGTCATTTTGTGAATGTGGCTTTGAGAGAATTTCTGCCTGTCTGTAAATGGGTTTACATCCAAGTCTTCCAAGTTTACATCCAACTGTGATGTTTCAAATGAGAATAGTGGGATGGATAAAAAATTCCAACAAAAATAGATTTTAAGCTTATTTCAGTGCAGATTTTTCTACATTTCTCAAATAAGAACTGACAACTGGTAACTAGTACATTCAGGCACGGTATAGTTATGTAGGTGTTATATCATAATTTTATTTTATTGCTAATGTATATATTCGCCAGCAGGACAGTAGCAAATTCCAAAAATTAGCAACAGCCTGGTAATACTGTATAACACGTTAAACCACAGGAACATGTAACATATGCAGTCAGTTGCCAGTTTATTAGGTACACCTAACTAAAACTAATGACTGTTTAAAAAAATCTTTGAAAATTTTGTGACGAAAATCGATCACTTTCTTTTAATGGAGGAATGATTGGGTGAATGTTTCAGGATTAATCTAGAGATACAATAAAAGTGTCAAATGTTGCCAACATTAGCTGATGCTACACAAAACAGCTTGCCCACTATAATCAGCCAATATCATAAATGCTGAATAATAATTAGTTCTCTAACAGACCTTCTATTTCCATAAATCGAGGAAGCAAATTTAATCACCTCACAGCAGGTGAGACATTGCTGTTATATATTTTATTTAGAGTTATATTTGTGAAAAATGATGCATTGCTTTTGGTGCAAATATAACGCTCTCTCTCCTTACTTGAGACCACATTAGCTTTTATGCCTTCTTGAACATTAATTATCTTTTTATTGCTGTATTTTCTCTTCACATTGCTTCTGTTCCATATTAGACTAGAACTCCCTGCAGTGTTTTCATTTTTGTATTTTGTTCTGTTGAATCAGTGATTGCTGCTGTTTGGGGCACAACATACAAGAACAAGAGGTGAAAGGAGGTGATTTGTTATGAAGGCTTTGATATATTGTTATTGAGCGGTTTGCCCTGTGTTCGTGTGTGTGTCTGTCTGTATCTGTAATTGAATTGGTTGAGGTGTGTGTTTTGTCAAAACTGAAAAAGAATCACACCTTGCTGTCTGTTCTTATTCTTACAGATGGATATCATCATCAGCTGCAGACACGTACAGACACACATGAACCACATGAGTGTGTGTTGTGTTGTTTATGTTGCAGGGTCATTTTTCATTGTTCATTTGCAGGACACAGAAGCAGCTGCAAAATCAATGAAAATTGGGATTTCCAGGCCAGAAAAAAATTTTTTTTGGAAGGGAAGAGGTTTTTTTGTTGTTATGAATATAAATGCCGAACCACTGCAAAAAAAAAAAACAAAGCCTCCAAGTGCTGTCAGGTTAAATGCAAATGTCTTTTAACAGCTGCTGCTGAGTGCTGATTTAAGCTGCAGCTCAAAGCATAAATAATTAACATATGCAGGTACGCTGCAGCTGAATAAGAGAAATACCTCTATTTCTCTTCTGGACTGCAGACCATGTTTTACCTTAGAAGTCAGGTTTATAAATGAGAGAGAAGAGCGGGAGAGACCTCAGGCGTGGGGGAAGTCCATACCAGCCTGTCGGGGCTGCAGGCTGGGCAGACACCACCAGGTGGAGAGACTGAAAGCATCTCTCCCTCTTTCGCTCTGTCTCTCTGCACTTACCTTCATACCTCAGCGTGTTTTCAGCCACTCTGTGTGCCGGCATATCTTTCTGTGTTGTCTTACCTACAGCTCTACTTAAATAACAGGTCCAGGTGGTTTTCTAAGTGACCCATTTAAACTCATTAGCCTCTTTTGTCCCTTCCGATTAAGAGTAGCACTTTATTATATTCATATTTTCTTTTTAGACAGTCCACGCTCTTATTACTTGACCACACCAACATAGGTCTGATTTCCAAAGCCCCTTCAAAAAAGTCAGCTCTTAAGGAATGTATTGCCTCTATTTCAGGTTGGTAATTAAAAACAGTTGCATATATGATTGTACTGATAGCTGTCGTTTAAGTGAAGCCCCCCACATTGACAGTTTGGGTACCTTAAATGCATCCTAGCAAAATGTTACTAGGCTGCACCACCGCTTTGTCTGGTCTGTGTGGGCATTTACCTAATTGGATAATTTACAGGTAGACCTGTCCCAACAACTGATATGTTGTTAGAGATGATAAAACCCTTCTCTTCAAGATTTTCTTGCTGATTTTACCTTTAGCTAACAAATATTGTATTAAAGTACAACTATAAAGTAAACAATTTTTTTAGGTTACTTCTTCTTTCTTTCCCTGGTGCACCAGCTGGTTCCTAAACAACAGCTGCATGCAGAATGACTCCCTCGCTCGCTGTCCCCTATAATTGAGATACTTAATAGTTCTCTTTGATTGAAAATGAGATTTTTGACAGTTGTGTGTATCATCATTACTTCATGACTGACAGCTGTAGAGCCGTAGAACTCGTATAAAATGTGACCCATCTCATTGAGGGACAGAAGAAAGTAGTATACTTGTTAGTTTTTTAGTTTCACTGTGGGAAGTTTTGAGGGCACTATATAGTGTATAAATTTCACGCTCTCAACTAAAATGGGTAGATGTAGTGCACCATATAGTAAATGGGGACTCATTTCAGAAACAGCCTGTATTTAACACCATGTCTACATAGATAAAGCAGCACATTAGCAGAGCAGCAGCTCCGGTGCTGCTTGAAGAATAAAAAAATGCTTAGGGCCATTATACACCCTGTGTTGAACGCTGGATTGATTTAAAATAGAAGTGTGTCTGTTGCGTCAGATGCGCATGAGGCGGACAACTGAAAAACGCAGCTTAAACACCTTTTGTGTAGACACTCGATTACACCGTTACCCACAAAATAATGCCTCTCCCACAGCTTTAAACCTGCTTTTCAAGAACCAAGAAGCCTGTACTGTTGTCCTTGAGCTGTTTTGTCACCAAGTAAACTTACAGTTAAAGTGTCCCCCGGCAACTGTAAGCACCTTCAGGCAAAAATAAGCATTGTGACCATCAAGAAGATATTACTAAATAACGATGCAGACGTTATTTAGTAATATTTATTTATTTTCAAACCAGAAATCTTGGCCTTGGTTCAGACTGAAACTGGCATTTTCCAAACTGCCATCAAAACTCACTGGCAATGTTTAGGAAACTGGTTCAATAGAGCACAGCGCGACATATGTTTCTGTGCTACTATTTCTGCTACAAGTTGTGTGATAATGGTTAAAATATTTTTAACAAGAAAATGCTGTTACTTAGAAAACTCTATTTTCTGTTTCTGCAATTTTCTGTGAGGATTCATCCGTGACTCTGTGTGGCTCCTAATTATGGTGATGCACCGTGGAGTAAATGAGGGTCTGACTTATCAAGCTGCTTTTGATTCACTGTGCTGCTGCTACAGTAGCTACGAGCTTAGAGACAGGCATGGATGACTTCAATTGTAGTTTTTCTTTGCTTGTTTCCCTAATTGAGTAACAAAAAAGAAAGAACACGGGTTGAAAAAAACTGTTGTTTTCATATCTTGTAGCTGCAAGGCTCTCAAATTAAAACATATAGCTTGCACTTTACCCTCATAGTCATTAAGTCATTTTACACCCAATAATTACAATAGGGTGCAAAATCATTCAACAAAGAGCCACTGTGCAAGCACTGTTAGAGGTCAAATTAAGCTGATTGTTGTAGTGGAGGAGAGTTGAGAACAGTTTGTTGTTTCAATGATGATTTAATGGAGGAATGCATCCAATTTGAGGAATTCAGCTAAATTTTTAATGCGGATCCCATCAATTTTTGAGACAAACTCTTTCATTTCTTACACAATTCATCTTCATTCAGTGTAGTACATCTCCACCTCACTGTCTCTCAGTGTGTGTTTAGAAAGTCATCCATGCCTTTGACAACCATCCCCTTTGATTATCGTAACTCCTTATGTTTTAGTATCACTCATGCTTCTCTGTAGTCTCTGTAAAAAGTCTTGCAATATTTTCAAAAGATCAAAGTTAGAGACCGTATTACTCTGATTATTGCATCCCTCCACTGGCACCCCGCTAGCTCTAGAAATGCTCTCCTTACATCCAACACCAGCCCTCACTTTTAGAGGATTGAGGTCTTCCAACTAAAAGTCATGATTCTCAGTAGCGGCCCCCAAACTAAGAAATCCCCGTCCCTCCTCCATTTTATCTTCTCTTTATTTTATTTTAACTCTTAAGATTTAGCTTAATTGTATTTCTGTTTATTTGATCTGCCCTCTTCTTCTTTCCACCTTGGCATGACTACTTTGAATGAAATGCCGAACTACATTTCTTTCAAGAAGTCAGGTTTACCAGGGCATGTCTCTGATGTGTGTGTGTGTGTGTGTGTGTGTGTGTGTGTGTGTGTGTGTGTGTGTGTGTGTGTATTTAAGACTAACATCCACACATGGGTGGATGTGTTTGGATAGCCTCTAATGGTGACGGACAGTCGAAAGAATTTCCAGGGAGAAAAGAAGGAAAGGAGATTAAAGAAGAGACGTGAACAGAGAGACACTGATACTCTCAGATGGGTTTTTGTGTGTGCATGTGCAGACACATGCAAATACACACATGCATGCAGGAAGTGTCAAAGTACAGCCTTCAGAAATGTCAAATGTCAGATTCAGTTCAGCGAGAAACATGTGTTTGACATGATCTGCTCCCTGAAAGAGTATCTAGTTTTTCCTTTTCCATTTGAAGCTCTACTAAAAACAGATCCTACAAGGTCAAGCAAAGATCATATATTTGCCACCAGGAAATTCATGTTTGTAGGACAAACAGGTCGTCCAGTCCTACAGCTTGACGTTCTAGAAGACAGAAAGTATTGTTAGGACTTTGAGCTCTGAGCCTAAACGTTTCATGAGAGTTAACAACTGTATTCTGGTTTTCCTCAATTAAACTTGAGTGTGTCCTGAGACTATATGTAAATATGTGTGGGCAAAAGATTCAACAGCAATTCCCCTACACATGTGTATTAAATACATAATAGCATAAGCTCACATTTGTTTTTTTTCCTGTTATCTTTCTCTAGTTTTTCCTGTTTTTCTTGTTTAGTCATAAAGTTTGATGGTGAACGAAGTTAGCAACTAATACTAGCCGAATGCTCAACACAGTTAGCAGCTTACATTATAGACATTTAATTTTAAGCTTACTTTTAGTGTAATTAAACAACAAAGCAGTTAACATAACTGACATGGGAGCATTTTAGCTTAGCATTAGCCTTTATGAACAACAAAGTTAGACTTCATGATGGCTTTCATGATCAACTAAGTAGCAACTGAAAATGTAACATTTTAGCCTAGCATTTAAAGTTTGTGTAGGCAACATTGGAAACCTAGCAAGAGACAGATTTTGCAGGTATTCAACTGAAAAAATCTCACACCCTCTCTTCAAGCCTTCCTCCTAAGCCACCCTCAAAACACATTTTCATGTGTAGTGAGTACACCAATCATTTAGTTTGAAGCGAATGAATTGCCTACCCCAGCATTAAGCTAAAGTTGAGCCTTTATGATTAGTTATCCATTTTTTAAATAATTGACCTTTCATTAATTGACCATTCAATTTTAGCTTTGCATTGGCCACTTTGAGCAACAAAGTTAGCATCTAATATTATTTAAAGTTCACATGAGCTTTTAAGTAACTAAAGTAGATGACATTCAATTAATTTAGCTCAGCATTGATATTATTTTTCTCATTCTTCCTGGCAAAATTCATAAAATTGTCTCATGCTACATGACTTTTACTTCTGCTCCCAGCACCATTTCACGTCGGTCCACTCTGACCAAGCCACACAGTGATCTGACAGCATCATGACCTTGGAGTTCCCGTGCACTTGGCTACGACTGTTTCAGGATTCTGATTCTTCCGAGAACAGTGTTTGTAGTGTGTGTGTGTGTGTGTGTGTGTGTGTGTGTGTGTGAGTGTGTGTGTGTGTCAGCATATGTGCCAACTACAACATCAATGTGCCAGCTGGATAGTGGCAGAGAGACCTGTAGCTGTACCACATGCACACATTGACTCATGCTGGCATGATAGTATCGACTCCTCTGCCAGTCATGCAGATTTTATATCATGTAATAGGGAGAACAGTCCAGACCAGTCCAGCCAAACACAGCATCTTGGGAAATGCACACAAGTTTGTATAGTTGTTAGAGCCAGCACAAAACACAGCTTTACTATGTTTTCTGTCTTTAGGTTACTTGGAAAAGGTTAATTCCAGATTAATAGGATGATGGTAATCAAGGATTACATTCGCATAATTGTCTGTTTTTAAAAAAAAAGGCAATTGAACAATGGTCCATGTGTTTTCTGCACTCCATCTTTTTCCTGTTATTGAGGAAGTTTTCTGCTTAGTTTGTGAGAAGTAAAGGGAAACTCCATTGCTCTTATTTTAGCTGAAATTATTTATTCATGTAAAATCTTTTAAATATACCCAATTTTGCCAGATATAATTACATTTCTCCATACTACTTAAATAATAGTGTATGGACTATATATACTAAGAATGTTCCTAGTGTGTATTTTCAGTATGTATTTTACTATTCAAAGGTAACAGAAAATGACCAAAGCCTGACTTTGGAAAGTTAATGCTAATCAACCTTAAAGCCACTAAGTGTAAAATCAGAAAATGTCTGACTTTGGTGTCATCTTGACTTTGTTCTGATCTTGGACTGAGATAAACGGGCGTGAAGCAACACGTAGACTGCACTCGTAATGTTAAGTTATTCTATGAACAAAAACAAGACAATATGGCATGTGAATCATTTGCAAAAAACTATTATCTTTTACACATAGAGAGAGCTAAATGTTTTGCCATAGATTTTCCTGGAGCTGTCTCACCACCACCTGAAGTTTGTTTTTAATTCCAGCTGTGAGTAGCTCATTTCCTTAATTCATTGCATTGTGGGAAATTAGTGTTGTCACACTCAAGTGGATTTGGTCTCCATACTGGCACCTTGAGTATACTTGATTTTGTCACTGTCATTTTGTAAATCTGCTATATACTCACAACTGGTTACAATTATTGTGTATTATGGAAATGAGATACAACAACGTCATTTCTATTTCTATATATTTTGACAGTGGATTGTGCACATGACCATTAAATAGGTATTCAGTTGCATTATCTGTGGGATTAAAAAGGTCTTAAATTTAACTTGCTCAACCTTCAGAAACCCTGAATTATCAAGTAGTTTGATACAGTAAATTAAGGCTTTTCGAATGTAACCTTACATTTGTGACGTAATTGAGGCCGGTGCACTCTTATCATTTGTTCATCACTGGTTTGTGTGCCATGTGTGACATCAATATAACTTTTGCTGTATATTTTCACGGAAGACAAACTGGGATACAAAGCTAATTAGAAACCTCACAGTTACATTATCAGTACTAGTGAGACAACACCTTCATTGTCACCGACGTTGTGTTGCCATGGAATTAGTTTCATGACCTCACGCTATGTGTCACCCCCTCCCTCCTTTCACTTTGTGTATCCGTTGTTATTCTCCCATCAGCTGTTTCATTCCTCTCTTTTTCTGTTTCTGTTGTTTATCCCCCATTTGTTGTCCTTCTCCCTCTCAAACACTATCACTCTCCACACGCTTCTTTCATGCTCTTCCCTTCTTTTATTCTTGCTGATGCCGTCTTCGTCCACCTCGCTCTGTCTCCGTTTCACACACCCTCTTTCAAATCGTGCCAGGATACGACGTAGTGCTACATGCATTCTCCATCTGTTTCATGCCCCCTACTTCCAACCTCTTCCGTCTCAGAACAAAAACACATTGGTGAACATACTGTGCACATGGATTCGAGCCATTAAGTGCTTTTTGCCTTGCTTGTTTGGGTAACGATCCACAGCACTGCTTTTGAATAGGGCACTGAGTAGCACTTAAAAGCTGATAACTGTAGCTTGATGTAAGACACTGAAGACTTATTCCAGAATCAGTACTTGTAGTTCAAGTGTTTCATTAATGAAATTTCCTGTTTACTTTTTTATGTACAGAGAGGTCTTACATTACGCCAGAAAAAAACTAAAATACCAAAATATATTTAGTTGCTCTAATCATGGCTGTGTGTCTAAACAAATCTGAGGAGATACAAAACAAAGAGAATGTGTTGAATTATTTTTATTCATATTTTTATTTATACATACATGCACTGTGCAGTAGTTAAACAACCATGTGAAGCCTTTCAAGGCAGCTAACTATTTCTTTATTTTCAGCTTGCCATTAGTGTCACATGCAGCATAATTTTAAGTTTTGCGAACAGATTATTTTAAAATTTTTTTGTTATGAAATGCACCTTGGGAGTCGTAGTTGCTTTCTGTCTTTTCTTGTCTTTATGTACACAGTGTTTTCTAACACAGTTGTTGTTGTTTTTAACAAATAATTCAGGAGGAAGTCAGGCAAGACCTCAAAAGTGCTCCAACTGTCAGTCACCGAATGTTATTTATGCAGAAAATGACTTCTGAAATAATCTGCCACTAACTATTTCTTATCACTAACCATTTTAAAGCATTTTTGTAAAGGTTATGTTATTATCACTTCAAAAGTTGTTATTTTGAAAATCCAGCAATTTAAAAAAAAATCTCTGTTGTGCGCTTAAGGAAACTGCAGAACAGCAACCTTTTTAAACGAAAACCACATTATCCTTTTCACAACATTCATGTTTCCTTTTCTGTCATCTTGATTTTGTTTTCCAGCAACGAGGCTTGTGACAACAAAGCTGTCAGTTCGTGGACTAGAGCTGTGAATACACCACTGTTAACCCTACCTCTCTTGTGCATTAATACACACCCACACATGACTGGATACCTATAATCCTGTGGTCCACTGAATTCACACACTTGCATGGAAACACAGAAAAACACACACACGAACAGGATCACAGCCTTTGCCACGAGTCTTTTTCAAAGGATAGATCCACAGTGAGGACTCCGGAAAAGAGGGGACAAGAGAATAGAGGGATGACAACTAAAGGACAAAATGAAATAGAGATAAACAAAGTTAAAGATATTGTATGAGGAGAAAAAAATGTATTGTACACATAATTGCTTGACTTGAAACTTCTTTCCCTTTTTCCTTGTCTCTTGCGCACATTTTTTCTTCCTCTCATTCCCTCCTTCCATCACATCTACTTTACTCCACCTCCATTTCTTTTTCTCTCTTTCTCCTCTTCTTTGGAAGAATAGCAATTACAGTCCACGGTTGGCAGAGGCACTTGTAAATGATTGAAAGGGAGAGAAAGAGAGGAGAAGGAGGGAGTGGACAGGCTAATAAGATTCAGAGAGCTGAAAGTCTCCATTGCCACAGAGCCTGTGTCAGTGGGAGGCAGGAGGAGAGGAGCAATCTCTCCCTCCCCTCCCTCTTTTTCTCTCCTTTCACTTCCCTTTCTCTAGTTTCCTTTTTCTCTCAGTCCTTTTTTCTTTCCATTTATTCACCCGTCCTGAAGCCAAAGAACCAAACCCAATTATAAACTCAGAACATCTCCAGAAATCCGTCTATGGCACAGCTTCGGTTGTCACTTAAGTAACATGAAGGTGCAGAAAGTCTCAGAACAGGACTGCTGATTAACAACCAGCCTGTCGTGAAGTTTGTGTGGTCAGATGGCCTGACCAGTGACGCTGTGAGGACACGGCGTCATGGTGTTTTGTACATGAAAGTTTAGTTTAGATTAATTTTCACAGACTGCCAAATTGACTCAAATTAAAGCACTTTCCCCCTCTTGTTATTCAGATGTTATTCTAAGCACATGTGTAGGAAGATGTTGGTGTTAATCTACCGTTCAATTGCTGTGCATCGAGATGTAATAGCGGTGAAAAGATTTTATTGCAGTCATTGAAAAAGACATAACTTTCAAAGTGTGTCTTTTGTTATGCATAGCACAAAGCAGTAAATACAGTCTTTTACAAGGTTATGCCTTTTTTTCCCACAAATTCCGGGAAAAATATAGCCTGTGTCTCTACGGCTAGCTATTTTTAGACTCGATGATTCATACAATGAAGTGTTTTAACAAGCTAATCGATGTTAAATTGCTCTTCTTTATTCCATGTATTCTTCTTTTTGTCAAAACCAACATTACCCACAATTTAACACGATTAATGTACCAACAGCTTGGTCTAAGATGTGGGTGTCTTATGCTAATAGTAGCTAATGTAGCCTTGAGCTGCTGGCCTCAAGCAGAGATGAGCAGCAGGCTATAGAGGTCTGGTCAGTTCACTTCTTTTTAACTCCGCACCCCCAGAATTCTTTTATCATTTTCTAACTTGTAGTCTTCAGCAACAGCTGATTTTGACTCACGTGGTGTCACTACAAAAAGCTACAAAAGGCTTTACAGAACTTTTTTACATATCCTAAATGTGTTACATCGGTACAGGTCCCCTTAAAATGGGACATTTTTGCAGCTATTTGAATAGCATAAATTATATGTTTTATAATAATTTTTAACCATTTTAATCATCAGTTCATAATTAAATGAATCATCAAATGTAAACATTCCAAATATTTCTCAGTTGAACCTTTTAGAATGTGCGGATTTGCTTATTTTTTACAACCTTGTATGTAACACCATAAATCGTGCCTTGTTGGCTGACTAGCAGAGAAAAAGGTATTTTAAAAAGCAATTTGGCCTGAAATAAATTGCCATTTGCTGTTTTTTTTGATTAATAAAATGGAAAACATAGTCCACAGATAAATACATTTTGAAAATACTCAAAGTTGCAGCCCTACAAGACATTCTGTAATTGGAGCAGACTTTAGTCAGTAAATGTTTTTCTCTAATTTAACATTAAGACTCCATTAGAGACCATACGTTAAAAGGTCTGCACTGATCCAAAATTGTGCACCTAATCCAAAATGGACACATGGAAAACCTACCCAAACAAGAGGTGTGTAAATAGATTTTCAGAGACCCAATCCGATAGGTACCCGAGGATTGTGAGATCTAATCTAAAATGCGGTCGACCCAAACATACTCGAACAGAGAGAGAACACCAACAGTGGCAGCAGCATGACGCTTCGCCGCTTTACCGTTCACTTTTCACTTCACAATCCCTGTCTCACCTCAAGAAACACATTTTCCTCCTGCAATAACACACCACATGACCCGATATCTGCAGCAATAGAGTGAATATAATTTGGACATGGCCCTACTTATTTCTAGGGTCAAATCTTGGTTACCAGGAACCAGGAATTGGACCTGTTACAACCTCTATACATGGACCCATGTTCAAGACCACTGGCCTGATGGAGAATGAGCGCAGGTGATAGGAAGGGAGGGAAAGGTGTGCCTGTTGTCTGTAGTATTCCAGTGATTTTTCTGCTTTGAAATCTGAGGTATGTGGTGAGGGGGGCAGAACAAATCAACAAAATCAGATCAGGGAAGAGAGACGGAGAAGCAAAGAAACTACAATCTGTGAATAGATGCCACGTCACACAACACCTTCAAAACCAAATTTCTGTTTCCTTGTTGTCAAGTCTGACCCAGGCTAAAACACGTCCTCAAATAGGCCGACTCGGTATGAGTATGTGTGCATGTGTGTTCTTACTGCCTCAGGTCTGCTCTCAGTGAATTGTGCTACTAACCTAATAGCTCAGAGATTTGGTTCATTATAATTGGGGGGGGGTCTATAGTGTATATTTGCAGACAAAGCAGAGATGTATCCCCCAAAGTGCAGTGGGTGCCCCAGATAGAGCGATCAAGCCGCGTGATTATGATGTATTACTGGAATATCACCACATAGATAAGATAATATTACACGCTTGTGTGTGCGAGCGTATGTGATAATTGCACCGCTATCAACCAACCACACATTACAACTCTCATTTATCAATTCTTCCTCCACCAACATTAGCTCAAACCGACATTCTCCCATTTTTTGTACATGTGCGCGCACACACATACACACACACATTTATGTACACACTTTGTATTATTTCTTCTGTGTCAGAGCAAAACAGGATGATGTCAGTTGTTGTTTTAACGTCTCCTCTACTCACTGACCTCTACTTGTCACCATCTTTCCAATCAAAACAAAAACATTGTGTGACTAAAGTGCAACAGTGTGAAGTTGGTATCTTCTTGAATTGAAGAAATAGTTTATAATTTCAGGAAGTAAGCTTAATTTTTGCCAAAAGATGAATTTGAAAGTGCTTTCGTGGATTGAACGCAGAGCTACAGTCAGGAGGCGATAAACTTCGCTTAACATAAAACACCCAGCTACTTTTTAGTCTGATACGGATAAACCAAAAAAGATATGTGCATTTAGTGAGCTTTAGAGGTACTGTTAATAGTATTTTAGAACTTTGGACATTGCCGGGCTAGCCACTTTAGCTCCATGCTAAACACACACACATAGTTGTATCTTTTCATTTTAATTCTTGCCAAGAAAGGGAATGCGTCAAACTATTCCTTTAAAGCGATTGACACATCTTAAATATTAGATGTCAGAGCTCTTGAACAGCACTTGAATGCTCCGACCAATGCAAAACACTGTTCCTATAAGAAAGAATCTGAGTATGGATCCCTGATTAGATGTTTTAAGGATGACAAGAGTTTGTGCCTCAGACACTGCATGGTTACCAGCTTGATTCATAATCGGGCCACATGTTAGATTTTAGTGCAGCCATGTTGCTGTACACTTGTTTAGATAGAGGCTTATCTGCAAGCAAAGTTAGTTTTGTTCTAACACTTAATACAACACTTTGTGATTCCAGAAAACCCAGTGTATACAGTACAGCTACTAACTGAACACACAGGGGTAATATAGTCAGGAAGCCGCAGGGACACTAAAAACACACAATGCTCTCATTGCCTTGTACTGGCTTGCCCTAAATAAAGAATTATATAGGTTTCTGAACTGGGTTATTTGTTTAAATTTAAGAGAAACAGAGGGACAAATTTATAGAAGACGTCACTGCACTGTTTACCTGGTACTCAAAGGTAACTCCATTTATAAATGACACACACCTTGTGATCTAAAAATAGCATCTTTTTGTCTTAGAGTTTCTATTGCTGTCTGCGACACGGAGACAGGAGGAAGGAGACATGACTGTGGATGAGAGTGGAGAGGATGGAAGGGGATGAGCAGAAGTGTTCAGGGGAGAGGGCTGCTGGGACTATTTGCATTCAGCGCTTGTGGTGTAATTAAGAGGTGTGTTACGAACATGTAACCTTGTTGGCATCGATCTTGCTCCTCGTCTGCACAGCGTTGATTGGAGGAGACCTCTCAACACAAAGCTCATACGTCAATGCTAAATGGATTATTAAGCCATACACCTGTACTGGCCTCATTGCTCGCCCTCTCCTCGCTGCAGCACAGTGCTCTTTTACTGTGTATTACCAGTATTTTTGATCAGTGGAAACAGAAATTATGTGGTCGTTGTGATCACCAAAATGTCTTAAAGAATATAATACTTTTGATATGCCATTCTGTAGTTTTCTTATTGTCAACAAATCCCATGAAAAGACCAAAACCAACAAACAACAAGTCTTCCTCTCAATACGTTATGATTTCAAACAGTGTCTGAAACCCCCTCACATACTTTTTCAAAGTCTGTGTCTGGCAAATATTGTAATTTTCCGAAATGACAATACAGCAATTGTTCTCCTTAAAGCAGCACTTGGCTGGATGTAAGGTGGTGAGATGAGAGGAGGTGAGAAAGTATGCAGGTTTTAAACTTATGTTTCATTTGTAACAGATAGAAGAACTTTAGAGAAGCCTTTAGACATGGTTGAACCACTTTTCGTACAAACTAGCATGTACGCCTTAGCCTCTAGCGCCAACTTCCTTCACTGGTAGACAAGATGTAAAATGTTTAAAAATAGGTCTAAAAATACATAGTTCCAGTAATCCAGTAAATCATGCATTTGTTGGGGACTATTTTCAGCCACGGATTGATACACATACTCACATGCGCTAGTGACTGTATACGGCAACAGAACTGTGTATGTATAATCGACTTAAAATAAACGACAACGTCCAGGTCTATTAAAATGAATGAATGTGATACCCAGTGACTCATTGCGTGTTTGTAGTAGTGTTTGGACAACAATGCTCTATAGCGCAGGAGAACAAGACATATCAGGTTCGGATACTCAGACGGTACTAACAAGTAGTTAGTACTTGTAGAATTAGTTGTACTTTTAGTTTTTCCTTGGATTTGTTAAGACTAAGAAAAATACACCACTTGCTTTATCCTTTAGATATATATTTGGCATTTGTGGTATCAGTGCTTGCTTAAAAGTAGGGTAATACAGTATGTCTTTACTTGTCTTTATTTCTAGATTTTGAGTGACTAACACCAGGTAATATGTTTGTGATGCTTTGTAAATTAACTAATAAGTTTGATTTTGTGATGCTGATGTTGAAGAAAAACATGCACTAATGAGTGACATTTTGCATCCTGCTACAGAATGAGCGCTGAAAGTCCGGTTTGTTAAAATGAAGGTTACGGTTGCAGGGCTTTGGTTGGAGCCCAAACGGCAACGCTTGCTCATATATTTTAATGATCCTTGCTCCCTGAACGAGGGGCTGTATTTACTGTCCGGGACAGAGATTTAATGCCGGCCCTTCTTTTAAATTAGTCTGAACCCGCAATCTCATGCACACAGACACACATGCTTAGTTTGCATTTGATCCGTCAGTACTCAAAGCACTGATGGATAGATTTATAGTGATATAACATATGGTGTGGCTTCATCATTGAGCAGTGTAATTACCTTTCATGTTGTGTTTACACTGACTGACTTCAAAGTCTTTGTTTATTTTTTAGGAATATATGTTTTCCAAATCCTGTGCATCTTATTAAAAGCAGTATTATGCAGAGCCTATCCCTTGAAACCATTATTTCTGCACACATTGCTTTGATACACGTACAATATTGCTTTGAAGCTAACAGCTCTCTCTCTCTGTCCCTCACTCCCTACGTCCCTCGTTCCCTCTCTTGCTTTCTTTCCCCCGTCATCTGTTTTTTCTTTCCACTTCTTTTTTATCCTCTGTTATCCTCTTCATCTCACTAACTCTTCCCTCTTTCCTTATTTCGTCAGTGGGACGTTTGTTGATCGAGTTCAGCTCCCAGATGACGATGGAACGAGTGCAGAAAGAAAACCCCAACGTGACGGAGGGAGGCCGCTACACGCCTCCTGACTGTCGGCCTAGATGGAAGGTCTGTACATAACTAAAGATTATTAGTAACTAAGTCAAAATTGTGACAGTCAAATTCAAAATAACTTACTTCCTCATAGTTTCAATTTGTCATTTTTGTTTTATCACATATAACTTTTCATCTATTTTTCCCTTTCCTGGCAGAAATGGGAAAAGCAAACCAAAAGTCTGTACAGAATTGTGCTCACGGTTTTCACCGTGGAAAACCCCCCACTTTGAGTCAGTTTAAGTTTTTGAAGCCTTTTTCCTCAGTTAACACTTCGCTGAGGTCAGGGTGCTTCCTCGAGTGGCGAAGATAATGCCAAAATAGGTGCACTTGTCAGAACAATGACTAACCGTTCAGAAACCAAGGTCAATTTGCTGCCAGTCTTCATCTGAGTGCAAAATTACTGTGAATTTACACAGTAAATTACAGTTCAACCTTGGACTGTTTGGACAGATGACAATGACTCACTATAAGCACAGATACAAGACGACCTCAGATCTGTCTTAGATCTACAATGCCATTGAAAGCTCCTTCCTTGAACTGCTTCATTCATAAATAATGAGCACCAACTTTATGTACACTGCGACATTAACCAGGGAAATGATGTTCATGTGCAGGACAGTTCAGCATAGGATAAAACAAAGCTCATTTAAGCATAATTACACAAACAAACACTCTTCAGAGATCTGAAAGAGACACTGTCTCATAATCTTTGTCAGAAAAGTTTCAGAGCAGCACACCTTGACTGATTTGATTATGCATTCAAATGGCTCACCAACTGATTGAAATATTTTATAGTAAATGTTCCTGTTGGATACAAACAAATTACCTTCTCTGTTGTTTAGGTGGCCATCATCATCCCGTTCCGTCACAGAGAAAACCACCTAAAGTACTGGCTCCACTACCTCCACCCTATCCTGAGACGGCAGAGGATTGACTATGGGATCTACATCATCAACCAGGTAGATCATGTGAGACCTCCTCAGCCTGCATGCACAAATACTGTAAAGTAAGACCAGGACCTTCTGGCTAAATCTACCCATTATCGTGGGTTGATCTGAGGATTATTTTTTCATAAGAATTTGTAGCATAATTCTATAACATAAAGTCTGTGTGCGTATGAAAGAAAATAGTAAGGACTAAAGGAAAGAAAGTCAAGGCTGATTTGAGTGGCCTCCAGTGGCTAACTTCAAGCTCCACGAGTCGTCAGCCCAATGGCGAACATCAAAGACGTTCTTCTTAAGGTTTTTTTCTTTCTTTGTGGCTGGTCCGAAAAGGAAATGATTGAGGAAAAGCCTTAACAGTTCTCAACACAAGACAAGAAGGTAAACGGATGTAGGCTCTACTGAAGCTCAACAGATTCAACAACCCAACGCTGCTTCACAGGAGCACCAGTGGTTGAGAGACAAAGTCAAATCAAATCAAGTTTATTTTTAAAGCGCATTTACGACTAAAGTTGACCTGAGTGCTGTACAATAAAATAACATAGTGAGATAACAGAGATAACCAGCATAACAATATTATCCCATACGTAAATAATTCAGTAAAGGAACAGATGGAAAATTTAAAAGGCTTATGAACAGTCAAAGTCCTGAGAAAACACGTGGAAAGATTCCCGTGACGTGTATGTTGACGTCAAGGGATTAATTTCTCGTGTGTGGATTGAAATACTGTCATTGACAATATAACACCACATTCGTTCAATTAAGATTTAATTACACTGATCTTTGGCTGATGTGAGACGTCCATGTTTGTTTTGCACCAACTCGGATATATACGAGCTCTCAATAAAAATCCCAGTGGTAATTACAACTTGGAAGTTGACGTGAACACTATTAATTCAGAATATTAAGTAACGCCAAAATGACATGAATAATACATTAATACACTCGCCCTCTGAGTTAATTGATAAGCCCTGCCCACTACCAGCCAGCCAAAAGACAGAAGGAAAGTGTTAGTACTACTCATTAGTACTTATACTAACATTGTAAATTAACTCTTTGTAGGATGTCAGAAAATAGTGAAATTTGACCATCACAATTTCCCAGAGCTCAAAAGGATGTCTACAAAGTGCTTGTTTTGTTCAGTGATAAAAAAAATGCAGTGAATCCTCACATGTAAAAAGCTGCTGCCAGCAAACGTAATTGCTAATTCATTTTGTGTACTAATCAGTTGCCTAATCGTTCAGCACTACATGAGTCTCTTCCTCAGTACACAGATAATTGATCACAATGATCACAGAAATGATCACATTTAAAATCTTCAAATTTAGAAAATTCAAATGTGAATTTCTCCTTGAATTTCTCTTATCTTACTATGACATCACATGCAAAGTAGGTCATAGGTAATAAATATAATTTTTGTCTTACAAAGACATTTGTTTTATGATAAACTGCATTACAGGCCAAGCAAAAGGTTTAGGTATGTCTCGTTGCAAGCTCAAATTACTGGATGACAAGAAGTAGACATGAACTAGATCCGTCAGGTCATGTTAAATTCTGAAAAGTGAAACAATAATTAGAACACTGTCACCATCAGGTATTTCAGTTCATTAATATGGTGGGGTAAAGTTTATAACTGCATGTAAAAATTGAAAACAAGTCAACCCCAACAGGCTGCCCTCCCTCTTTCCCCAACCCCAACTGATAGTCAGTGCTGATTCTTCTTATGACAAAAACCCATCTGCAGCGTAAATCAGCAACATATTTACTTTCAATGCACTCAGTTCAGCAGAAGCACAAGGAGCGTGATTTTCTAAGCAATGCTGTGAGAGTGTGTGTGAGTCTACCATGCTGTGTTGGATGAGAGTTCTTCTTCCTCTACATTATCGGTAATGAGCTCTCCTTTCTGCCCTTTCTCTCCCCTGTGGGCCTTGCGCAACGCCTTAATCACTCCCCCTGTGGGACAGACCTTTGGTTCCGCCTGCCCTGCTGTGTTCTGCTCTTGATATGGCTATGTTCCAGTGTCTTACTGTCTTGCTTTTACACCTGTACACACACAAACGCACAAACACATATTTTCTCTGAGCATCTCTGAATCTTTCTTATGTCAAATGTAAAGATGCGACAGTGAGGGTGTGTATAGCTGTTAGAGTGGGCGCGCTTTTAAGCCTTCCCTTTCCTTTGATTTAATTTAATTTAACTCTAGGAGTGTGCTTGGCTCAACTCACATGCAGGGAAGTTTAGATCTGACTTTCATTCATTTCTGTTTCCCACTTGTCTCAAGCTGAATCAAATCAAATCAAACATTATTTATATAGCACATTTTTTCAAGATTATATTAATACAAGGTCCTTAAAAATACATTAAAAAAATACAACTGTACAATGAAAATGCAAGAATACAGTGAAATAAATCATAATATAATAAGTAAATGATATAAGAACATGATTATATAGGGATTAAGAGAAGACATGGAAGAGGAGGTTCTGTGAATATTATTATTATTATTATTATTATTATTATTATTATTATTATAAAAGATTATACTCTATTTATTTAGCACATTTCGGATTATAAAATAGAGCAAAATGCCAAACACTAAAATAAGTAAATAATAATCATGTAAATAGTAAAAACATTAAATAAACAAATAAAACACATTGAAAATGAAAAAAAACTGAAATGAAAACTGGACTAACAAATATAAAAGGCTTTTTCAAAAAGTTAGGTTTCACTCTCTGAAGACTGCCCCAAACCTGTGTCTCTTGTGTTGTATTTGTTTCTACCAATAAAAGTCTTTATGTAATGTGACATCACAAGGTAATATGATTTTACAGTTTGACAGCAACGTCATTACAGCTGCTGCTGCTGCATCGTTCACCTGCACTTCAAACAGCTCCACTGCCTGGCTGTAATTATCTGTAAAACGATCATCATTTCCATAACTGTTTGATTTAGAGGGGTTTGTCTGAAGTGGAAATTACTCATCTATATTTTTAAAATGCATTTAAACTTGTTGAAATTCTTAAAACCAGATATATTCTCTCATGTAACCAGCTACGCAGGTGCATTGTGTAGTGGGGTTAATTTCTGTCTCTAGTTTTTAGATTAGTTTTGAACTGACCCAGAGATTACCAGTGATTTTTAATACCACAGCTGGAGGGATCTACTTCAGTTCCACTACAAGTAATAATGACTGCTGAGTGTTCCCCTCTTTAAAACTGGTTCTAAAAGGACTGATTCATCAGCAACTGCTTATGGGTAAAAAAAAACTTTTGGTTTCTCCTTGATTGAAATTTGGATTTTATACTAATTGGTAATGAAGGGCACCTTGAGGTTATACATTTTTAATCAACAGTTGTTCATCTATTAATCTATTATCATTGTGTAATCTGCTGCTACACTTTTACACTCAGGATTTATGTTTGCATTGAGCTCTGGCCACATGCCAAATTATCTCTAAAGAATTTGGGACATTGAAAACTACACGGTTTGGAGCCTGGATTTATAACATATTTTAAAAATATATATACTTTAAAATGTGTAATGTTGATGCCACTCATAGTGGTCTTTTTATGATGATCATGTTGACAGCAGATCATAAAAGCTTTATGGCTATAGCTTCGAATAAGAAAATATAAAAAATATCTTTCCATTTTGTTAGGTTTTCATCCTGTTACATTGTCTCAAATCCTCAAATCTACCCATGTAGAGAGGTTATGCACGACACATGAATATCAAACTACCAGACAAGGTGAGCGGAAGTCATTGGCAAAGTGGACAATGAAGCAGGTAGATTGCAAACAGGACGGACAAGCGGACAGATTGAGAGCAGCTGAATCAAAGAGACAGAGGTGGGATTTTGATGACAAGAAGTCTTGATGTATCTGACACGATGAGCGATTAAACCTTTACACCCAGTGCCACTTACTGAGAGGACGGCGGAAAGCACTTCTCTATTGTGCTCGCTCGAGTGTAAAATGAGTGGAAGTCTGAACCTTTTAACATGGAGCCACTGAAGGGGGATGCAGGTAGTGGGATGAGCAGTGATAATTTTCCCCCTCCGGTCTTATCCCTGCTAACAGATAGTGGCTGTCATGTCCTTAGAGTCAAAACAGTTGCTTTGTGGAAAAGAAAGACCTAATGGTAGATGGAACAAATGCCATGGGTTCACCTTCACTTCACACTCATGCACGCAAAGGCACACATGCATGAACACACATACACATATACAAATTAATGTCAGTGTTTCCCATAAATAGGCTATACTAAGGCCTGTCCAAGCCTGCCTAAGTAACGTTACATTGACTAGCAGTGTGGAGATTAAACCAAACTGATATGTTTTGGAAACCTGATAAAATAGTCAGAGAGTATCAGGCCAGTGTTAAAGTGAAATGTGTAAATCAGAGAGCAAACAACACGGACAAGCTTCAGCCACTCAGAGCTGTAGACATCACACACGATTGATCGCACACACACACACACACGCACCAACACAACACTCAGTCATTTTAACCTGATGGTATGATCTCTGCCTGTCATCACAGGAGATTGATGGCACACACACGCACGCATCAACAGAACACTCAGTCAGTGGGTGAAGTGCACGTGGCCGAGCAGCGTGGAGAAAAAATGGACAGCACAGTTGAAAGAGGAATGGTGGAGCTGAGATGAGGTGCAGTAAAAGGATAAAAACCCTGGTGGAAGGTGCAGTGAAATGCTCCAGAATTACCGGGATGTTCACAAGCAGACGTGGTTAGTGCTTAAAAACAACAACTAAAGAAACATGCTAGCAGGGCTGCTCTCAGTACCAGTGGTGTTTTCTCCCAGAGGCCAAGGGAAGCCGGCTTCCCCTGTTTTTATCAGACTCTATTTATCATTTAATAAAAACACAATGTTTATAGTTTCGATAAATCTTATGAGCTGTTGCTGTCATCTCTTCCCCATTTCTCACTGTTTTACAAAAGTGAAACAGCGCCCCTCTAAATGCTATGCGTTGTGTGGTGAAACACTATATTGCACCACCATAGGCTGACCTGCAGTCTGGCTACGTGGGGAGGCCATGCAGAGTTGGCATCCCTTTGTCAAGAAAAAAATATATATTAACCAATAAGATGAGGCCACTGCCTAACTGTGATTAGTCAGGATGATGCCAAGGGCGGAGCCCTTTAAAGGGCTCTGGCCAAGGGAAGCCAGCTGCTGTTTGGTTTCATGCAAATCAAATCACAGCATGCAATCAATGTCATTCAGATGAAATGACAAGAGTTGTTAGCAACTTTAGCTGGTGCAGTTATGGAGGGTGGAGATTAGGAGTTTTTAGTTATAAGTAGTTTTGCTAAACTACCACTACAGCAGCAATTCAAGATTAAATGTGATGGCAGTCCAACACCAAAACTGGCGCTGCTCGTGGAGAGGAAAAGCGGGTTTCGGACGTTAAATGAGGAAAACTATATCCGTACAGAGTGGCTAGCTGGTAGCACCAAATTTCAATTGACTCTGTTGTGGTAGAGGGCCTAAAAGCCAGTGGGAAAATCTTTTACTTGGCTATTGACCACTTTGCCACCATGAAAGAAAGGAGAATGGCCTACCTTTTCAGATAGGGTGAGTGAAATGTCACCTCCTTCTCTCTCTGAACTTAACTTAACTGCAGCTATGTGTGCGATTTTTGATGTGGTTATATTGTTTGTTTTGCTTTGCTTGCCTGGATTTAGCTGTAAATGAATAGTCAGTTGAAGTAACCTTATTGTTTTTACTGTTGTGTACGCATAGATAATGAGCTCCACAGACAGCACCTGCCACAGGGCACTGGGCCAGGTTACCTGACTAATTGTTTATACTCTGTTGGTCTGGTACTCGGTTGTTAGTCTTGAGTGATGTTGTGTTATGAACATTTGGCCAAGCAGTAAATAAGAAGTATGTAGGCTATTTGATACATGCACCACTGCTACTATGCAAATGTAAAACATCAAACGTCTTCTGATTGAGTTTGTGAATGCTTCTTTTATTCTTAGCTGTAGCCTGTTTGTGCTGTGCACTAAGCAGCAGACTATGTATGCTATTTGGTGAGTGAGTGAGTGAGTGAGTGAGTGAGTGTACATGGCGGTAAATGCAACTTTCAGTATGCGTATTTAAAGTATGATCAAATTTTGTGTAAAATTATATCCTGAACCTGAAAACACAATACATTAGATAAATGCCCTCCAAAAAGGACATCCCCTCTCACTTGGCTTCCCCAAAAATTTACCCCACTACACGCCACTGCTTAGTATGCCATAATGTCAGAGCTACCCTTCCTGAGTTGTTTCTGTTACTTCATCTGACAATTTCTTTCTCGAATTAATTGTTTGGTCAATTAAATGTTAGAGAACAGTGAAAAATACCTGCTGCAATTTCCCAGAGCCATATTGACATCTTTAAATCTTGTTTTTTTTTCTGAGAAACTGTCTATAACCCAGATATATTAAATTTAAGATCATACAAGGCAAAGAAAAGCTTTACTTCCTCACATTTGAGAAGCTGAAATCAGCAGCCGTTTGGCATTTTTGCTTAAAACATGACTTAAATGATTATTTGACTAGCAAAATTGTGAACAGTTAATTCTGTCTGTCATTTAATTTCTTGGCACTTTATTATATTTGCCAGGAAATGGTTTGATAATAACAATGATTTATTGAAATGGGCACATGTCAGAGGTTACATCACAGGTTCAGGATAAAGATCACTGCAAACAGCTTGTCATTTACTATTATGTGGCTGAATTCACATGAACATTACTTCAGGTTGGAGGCTGGTTTCTCTGCTTGCTGCACCATCCTGCCGCCCTTGTTTTGTCTCAGCCGGACATTTTTAAGCAGCTATCATCTCACTCTGAAAAGTGGTGCTGCTGGTGAGGTACCATGAGTAGGCGTTGCAGAGGGATCATGCGGAAAGTTATATAGCAACCTTGCTGTTCTGCCCTGCTGCTCTGTGTCCTCTGTGCCTGCCGAGGACCTGGGCCAATGTTTGTTTGTTGGCCATCGGCTCATCATGTAAACTGGAGAAAAGCCCAGAGAGGAGGAAAGAACAAAAAGAAAAGCAGGTGAGAAAGAGAGGGTGAGGGAGGCAGGTGAGCGACAGAAGTGATGAAGAAAGAAGAACCATCTGCTGTTAGGATTTTTATGGCTATATTCGGTCGATAAAAGCTGGTTATTATTATTGATTTATAACATCTAGTACGCTGCAACTATGGGGAAGTCTATAAGGCCAAAGTCCTGTAATATTCTGCCTTTTCTCGTTTCCTCTCCAAAATCTTAAGTAGCAGGTACAGAGATCCTTTACTTAAGAATAAGTACCAGCACAACAATGTAAAAATATTCAATTAGAAGTAAATGTTTAATTTGGTGTTTCCTAAAATATGGGTCCAAAGGGTCTCAAGATAAGATAAGGCACCTTTTTTCTAATGTTTTTTGATGAATATTGGATACTTTTACCTCTGAGGGCCTCGAACAGTTTTTGAAATAAAGTCATATGTCAAGGGAAGGAGGGGGAAATGTCTATTGCTAAAAACTCATATACATCTGAAATGTGACAAACGGTCCCAACACTGCTTTTTTGAAAGAGGCCATAAGACAAAAAGAGGCCATAATACAGTTTGGAACCACTTTACACATTGTTTGCAGATGTGAAAAAAGGTGCGTATGTTTTGTGGCCCCAGTCTATATGTAAAATATGAATATTCTAAAATAATTGCAATGGCTAAAGAAAAATACACTGCTTAGGCAGTAAAAAAAATTGGAGGTGCTTTAGAGTCAAAGTTGTCTTAGTCTCTTTTTTGGGAGGGATTTTTGCACCAGCAGATAATCGAGAGGATAAAAACGAAAGCAGGAGAAAATGCCACATACTGACATCTGGTGTCAACACACACAACAGTAAAATCTTCCTCTGGGCCCCTTTCTCCACTAATCCACCAAGATATGACCCACTACCCCCTTTCTCCATCTGCCACCCCGCCATCCCTTCACACACACACACACACACACTCGGACTTTCCAGCAACTGCATCTGTCTAGATTCTCAGGTTATGTTGTGGCGGAAGGAGAATCCAGTCATCCTTTACGCAGTTTGTCTCTTCTTATTCACGCCTACACTTCAGTTCCAGCAGTGTCCGGCACTGAGTGGACACCAAAGGATCAGGATGGATTAATCTCTGTGTGTTTTTGTCTGTATTTGTTTGGGCTTGAAGGTCACACTAAGGCAAGCTGGGCAGTTCATTGGTCTTGGAATGGCCAGAGAGCCTGCCAGTTTTTGTGTGCAAGACTGCCAAAATACTTCTGGGTGCACCAAACTCTGCATTTTACTGGTTGACCTTTGCAGCTAACAATTACTTTCATTATTAATTAGGCAATCAATCTTTTGGTCCATAAAGTGTCAGAATTAGTGAACAATCTCCATCAATGGGGATCGATACCCAGTTCCCAAATTTCTAAAAACCCAAAAATCAGTAAGATCTGAGCTTATCGATGCTGCTATTGAGTAGGGCTGCAGCTAACAATGATTTTAGTATTCAAAGCTTACATAGATTATATCAACGATTTATCGAAGCATCGTTTAAGAAATACTTTTGCTGGGTGGTGGTGGCGGCGGCGCCCCCGGTAACAGGATCAGCTTTGCACGTTTATAGGTAATAGATATTTATTGGTCTTTTTAGAAATTTATAGTGTGTCATAGAGCAAACATCAGACCAACAACCAGACAGCTGCTTTACAAACATCACTGGAGTGCTATACAAGTTATACTAAAGGCTCGTAGAGACTACATGACTTTCAGCGTCTGCCGATGGCCGTGCCGTTCACACTACACAACTTGCCGTCTTGTGACAGGAGTCTTGAAGTCTTTGTGGCGTTCACACTACGTGACTGATTGGTGACAGGGGGTCACACACTACAGGAGCAGACAGCGGCTGCGTCACCCAACGCCGGTCTCCAAACCAGGAGAAAACACACGTGAAATGTGAAACACGAAATGAGCGATCCCGAACATGAAACAGGTGTCATTTGTGATTATAAAGATGGCAATTATAAAGACAAATAATATGGGTGAAAGGATGGATTAGCACACGCAGGTAGCAGGGATTGTCTGAGCTACAGAGAGAGCTGCAGGGGAGTTAAAAGGTGCAGCTCCCCGACACCCAGTTAACTCCTGACTGTGAGGTGATAACTCAAAGGAGAACCACAAACGCACGTGAGAACATTTTCAGCTGAGAACTGCGGCTTACTTTGGCTTCAACTCAACAATCAGTCATGATTTCAGTTAAATGCTGAAGTTGCTGTTACTGTTACGTTGTCTGTGGTCCGCTGGCAGAACACCGGTGCTTTCTGATCAGATGGTGTCGTGTTTTGTTTTGTTTTACGGTGGACGTATGATAACATTACAGAGTTGTTATCTTCTTTAACTTGAAATAATCCCATAATTTGGACACTTTCTTCATTGTCCCTCGCTATTTTCTCTCACTTCCTCCACTTTGCACACTCCACCATTATAATCACATGTTCACAGTGTGAGCACAATGTGCAACAGTAATAAATGTCCGTGCCAAACAGTGTGCTATATAGTTAGATGAATTAAAGAATTTGCATTAATCGATGAATCATTTCAGCCCTACTATTGAGAATAGTGGGTCCCTTAACGTTATGTCTCAAGTGTCAAATCTGATTTAACTTTATAGGAAATAGATATGAAAACTAATGTTTTTTAATGATGGCACCAAAAAGGGGTATTAAACGGGCCCAGGACAGTTTATCATCAGGCTGCAGCACCTGCTGCTCTCTGTTAAACCTGACAAGCTGCAATGTATGAACTATAAAAACAGTTGCTCTTATTTTTTAAATGACCTAAATTATTTTTCATTATTAATCAATTAATAAGAATCAGCTTTATTTGCCAGGCATGTGTACACATACAAGGAATCTGACTCTGACTGTAATCTAACAAAGGCACAATGTAATAGGAAATCAACTTCACAATGTTGTAAAGAATATTTGTGTGACATCAGTTTGAATCAGGTAATGAAAAATAAATCCACAATCACATAAGATTCAAGACTTATAATAGCACAATGTGACCTCATAGTATAATTGATCTGTTCTCATCGGTAATCAAGTTTAGAAAAAAACTTTGGAAAAGTCTTTGGAGATGACTTAAAGAGCATTAGGACGTCACACTGCCATGGTGCATGAAATTACTGACCCTGTAGCAAAGCAAGTAATGTCAGTCTTTGTATTTGTGATTTTGCTTACAAGTTTTAGTTTGATATATAGAATGAGTGCGACGGAAAATCCATCCACTCGCATAATAATAAAATTCAATCCATGGCACTCTTTATCTTTAGTCTGTATTAGCAATTTTATTCAGGTGATAGACAGAACAAAGCCTATTTAATTATAAAAATTCATTATTTTCTTATCTACTTGGAAAGGGTGCAGGCCTGGTTGAGATATTTAGACATGAACCTCTTAGAACAAAGGAAAGCCTGTGCCAGGCCTCAATCTGTTTTTCAGTCTCCGTTTCTCTCTGTTTTACTTTCACCACCACTCTAGCCCATGCATGGTTAATGCACTTTCCATCTTCTACTAGAAATTGAAAATGTTAAAAGAGAGAAAAGAAAATGAGGGAGTTTTTTGTGCAGTTGACCATAGAATAGGGTATTGATCTGATGAGCAACAACTCTGTTCCTGCCCCCCACCCACTTTGCTCCCTGTTGAACTTGTTTCTGTGTGTGTTGGAGTGTTGTTACAGTTTTTTACAGGAGCCGTACAGTAAAATAATGTTCTCATTCGCTTTGTACCCCTAGAACCCTTTGAGTCCCATGTGCAAAGTGCCTGTGTTAGCCTGTGCTTAGATGAATTATAGATGAAGCTGGAAAGTCTTTGTCCCCTCTCGCAGCAACTCTAACCTCTAGTATGGTTTCTTTGCAGCTTCTAATTGCATTGTACTAAATGCACAAACTCCAGATATCCATTAACACCTCCTACAGTGGACCGTAGTGAGATAAAAAGTGACCTTTTTAAAATCCCAAATTCCTAAAATGGTTATCTGACTTTTTTTGTAGAAGCAGAGTAGAGATTTCTGGCACCGACTTCCAAATTGCATGGAGAGAAGGGAAAACTTCGGCAACACTTGTAAAGAGTAACTGACAATGAAGTTAACCCCGAAGTGGTCAACCCTGATAAATTTTACACATGATTGGTTGTTGTTTGAGTTTGAGAGCAGTTATTCACAGCATCTGATTAATTGCCAGAACATTCAGCAATGTGGCATTAAACATATCATACATTATATATCAACTGTCTTGCAGTTTGAGTAGTTTCACGGTCCGATTTAGCACATGGCTGCTGTCAAAATATCCATTATGAACTGTAGGGAGCTTATTTAATATGATTGGAGTGGTATTTTAGATGTAGTGGCTACAACTGTAACTCAGCCCCATCTAAGACTTTGCTACAGAACAGACAGACCATATTGTCTGCATTTTCCAGAAGTCTGCAGCTTGATTTAACCACAATAATGATTGATAAATCACAGAAGACCTGTCACGCATATTTGACAAGCCCAGTATACACGTGTATCTTTTTGAAATGCCAGTGCTCCTTGTAAATAAAAATGCAAAACGCTAGCTGCGTGTTTACTTGGATGAAGTGGACAGAAGCATGGTGCAACAGCATATATTTTAGTGATGCATAATTTAATGTTTCTTGCAACAGCTTCCCCTTCAATCAAGCGTCCATTAACAGCGAGCTGTTGAGACAGCAAAAGTCAGCAAGAGAAAAGACAAATATGACAAATATCCGTACTCACACATTATACTACTACATAATACAGTAAATGAGGCTCTTATTTTACTTTTGGAGTTTTGTCTCACTTTTTATAATCAGTTAAGTTTCTAGTCTTTATTGTCCCAAATGAGTAACAGCAGCTGCAGCAAGCATACAAAATAAATGCACAACACTCCACTTAGACACAGTTCTAAATGGATTCAATTAATAAATTAAATCAGGTTTTGAGGGTGTGTGTAATATCTCTCCTTTATAACATGTTGGGTGTTTTTAGTCCCTCCAATTCTGAAATGACAACCTTTTCCTTTTTTTTTCACCTACACTCAGGGCCAAAGTGTTGTGATATTTGGACAGCAGCCCTTCACACTTTCCTCTTGTGCTGTCAGCCAAGCAGCCAAACTTGACGACCTTGCTATTCAGAGAGCTGAGAACAGCTGGATGAAACCTTCTAACCACCTTGACAAGCCCTCGTTAAAACGGCCCGAAAATGTCACTCTGATACAAACCCATTCGTTCCTTGGCTGTTTCCCCCACCAGCGCACGCCTCCACTTGGGCTGTGCCTCCGCTGTGTTTCCCTCCTGCACACTGATTTGGCATAAACGGCCAGAAAAATAAATGTTTTCTTTCCTTCTTGTCCATAAAGGTTGCAAGAGAAGATATATGAACCTACTCCCTTGCTTTAATGGTGATTAAATATATTTTTTGTTTGCCTGTAGGTAGCTTAGGCAGCTGGTTGAATATAGCAAAACATACTGTTTGCATTTGTGCTCGCCTGAAGGGCAGTGGCATTAGCCTGTAAACAAATATTTTAAAATACAGGCTATTTTACAGTTGGAACATGGTGTCTATAGACAAGTTCATAGATGTCAGATTTCCTTTCAAATGTGGATCTTGCTTTAGCTTGTTTTGGACAGGGCAGCGTGGTGGTCTTTTCCTCACAGCACAGTGGGTCTGCATTCAAACCCAGAAGTCAGCGGGAGCCATTGTGTGGCTCTGAAGTGAAAAGTCGTTTGTGTCAACCGTTGATGTGTGCTGGGATAGGTAATAGACCCCTGTGACCCAACACAGAATAAGCACAATGGGATTTTTTACATCATCATGTGGGAAATATTTTTACACTCCCTATATATGTGAAATAAGCATTTTATACTTACCACTGCTTTTGCAAAAAGGAAGATTGAACAACAATCTTATGGAGTGTTAAAATGCCCAAGATTATCTGTGTAGTAAAAAAGTATTTTTTAAGGAGGTAAAAATCTGTTATTTTACGTAAATCAGGGATTCCAGCTATTCAATATTGGACTTCCTGAAATTTGTGGAAAATTGAGAGATTGATTAAAAAAAGAATGGTAAAAAAACACCAAGCCTCTAGTTTGTAAAGCAGGTTTTCTGTTAAAAATCAAAGTTAGCATTATTTTCCCTGACTTGATAAAGCTCCTCCAGAGCCACAAAAGGCATTGCGGCTCTGTAAAGATTCTGATACAGTGTGGCCACAGGAAATCAATATTAATGTTGAGTGTGAACATAATAATGCTTGGACACAGTGTGGTTATGACACACATGCTAATCTCAGGGACGCGACCTCAGATACAGAGAGATACAACCAAACAGATGAAAACAAAAAGAACCTTTCAGTGAGGATTATATTTATATTTCAAAAGGGAGACACATTATAAACAACCCACACGTTTTTAATATTCAACCTTCACACCTCCTAATGTATTTTGTAATAAAGGCAAGCTTTTTTAGTTATCTCTCGGTCTCCCTTTATTTCATTCTACCATCCCTTCAGCTTACTAGGGGCAAGACACAAGGAGGCTGCACTGAAGATGGTTTGTAATAATGTCAGCAGTATTAGAGATTACCAGTGGGGACAAGATCATTGTGTAAAACATACTGCGGTTAGCTATAAAGCACAAAAGTGGGATGGGGGAAAAAATACTGTTAGTCGTAATTGTTGAGAAAATTGTCCCAAAATGCTTCCCATTTATTGTAATTTCCTCCTAATGGCTCTGCTCAGTGGTTCCAAAGCAAGATGAGGATAAGTGAGACTTCATGTAACTTTCAATTCTCTCTTATTAGAGAAGCACTTTGTTTTTTCTCTCATTTCTAGACAATCCTTTGTCAGCACTGTCGCTGTGTTTTTTAGAGGATGAGTGTGTGTGTGTGTGTGTGTGTTGTGTGTGTGTGTGTGTGTGTGTGTGTGTGTGTGTGTGCACAGTTCAGCATGCCATATGAGGCTTATAAGTACACAACATGGGCAAGTGTCCCATGATGCATTTGTACCAACAGCATAAGGAGCTATTCATCATGTATGTACTGGCATTTGATCTTGACGAAGAGCCCCCACTGTCCCTTTCTTGACAGAGGAAGATAGTTGGGTAGATGGATGAATTCTTTATTGCCCTTTCAAAGGAAATGTGTTGCCACAGTTTGAGCATATTACATAAATACACACCAGCACTGCATATTTATGCACAATGCTTTATTTTGAAATGTCCTCTGATCCTGTAATAATAAGATAAACTACTATTAAGTATTATTAGTAGTAGTTGTAGTATTAATGACTATACTGTCTGATAAAGGAAGAAGGTAGATGTAATTGAAGCTAATCTGCATATGAATAAGATTTTAACAAATGTATAACGTATGTATGTTTAGATTAGTTTAGATAAATAAGGAGGTTATTTATTTATTTAAGTTTTGAGTATCTGTTTCAAAAATTTGCACCTAAGGCCTACATCCATCCATCATCAACCGCTTATCCTGCGTACAGGGTTGCGGGGGGGCTGGAGCCTATCCCAGCTGACATCGGACAAAAGGCAGGGTACACCCTGGACAGGTCGCCAGTCCATCGCAGGGCCACACATAGACAGACAACCACTCACTCACATTCACACCTAAGGACTATTTAGAGAAACCTAGCCTGCATGTCTTTGGATGGTGGGAGGAAGCTGGTGCTTAAAAATATATTATAATCTTATTGTTTTTTATTTCAGTCAGATAATCGCACTGATCGTCCAAAGTCCAAATTTGAACCCTGCTTTTAACAAAACTCCACAAGCTCCTTTACCGGTGATGACCAGACATTTGCACGTTTGGTAACAAGTCAGTTTCACTTTTATTTGGTTGTAAAATTAGAGGTGAGCGCACCAGAAATGTTGCCTATAACTGCTGTCAGTCAAAGATGAACCAGGAATTTGTCTTTAAACTATGATAGATATTTGCATAGGACAGTTTATTAATTTTACTTTTCTCCTTTGATTAACCCTGTGTTTGTAAGAAGCAAAGAGGTGGAAGAAATGTGATTCTGTTTTGTTGTCAGTTTTATGTTGTAGTTGTCGAAGCCCCATCTCCTTATGTTTAATGTAGTTAAAAATGAAAAAGAGTTATATATCCACAGTAATATTTCTAATATCACCAGGTGCACAGTTTTCACAGTATTACTGCCCACCTTGGATGGAGCAGTGACCCCCTAGAAAAGTATTAGAGGGCCTATTTAACTCCCTCCTAGACAGTCCTGTCTCAAACACTGACAAACTACTGCAATGTACAAAATGTGTTATACATATACATGACAGATCTGCTGTATTACATGTGGAGATAACATGATGTGGCATAAGTAATGGATGGTGATTGTGTTACATATGAAACATTCTAGCTATTACACACTATAACTTTTTTCAGTTGAACTTGAAGGCAAAGACTTGAAAAAACAATTGAATCAGAAAAAAATTACATTCTCAATTGTCAGGCAAGTTCCTTAAAGATTTCAGATCTTCCATGCGGCGGTGGCCGTACCTCCTTCATGTGAGTGACCTGCTGCATGTTGAGGGGGAAAAAAGTTGTCGTGTCTTGACGTCAAGGACAGCGCTGTTTCCATTTTTGCTGATGGACATTTAAGCAGTCAATAATGTAGTGTCGGTATGACAGGCCATAAGATGTAGTATGATAGCAGCTGTAATACCAGGCAATATAGGACCAATCTCTCTGAGCGGACTGACCTTCAACTTGTTTATCTTTGCCTTTGTGTCAGCAGCCCAGCAGTCAGAGAATCTCTGTGAAATGAGAAAAGGCCTTCGACATCTTGATGAGGGAACCCAGGAGGATATGAGAAGGGATAAAGCACCATATTAAATTTGCAACAGTCTCTGTCAGTAGCAGCTAACACATCTTTGAAAATAATACATATTGATTTGGCAAAATGGGTCTGATATTGTTCTTCTCAAGGTCCCAACAGGAGGAGCCTGTTACTCTGAGCTGCAGCACAGCAAAACCTTCCTTTTGAAAAATTAAACAAAGAGAGGGATTGTACAGTGTGTCGGGAGAGGAAAGCATGCTGTCAAGATATCTGACATGACCTTCGCTCTGTGAAAGATGCCATTCTGTCTCTTTTTTCCCAGTGATTCTGCATCCTTTTCCTCAGTGGTTTTGAATAGAGGGAGTTTGAATAGAAAAGTAAGCAGAAAGATAGAAATCGGGAGACGCCAAGTGTATTCAAGGATTTCAGTTTTTGTTACTGCTTTCAGTCTAGAACTGCTTTCTGTGTGTATCTATGTATATATGTGGTTTAATTGCCTATGAATGTGAACAGGATGACAGTTCAGCTGAGATGTTAAAGAATAATCCTGATTTTACATCAAATGCTTATGTGAGGCCAATCTTGTGTTCAACATCTTTGACCAGGTTTCAGGTAAGTTTAAATGTTAAATTGAATGTTGATAGGGGTTGGGAATTATGAAATTATGATGCCACCAATCAAAATTTGCAGAGATACTGTTACTGTAAATCTACTCTTCAATGCTACCAGGACTGAAAAGTGTGTGTGTGTGTGTGTGTGTGTGTGTGTGTGTGTGTGTGTGTGTGTGTGTGTGTGTGTGTGTGGGTGGGTGGGTGTGTGTGTGTGTGTGTGGTGTGCATTATGAAAAGCTCCCACCCTCTATCTTGCACAAACTATGCAAACTTGAACCACCGGTTTGAAAGACAAATGCAGCAGGCAGATATGAAACCAGGGAGGGTGGATTAGATTAGAGGACATAAAGAACATTACAGAAACTCTAAAACAATATTATCTTCAAATGTCAAACTCTGAACCAGATAAGATCATAAGCAGGAAAAATTGTGTTTTAACAATGACATGTGTGAAACACACAGGAATACAATTACAGAAGTAGGTTTAATTCTGTACTGATATAACTGTTATTCATTGCCCCAATCATATTCTTCATTCTGCTTTAGAATAATTTTCAAACCTTCTTAAAGACCTTTCCACGGCTGAGAAAAGAAGCTGCGGATAAAATATCTGCCAGTGTTCATGGGTTATACAGTACACAGTACAATTTTTTGTAAGTTTTTTGACCATATTTGAGAAATTCATTTAATGTCTTATTTTTGGCAACCTCAAATTGAATGACTAAGAGTCACAAAAACTAGAGAGTTTTCCATAGTAATGAGGGTGCTTAACTACTCTATAATTGTGTCATCTTAGAAATAACAATGGAGGCGTGGTAGTAGAACAAAAAAGACCTCCTTCAGTAAAGCTCTGTACCTTTACTTTATGATGGTTGTTAGCCACCCACAAGCTAGTGAAAGCCTGATTGGATAAAGCCAATAAGTGTGTATTTTCTATAAATTTCAATGGCTTTAAACATAAGACAACTTCTGGTTGAAATTACAAAGAAATGACAACATGTTGATTCACTCATTTACATTTCTTGACAACAGAAATGTCCTTTTAAGGATGCTTTGTAATGTTTATGCTACCAAATATACAGTTGTGTATATATATACAGTACAATTTTCTAGGTTGACAGCATCCTGATGATGTGTCATCATGCCCTCACAAAACACCACTTTCTGGTTGATTTTGGTCCATCAGGATTCCTTTCCTTTCTGTGATTTACTGCTAACTCCTGCCCGCACTAGAATGTGTGTTGGTGCATGGCTATGCAGTGAGATAAACACACTTACTGTATAATAAAGATTAAGGAGAGACATTGGCTATTGAGGTTTTTACTGAAAGCAATAGTAAAATTCTGAAAAAAATAGAATTAATTCAGTGTTAGTGATTACAAATCAAAGAAGATATGCTGTTAACAAGAGTTAGACCAAAGGTATTTTAAAGATTAATAATTAACAAGGAAACTGGATTCAGAAAAGTATTGGGTGTCACAGTTAGTTATATGGTGCCTTATGCCAGAAAGGAAAAAGTATAATCAGTGAAAGAACTTTAAATCCCCAAAGGAAGTAAAACACAGTTATTAATTTAGTGAACACACGAAGGCTGTGTTCGAAATGGGTTAAATGCTGTCTCATAAGGTTTCTTAACAGCAATGCATCAAGTGCTGTTCAAAACAATTGAACAATCTTTTCTTGTCTCATAAGATGCCTTCAAACTGGCTCCGTAATGATCAGTTTTGAAAGCAGCATCTATGCTGACTTTACTATGTCAAAAGGAAGCAATGGAGACAAACATTCACAATTCAGCCACCATAAAAATTATAGTGTGAATTTTCCTCTTAGTGCTTTGGTTGTACTTTGTTACACAGCTTAGTGACATCTGACTCACCAAATAGAAATGACAAGAGTGGAAGTGCGACAAGGCTAATGGGGATCGAATCAGTGCAAGAACCTTGACCCCACTGACACCATTACATTCATCTGCTAGCTCAAGCTATATTACATGCATATCTCAGGAAACATTACGACTAAAACGTAATGTTTCCTGAGATATGCATTTGAAAGAAAAAACATGCCCTATTCATAAAGAACAAAAGTTCTTTGTGGTAATTTGTGTGTAAGTGTGGATTGGTGGGAGGATGTTTATTTCAGCAACTTGCAGCAATTTAAAATGGTTTGTCTGTTGCTAAGGAAGGAGGCATTCAACTCTGAGTACTGTGTGTAATACGCTAGTGTATCTCTGTCTAGCCTCACGCTTTGCTTGTCCTCCCGCCTTTTGTCTTTGTTTTTTGTCTCCGAATTGCCTGTTTCTCTTTCTGTACATTTCTTTCTGTACACTCGCTCTCTGTTCCTTGTCCTTCCTCCCCTCCTCTTTCCCCCCTACTCTCCACCACCTGGCGTCTCCCAGAGAGAGTGTGGTGGCTGCTGATGACTCAGGGGAATGTGTGTGTGTGTGTTGGTGGGGAGGTAATTCAGGGAATCATGGCCATTCTCCCTTGTCCTCCCGCATGATGGATTACCAGGCTGGGGAGAGACCTCACAGAGCCTGAACCTTACTGTACCATAAGTCCATAAAATTGGCTTTTTAACAAACTATTCAAGAGGAATAACATCATGTATAAAGGCCTGTATAACCATATGTTTGCATGTATATACACATCTGAGAATCCGTCTGCTGCTTGCCTTGTTTAGGTCATTAGCTGCTTTGTTATCTAGTGACTAATGTATGAACCTATAAGTTAAATGTTGCGTTATCCTGCAGAAATAATAGTCCTGATACAAATAATGCTGTCTTCAACTCTAGTGTTGTGCTAGCAGAATTTTTAAATAGTTGTCAAGGAACATGAGATTTGTCTTTCATGCTGTGGTCAGCACAACCCTGGATCTCATAGGTCTTGTTGATTACCATTGGGACCACCTGCACCTACAATAACTTTGATAGACTTTTCTGTCACAAACAGCTAGCAATCTCCTGAGCTTGTATTGCTCATTCACACCACCAAGTAAGAACCATACAGTAATTTAAATTTTAACATTTAGTCCTATGAAATGGTATCATTACTTCCTAAATATGACGTTTCCTGTTAAAACTGTAGACTGTATAAAGGTTAAAACAGGTCAATAAGGGGTCAATCCAATGTGTAAACCAATGGGTTATTAGCAGATTTTTGAGATGTTTGTGATGACTTTATTGGTTGGACTTATTACTGTGTTCTGCTGTGTTATAGCAGTTAACACACACGAGCGCAGGATGAGTCATCACTGAAGATGCCGTTTTTCAGGATGGATATGGACAGGTGGAAAATGTGACACATGCAGGTTCTGTTAACTACATTTGGAGTGTCCATGTGTGGTCGTGTTCACCGAACATTCAGTAGGCATTTACTGCGTTTACAGTCGACGTGGCTGTAACATTTGGGCTGTAAACAGATGACTGCAAAGAGGACAGAATTTTTTGGCAAAGTGTTATTTGAACTGTCATAGTTGCATACCCATTTTCAGCAGACCTCCAAATTAACCCGAAAAATTGTTAGAATATACTTTATCAAGCCAGCAAGAAAATAAACTCAGTTTGTTTTTAGAGCACATTTAAAGACAACAAATGTTGACCAAAATGCTTTTACACAGATGTTAAAAAAGCAATCAGATGATAATATACCTATAATTAAATATGTCACAAATGTAAAAAAAAATATATATAAAACACTTTTTTTAGAACTTTTTATTTATATTTTTCACAGAACATAACAAAAAGAATAATATCCGAGACAAGCGATAAAATAAGAATAATAAAGAGAAAAATAATAATAAATAAAAATATTCTGTATATATATATTGCAGTACCTAAAATATAGGTTCACATCTCAACAAGCATGATACAATAATATACAGCCATATAGTGATATATACAAAAAAAAATATATAGATTTAAATATTCTTTAACCATGTGGTACCTCTGATTAAAAAGGCCATTTTTTCCATCATATAAATCTGTTTTAGTCTCTATTTCCATTCAGTTACAGTTGGTGATTTCACGGACTTCCAATTACCAGTAATGTTTTTTTTGGCAATTAGTAGTAATATACGTAAAATATATCTTTGGTCAGCATTGATAATATCAAATGATATAGCACCCAGTATGAAAAAACGTACATTTGATGGAACTTCTCTTTTTACAATTTTCTCCATCTCTTCCTTAATATTTTTCCAGTACGTAAGGATTACTGGACAGTCCCAAAATATATGTGTATGGTCACCTATTATACCACATTGTCTCCAGCATAGAGCTGCAGAGGGGTCTTTTACAAATTTTGAAATGACCAGAGGAGTATGAAAATAACGTATTTTAATTTTACAGTCAAATTCCTTCCACTGTTGACTATTAATTCCCTTATGGCATTCCCTTATAGCTCAAGAAATTGTTCCAACATCCAGACAATTGTGTACCCTTAACTTCCCCTTGCTCTATTTGAGTCCATTTTGTTTCCTCATCTCCCCTGATCCAAGTTACAATTGCTGCCAGTTGAGCTGCCCAGTAATAAATATCTATATTTGGCAAGGCCAAACCTCCTTTATTTTTAGCCAAATGAAGTTTAAGTTTAATTCTGGGTCTTTTGTGTTGCCATACAAATTGAAAAATTAATTTGTTTAACATATTAAAACTGGAAATTGGGACTCTTATGGGCAACGACTGGAATAGAAATAGGAGACGTGGGAGCAGGTTCATCCTTATGGTCTCAACTCTTCCAAACAGAGATAAAGAGAGAACTTCCCATTGAACTAGATCACTCCTTATTTGATTAATTAGCTTATTATAGTTCACCTCAAAAAGTCTTGTAGTTTCAGGTACCTAAATCCTTTAGACCAATGAAATGACACCATCTTGTTTAGTTGTTTAGGCCATATTCCTGATATCATCATTGCCTCCGATTTATTTTGATTAATTTAGATCCAGAAATATCTCAGTTGAGGTATTGAAGTAAGGTGATGTTTTATAAAGAGCAGAATATCATCAGCAAAAAGAGAAATTTTATGAACTTTCCCCCCACCATCCTCAATATAAAGGACTTTTGAAGTACAACTGTGATATCACACAGAACAATGAAAAACATACCTATACCTATCATGTGAAATCGTATTATTTCTCTCCATCCATTGCAGCTAATCTCAATGAAATTCAATAGCTCCATGGTCTTATTCAGAATAACAGACTGTTCCCAACATGACAAAATCATAAGAGATTATCAGATCTCCACAAAGCCACTTTCATTTTCTAGAGGAAATAAATTATTTTAACTTTTTTGAACAACTCAGACTCACTAAAAGGTGAGGTGACTGTTGGAATATATTGCTGCCTTCAGAGATGTTTTAGCACTTTAAAATTTAAGGTTTACTGGGTCTTTTAAATGGATCCCAGTGACATATTATTGACTAGATATAATATACATAGCTCTTGGGAGGAAAGTTTTAAATTGCACATCATATCAGTGGTTGCATAAAAGCAGGATAAACAGTGCTCAAGGCAAAAACTTAGACTGAATTAATGCTCATAATGCTGTGGCTTTACACACACACATACATACACACACAGACACAAACCTTAAAAAAGTAAACAGCTTAAACTGCTCAACTTACCCAGTTAACCACCTAATAACTATTTTATTCAAGGACAATAGTCTTAGCTCATAATATTTTAAACAATTAGTTTTTCATTAAGCTTTTGAAACATATGCAAGGAGGAAAAATCAAACAGCGGAAAATTGAGAGCAGCAAGATACATTTTAAGTTAATTTAAGTTGAAGACTACTTCATGTTGCTTTACAGTACTCCCATTTCCCTGAGCTATCAGTGTCTTGTACTGTAAATTCCTCTGAAAGATCTTAATTTGTGGTAAATGTGCCCTGGGGAGAAGGAGGTCACACACTATGTTAGCCTGCTCAGTGGGCTTTGGCCATTTTCTCCGCCATCCCTCTTTTTTTATTCCCCCCACCAACATATGTATGACCTTTAAAACACTGCAGAATGGAGGGCAGCTTCTGTTGGGGTTTAATTATAAACTGACCCGAGGTCACATCATATCACTGCAGGCCCTTGCATATTATTCAAGGATTTTAGACCAATGACGCCCTGTTGCCGGGCTACTGCTAGCGAAGAGATGATGAAGTAAAGCAGCTCAGCTTAGAGGGAAAGGACAGTAACATGCCATATATCAAAATTGCTTTAAATTAGGCCAATATAATAAATATAATAATGTGTTGTGCAGCATTTGGTTTCAACCCTGTGCCCAATATTGAAATTCAGCATGTGGCTAAAAATAAGGTTCTACTACAAAGATGAACTAATTCACTCTAATCCCCCCATGATCAAACCAATTCTGATCCTCTAAATCCAAAACAAAGATATTAATTCAAATCCCTTATAATCCACTGTAGCAAACTTTCTGCAAATGAAACATCAGTATTGTGTTTAAAAGGGGGTTTAACTTAGTTTTGATTAAATTTCTTCCGGAGATTGGTTTTCATTATAATTTTATGGTTAAAGCTAATAGAACTGTTAATTAGAAGTTTCAGGGGTGTCTCCAATTATAAAACACCTTCTACCCTCGGAAGGGATGCCAAGTCATTAATATACAGATTAAAGTAGTGATTTGTGCATTTGTTAGTACTTAGCATAAATTAAATTTATCTATCCCAGTATCATATCCTTAGTCTGCAACAGATGGCAAGTATACTTAACCAAAGTGGATCAATTCTGTATTTGAAAGATTACCTTGAATGTTATTCTGGTGTTCCTGTTATTATACCACTCTTATTCTCCACATGTAGGGTCTTAGCTGTTGCAGATCTGCAGAAGTAGCTAGTTAAAACCATAGACTGTCTAAAGGTTAAAACACAAACCTTTTGATTTCTGTTGATCTCAGTTGACCATTTTCTTTCCCCCGTAAGCTAAGTTACTGTTGCAGTTATCAATAACGGTGGCATGTTTACCACAAAAAAAGTTTGTAATAATTTTTGAAACAATGGGTCTGTGGTTTCATACAGAAGTAGGTGTCTCATTTGTAGCTGATGATGATACAGACTGTTGCTGGCAGATTAGATATAGTTAGTTGCCATTAGCAAATTAGTGGATGCTAATTCTGAGTTTTCTCCATCTGACTTTTTAATGTTTCCAGCTAAAACAAGAATATTGTAAAAGGGGGCTTATATATGTACTTGAGAAATACATACATGGTATTGTGCTAAGAGACTGAGGCTAAAGCTACATACATCCATCCATGCGGGGGGGTTTGGAGCCTATCCCAGCTGACATTGGGCGAAAGGCAGGGTACACCCTGGACAGGTCGTCAGTCCATCGCAGGCTTAAGCTACATGTCCCAGTTAATTATTTACTATTATTATTATTACAAGAGAAAAGGCTTTTTGGATGACAAAATCATGGTGTTGTAATCAGATGTAAAGCTGTCTTGGGTAGCAAAATTGGTTGCAGTGTGTACACCAAACCAAATAAAGAGCAGAATAGAGCGGCTAACATTACTCTTATCTCTGATATAGTAGCATCTTGACTCCTACACTGTTGATATTCCAGTCCAGAAATAGCATTGTTAACTTGGTTTTGAGAATATGTTACAACTAGAGATGTGCAATTAATTTAATTTTAATCACAATTATATTGGCTTCTGACAAATATAAAAACAGGTTACTTGCGATAAAACAATTTTTGTTCTGTATGCCGTTTTACAATGACACGCTTTGTCTTTTGCCCTAAAAGCAGAGTCTCCCTCTTAGCAGGCTGTGACATTTAGTTCAGCTCGAGCCAAGATGATGGGGGGTTAATACCCGCTATAAGTTGCTTGTCACCATTATTAGCTTAAGCCTGCAGCATTATACACTGCCCTATACAGGATGAGCGGGAATAGTTAATGGATAGAAGGATATTATTTCTACTTATACAAACCAAGCAACACTTGCTGTCATCCTCTTCTCTCCTCTTCGCTCTAGATGCTGTTTAAAGTTAATAATGTTCGTTTAGGCTACTATTTCTTATTTCATGGCCATTTTGGGATTTTGAGGTAATGCATATATAATAATTTTAAAATGTGGGTCTCAAAATTGACAGAAATAATCGTGATTATGATTTTTGCCCTAATCAAGCAGTCCTAAGCTGTGTTTCGACCAAAGGAACCATACCCCAGAGCTAGGAAACGTTGGAGGAACTCACTGTTTCCACCGAGGGCACCAGGGTCTACATTTAGTTCTAGGGTCTTTATTTTACCCCCCCAAAAGTTCCTGCTCTAAGGTAGTACTTTCCAAAAGTACTGGTACTTTGCTGGGGTGGGGCTTGCTTTGCAGTGAATTTTGAAATGGGCAAGTAGAGGCTATTGGCTTTGAGGATGACGGGTGTTTTTCTGCTACTTCTCCTTTCTTTTCCACCGTTGTTTGCAAACCAATAAATCACAATCAGCTGTCAAATAGCCACACAAGTCTCTCCAATGTTCGTCCGACATCGGCATTAAATGTTGGCTATTGGTCAAAAATAGCAGCCGGTGTACTGTAGCAGTGTTTTTACAGCGAACAGCTGATGGAGTGGCGCTAAATTCTGGGTCCAGAGTTGTTGTTTTAAGTTTTCTTAAGTCAGAAAGTTTTTACACAGAGCTGAAGTCAGTCTCCTCCTCTCCAAAACAAGCGGAACAGCTGATTACAACAGGAAATAAAGCTTGTTAAACATTGTGTTCCTCCGATGCTCAGGCGACAAAGACAAGTCCTGCAGCTGGTCTGCAGCTCTTGTCAGCAGGAAATGTTTTAATAACCTGCCAAACTGTTGCGATTTTATTTTTCTGTTTCTTTCTCTGTGCTGGAATTATTTTATGAACGTGATGGCTTTATCTAGTTTGTTATTAAATTTGTAACGATCTTTAAGCATCTCTTCATTACACTCCCACACAAAAAAGCTTTGTTTAATTGTTTGTTAAAATGTTTTTCATTATATTCCAATCAAATCTGATGTTCATTTATAAATTTTGCTCTTGGATAGCGGTTAGAAATAATGAAGCCTGTGCATCGCTTTGTACGGCATATAGGTCTACAGCCTATATCAGCTGGTTGATCAGTGGGCTAAAGGAACCTTTTAGTTCCTTGAAAAGAGATCCGGGGATTTAAAAGTCCCAGGTACTTTTGGTCGAAACATGGCTCTAGTTACTACTGTTGGTCATTATCTTGAAAGCAGGTCATGCTAGCAGCTTAATGTAGAGCAGATGAACACAATCTATTACTTATAATTTTGCTCTTTTTTTGTTTTTTGTAAGGCTAAAAACAAAAGGCACCATCCTCTAAACCCTTTAAATGGGGAGTATTGCTCTAACTACTGCTCCTTGAACACAACACTGACAAATACCTATACAAATACCAAGAGAGACTATGATCTCTGTCCTAGTAATTTTTCTTCGAAACAAGTGGATGCTCACTTTAAGATGTGATAGTCATCAGTCTGTTATTGTTTGAGATGGCCATGAATGGGTATAATTTTCTCTGTGCACATTTTCGAACATATTGAGACAAGAACAGGCAGATGGTTGCAAAGTAATTTCTCATGCCATACTGATCACATTCCAAGACTCTAACCCTACTGGGACCAGTGCTCTAATTTCCTACATAGAGCTTAATAACATGAAATTCCTCAACAACCACTTACCAGGTGTGAAATTGGCTGGAAAACATAGAGGCAACTGACCTTAATGCCATGCTTGTGAATTATTTATTGAATCACATTTGGTCCATTTACATATCAAACTGCAACGCAGAGGGATGTATAGCTGACTGCTGGATGACGAGAGGCAACAAGCAAGGTCAGAGCTTGTCTTTGTGTACTGATTACTTTCAACATTAAATTTCAAACCAGTTTTTTCTTTTGTGTTGCAATTTATGCTTCCTTGCTGGGTACCAACAACAAAATACTAAAGATCTGTAAGTGTTATAATATTTGAGATATTCAGCATGAGAACCCTCTGCCTTTCTCTTGTCAGTGCTATAAGGCTACAGGAAATTTGGACCAGATTTTCAAAGTCCACTACCAAAAGGGAATAGTGACATTTATCTTAAAATAACCTTTTGTCAAATGGCCTTCAGTATCTCACAGCGGTGATTCAGTCCTATTTGGCTTATCATATAGAGAGGGTATAATGAGGATAGCAGATAGGCGAGGCTTAAGGAGACCCCTTTAAAAAACACATTGCACCGCTTGCATTGAAGCAGCCGCACTGTTAACAAAGAGAAGCCAGGGTGTGTGCACAGATAATAGTTGGTTACTAAGAATGGTAAAATAAAAATTATTTTAAACCACTGAAAAGTTTTAGTTTCAATGGGAGCTTATTTTTCAGTGACAGCATTTATATTTGAAAAGTGTTCATTGAATTTGTTCAGTCTGACAGTTGATATTGTTTTGAGGCACCTGTTCAAACTATGCACTTACATACACTAATAGTTTTGCTGTATCATTACGCCAAAGAGGGTGTGTCTTGGGCCCTGTTGGTCTGTTAATTGACAAGATGTCCCAAAAGGTCACAGACGATTTCAAAGAAATATGATGGGAAGTTAAGTCATCAGCCAACAAACAAGTAATTTCAGTCTGGCAGTTGGTGGGTCGTTCGGCCCACCACTTCTAAAACATCTCAACAACTGTTGGATGGATTGCCATGGAATGTTGTACTAGCATTCATGGTCCCCAGAGGATATCTTTGGTGAGTCCCTTACTCTTCCTCTTTCATGAATATCAGGTTGGTGTTTGTGGTTTTTTGGTGAATTGCCACAAAATTTGAATTACACATTCATGTCCATCTCAGGATGAATTGCCATAACTTTTCATCCAGCCCATCATCAGGTCAGTTCATTTCAATTTGTCAAAAACATTGTTTTATGGCATAATGGCATTCCCATCAGCCTCAGTTGTATTTTGTGTTTACTCCTAATTAGCTAATGGTCAGTGTTGGGCAAGCTACTTGGAAAATGTAGTGAGCTAAGCTACTAGCTACTCTACATTAAATGAAGCTTCACTACACAGAAGCTACCCCTCAGTGAAATGTAGCAAGCTAAGCTACAGCAATGTGGCAAAAGTAGCTTAGTTACATCTAAGCTACTTTAAATTTTTAATAGTATATAGTTAGGTCATTTATATAAATATTTATATACACACACACACAACATAGGCCTAGTTTATATTGAACCAACTTCATTCCACAGTAGCAATAGAAGAAAGACTAAAAACCTGCTCCAATGTGTGCGTGTGTGAGAGCTAAATCAGACACAGAAACTCTCCTACTTACTGCCATATCATTGCTGCTTAATGTACTTCCTCATGCAACAAACTGAGAACCATTGTTGTTTGTATAAAGCAACTTAATTATCATATTATTAATTAATTCAATTAATTGATTATTAATTAATTCTATATTTTTTATAGTTTATATGTGACTTTGTGCTCTGGCAACATTGCAACCTAAACATTCACGGCAGAGAAAGAGCGAGAGAGAGAGAGAGACACTCCGTCGCATGCGTGTCTTCCCCTGCAGCAAAGTCGCAAACATCAGCCCAAGGATCGGTACGTGATGTCACCATCACACGGAAGCGCTTCTGCCGGCTGCACATACAGGTCCGTGTGTGGCGGCGGTGTCACTTACTGATCCATCAGAAATGCTTGGGAAAATGTAGCGTGTGTGGAAGCTACCGCGCTACTCGGCCAATAAAAGAGCTTCGTTACTGAAAAGCTATTTGATTCAGAAAATAGCGACGCTACCACCAAGCTACTGAGAAATGTAGTTAAACTAGTACTGCCCAACACTGCTAATGGTGGCATGCTAACATGAGTTTAAGATAGCGAACATGGTAAATAAGACACCTGCTCATCATCATCTTAACGCTGTCATAATCACACTCTTTGTTGTTTTATTATTAAGCCAAAATGTTTTCAGCTCTGTTTTGTTTGTTTGTTAGTTGGTCAAGGGCCAAAACAAAAACCAACATTTGGCTCAGCCTTGTGACACGTAACATAAAGAGACACTATCGGATGGTTTTGTTTTTTTAAGCAAAATTGTTTTATATACAAATAATGCCATCATAAACCAGAATAAGGGGAGCCTGGAGGCCTGGGCAAAAACAACAAAAGGATGTAGGAAGACTGGGCCAGCCGCACTGTAGGACACAGAGCTCCACCACCCCCTCAAAAACATCGTATAAACTAAACTAACAAACAAAGCCACAACAACTGGACTACCAGACTTCCATCCTCAAACACAAAATAAGAAGCAAAGAAACAAAACACTAAGACTGTCAGGAGGCTGCTCCATCTGGGAGAGAGTGCGTTTTTACCTCCAGCCTCCATTAAATATAGGGAATGGCCACCCACTAAACACAGTCAGGAGCACCTGAGATAGAAAACAGGAGACATCGAGAGAAGAGAGGGAGAACACAAAGAGGAATGCGTAATGTTAAGATGATGTTCCAACAAGATGGCTGCATATTTCAATAGAATTTAATAGGGGTAAAGTCATTAAACATGGAACAAGTGATTTTTTTTGGCATATATCTAAATCCAGTAGGGCTGGACTCGAATATTCAAATATTCAATTGTTGGGTACACATTAAATTTTGTTTTTTGGGCACGCCTGACTTCCGCACACAGCAGTGACCTCAACAAAGGGAAAACAAAATGAAACCCTCAGCTCTGTGGGAGCACTTTAAACTGAGTGATGACAATGGCTGTGTGGCAGTTATGGAATTTAAAAACATTTAGTTGGCTATAAAAAAAGTTCAAAGCGATTTTTACATAATAACATGTTGTAACTTTCTGCTACTGGACACAGCGCTTATCTCGTCTGCTCTCCCTGGACCCCCGCCCAGTTAATATATTCCAGTGATCTGTTCTCTTCCCCAGCTCAAATTTCAATCACTTCAACACCGCAATAAATATTCCTCTTTTATCTAATTCCAGTCCCCTCCCTCACTTAGTCCTGCACTTGGGACTATTAGCCTAGCCACGAGAAAAGTTAAATAAAACCTTTTTTGTAATAATAACGTGCTGTTATTATATATCCTATGGAAATATAGAAACATAGTGCTCTTTCTGTTTTTCTCTCTCTCTCTCACACGCCAACACACAGTCAGTGACTGCCATTCGTTATCTCTTCCCCGTCAGGTTTCTCCCTCAATCACGTCATTGCCAGAACTTTCTGGACATTCATCCTTCTGCTGTTCTGCTTTAATCTATGAAATACATAGCTGTATCTTACAGCCGGCGTAATACAACTGGTAATGCCACCAGTAGCGCACACCACCAGCTCAAAAGACGACAGACGGGCCAGCCCTAAAATCCAGGTGTCAACATTTTTTTATTATTATTATTATTGTTATTGGCAAGATATTTACAACATTCAATAATACCAGTGACAAAAAACTGATTGGGACTTTCAGAGGATTCATTTGTTGTTCTCTATCGAAGCTGGTGCTTTGAGGCTTTGTCCATTTTCCACATTTTTCTCCTAGTTGTGCTTCTTGTAGTCTCAAGATATGTCAGTTTTTCTATTATTATTTTCTTCAACAATTGATATCCAGGTGTCCCATGTTGGCGGAGCTACTTTCCCCCAGCTTGTCATAATAGCTTTTTTAACTTGCTGCTAATAGTATTTTAACCAAATATAAATCACTTCCTAATACTAATTCTTCAGAAGAATTACCAAGACAAAGCACCATACAACTCACAGGGACCTTGTAACTAACATTAGTATTTGTTGTAACACTTCACTTATTAATATGGTTTCCAGTGCTGCCACTGTTTTCCTCTAAACTTCTGCATTTACCTTAATGAAAAACATTTGGCACATGTGTTTCCCTGATTGAGTGTGTGTATTTTGAGGCAGATCACTGATCTTTCCCTCCTACTTTTCCTCAGACCTCCAGCTGAGCTTTCTGCTCTTCCCCGCATGGATAACATTTTCTTCCACCACAGTCTCCTCCACTGTGTTGGTAAACTGGTGCTGACAGCTGGAGTTCAAACTCCAGTGGAGGCACTTGACTGAACAATCCGCCAGCCGAAACAATTCCATCATCTCACGAGGAGTCATAGTTGAAATACAGAACAGTACAGTACAGTAGGTCTTGTGTGCAGCTCGTTGCAGAGCGCTCCTCAAACGAATCAGATCAGAAAGGGGCAGTCCCTTTGGAGCGGCAGCACATCAGTCCAAGGCAGAGTAGATGCGCTTGCCTGTCAAGGACTGAAATACATCCGGCCCTGTCTGTGTGCAGTATAGAGCGGTTGTGCAAAGTGGTTTATGGTTCAGCAGACATTATTTGAGATTAAACACTCCAGTGGGTTGATTATCTTTCCACGAGTGAAGGTGAAGTTCAACACTAACCTAGCTGCTGCCAATATGCTGGATGACTTTCCTGCGCCATCTACGGGGGGGGGCACAATGACACAAACACCTGCACAATATAAGGCAGTCCAAGACAATAGCCCTGCAATAAGTATTATTGAGACAGTGGCAGAGAGGTGTTGACTGAACTTGGCAGCCTGTTGGATCAAATCAACGGCGTCGCCAGGTCATTTTTCTGGGGCTTTAGCCCTGGATGTTTTGACTGTAGCCCCGAATGTAAATCAACAACAAAAAAAAATATTTTCCATGTTAATATGCAATAATGTTCTTGACACAGCCCGTCTCGCAGGTCTTCAAAGAGCGGAGGCGACTCGCAATAATATTGATTGATTTGTTTGAAGTTCACGTAACGTGACCCCACAACATTACTCAGACTGCCTGCATTTAGAGAGAGCACGAGAGGAGAGAGAGAGAGCACATTGCTCACAGCTTCAGGGCTTGTCCACCACTTCTGAATTACAAAATTGTAATCAATACATTTAAATAGAAATGTTGTCGATCAGTGTCTAGTCACAAACGGTTAACAGTCGCCGCACAGCAGTGAGAGAATATCATGACACCTGACGCTCTCTTTGCTGTCTCTGTCCCCCCTCGCTCTGAGACACTGCTGTTTTATTGTCTCCAGGATGCTTCATTCCCTCTAAAGCGGCTGTGAGCTGCACTTTATCAGAGGTGCTGAAGTGAACATTTATGTGGTATTATGGTGACATTGCTATCTGATCACAAGTGTTTTCAGTTTCGGTTTTCTTCCTCTGTTGAAGAGCGGTGCGCTCGTTTCATCGAGTAGGCTTCAGTCCCAGACATAGGCCTATACTGACATTGGGCTGGCCCAATCACATCTCTTACTAGGACCAAAAAAATCGCCAAATGCGGGAAAATAACCGATAAGTTTGGTACTGGAGCTGCCTACCCTGCATAATGCCGGCACAGGAACTTGAAGGAGTAAAGGAGAGCCAGGCGGAGGAGGCGACCTGAGACAGTGAAACCGAGAGAAAGTGACAGTGCTGAGGGACAGAGAGAGAGCAGGAGAAGAGTAGAGGAGAAGTGGTAAACATGGAGTAGCTCAACCTGTAGGGAGGGAGGGTCATTTACAGTGGGGATGCTGGAGACATGTACCCACTACTTTTTAAAAACATTTGTTAAAAATGTTCTGAAAAATAGCTGTACCAAGAAATGTTAATCAACAAATAAAAATGCTATGAGAAAGGTTTATTTGCACAATAAGCTTGCAATGCAATGTAAATAGAAGAAATCTCTATATTTAAAAAAAAAGTAACTTAAGGTAAAAAAAGAATAAGTTACTGATTACTGCATTACATTATTATATTTTTATATTCCAAATTGTCACCAGCAACCTACATGTTGTCCTTCAACTTATAAAAACAAAGACATTTCCACAATAAATTGGTGCAGAAAATGTCACCAGAATGCAAGAAATTAAGTGTTTACATGAATGTGTAAGCTCAAAATCTTCTGGGGGAGGACCCCCAGACCGCTATGGAGGACCAGCTCTATCATATTTAAAAATAAATACAGAAATAAATAAATGCTCAATAAATAAATAAGCATACAATTAATTGCCCTAAAAAATACAATAAACAAATAAATGTAGATAGAAATTAAATTATACAGTGAGACATAAATGTATATATCTCTTTTAATTAGCTTCTTTATTTATTCACCTTTGTAATAATTACCTTATTTATTTATTGTCCATTATAATCTTCAACTTTATTTATTAATTACTTATTTTTTTGTTAAGTATTTATTTATGTGCATGTTATAATATTTTTGTCTGTTTTATTCTTCCTTTGTATTTTTTTATCCTATTTATTTCTTCAATGCTATGTATTTCTGTCGTTTTTACATTTCTGTATGCATTTGTGCGTCATTATGCAAATGAGGAGGGGCTGTGTCTTAAGGGGTCAACTTCTGCCCATTGGTTGGTTAGCATTTTACTGCATCGGTCGAATCTACATGGCTTACATGCCACTAGGGGCGCTAAAGACGGTGGTCGCTGCCACACTGGTCGGTGTGGTCGCTGCCACTAGGGGCGCTAAAGACGGTGGTCACTGCCACACTAGTCAGTGTGGTCACTGCCACTAGGGGCGCTATAGACGGTGGTCACTGCCACACTGACCATTGGTTGCAGTTCGTTATATCTACTGTAATACATCTTTATCATAAGTCTTTGTTAAATATACTATGTTATCGATTATGCCTACTCTTATTGTTGCACTATATATTGGGGTTTGTGTGGTTATAGGCTATCTGCAGTAACAAATATATCTAGATCGTAATACTTTGTTAAATATAGCCTACTAATTTTTGATTAACTATATTCTTATTGTTAAAATCCAGTCTAGCTTGGATTCAACCAACAAGTGGTCACCACACTTTCCTTAACAGGTGACAACACTGGCCTCCTTCTTGAAGGCAAGAACCAAAGATAGAGAGATATATTACTATAGATTAACCACACAAACTGCAATATACAGTGCAACAATAAGAATATAGGCATAATCGATAATATTGTAGACTATGTTTATCAAAGTATTGTGATTTAGATAGATGTAGCCTACTGTAGATTGGCTACAACCACACAAACTGCAATATACTGTAGGCCTACAGTGCATCAATAATACATAATATAGTGTATTTTACAAAGTATTGTGATACAGAAAGATGTACACACTTTCATTCAGCGGTGATAACACAGGCCTTGTTATAGGCAAGGACTAAAGATAGACAGATGTAGGTTATTACTGTAGGTATAACCACACAAACTGCAATATATAGTGCAACAATAAGAGTAGAGTAGACCATAAGATTAGATAATATATAATCGATAATATATTAACAAAGACTTATGATAAAGATGTATTACAGTAGATATAACCAACTGCATCCAGTGGTCAGTGTGGCAGCGACCACTATCTTCAGCGCCCCTAGTGGCAGCGACCACACCGACCAGTATGGCAGCGACCACCGTCTTTAGCACCCCTAGTGGCAGCGACCACACCGACCAGTGTGTCAGCGACCACCGTCTTTAGCGCCCTTAGTGACAGCGACTGACGAGACGCACTGACGAGTGGTCTGTGTGGCAGCAACCCAAGACTGTGGAGCCTCGTCTCATGCCCTCTCTCTCGCCAAATTAAAAGATGAATTCTGGTGTCTTCTTCATACTTTGGTGTTTTTGAATTGAATAATGGCAACCATGCGAATAAAATACTATCTATTCATTTCCAGGCCTTTAGAGCTTGTTTATAAACGTTTGATTCACAGTAATTTATCGATTTTGTAGTCTTTTTTATCAACTTAGTTAGCCATTTAACTTTGGAAAGTATTGTTTAAGGTTTAAAACTTAAAACCTCCAGACCTCAATTTTTTAGGTTGCATAGGGTATATTTCCCTAAATAATGACATTTGTTCCTCCAAATGAAATTAAATAAGATCTTATCTCATTCTTTGTATATTTAAGTAGGCATTTCCTGTCATAAGGATACATAGATATGGATATTCGCTCAGTATTAGATATTAGAACTCTACCATTCAGTGAAAGATGCCTCATCCACCACATGTTGAATTATATTGCAGAATTATTGCAGAGTTTTTCATTCTTATCACACCCAGGTATGTAACTGGGTTCTTCACAGGGATACCGTTAACTTCTGATAGTTCACATTCCTTAAGTGGTAGCCTAATAAAAAGATTTGTTCAAGTTCATTCTTAAGCCCGATACAGTAGAAAATTCCTCAACACATCTAATTGCTGTGATCCATTCCTCTCTATTAGACAAAAAAATGTATCATCTGCCAGTTGAGATAATTTAAATGATCTAAGGTCTCTTTAGGTCTACTTTGGAACCATAGACTGTATAAAAACTTTTTTAAACGTGTACACCCACAGTTTGTGTGACAAGGAACAGAAAGGAGCCATCCCTTATACTGTGGCAGAGACCAGTGGTCGGTGTGGCAGAGACCAGTTTCTTTAGCACCCCTAGTGGTAGCGACCAGTGGTCTGTGTGGCAGCGACCCCCCCCAATAACTTAGATTTAATGTTCATGTATTTGTTTATTACCGGGGTTAGCACTTGACTGACCCACCCTCACACCACCCCCACACCCATATTTATTGGTCTTTTCGGAAATTCATAGTGTGTCATACAGCAAGTGCACGACTTTAAGCGTTGGCCCGTGCTGTTCCGACTACACAACTTGCCGTCTTGAGGTCGTTGTGGCGTTCACACTACGTGGCTGATTAGTGACAGGGGTCACACACAACACCAGCTGACACTGGCTGAGTCACCCGACGCTGGTCTCCAAACCACGTTTTGTCAAGAAAATGCGTGAAATGTGAAACAGGAAATGAACAATCCTGAACACGAAAGAGCTGTTTTTTATTATAAAGATAGCAGTTATAAAGACAGTGACTATGGGCGAATGGATGGATTAGCACACACAGGTAGCAAGAAACGTCTGAGCTACCGAGAGAGCTGGAGGGAGTAAAAAGGTGCAGCTCCCCTCATGACTGAGGTTACAACTAACGGTCCAAAAAGGAGAACAAACGCACGTGTGAACATTTTCATCTGAGGACTGCAGCTTACTTTGGCTTCAACAATCAATCATGATTTCAATTAAATGCTAAAATTGCTTACTGTTACCTTGTCTGTGGTCCGCTGACAGAACACCAGCTTATTTCAGATCAGGTGCTGTTGTGCTGTTGGCGTAAGTTTCGTTTTACGACGACATTACCGTTGTTGTTGAGTTGTTGTCTTCTTTAGCTTCAAATAATCCCGTACTTGGGACACTTTCGTCTTCGTCCCTCACTATTTACTCTCTCTTCCTCCACTTTGCAAACAGCTCCATCAGAATCACGTCGCGTTCATAGCATAAGCACGATGTGCGACAGTAATGTCCGTATGAAACTGTGCTATATGGACTAAAATAAGTATTGATGCAAAGAATTTGCGCTGATGCATTTTAGTAATCGATAAATCGTTTCAGCCGTAGTCAATTCACAGTGTCTCAAGAAGTTCATTGCCTTGTATCTGGTGCTGTCATTACACACAACCGTTACTGTGTACAGCTGTGTGCCCATACCGCTAAACAAACACCTGTAAATCATCATCAGTGGTAGCCTAATGAGTAGCTAAACGCTAAAACATACTTTATGAAGTGCTTCACAAGTGACACAGTGAAATAATAACTCCACAAAAAGACAAAATTCTTCATTAAAGTAAGATTAAGCTTATAAATGTGCCTTTGTTGACATTTTACAGAACACCATGTGTGACCAATTGTTTTTGGGTGACAGCTTTATTGAAATTAGTCCAGTTGAACAGACAGGAAATGTGAGAGCGGGGAAGACATGCAGCAAAATGAACCACAGGTCAGATTTGAACCCGGGTTGCTCCTTTAAAGACTCATCATATCTCCCGCAGTTATCTCTACAAAGCTGTACACTTGGTCTGACGTATATGTAGTGCACAAATTCTTATAAGCATATTCTGCTTTTGTTAATACCAGTTTATATGTTTTTGTACACATCATATATTATAGAAAATATTCACAATTTATATTACTGCAATATTTTCTTTTCAAATCATTCAGCGCTAACCAAATGTGAAGCATGATTGTAATGTTCCAGCAGTAATCAACCAGCAGTGCAGATGAACGTCTCTGCCAATGTAGCTTTAATGACAGACGTTCCTTTATAAGATAATGACAACAACTCTCTGCATCTGCATAGTAATGTGTAATACCATACAAGCATAATAACATACGGAACCATATAATATAATCGCATGACATCATATGTAACACAGCTCATTGATATAAACATATTTATTTCAACAGGTTGTGTATGCCAGTAAGCTGGTCCTCACAGATGTCACGCATATTTTTGTCCTAGGATAAACTCTCCTTTCAAACTCTGCATCAGTACCCTGCCAGCTCTGATTTGAGTATGTTTTAGTCTTGTTTGACAGTGTTACTTGCTGCCAGAGTGTTTTTTTAGCTTCAGTAATGTCTTTCAACCATCAAAATGTCTCTGAAGAGTTGCTGCACTCCTTCTGCTTCAGTCCTTGAACATCTGCCTTCCTGTGTGAAAACATCTTAGACAAAATGTGGTCAATATTCTGTGATCAGTAGGGCTAAATGATCTTATGAACCTACCGATTAAAGTAACATCCACTGGTTATTTGCATTTTCAAGGCATATGAAGTCAGTGATCTCTCGCTCTCTCTCTCATCTTTACTCGTTTGATCATCTGCCAATCATAAAAGTAGATCTCCATCATCTACATCATTAAACCACTGCTCTCTAAATTGGCAGATAATATGAGCTGATTATATAAAGTGTAAAAGAAAAATGTCAGATTTGTCTGAGCATGTGAAAAATGCAAAATCTGTTGCACTGACGGCTTAGCAAGTGTTGTAGAGTTTAAAGTGTAGTGGGTGTTTTGACGTTAGAAGTGCAAGTCTGCATACTTAAGTGCATTAAGGTACTTCAAAGGGAGCTGAGTTCAAGTAAATTTCTTTATGTGTATATACACGATGTTGAGAGAGTGAGAGGATTATGGGACAATTAGTCCACAGTATAAATACTGACAGAAACCAATGTAGGTCTAAGACTGATACGTGAATGACACACACATTATTGGCATGTGAAATTGCATATTACATGAGTGGACTTCTTTGGTTAAATGTTGCCGGTCTAGCCCAGTCAGTTGCAATATCGGCTCAATTTTGCAGAAGTGAATGTGGTAAAAGAAACCTGTTAATATCCCCAGAGACATATTGAGCTACAATATATGTTGGTATCGCTGTGTTAGACTCACAGTAGAGACTTCACAAGTTATTCTTGAAGCATAAGTTCCAAGCATTATGTCAGATACAAAAAATAAAGAGGCTCAGGGGGAAAGTATTATGAATGAAACAGCTTTATGAAAGTTTTTAGTGCAGCCAGCAATAATCCATTTTACTCACACTGTCTCTCTCCTCTCTTTGTTTCATTGTTGGTTTATATCGGTGGTATATCCTGCAACTAATTAATAATTTTAACTTGAAAGCACTATTCTGTTACTGTAAGTTTACACAATACTCTAAATATATGTATTTTTTTTCTGAATCTGTAGTAAAGCACATAATGATAGGGGATCATGCTAACTGGCTGATGGTGGTCATGATTTATCTACAGCCAGTCCAGCAATCTTAAGGTTGTTGGGCAAAATGTTTAGTGAAACAGAAAAAAATATTAATCAAGTTGCAGAATCGCAACAAAATGCCATGAAACTTTGCAGTTGGACCGTATTTGTGCTAACAAGTGATCTGAATGTTGATATGGATATGAAAAAGCACATGTTAATGCAAGGTATTAATGCAATCAGAACCCGCTGTGATCAGAATATGATCAGAGCAGCCACTGGAGGTGGTCTGGCTCGCATTGTGATTGAAACTCAGTTCAATCATATTCTTAAGGAGAAAAAAATCATCTCAGCAAGTGAAGAGATCACTTGACTGGATCTTTTCCTGTTAGCACAAGCTGCCTGGCCAAAGCTACAGGTAGTTGCAGTAGCTATATGTCTTCCCTCAGAAAACACAAAACAACGCTTGTCCATGGCACCCTACAGGAAGTATTTTAAGTTTAATTGCAAAAGTTATTAACAGGAATCATCTTCCTGTTTATTTGGCTTTTTTATCTTTCTCTTGAGTTTTGCTGTTGTGGTTTATGGTGTGTTGTTACTGTTACCATGTAATGATGGAACCCCTCTTCTTATTTTCACTGCATCATTATCCTTTATATATACACACACACACACACGTCTAACCACAAACACACGTTACTCCTGCTGTGCAGTAAGCTGACTGGCCACATTCTGGGCTTACGTGCCCCATGGGCCTCTATCCTTGCTGTGCTGAGTCTGAAAACTCCTTATCTCCACTCTGTCTCCTATCTCAGCTGTGTCCATAGGCAGGGCAAGGGCAAACCGCGGGCATATTACTTTATTGGATGACAGAGCAACATGCTTCCTTCCAGTTATGAGCCAAAGGTTATGGCCTGTGATTCAGGAAATAATTCTTCTTCTTCTCTCTGCTTTCTTTTTGAGGCCAAGTCCAAATCCAGAACACAAATAAAACTTGTCTTGGCTTTTTCTGTAGTGTACAGTAAGATGTTAGTTAAAATGATATGCTTTACTTTGTAGAGAGAGAGGGAGTTTGTACAACATGTGGCCTTGTACAATTTGTGATCAGAGTATCTGTAATCAATAGAAAGAATGTCAGTAATGAGAATATGGCATACAGCAACAGTTACTAAGCAGAGTAGGGTGTTTTGAGTACTAACTGAATTTTGTCGTTTCATTTTGTCTTTTAATTACCAAAATTTGGTCACTGGTATTTAACAAAGCACAGTCTTTGGACTATATGTCCACACAACAGAGAATACATCAACCAAACACAACAACAGCTAAATCCAAGATATCAAGAAACCTAAAACGGTGACACCAATCACATTATTCAGCTGAAGCTATCTTGTGGATGAAACTTTATCATCCAGCATGCATGCTTCATATCGTATGCAATATTCAGCAAAGCAGTGTCCTCTAACTAGAGTTACAGATGCATGCCAACTGAGTTTATGGTCCTTTTGGCCTTCTGCAGGCAAGCCGAGTTAACGTATGGCACATAATTCACTTACAAGAGATTAAGCTGATGGCTGTAAACTTTATCTAGAATGATACTGCGCTTTTAGACCTCTCTTTCCCAGAGCGGCCATGTTGTTGACCCCAGCTATACATGGCTATGAATAATATGGAGCAGCTTTAACATCCCAATAGATCATGCTGCCTATCTGTTCAGAGCACAATGCACATTTGTTTTTTAAAGTCTGATTTATGTTTTTTTCCCCCATGAGGGCCTTGTTTGCATCTAATGACGTGATGATAAGTGAAGTTAATGGTGTGGTGTCAAGGGGTAAGTAAAAAAACGAGAAAAGAGAGAAATAAAGGAAGAAGAGACAGACAGTATAAAGAAGCTGCTGATGGCTACTATGTCTTAAATTATTTTAATTAGAGCTGATTGGTATTCATACCGCATTACACTGCAGCCATGTTTCTTAAAAACCTTGACAACTCCCAGGCTCTCCATGCTTCCCTCCTTTCACACCAACATACTAATTAATAAATCCTCCTTGAACAGCTATCGGCTTTGATTAGATCTTAATACTTGTCCTTACACCCTGCTGATGGCAAGAACAGCTGATGTAAGCTTAATTCAATTGTCCAAAAGTGCTGCAACTTGCATTAAATTCAAGTTTTAAAAAAGAAGCTTATTTTTTTTCTAAAAAGGTGTCATAAGTTGGCTGTCAAACTTTAGCTTGGAAGCAGCCGGGAATAGCAAACAGTTTTACTCTTTTTAAGATTGAAAAATGCAGCAAGAGATAACGCTGTTAATGACTGCAGGTTAAATGGAAAAAAAGATATGCAAATATGTGCTGTTTAACTAATGAAGCAGAGGGCAAAATTTAATTGTCTGATGAAGCATTAAAGAAGTAATTAATGATTTTGTGGTTGACCCTGGACAACAGTGAAAATTAGGAAAGGCAGGCTTAAGGATGGAAGGAAGATGGGGTAAAAAAGGGTAAAAAAGACAGAAAGAAAGAATGTAGGAAACAAAGAACCAAATAAAGAAGGAAACACAGGAGCAAATAAGGAAACAGAGAAGGATAGAATGGAAGACAAAAACAAAAGCAAAGAAAGGACTGAAAGAAAAAGTGAAAAAGAAAGAAACATGGGGAAAAGGGATGAAAGAAGTAATAAAGAAGGACAAAGAACAAAACAATAATGGAAATAATATAGGAAGAATGGAAAAAAAAATAAAGACATAAGGGAATAGGAAATCAAAGAAGGAGAGAATGAACAAAATAAAATCAGAAAATCAGAAAGAAACCAGAGAAGAAACAAAAAAACAAAGCGAAGGAAAGATGTGGAGTAATATGGTTAAGCCACACAGCCTTATCCCCATCTTTATGAGAGGACATAATATTCATTCACTGTCTGTCTGCTAGTAGATCATCTGTTTTTGTTGTTTATGTGGCAGAGTTTCTTCACAGCAGTGATACTTAATGGGACGTGTGATTTCTCACTATTGGGTCACCCTCCTCTCTAACAACAGTGGCAATACATTTTCATGTGACAGAATCCCGCAGGATGATGACCAAAGAGCCCCAAAGCTCGAGTCTTGGGGCGAGACTAAATTTCTAATGGTGGGTCCTCTGACTGACAAAAATGAAGAGCTCCCTGCTTCACAGGGTTTCGTCTCACTGGGTGGGTTTTCATTATGTGACTTTGTGAAAATCATAACAGAAGCTTGAGATGCATGTTGAGAGAAGCCCCGAAGGTAAACATTTCCTTACATCATTACAACAAGTCATTTGAGAAATGTAGTCTTGGTTCAGAAGCCACCATGTGCCTCCACAACACAAGTTTAATCAATTAATAAAACACTTAATTACAAATGTTATGATAGGATTCTTTGCGAAACAGCCCACATGGTCCATGCTTAACTTAACTTAAAAGCTGTTCTTATGAATATTTATTATTTTAACAATGGATCTAATGACAACGAATAATGTGAAATGGGTTGCTTTCGTAATGATAAACCTACTGAACCCAACTATGCAGTTCCCCTGAGCTCTACAGAGCACTTTGCCATGTTTCAGCTAGTTTTTGGTCTCACCTCTCTCATCAACCTTTCCAGCAAAAACAGCAAGAGGTTTTTAGTGAAAAAAGAGCATTTAGTAGATAAAGAGCTAGATGTTTTTCTCAAGAGATGGTAGCGCTAAAAGGAGAGTCATAATTGGACTTATGTGTGTTAATAGGCAACTGTTTGTTAAGACGTTTGCCATATCCACTCTATGCATATAAAGTGATGCTATGTTAGTGGGCAGCTAAAAAACCAAACAACAAGCTAACAGACTCACATAACTTGACATGTCATTCTCTTTTAAATTAGTTATGCATTAACAGACAGTTGTTCATTTAAGATTCAGAAGACTCAGAGCAATGTTAGCATCTATTTGGAGTCTCTTGCTGTCTAAGAATGTAATTATAATGTTATATAATACTTATGATAATGATAAAATCTAGTAATATTCACTCTCCTAGCCCTGATTCTCCAGCAGCTAGTCGCTACCTTTGTCTGTCAGCTGTTTGATTCTGGGCAAGGAGCCATAGTGTTGATTTATCTGACCTTGACTCAGCCACAGAGTAAATCTATGTGCAGCTAAACCAAAACAATGAGCTTAAAGAAGCTAGTAAGCCAGAGCTGTGGTGAACTTGAGAGTCAGGTTGATGATTCTCTGTGGGCTCATCGATGTGAGCAAGCCCTCATTTGATAACTTCTACAACTCAGCTGTGAGCTAATGTTAACATGGCTATCATTATTAGTTAGGCTCTTTACATACTTGCCACAAAAGATCAATGTATGGGAAAGACTGTAGTGGTGGCATAAACGTGCTCCTTGTGGTTACAAAATCTGTGTGTCTTCAAAAAACACCGTCTAGCTTTCACTATCAGTAAAAAAATGTTAGGGGAAAAAATTATGATTTCATTATTAGTTTGTTTGTAAGTTCATAAACAAGGGATGTTTCCGAATCCTTCCAGCGAAATTGGAGAATAACTCATTCTTCAACACCCACTCAGGCCAAATAATAAAAGGATAGGGAAATTGGAGAAGACTTTGTCCTTATTAAGGGGAGGCAGATGGTGTTCCATATTGGTCCTGATGGGAAATGGGGAAGGATGAGTCATCTGAATGTATCGAGCTTTAGGTTTGAGGGACATGCAGCGTGTAACCAAGCCTTCATATCTTGTTTTAAAACAAGGTGGAAACAGGAGAGGGGGAAAATTCTGTCCACAGTGGGAGAGAAAAAAGTCGTGATATAAAAGTGACAAAGGTTATATCTCCGTGCTGCAAGTTTCAGGAACATCATGGCATGAGGATTTTCATTACCATTTCCCATCTACGAAAAGATGGCATTTGTGTGGATGTTAAGTCTTTAGCTACATGGATACATGTATGTGGAGGAGAGGATATTGTAGTTTCTAGGATACTTCTTTTCTGTGTCCCTTCCAACATTACAGAAACATAATAACAAAGGGCTGCTTGAGATAAACTTGCAGAGGCTGGTTATTTGCACAATTTTTCCTAACTTGCGTGTTAAAAGCGATGGAAGCATTATCACATGATTTGTTTTCTTGCTTTGTGTCATCACCGTTAATCAGTTGAATGTTTAGGGGAAATGTAATCACCAACAATTATGATAATCAAAGGGACCATTTAAGTATTTGTTAAGCAAAAAGGCCAAATATGCTGATTCCATCTTCACAATTTTCAGGATTTGCGTTTTTGTTCTGTTTTATATTATTGTGAATATTTGGGGTCTGGATTACAGATGGGACAAAAAAAGCTAAAAAAAAGCAGTCACCTTGTGCTCTAAGAAACTGTAATTGGGATTTTTCGCTAATTTCTGAACAATAATCAAGCAAATAATTAACAGAATCATCAATGATGAAAGTATTGGCAGCGCCACATAAATGCTTTGTCTACAGTAGAAGACCACAGCTTCAAGATGGATTTAAAACAATCTGTTTCCATCAAGCTTTGTGGCATTGTCTCTGTTTTTATGCGCCAGATATTCTCAGCCAAGCGTGAAAACCTTTTCTGCGATATTTGAAATTGTTTTGATTTTTGGCATTTAGCTTTTTTAGTGCCCAAATTAGAAATATGCATCAAAGAAGGGGGATTAACAATACAAACAGTATTAAAATTGAAAATTTGTGCAAAATGTCATCTATTTACAGAAACCTATAAGGACATTTCTTTTATCCTTGGCCCCAGTTTGTACCTTTTCCTGAAATGTTCTGCTATTGAGTCCTTCCCTAGTGGTTGTAATCCTGTCAGTTTCTTTCTTTCTTTCAAATTGCTTTCAGTTTCTTAAATTCAAGGTTGTTTATAATAAGAATAGTGGCTACATGACCTGCATTCCTTTTGTGGATATTTAATACGTTTTTATTGTCAATGCATGTTTGTATTTTATTGACCATTGTAAGTTCAATGTTAGAAAGGCCTCAGTGTTGCTAGGAGGTTGATGTCTAATACTGAAACAAAGGTGGTTTGGAGTGATGTAGTTTCCAGCTGGGAGTGTTAGTTTCTGTGTATTACCCTTGATGCTGGAGAGGTTAGATGTGATGAGGCACGCTATGGCTGTGATGCCTGAAAGAGAGAGAGGGAGACAGGGAGACTCCTCTCCCTCTGGAGAGCGACCCTCTTGGTTTTTTACAGCGTCACACAGGTTTTTGTCACAGCCAGAGCCCCATATGCCTGTGAGAGCAGGTCTGGCACAGCAGGTCAAAGCAACAAGCCACAGCAACCATCTGGCCCCATATTTGTCAAACTGTCAGGTGGGTTTGATTCTCTGCCCTTCACCTCCCCACTGCCCTTCTTTGGCATACCAGTCTATGCATGTAAGGTGGCAGATCCTAAGTACAGTATCTGTGTGGGTGTGTGTGTATTTTCTGTAAGAATGTGCTTTTTCTCTGAGTGACACATGCCGGCCCAGTCCCACAGGGTAGCTCTAACCTTTTTTGTCATTTCTCTTGGCAGCTACTCTGTCATTATCATCATCATCGTCGCTCTCTCTCTCTCTCTCTCTCTCTCTCTCTCTCTCTTTTCTGTATGTCAATCTTTAGTTCTGTCTGTCTGTCTGTCTTTCTTACAGTTTCTGACCCTCTTCTGTTTGGCTTATGCTGTCATGTTGATATATCTAGTCCAATCCTAGTCACTGCTCTCTCTCACTCACTCTCTCTCTCTGACTCATGGCTGTCATGTCAGGACGCTGCTAACTGTACTCTGGTTTGTCACTCTCTGGTCCAACACCACACAGTATTCCAGTATTCTGTATCATTTACTGCCTGTGTGTCTGCTACTTACAAAAAAAAAATCTGGGTTCCCACATGTTGTCCAAGTTTGCAGCCTATTTTCTTTACCTGGTCTCAGCAAAATGATGATGATGATGATGATGATGATGATGATGATGATGATGATAAAATGAGCTTAAATATAGAGGCACTTAATAAAAAAGATAGTCAGAAGCCATAATTGCCATTGGGCCGATCATTACACAGAGTCATTTCTAGCAGAGATCCCAACAGTTCTTATGATACCTAATATCAGGCATCTGAAGTGAGCGAAATGACATCTAGAGTTTTTCCATTTGATCGAGTGTCTAGGGTTTGAACATTACAGTCAAGGACAGCTGGATCAAGCTCGTAAAGAATATATATGTGATATAGGGCTGGGCGATATGGATAAAATGGTCTTACATGATTTATGCAATTTTACATATCAATAAATATGTTGTGATTTAATAAATCGTATGGGAAATTGAGAAATAGTTAATAAAATTACCATATGTGAATGTCTGGTTTTGGAATGATATGACTTTTCCTAAGTCTCCTAGTGCCATCGGGTGGCTAATATAGTTTTGATAGATTTATGTATTGATCTACAGCACAAATGAATGTGCTATGACAGACACTGGCTACAAAGACATTACTTCTTCATAGGAACAGTTGGTATTTTTATTAAATTTGTTGACAGTAATAAAAAATATCAAAAGATCACCTCTTACCCTGTAAGTAATAAATTGTTGAAAACTTATTTGACTTTTTCTTTGCTCAACATTTTGACATACAATGTGATGTAGTGTTTATATAGTATTTATATTTCATTATGTAGTACAATGCAGTATATTGCAGGTAGTGGTGGGAATCTGTACAGTTGTGTGATGTTGTTGCATGGAATGGGACTTTTATACTTGGAATCAAATGTATTCATTAATGCATTTAATGTTTTTCTACTGGTTTGAGTCTGTGTGGATTAAGGGCTTCCTAGTAAATCATACTGTATGCTGAGATATTAATTCTCAGTGTTATTTCAGCTCTGGTCTCTTGAGACTATTTGGCCTTTCCAGTGAACCTTTCGAATCGGAAAAAGTTTTAATAAGGAATAAAACCATTACAGACACCGAAAGTGTCAGCTGATCATATAGAGAGCAGAATTGTGATTTCCTTCACTTATTTTGCACTTAAATGTTAATATGTTCTTTTTCAACATTTTTAATTCAGCAATGAACCCTCCGCACAATAACCCAGATGTAAAAAACATAGTGGACTGTTTTTATTTCCATGCGGACTTCTCGGTCCAGATCCATGCAATAAAAGAAAGTTACTTTACAGTTAATATTGGAGTGCTGTCATATACTTATTTACTCACAACAAATTACTTGCTTCATTGTTTCAGCACAGCAGAATAGCATATTTTCACCGGCTGTTGTCTTGATGATGTCCTGATCTGCGTCTATTGACTACACAGTGCAGAAAAATGGTAATTGAATTGCCCGTTGTGGCCCGGCCTTTTGCTTTATTTGGGAGCTCCTCTGTGTCCAGACTGCCAGAAAGTCATTACAGCAAATTAGTTATTCTGACCCCACGCCAACTCTTTGTGTTCTGTGCCAAGCTCTCATAAAACAGGAGACACGCTGCTGCGAGTATGATTGAAGACTGTAAGGTTATGAATTAGATATACATAGCTTGGCGTGTGTTTGTGTGTGCATGGTTGACTGCAGTATCTAATCAAGCTTTGATGAGCCTCCTGTTTCCCAGGTGGCGGTGAAATGAAGGGATCATCATCTTTTATTAACAACGCATGGCCAAGTGCATTTAGTCACAAATGCTCATGCAGGCTGTAATAAACACGATAGCTGTCTTTCTCGTTTATGTACTTTTCTTCTACCGATTGACCGTTTGCTTAGTTACTGTTGCTATCCTGCTATGACAGACACAGTATGTGTGGCTTTAGTTGACAGAGGAGCACACAAATCACAAAACACATATTATATATGTTGAGTTTTGCCTCATTTACTTTGCTCTCCAATTTTACATCTATTGCAAATTGAATTGTCATCAAAAATACAGCTTTTACAGTCTGTGAGAGATGAATGAGGCTTATGCCACTAAATGTATTCTGGGTTTTGCCAAAACACTAATAACCTACTGTCCATCTATCCAGCTAGATTGATTTTATTTTTTGTTTTTTTGTTTTGTAGGTTTGTAAATGAATGGAATTTCATTTGCAATGCTCGCAGCACCTTTTCCGAATCAGTGTCCAATACAACAGAGCTAAGTAGATAATCCACAGAATTAACTGTCTACTATTTTAATGGGAATATTTTCTACTGAAGAATACAAATATATATACACATAAACTAATGTGATTGGTTAATAATGTGATCCTTGACCTTGGAAGTAACACTCAGTTACCACTGTAAGAAGTAAGCTAGTTAGGTGGAGGTGGTTGAAGCTGCAGCTTAGGTTAGAGCAGATAAACACACTGTTTAATCCACTAATACACTTCTTCTCTCTTCTGTTTTTGCTTTTGAAAGAAAAGAAACCACCCTCCACACTCTTTAAAGCCGAGTATCACCCCTACTGCAGCCTCATGCACACTTGTTAAACATGTGGAGAAATCCTATCCTGACGACTGCTAAGCTATGAATCGGACAATTGGTGTTTGGGGGGCGGTCAGTTCCTTTTTTCTTCCTAACACATGCGCACACACAGGAAGCCATGCACACACTTGCACTCATTCAACTCAATCTCCATTAAATGAGATAAGGTGAAATCTCTCTACCTCTCCTGTGGTCTCTCTTTCCCTGCACTGACTGACCGGCTAAATGATAGGATGAGAGGCTCCACCTACGTCTATCTGCAGGAGGCTGATAAATCCTGTCACACACAAACTCTGCACACACACACACACACACACGCACACACGGGCACTCAAAAATTTGTGCACAGACATACACACATTACATTTAAATACACACACGAACCCGCTGTCTGGTGACAATCATTCAAGCTGAGCACTGGCTGGGCCTCAATCCATCTCCATGGCAACAGTTCAAGTATGTGTGTGTGTTTGTGTGTGTGTGTGTGTGTGTGTGTGTGTGTATATCCAGTGACCAGACATGGAAGAAAGTTATATGATGGTCTTCATAGGCACACACACACACACACACACACACACACACACACACACACACACACACACACACACACACAGTGGGAGAGGCAATGGATTTATCTGGTGATACTCAGATATGGCTGATAGGGTTAATTGGTTTTCAGAGGGCATGTAGAGACTGACACTGACCAGATTACTGCAGAGACACCAGGGAAGCACTGCCAGAGACAGAGCAAGAAGCATGAGACGAGCAGCGAAAATAAATGGAAGTGATGATGGGAGAGCAGGAAGTGTAGGGAGGAGGGGAGGTAGAAGAAGATTTACCTTATACCTTTTGTGTCAAAGAGAAGTTATGGAGTGAGTGAAGAGGCAAGCATGAGATTTATGAGGGAAGTTTAAGGTCAAAGAGAGGGTAAATTAAATTTGATAGAGCAAATGCTTATTTCCTTAATTTCTTTCTTTGTTTTGTGTCAGTGGAGGCCTTTTAAACTAATTTTCCTCCTCTTAATTCAACACCATAATCTCACTCTATATTGATTTGAGTTTGGACGCAAAGGGTTACATGGTGTCAGCACATATGTGGCCGCAAGAAATGTCAGTGCAGAAATGCCAAAAATGTTGGTAGTTCTTATCTGAGGGTACAGTCTTTCCTCAAGTCCATTTAGTGGTTGTTCTGGACCTTTTGATCAGATCACAATATCCTGTGCATGACGTTTTCCCAGATACAGGGAATTTGTTGTTGCATATCAGATCATGACTGAAAGCTCCAGAATAGCTACTAAATGGCCCTTAAAGTGAGATTGTTTTGCTGTGGCCGGAGAGGCCCTGGTCAGAGTCCAGCTGGGGAAGTTTGTCCAGTGCCTGAGACAGGACAAAAGATGTCCTCTGCCAGTCAAGAAATCAGGTTTCTTTAGCTTGACATATTAAGAAATTATATTTACTTGATTATTCAGTAAAACCATATGTGAATATTATTGTTACTTGTTCATTAAACAACAGCCACATCAAGAAACGCTACATGATATCTCATAGTCCTGTAATACATTATTTTACATGTTGGGAGGGTTTGTGCATCTGGACTAACACACTAAGTAAATAAAGAAGATCTCAAAAACTATGAAGTGCGTCAAGTACGGTCAGTGACAGATAACAGGAAAATGTAGGTGAGGATGAAGGCTCCTCTTGCTTTGCTTAATTAATTAGATAAATCCTACCAAAATGTCTTTTTTAATTTTTTGAAATACAAAATAAACACAAAGTAGTACTGATTGCCTTAATTTCAGGTTGTGGTAAAACGGTGCAACATTTTTAATGGGCATTTAGCATGTGAATGTACAAATTACACATTTGTGTGCACAGTGGTGAAGCACTATCCAAAAAAAAGTTTTTTTAATGCAAATTGGGACAGTATTCATTATTCATTAATTTAGTCACAAATTCTCATACAGGCTCTAATAAACATGATAGCTGTCTTTCTCGTTTATGTACTTTTATTTTACCGATTAACCGTTTGCTTAGTTACTCTTGCTATCCTAGGCACACGATCATGTCATGTGTCACTATTGGCAGTAAAAATAAATACGTTTTCCACCAGGGCAGTATTTACTGCCCTGGTGGAAAACGGTGGATTAAGTCATATACTGTTCTTCATTTAAACATAATAATACTTATAATGGCATTACTGGTAAGTCAACAAGGGCATGGTAAATGAGTTTGAATGCTGAGTACGAGTGGAAACCACTCCAATAGTGGTTTTAGTGTGGGTGGGGTTTAGGATCAGTGATACAGTCCACAACAGGGCTACATAACAAGAGTGTTAAATTCAGATGATTGCTTTGTTTAAAACATTTATCTATTCATAGTGAGATTCATAAAATATACACATAGCATGGCTTAAGGCAAGGACAACTGGAATAAGATTGTTGAAGGCATTTCGCCCCTTATCTAAAGGGCTTCTTCAGTTCTAAAGTTGCCCTTTGGATGCTCCTTGAGCAACGACTCCTGAGGTGTAAACAACCCTCGAGACGTTAAATGACTCACCACCAGTTAGTCAGAACTGAAGAAGGCTTTTGGACAAACATCTTCAAGTATCTAGTTGAATCCAGTTGCCCTCGATTAGCACTTCTAGATCTACCATGACCATCACTTGACCATGACTGAGAATCAGGTTTTTCCAAACACTACAACCAAAATGAACACATCTTGTGTGAATTGTCTGCAAGCAGACAAGGTTTATACTTTCATCACATTCGACAGGTGTGTGCAGAGGGATTAACACTCAAACTTAAAGTTTCAAAAGGATATTGAGTCTTCAAGACAGCTAAGATATCGGTGGCGTTACTATTTCAGATGAACTCTGAAATGTGATGCCAGTTGTTTGTTTTTTACAGTCAGTTATCATCAGGCTTGTTGAGATGGTTAATTATCAATTTCACTGAAGTTGATAACCACCTCCAGATGGTCCAAATCTCACATTTCTTTCAGCGGTGCCCTGCCTCACACACACACTGTTGAACACATCACAGAGAGCTGCCAAAAACCACAACAGGGTGCTTTACAACCCCAGTTTCCTGCTGTCAGTCACTGAGATGCTGCAGTGGAGGAACTGGACACCTTGATGGCAGATGATGAGTGCTCCACATTCAATTACCCCACCCATATTTTCTAGGGCAGCCAGTGATTCACTCCAGCGGTTTTCCAGTCAAAGTCTGCTTTCCTAGCTGCTGCCAGCACTTTATCTTAGTTATCAACTGCCTTTGATGTATTGGGTATCAGTCATCTGTGCTGGTGCAAGAGGTTATAGGGATGTACCGATAGTTTGAAACTTTGTTCATAACATTGACATTTGAATTCTACATCAACATTCACTCAAAATTGCAGCCGTGTTGATTTTTGCTTTATAACGTAACCTTGATGAATCAATACGAAAATAAGTTTTTCTTTCTTTGTTCATATATATATATATATACTTTGTGGTACATTTTATAAACTATCATTTTGATCACATCTAGTTTTTCTTTACGGAGGTTAAATGAACTTACTGTAAGTCACTTGGGACAAAAGCATCTGCCAAAAGAGTGTAATTTACAAACATGCCATGCAGTCAGTTGAACGTCTATCTCAGGAGCTTGAGAACCAGATTTTTGATGATATTTTCTCCAGATATCTGTTAGCTTGAAGAGGCAGAGGTGTAATTTCAAGGAACCATATTAGTGAAACACACATACTTGTCAGTAAACTCATTTATACAAGACTGAGACCACATGCATATGCGCACTGCATTATGTACAGCCTGATCAATTTTTATGGAGGAGAAATGTCCTTGAAAGTTAAAAGATGCCTGTGAAATTGCAAATGAGGATCCAAAATGCCCCCCTGCTAAATTGGAGAACCCTTTCTGCATTTCACCCTGTCAATATGTAATTTGTTGATTTGTGAAATTCATACGTGAACGGTTTTGCTATCCCCTGTGGGCCTCTGTAGGCAAATTGTGGCTGAGCAGTTTTTCCATTGCATTGTGGGTGAGAAAAAATGGAGATGGATTTTGGTCAGAAATACACAGCTTAAAGCAGGAGGGGGGGACTTCCAACTGCAGCTGGCAGCAGGGGAAAATGCAGAGTCCACAGAAAATGGTGTCAAAGTAAACAAGCAATATTGAAACAAAACTCAACAATGTAGTGGTGGGAGATGGACTGGTTTTAACACATAACAAATTGCAGCTTAAAATCTCATCAAGGCATCAAAATAAGCAAAATAAGCGCACCTACCCACATAATTACACACCGCCAATCCACTATCTATAAATCTATCTATAAATCTATATCCACTTTCTATAAATCTATCATTGCCTTTGCTTACCTTATATATGTTTATTTATTTATTTAATTATGTTTTCGGCCATATCGCCAACCCCTAACCCACATTGCTTTAAATGACCTGTCCAATATAATGGGTCAGTTTACCTCACATCCTGTAAGTGATGTGAACTCGCTTAAGGCAAGAAGTGATTAGGAAAGATGTAGAGAGCCATAAAGCAGAGATGCTGGAAGGTTCACACACAGACCGCCAATCACCCCAATAATGCTTAATGGAGTTAGAAGCAGAAAAGGACGGCTTGGTTTTTGGAAAGATGTATTAGTTCATCTGTAGGGAGCTACACAGCAGATAATGTCTTTCTTTCTCCTGTCTCCTGAACTCCCTGACTCTTTGCTTCTGTCTTTGATTTTATTTCTCATCCTGTCTCTCAAGCACACAAACAAATGCATATTTGGTCAACAAAATTAGAATTATTTAATAATCAGGTGACGTTATAACATGTCCTCCAAATTAAATGTCAAAATACATTGTTTGTCTATGCCCTCCAAAATGACACATTGTTTGGTTCTGATGGCAGGACATCATTTATTTGTGCCTTCCAAAACCACTACAAATCACAGCTGAAAAATAACAGTTTTATGATGTGGCAACGCACTGGTAAAGTTTGGTTAGGTTAAGGCATATAAGCGACTTGGTTATAGTTAGGAAAACATTGTGGTTTAGGTTAAAATGACTGCTTTGTTGAGGTTAGTGGAACATCATCATCATAGTATAATGAACACTTGGTTAAAACTCAGGAATGAAAACCAATTTTGACAGTTTGTTGCTCTATGTCGCCTGTCTATCTCCTTTGCTCATAAGGCCTACAACTTGTCACTTGAACGTATATCATTTTGGGGGATTTGGTGAAACTGACTTTTTTCTTGAGAGTGTATATTTGATAATGTTATGTTTTCTGGAAAATTGAGAATGATGTTGTTATTAAGGTCACTGATGACGTTATGGCCAGTAGCTTGTTGCATAACCTTTTGACACTTTTAAGCAAAGTGAAAGTATGAAACTAGGCTCAGGACAAGGTGTTTTTTGGGGTAGAGTGCAGACATTTAATCATATAAAATCAGAAATATTTGAGAAATAATTCAAAATATAATTATATTAAGCAAAGGAATACTGGTTACTTTAAGAGTTTAAATCATTTCAATTTTTCACTAAATGTCACCTGTTTATTTACATATTTTGTTTCAATTCTCTCTCTCTCTCTCTCTCTCTCTCTCTATATATATATATATATATATATATATATATATATATATATATATATATATATATATATATAGTGTACTATACTATATATATATTATATTATATTTCTATTAATTCTTCTGTTTTTGAAGATGTATTTCACTGTTTTTGTTCTAAAGTAACAGCTGCTGATCTTGCTTACCTTAGTTTCTGAGCTGAGATCAGTAATACTGTATGTTGCTCTCCTAACCCCATATGATGTTGTTCCAACTTACTGAACCGACTGTGATGAACAACAGCCAGAAGACCACTTTAGCTAGATATGTGGAGCCCCAGTGGATTTGTGACAATAGATTTTTTTGTTACCTGCACAGGGGATTATGCTCTCAAATCTCAGGTATTAGTAGGCTTACCAAGGGGATTACACATTGTACTTGATTAAGTCCGAACAGATAATGCACCAGTATGGAAGTGTACCTCCCAAAAAAATAAAATAAAAGAATTATCTCCGAGATGTTCTGTGCTGGAAGTGGGTGGTTTTCCCTAATGGCCAAGGAATATGTGACTGCAGCAATTGAGTAACACTGCTTAATTGTTCTGCTGCATACTGTAGATACCGAGGCATTCATCCAACTGGGATGTCCTTTTTTCTGATATGAGGAATGAGGCCCCAGTCTCATTTACATAAACAAATGTAATCTTGTCATGTGGGGCCATTCATATCTTGGAGATTTGGAACAAGGCCTAAAAATAGTCTAAAGACTAAAAAAGTCTAAATGGCATCCATGACAACTCAAAAGCAAAATTTCCAGTGTACAGTATATACTGTACATTTATTTGTAGCTGTATACATCAGCTTCTAGATGATGAATAGTTGTCATGCTTTTTAATGTTCTACTTTCCAACCCTTCTTGACATATTTCCTTATTAAGTTATGTCAAATGTAGTGTCTTTATACAATAGATTTGATGTAATCAAATAACCTGACGAACGGGATTAAAACATGGCAGTCTTTGGTATTGATAAATTCTGTTTTTCATTCCTGGAACAGTTCTTATACATGTGACATAGGTCTCAAGTAATGAACACTTACATTCTACAGACTATTTTCTTGTTTAGTTGATAAATTGTTTTCGTCTATAAAATGTGAGAAAATGGTGAAAAATACTAATAACACTCAAGTTGAAGATTGCTTGTTTCTTCCGACCAACAATCCAAAACTCAAAAATATTCAGTTTAGTGTCTTATGGAAAAAGACACTAATCCCCACATTTGAGAAACTGAAATAAAAAATTGTTTACCTTTTTTTTTGCTTATGTGACTAAAGTGTTTAATTTATTATCAAAATACTTAATTTTCTGTCAATAAACTAATTGATAATTGACTAATCATTGACTAAATTCATCTTTTTATGTCTAATTCAACGATGAGGGTAGTTGCTTAACTGAACTAGAGCTTCACTTGTTGCACTGGCTGATGCTTGCCCTTGCTCAGGGACTTGAGGCCATTTGTGCTCAAATAAATGGACAGTTGTACAGTAAGTGAATAAAAGCATTTCCTGAAGGGAAATTGTCCTGATGACTCGGCCTGTTAATGCAATGCGGCTCTCTGTCTACTTCCTGTTGTTCAGGCTGCATGCGTTTCTCATGAAAACTAGAATAAACTCAGGGCGTGTTCAAAGAGGGTGGGCTGTCAACATGCGTCAATAAAGTATCTCCCAAAAAGTATCAGGTTGCACAGTAGCTTCACTTCTTGCTCGCTGACCTCCCTGCAGCTTGGCAAAGACTTGGATTTAACCAGCTGAGCTGTTGGACTCTGCAGAAAGAGACGTACAGTACCTTGTGCATTATTGAATTTATGACTGTTATATATATTAACTTTGACTATTTTATGTTGCTGTGCTACTGACCCTGGGCCATGCGTGACCTGTAATATTTACAATAAAAAATGCTTAAAAAATACTGGAATTTGTCTCACAAGCAGATGTTTTTCACTGTTTCAGGTAACATGAGGTCAACAAACACATATGTTCGCACTGGCTTAGTCCAGAAAAAAAGCACCTTTGATGTGAGCCTGACCTCATTTGGCTTGGTCTGACTCATTTCATCTTTGTTTATGGTAACATTGGCTGTAGCAATTAAGCATCCAGTTGTTGTTACCGTAGGCTACATAAACCACTTCATAATTGCAGTTTTCTTCTACACCACTCAAAGCCACATTGATGGCACTTAACAGTGCTGAAATATAATGAAAATATCATGTTTTATATATTTTGGCAGTATTAATTGTCTCTGTCTCATTTAGTGCCCTTTAACTTGTATTAGTCTGCATTTAACCTTACAGGTTGGCATGTTATCACCATTTGAGGGCCCGTGTTGTAAATTATAGAAACAGAGTTACAGGACCTGTTATCTGTTTAATTGAACATCCTGATTTGTGTTTCAGAGGGCGACATGTTCCAAGCTGTTAAAACTTTTTCACACAGAGCCTTTCAGGCAGATAACGTGCTGATGAAGCTACATAATCTTCCCTCCTCATCTATATGCAAACAATAAAATAATGGTCTTTCTTTTGTGTGTGTTTGTGTGTGTTTTTCTGTTTGTTTTTTTTTTGCAGTTGGGTGAGGACACCTTCAACCGTGCCAAGTTGTTGAATGTTGGCTATACAGAGGCTTTGAAGGATGCAGAGTACGACTGCTTCATCTTTAGCGATGTGGACCTGATCCCAATGGATGACCGCAACCTCTACCACTGCTACGACCAACCAAGACACTTCGCCATCGCCATGGACAAGTTTGGCTTCAGGTGAGGGGACAATTTTCAACTTGCGTGTGATTTTAGCACTGACGAGGGAGCATAGTACCTACCTTCCTAACACAAGTTCCTACTTGCATTTACCACAGTACGTCTTGATGCTTAGGAACACTTACGTTCAGCTTATATGGTATTTGCCAAAGTCTGAATTCTCATTTTAGTTTGAGCTAATCTCTTTTGTAAAGTGTAAATATGTGGAATTTAAATATGTAATTGGCAGCCTAACAAAACATTTTACAGACAGTCTTTGTTCTGACAGACAATTGACAGAGCAGTATTTAATTTGACTAAATCTCATTATACTTTGAAATCCTTGTGTGAAGTCTAAATTAACATGAAAATACACCACAGTCCACCGCTGCCAATTTTTATTTGGTCATACTTCTGTAGTCCTGACAAGAGCACATGATGCAAAGCATAACTAACAAGTCCACAGCTTGTTAAAAGACCCTTATTAACTTTGAAGGCTGTGTTCGAACGCTGGACCTGTTAGATCAACCTGTATGAATCAAGTTGATGAAGTCTGCTGCAGCTGCTGTTTCTGTAGCCCAAAGGAGCTGCACAAGACAGCACTGTTTGTGTGTTTTCCATGTTTTATGTCAGTGAGGCACTGACTTAGTTGGCAATGTGCTGTTGTTGCGGGTAAATTCACTAATGAGAATCTTAGTAAACTTTAACGTTGATCACCAGGCTCCCAGTAAAAACACAGTACACATACAGTACAGTAGAGTAAACACAAAAAGGAATCTGCAACTATTTCAATAATCAGTCATTAGCCATGTTTCCATCAACATTTTTTTATGCCCCTTTTTTTTTAGTATTGCATTAGAAAAGGTTGATGGAAACGGCAAAATTTGAAAAAAATCCTTAATTTCGCAAAACAGTTTTTATGCTTCCTTGAAGTGGTTTTTGCCTTTGGCAAAAAAGAATTAATGCGCTAAATTGGAGATGGAAACACTTCTGCCAAATAAGTTCTGACGTATCGAACTTGTAACTTATGTCTGATCAGATGTTTCCGCTATCAGCGTCTTGCCGGTGACATGGCTGGTAGCAACTTGGCCGCTTGAAACACATTCCTAAGGACCTCTCTCTATTTTTCTAAGATCAGAAGCCATCAGTTCCTGTGGCTTTGTTTTACTGGTTTGAAACCCATTTGTTTATTACAGCCATGTGTAACCATGTGTCAATCATAATTTCTCAAGCAAAAATTTCATACATTCTCTAGTTCTGGCCTATCAATTATTGATATGATATGTTATATGATATAACATTAATAAAGTGAATATCTTTAGTGTGTTGGTCAGACAAGACAGACACAAGCTAATTACTCATTTTCAAAAGATAATGTGATGGGCAGTTTCACCGCCTTACCCACCACAATGAATTTTAGACCTCCTTTGAAAGAGAAAAAAACTACCAATGAAATCCGAATAGGAAAGATGTTGAAAGAAACCTTTGTCAGAGGAACACCCCCACCAACCATCTGGACAGCTTTGTGTGCAATGGATGTGATTTTAAAGCTAAGGGGTAACCATGATGCATGTTATCAAAATGCATTGTAGAGCTCTAGTGTTCAGCACTAGAAACAATGATTAAATGACCCTAACATGGCGAGTGAATGCACCCTGCCCCATCCAAGAGTTGTCAGTCCACAAGAGTTACCCTACTGAAAACCCTCAGGGGCTCCAGCAGGTCCCTGATATAGTGCTCAATAAGCTAATTCTATCTGGAAAAAAATATACAATACCAGATGGTACGCAGGATTTTAGCAAACGCTTCTCATTAGCAATGAATCAGTAAGGACTTTAAATCATTTCACCAGAGTTTTTTGGCCCCCAGAAAATGAAGGACAGAGGGATTAAAGTTAAGCCTGGTGGTTTGAGTGAGTGGAAGGTCACAAAATTGATTGTAGTTAATTGCTGATGTAAAAATCAGATCCTTGTAGAAAATTGGCTCCCAAGGTTAAAGTAGTGTGAGTCAGCCCACCAAGTTTTTTGTTCGGCCCTTCCAGTTTTAGTATTTAGCACTTCCAAATTAAAGGAAATAAAGTCAGCAAGAAACAAACAAACAAGCAAAGAGCTTGTGAAGCTTTTGATTTAGGCATCATATCGCTGACTTGGCGCAGAGGGCAAATTTAGCATTTTAGCTGAGTCATTTCAGGATGACGATGGTAGCTGCTCTGAAATGTAAAAGCACTAGAAGTTTTTTGATAAATAGTGAAAACATTGCCGGTGAAAGTCAGGTCACATGAAGTGCTATGCCATTACCTTAGCACCTGACAACACCTGACAGCTCTCTGAGCAGAAAGGGTCACCTTGAAGTCCATTTCACAACACGACTCTTTCAAAAACATTCCACAAATTATAGTCTCTCAAAGGACCTTATGCAATTTATTAAATTATATTACCATTATATTATACAAAATGCTGTGGAAGTTTAAGTGCTTGTTCCCTGGGCAGGCACACTGTGAGTGTGCTACAGCCCATTTGCACATTTACAGAGAGCACATTTATGCTAGGTCATGACCTAATCCTGGCAATGTTGGCATGCTAGTTAGTGACTTACATGGGTGAAAATATACTGTCAACTTTGAGAAAATTAAGGACAGGCAATATGTGAAATAATCAAAACGGTAAAAAATGCACAATATACTATACAGGAGAAGAAGACCTCAAGCTGAAAATGCCGAATGCTGATGCTGGAAATTCATTCAGCTTGTTTGATTGAGTTGATAGACAAGAAATGTTTCTTCCACAATAATTTAACAGGTTAAAGACCATAAAACCTGGTTTTCACAACTGAGAATTTGTCTGTAATATTAAATACTTATTAAATTAAATTAAATTAAATAAGGAACAATCAATATTTAAGTTAGAAACACAACTTTATATTAAAAAAATAACAGCCAAAAACTGATGAATATGATCATGAATATGAGTGTGTGTGCTTTCACTAGGGTTGATTGACAGTCCCGACAGATAAGATAGATTAGCAGAAAAACCCTAAACATCAGATTTTGATTCAAACTTTGTGGTGTATGACAGTATGACAAATAATAACACAAATACAAAAATTTGCCATGTGGAATAACCACGACGGTTCCAGCATTGGCATAAAAGTGTGCTTTCTTTTAGGACCCCAGCACTCAAAGAAGGAAGCTTTTTGAGAAAATAAGTTTTCAATCCATACTGGACTAAAGGTTGAAAATTTAATAATCAGTGTGCTTTTAAATGCCAGAGCAAACTGCATCATCTGTCCAGTGCAGCCCAACATATTGTATTTAAAATAGTATTTTTTTACTTGCAGAATAATGTGCCTTGTAATTATCCACTTACTGTCACTTATTCGCCTGCCCCAGGTGTTTCATTCTCTGCCGTCCATGCTAATACTTGTTGTAAACAAGTAAACCAGTGGAGCTAAGCCCACCTTTGACATGTGTCAGTCACTCCTCAGAGAGAAAATATGTTTGTACAGAATAAAAGGACAAGAAGCAACCAAATTGTCATCGTAACATTATTGCTACATTTCTATCGTGCTTATGCAGTATCTCAGTAATGTCTGAGAGCTAGCGTTTGATGATGAATCACACTTTGCTGGGAAATTATTAGATTATTCAAGATTATTAATTAAGAGTTTACTTAAGAGTTTTCTTTATCCTGTTACAAGTGAGACTAAATTCTTAAGTTCTCAATAAAAACATAAAAACTATTTCCAGTCTGTCCCTCAATTTTGCTCTTCTTCTTTCTGCACTAGCATGTGTCCATTTTAAGGAGAAGCACACATACACACTCCATTTTGTTGCTGGAAACATACGGTCTCATTAGTTTCTGCTTGTCATCTTTCAACAGGAAGCTGTCATACGTTTGACAACACATACTGTACAGAATATACACAGATGTACACACACACACAGACACACACACACGCATCACCCTCCGGGTAGACTCCAGGCGCCTGTCATGACACTCGCAGCTGACGTCCGTCCCACTCCACCAGTCTCACGACTTTTGAGTCAAAAATAAAACACCTGTCCACCCTCTTTTGTCCACTGTCTACACACACAGACGCAAACACGCACGCACATACGCACACACACACACACACACACAGATGCAAACACACACACACCGTACAAATGGCTGGTAATTTCACAAATCAAACACAAACCTTCCGTCATTTTATTTTCTTGTCCTTTCTTCCTTCCTCTTCTATTCATTTTCCTTCTTGTATGTCTTCTCTTCATTTCCTCTGTTCTTATCTTCTCACTCATTCATTTTCCTCTAAGCTCTAGTTTCTTTTGTCATGTGTCTTTTTTTAACCAATAAGGTCATAGGGTTGATTTTGCAGCAAATATGAAAATGCTAACAAGGTAACTTGGCTAATAATCATCCAATATTTGTTCGGCTGCTTCTAACCACCGGAGCCATACAGTAAGTAGTGACACTGTAGCCTCTCTTTACACCCGGTCATTTCATGTGTCTTGAGTGGATTATATATGGATATGGATTATCCACTTGAGAAGGGCACCCATAAATTATCCACTTAAAAATACATCTAAGACACATTAGGACAAGATCTGATTGCCCAAAACACTTGATCTTATTCATATGTAAATCTCCATCTCTGCAAGTCACATATATAAAAAAAACCTCCCCTAAGGCAACACATCACGTGATTAATGCACAATTTAGATTAACAAGCACAGAGAACATGCACAGGGTCAGTAGTTGCCGTTGCTGCACAAACCAAACACCTTTAACAAATATTAAACTAGTATTATTATTAACTATAATCTGAGAGGATGCCATTTTTATTTGATGTCATGTAATGAACTGCGGTTTAGCTTTTCCTACAATATTAGGGATTAGGCAATCCTTGTTGCACTGGATGTGTGTTAAATGCTCAGTTTTGGGGTTTTCTGGTAACGATTCCTATAAATATAACGGCTTATAACTGCTTCCTATAAATGCTGTAAATAAATGAGGCCATGGTTAAAATGATGGTAGCTCATACTCGGGTTACTGTTGGTGTTGTTGAGTCCAAATTTCCTGTGAACGCTGTTGCTTCCTGCTGCAAAGACATTTCTCTTTGACTTCACTAATTAGGATGTTAAAAGGGATCACAGAGTTGAAGCTGCCAATCTTCCTACTATTTTCTACTGTCTTGTTTGTTCTTGAAATTCTTAAATTGTAAAAACATTCATTTAAAATGCTATGTAGATCATTTGAAACATTATAACCTGCTTCCTTTAAAACTTCTCCCCTCTTTCATTTTCTCCTTCCCTCGTCCATCACATTTCTATTTCTCTCCTCTCCTGCAGGCTGCCCTACGCAGGCTACTTTGGAGGAGTTTCAGGCCTCAGTAAAAAACAGTTTCTGAAGATCAACGGTTTCCCAAACGAGTACTGGGGATGGGGAGGGGAGGACGATGACATCTACAACAGGTAAACATGGACAGACATAGCATGCGTTGCTGGTTCCGATTTCTTCACCAATTAAATGTGACATTATTCTGTCTAACTGTATGTCTGTGTTTAAACTGCGATCAGGCAAGTAAAGTTTTCAAACTCAAACTACACTAAATTACTTGTCAAGATTAGCATTTTGTAATGAGTTCAGCTGCAGGAAAAGACAGTAATATTGCATCTGTCAGAGTTATGTTCAGTTGTCTGTTTGGAATAAAATCCTTGTCAGACAACCAACTGCAACACCGCACGCGCGCACACACACACATTAATGTGCACACAAATATGCACATTATTTCAGCCTCTACTGCCGATTGTAGCGGTAAATGTGGCAAAATCAAGTCTCTCAGCTGAAAGTGGCAGTGAAGTTCCAAATGGAGTGGATGATTTATTGTAATTGTTCGGAGAAGGAGAATGATTAGCAAATAAATTAACCTTTTGAAGCACTTCAGTCAGCTTTTAATGACTTGCTCAAGTTCACTAATAATATTACTATGGAAGTGAGCTGAAATCAAATCCAGGGTAAGAATATCTGTTTGACAGGAAGACAGAAAGATGACTTAAGACTGCTTAAATGTGTTGAACCACTTACAGAGCCATTAGTTTAATTTATGGTCTACTCAGATGGTTGTTTGGACTGAAAATTGTTTTTAATTACCTGGTGAACTGATGATCTGACAATTAAACAAATGATTTTGCATAGAAATAATAAAACTACCTTTGCATTGTGCCTTAATCACAGCTGACATATTCCATATCTCCCTCTGTAACCACTCCATTACACATGTTACCTCTGCCAGTCACATCAACACACTGGAAATGTCCTCTTCATACTGCTGAAATAAACATTCAAGGTTGCATAATTTTCATAATTGAAAAAGTTGACAGTTGCCGTGTCGAATTAGCTTCAATTTTTTTATTTATTTTAGTCTCATAAACAGATACATATGCATACAGACAACGCGGCTTGGCTACACTAATTATAAACACACACGCAGCAGGACGGCTCCTCACAGACAAAATGCGACCTCCATCTTTATTGTATCTCCGTTCTTTGTTTTCTGTTTTTCTTTCTCTCTCTGTGTGTCCCGCTGTCACTCTCACAGTGTGAAGCTTATCTTTCTCCTCTCAGTTTAATAGCATTATAAGAAAACTGAAAATAGACCATTTGAAAATCTGTGTTTTTGAGAATGGACTGTGTCAGTCAACACAGTATTCAAGAGATTACAGTTGTTTGTCAGCGTCTGGCAAGATGAGATAAAAAGAGATCTATGTGTGGTTTACTGAATAGTCATGTCGTGTGTGTGTGTGTGTGTGTGTGTGTGTGTGTGTGTGTGTGTGTGTGTGTGTGTGTGTGTGTGTGTGTGTGAGAGAGAGCGCAATTATGTGTCTATGGATGACAGATAAAGTTTAAACCTCTAACTTTTTTATTGGATGATAGCTGCAGTCGGCCATTAGATGCTGTAGATTTCCCTCGAGATATTTTCTGCACTCAAACTGAGCACTTTCAGCTGCTATGAAATGTGAAGTGACGTGTGGGAATTTCATTAAAATCTCAGTTAAATCATTCAGACATTGACTTCTTCAATTCAGATTCACCTGCATAGTGTCCATACATACATTTGCAAGGCAATGTTGATAAATTCATCTGTAAATCTCAAAGGAGAAGCTTTTCACTAAACATGTAAACACTGCTAAATGTTCACATTTCTTTGGATAAGACGCAAAATTACATCCTGCTGAGATATTTCCCACACAGCTACAAAACTAATTTCCTCTGAACCAAAGAGAAAAAGTTTCTTTGTAGCTTTTTGTACTTTGTACATAAAGTGAGACTGATGTAATTTGTGGTGACCAGTGGACACTCTGGCCATACATGGCAGTTACCGGATAATGGCTAATTGAATTTCCTTTCAATTCCCAAGACTGTCTGGGGTCAGTTGCTTTAATGATATCAGTGGAGCATCCTGGTGGCATAGAGGTTTAAGAAGCCATATAATCACTACTCTATGTGCCTGAGTTGAATCCATACGGGACCACCACTCTCACCCTGTCATTTTCTTTCAGCTCTTCGCTGTATACCAGATGTTTTCAAACTGTGATACACATATTCTTGGATTGAGTTTGACTTAAACTTTTCGAGAATATCATTATCTCTGATGTCCATCCCAAATAAACGTCCTTAATTACACATTAGAATAGTAATTAACTTTGCACCTCTATAACGAGAGACAGGTGCATTGGAGGGGGACAGGAAAGTCAAAAGTTGCACATATATAATAATGTGAAGATTTTGATTTATGGTGATGTGAACATTTTAAAATTGTTTTGCTCTTGTTCTAGAAATGTCATAAATTTCATTGTTATTTTACACTACTGAAGTATGAGATTGTTGTTTTTTGGACCTATTGTGTTTTGTGGGGGTTAATATGTTGTATATATTTATCTATGTTATAGTTTATTTGCTATTTCCTCTAAGTTTTTTATCTATTGATATATGGGGCACCAGTAAGATTGCGAGTGTGTCTGTTAATGAGTGCATTTGTGATATTGTTTTGATGTACATTCAGCGTACAGAAATCTACATTCATCTCATGGAAGTATGAATGAATGTTTTGTAATGGCTGCCTTATTTTATGAGGAACTAGATGATTGGTGTAGACAAATAAGTCACCTCCCATAAATGATGGCTTCTCACTATGTAACACCATTTGCCTGATGAAGCTCTGAAACATTGTGCCAAAATATTCTTTGCAAGTTAGATAGCGTGCAGGAGTTTTCCTTTGCTACTTAATTATACTTAGAAATCATAGGAAAAAAGCGCTCCTCATAAATCCAGAACTTGCTTAAGACTCATCAAGTATTTAAGTTCTCTTCAAAAACAAAGAAAGCCAGTGATGGCTGCCTATACATCCATGGGCACATAGCAAACACAAGCTTTTATTAGCTAATTCGGCATACATTAATGGTGCCAGTTTCAAAATGTAAACAAATACAGTAATTACAATACATTAAGTTGTAGATCACAACATAACTCACTGAATCCCTGGCAACATCTTGCTTACTGTTTACATCCCACAGAGCATCATGGCAACTGTACTTGCATAACATCATTATCCCAGAAATAGAAGGGGGCCCACAGTGTGTCAGACTAACCCCTGCTGTATACTATCCAATAAAGGCAGAAATGCAGGGGAAACAACTTTAAAATAATTGTCATTAGGGCATGTTTTTTTCCACAACAAGAAGTATGTCCCCTGGTGAGATGCAGTGTGTTTTCCTATTATTTTATTTTTAAAACAATTAACATTGTTACAGGCTAATATTTAGTGTGACTGTAGCAAAAGTCTTCAAGGCATCATATAATCTGAGTAATGTCAGTTACAGAGCAGCAATATCTAAACTAAAACTAGCTAGCAGTAGCCACTATAATCTACTGGTCATAACAGACCAGCTGTAGCTACAAAGCAAGGTACATTTTATTTCTTTTAAATGTCACTTTTCATTATTTTTAGGAGGAGTAATGTGTTATTTTTTCTTAAAAGTTACATGACCTTGCTTTAAGTAATTCTGCTCAGTTATGCATTTTAAGCACCTTGTATTTTGAGTTTAGAAATAAAATGTCATTAGCATACTCTAAATATGCAACCACTTGTTATACCCTATTGCATGTTTTTACATTAAACCCTAATCTGAATGTAGCAATATCACACCTGTTGAAATTCTTCACTGTTGTCATGAGAAATGGCATAAAATTACTAAATTAGGTAGAACTACAGTAGAGGTTGCTGGTTGAGTCCAGCAGAAACTTTTTTTGCAACCAACATGAGCAAACACACTTGGGTGGAACAAAGGTGATCAGGTAACTGTGCTGTGTGTTTGCAGCATATTCAGAATGCAGATGGATGGTAGCGAGGGATATGAGTTTTGCTGCAGGAGTTGTTTGAGAAGTTTCTTTGGACTTTGGGCTCCTTGGAATATGAATCTAGGTCACTGTTGAAATCCACACTAAGATTGCGAATCCAGCCTGACTACAAGTGCCGTCTCCTGTTGGAGCAAGCTACAAGGTTTGATGGTCAAAAGGTGTTTGGTGGAGTATTTCTTTAAACCTGCATTAGGTGATTTTCTTTCCATACTGGCATCGCATCCAATGATCTGATAACATTTGACATAGTTTGGTCGTAGTGCAAATCTCTAACAAAATCAACACTGTAGCTCTTTGCAGAATTAAAGTGGTTTTTGAACATTGTTTCAGATTTACAGCGTCAGCATTACAACATCTAGCAAGCTAAACATTAAAATAATTTTCTCAGAAGTTAGTGAAGCCAGAGCTAAAACACTAGATATTGGACGTACATTCATCAGGTGGCCAGAAACACGACTCCAAATGGGAGGTTTGTCTTTGTCAGCAGGATGTGTAAGTTGGCAGTTGACTGCTAACAGATTAGCCTGTCTTGTCTGTGGTACAGACTTGCTCAGTGCACCTCACTGTAGCAGATTTAAATTTCTGCTGGCAGTGGCATTGCCAAAGAGAAGTTGCATAGGTGACTGTTTTAATGCATCATTTTTAGATGCTTTTGACAAAACAGAAGCTTGCAACCTAAATGATTGTTATTTCTGTGCACAGCTCCAATGTATTGAACTATATTTGCACTGAGATTTGTCTTGTCTTAGAGATTTGCTAACAACTGCCAAATCTTAGTGCAAGAACAAAGTGCAATAGAAGGCTGATCATAAATCTCACCCTGTATAAACTGGCAATTGGAGAAAAAACATTAATATATCCTGCTGTGTATTTGGTCTCAGCTGTGGGTGAAAATCCAGTGGTTCAATCGTTCTCCAAGGCTCACACCCCCTCCCCATCCACCTTTGCTTCCCAGGCCTGGCTTGTTTTTAAGCCTTTCACAGAGGAATCAAACGGGAAGTGCCCTTGAATACACAGACACGTGTGAAGACGTGTGTGGATTTAGCAAGCAAAAATGGTCTCTCTCTCTTACTCACTTTTTTCATGTAAAATCTTGGAATTGAATTTTTGTGGATTGATTTTTGGTTTTAATTTAAATGTCTGAACAACTATTGGGTGGATTATCTTCAAATTCAGTACACACCTTCATGTCCCCCTCAGGGTGAATTGCAATAACTTTTTTTATCATCTGACTTTTCAGCTAGTGCTAAAACATTTGTTTGTCCAGAACTTTGGTTTATGACCTAATCTGCAATGCCTCAACTGTACTTTACTGCTAATTAGCAAATTCTAGCATGCTAACAAGCTAAAATAAAATGGTGAACCTGTTAAACAGTAGCTGCTAAACATCACAATTGTCATGGTTTGGATGCTGACATTAGCATTTGGCTCAAAGCTACTTTGTGAAGTGCATACGGGTGGGGATGCAATCATGCCCTTTGCCTGGTCCTGTAGAGGCACATTTTTCCTTCCCTTCGATCAATAGGGAAAAGCTTATTATTAGTCATTCTTATGAGATCTGTGTGAAAGCTGTGGTAGCGTGCAGTGGGGAGGATGGAGTTTCCAGTTGAGTGAACTAACAGGCTAGACGGCTCAGTCTCTCAGTACTCAGTAAAACAACTAGAGGAGCAGGGTGCAGGGATGGATCAGAGTGTCATCTGTGAAAATCTGCCCCTTGTTTTTTTCTCTGTTGTTAAAATGTAGCAGAGTTCACAGGTTTGAACTGTGTAAGCAGCCAATGTGTCTATCAGCCTGGTGTCCAGTCGAAGTGTCCTTGACTGGACACTGAACCTCCATCTGCTCGTTCTTTGAAAGCTGCCCTGGAAAAAGGAGCGACACCTAAATCACTAAATGGCTCTTTCACATTGTACTTCAGCATCCCCCCCTCAATCTATTTTTCCTCTCCTTTGCCCCTATAACTGCCCACGTCTTTTTTCCTATCTCCCTCTTGTGCTTCCCTCCAGCGATATCCCTTTTTATGCTGGCTGTGATGCCACAGACCATGGCATGGCCTGAAATGGGCCCTGCAAGTGTAAAGCCAGCCCAGGGGAACTAGCTGTCCCTGCTGCTCAGTGTGGCCCAAGCCCGTGGCGGATAGGACACATGCCACTTACACAACTGCCAGTTCCGCTTCCCCCTTCTCATCCCCTGTCTATAAAGTTGGTGCATATTACAGCAAGAGAAAGAGTGAGGACAGAGTTTCTTTCTCCTCTCCTCTCACCCTCTCTGAACATGCAGTAGTAGCCTTGGGCAAAGTCTGTACCAGTCCCAAGGGCTTCAATGGAAGACCAGCCTTCAATACACACACACGCACTCTCTTCTTCCAGTGCTCCCTCTCTTTCTTCCTTGCCCTTTCCCCTTCCTCCCTCTAAATCTCCCTGCAGTGGCTTTCAGCAGAGCCTGAGCCAGCATCATGTACACATGCAGCCACAGCAGCACAGGGACTGCACGTGTTTCTGTGAAGCTTTGACACTGGTGTACGAGTCAGGATATTTTGGGCTTAACACTTTGAGAATGCCAAGCCTTTGATAAGTTCAATCACACGTCCAGGTTGTGGAGGTCTGCACCCTCGGGTCAGGTCAGCGAACACTATTGAGTGTTTGATGCCTCATGTTTAAAATTGTCCTATCCTTTAGTGATGTTCTTACTTGGTTTGATTGATCCTTGGGTTCATGTTATTTGTTTCATCACACTTTTCCTGTTTTAGCTGTATGTTCTGTTTAATTTCATTTATTTGTTAATTGACAGGTGCCCTAAATGGAATTACTTTCAAGTGAAGGCATCTTCTATGAACGTTGGTTTCGAACAGCCTTGTAGGGCAGCATTTATGGCAACGCGCGATGTCTTGTGTCTCAGACGCCTCAGAAATCATACTAAACAAGCTTGGTTGATTTCAGTCACAGGCTAATAAGAATAGTTCGGTGTTTAGTTCTCGCTAACTATTCAAAAAATTGAAGGGAAAAAACTTTTAACTTATATTTATAGAAGAATTTGACTTGTTTGTCTGCCATCTTATCCATTTTTTGACACCTATTGCTGGCGCACAGACTTTTGGGTAATAGCAGCATCGAGTCAGCATTGATGCTGCCTTTAAAATGGACTGTTACGGCACAGTTTGAAGGCATCTTACAGGACAGGAAGACAGGAAGAGATGGTTCGATGCGTTTCATAAAGCACTCCATGCCTCGCAGCTCTGTTAGACACCTACTGTGACAGCATTTATTTTTGTTTCGAACACAGCCGTAGTCTTGTTTTCAGTATTATTGCTTGCATCAGCTAGCATCATCACTGTTTCTCAAAAAAATAATTTTTGATCTATATGGGGTTTACTAATAAACACTATAGAAAAATGATTTTACTCAGTAGTAATAGAAATGTATTCAGAAGTCTATTAATTATGCATTAAAGTCATTTTTTAATAAATTAAAGTACTGGTATTAGTGATTCTGGCCTCCTGGTATCACTCTAGTATCAGATCAGAGAGAATTATAATGCCCACAATTGGCCTTAGTTGCAGAGGTGATAATGTTGTCTGTTTTTTATTTTCCATTCTTCACTCACACTTATGCCACTGCCAAGATGTGGTGTTATTCAAATTTGTATCATTCACCATATCTTCCCTCTCTATAACTGCAGGCTTTACACCCCATCTTCAAGTGTGGCATTTCAGAACAGCACAATTTTTCTTTAAACATGGTCGTACTACGTGTCATCCAGCCAAGCCTGATTTAAGCATACCTTAGGAGCATCCAAGAGTTGTGGCTTACCACAATGAAAAGTCTGCAGGAACAGATTATTTTCCTGAATGCCCCTGTTATTCCTTGGTTGCCAGTTGCAGTTTGGCAGGTGATGAGCCTCAAAAGTTGAACTCAAGTAGCAGCGCTGTCTCACTCTTCAGGAATGTGACAAGTTAATTTCTTCCTTTGAAATACATGGATTTTAAAAGCTTTTATTCTTTACAAAAACAACTTCATGTGAAGAAGACTGTAATGGTAGATGTAGTATAGTACCAGAGGGAGATTCGTTTTTACAACCAGTTCAACATAGAAACACACAGATATAAACACAGCAACATACAGATAAATACAATACATATAAATACAATACAATGCTGCAATGGCAGACGGGACAAAACTCCTGCTGAAGCGAGCTCTCCTCCATTTTAAGTACCTGTGTCTTCGTCCATATGGCAGTAATTTACTTTCTTCCCAGACCTCTAAGTGATAAATAAAAAGCCACTCTCTGGTCAGACTCTTTTCTGTTTAATAAAAAGCCTCTCTCTGATCCATCTCAGTTATATTTATATTGAATATTTTTATGTAGTACTGGCGCCAGGATGCAAACAATACAGTCATCAAAAAAATTCTACTTGCCTACATATAACCACAGAACAAGTCGGGTCTACCGCTCCTTCTAGCTGTCATGAGTTCTTCCCTAAACAACAAAATCCAACAAGAACCTGTTTCCAACAGTGCACATCTCAAGAAAAGCCCTAAGGTCTTAGAATCTATACGATTAAACAGTCTGTACCTTTTCTCACATCAAAGAGTGCATAAAGGTAGCATTGACCCTTCTGAGTTGTTCAGCAGATAATGAACATCATTTTACATATACATTTCAGCAACTTCTGTTATTTTTTTTTCACAGAAAGTTACTTATTTTAATCTGTTAAGTACAAAAGAGGCAGTGAAAGTGAAGACGAGGTGACAGAGGAAAGCAGCAGTGAGCAGAAAGAGCAGTATGAACGTGCAGAGATAAGTGTGAGGCATGCCAGCTGAGTGGTTGGTGTACATCATTAACCATTTTAATGTGCCTGAATGTCCGTCATGTGTGATGAAGTTGTCTTGTCTTTGGTTGGAAAAAGGCTGTTGAAGCATGAAGGTGGCGCTCCACACTGCCTCACCAAAGCTTTGAAATCTTAATGCTGGGTTCAAATGTTCAGAGGCAGCAGGTCTGTGCCTGTTCCAATCCCCAAGAACACTGACCAAGTCAAAAACCGAAGAGTTATTATCAAAGCTGACCTGAATTTATATCACATATGGGCAGCATCACCAAAATAACCTTCCATCCTCTCAGGAATATCTCCAAAAATTCAATGCTTTCTCTCCCAATCAGATTCTGAAAACGTGTCTATGCGTTTGTCACCAGCAGGATAGATTACTGTAACAACCTTTTTATTGGTTTTCCTGCAAAAGCTTTTTACCAGCTCCAGAAATGTGGCCGTCATCATCTTGACTAGGACCAAGAAACAAGTAAAATCTAAAAAAGTAAGCACAGAGGAAGATCTCAAAATTCTTTCTTATTTAAATGTTGAAAGGAGAGGAGCAATACAGAAAAGGTAACTGACAATAAATAGACAGCAGATACATGTAATACTGGTGCTGCTGGTATGCATACTGGGGCTGGTTGCATTTCAATTAATTATTTATAAATTAAACAAACAATACAGTCAAGACAAAATAATACATTTTGAACTCCAAGGTTCTGCTCTTCCTGTCCATATCTGAAAACCTAACCTATAGCTTACATCCTTAGAATACAGAGCCGAGGCTCTGTGGGACTCTTACATTTCTATTGTAACTGAACAGTACGTAACCTATCCACTGATCCGAAATGTGCGCTTTCATTGCATATTACCTTCCCAGTAAGGGCTCAATCTTTGTCGAGTTTTAAAACACAGCTCTTTCCTCCTCTCTTGTGTGCCCCCTCTGTGTGAAATTGTATCAGAGGACACAATAAAGAGTGATAATCTAATAGAAAATGTGACAGAAGAAGGGAAGATCCTTAGGAAGAAAATGTGCAGGGAGTAGGACACATTTATTTGAGGATTATTTTAGGGACAGTCTTTTAAAGAAGGGAGAAAACATAAATTAGTGCTTCTTTACAGGACCTGGATAAAAATATGTAGATAGGAGAGAAAGAAATAGACATAGCTCACATTTTGTGCAAAATATTTGCGATGTATTGACAAAGTGCGTTTTCACAAGAAATAGTTTCATTGTTTCCCACCAGCAGCACCAAAGAATAGGATTTTCAGCCTGAATCCTTCAAAATTAAAGTACATTTATTTAAATACTGCCCCTCAAGAGCAGATACCACAAAGAGCTTCCAAAAAAATAACCAAACATAAAATACAGACTTAAGTGGAGTAAAAACAACATACATATAAATAAATAAACAAGGGATTATATACTATGTTAAAATAGACCTGATAGATATGATATGTTATCTTGATAAATAAAACACAGGATTAGGTCATTTTCCCCTTCCTTCTAAAATATATTTGCCTTCTAGGTCTTTTCTAAAATTACAGTGATATTAGTTTATTAGCTTTCAGATTGGCTGACTTGGAGGTCATAGTTTTCCCGCCTTACATCCCTGCTCATGTCTCTGAAAAAGGCAGCTTTTCATACAGAGTATTTTATATTAAGATTATTTTATATCAGTCAAACTGATGGGCTACTGTCTCATTAACTAGCCCTACTTTTAATAAAACCGGCAAAGGGCCATTTGAAAGTTTCTCACTCACGCAGCACCCAGATGTGTTCCTGCTGAGCTAAAAATTGTTTCTCTTTCTCATATTCACACCCGCACACCTTTACTTTTACTTGCTGTTACTTTCTCTGTGCTGTGCATCTCCAGCCCTCCACACGCCGCCACCACCATCATCACCACCCACTCCTCCTCCTCCTCTCCCATCTCATTTCTGCAGGCAGAGGGAACTGAGGCAGGACTTAGCTCCCAATTTTCCTCCACTCCATTGCTCTAATGCAATTAACTCCACTGGTGGGAATAGAAGAGGAGAGCTGGAGAAATTCCTGATTAATCCAATCAAACTGGTCCATGCCGTTTGTGTGTGTATGTGTGTGTGTGTGTGTGTGTGTGTCCAGACCAGTGTCCAAACTGCTATAATGTTGTTCTTTAATACACACGTACACATACATACAGAGAGAGACCTCCTCTGCCTCAGGCTGCAAATGAAATTTTTCATGGAAGATAATATTAGGGGGCAGATATGTTTCTAAGGAGAGAGAAGTGCTGGACAGTCCACTCTACTTCACAATTTTCTTAGCTTTTCAAATGAATAAATTTCCTCTGTAAGTTAAGTAGACTTAAATGTTTAGTGGATTCACTCCAGGAGTTCAACTGTAGCTGTGCTTATATAGAGGTTTTTATTCCAACAATGACCAGAGTAACAGCTCAATCAGAATAAAAGTACCTTATATAAAGTTGGAAGCCTCAAGATTTCAGTCCTGACAAATACATTGTTGTCTCCTGTGACTACTTCATGATAAAATCCACCCAGTGTTTCACCTGTTGAATGTTTTTTAATGTGAAGCAGCAGCAGTGTAAAATGCTCTGTTTGCATTAGCAGAGGCGATAGCTTTCATCTTGCCATGGAACAAACATTTTATAACATTTTTATCCTTCTGCTCCCAACCTTGTTTTTGACCCTCCCAAAAAACAAACCTCAGAGAATGCTGAAAGGTCTCGCACAGTGGGGAATCTTACAGCAGCCACCCACCTGCTGTGTTTCAGCGGAGGTGGCTTTCGAATGAGTCTGCTCCGGATTATATACATCACACAGGGGACGCTGAAGCTTTCCATCCTGCAGCTCCACCGTATCCTCAGTCCTGTCCCTTACATAATACTCACACTACGCTGTCACGCCATGTTACTGCCTACTGCCTGTCAGAGTAGTGAAAAATAATGACTGCACTGATGTGTGTTTGGAGTGTGTGTTTGTTGTGTGCTCCAGCTGAAGTTTTGTTTTGATCCAAGGACACAGTTCTGTGCTGTCTACAAAAATGAAGAGAAGCCATTTGAGTAGTTACTACACAGTTCATTACAACACACACATATACAAACACAAAAAACACACAACCCCACAACAAGGTCACAGCTGAAGTGGATGTTCCTTTTAGACATTTTTTGCACACAATGTTCCCCCCCAAACCAAATGAACCCTATTAGATAGAACAACCCTGAGCTTCATTCATCAAACAATGTGAGAATGTATTCGACTGAGGAGCATGCGTATAGTGTGTGTGTGTGTGTGTGTGTTCCTTTTATGAACAAGAATTTTGGACCAGTATTTAATCATCATGCAAAGTTTCATATTGACAGATAATGAGATGGAGAGCCAACCCACCAAAAGAGAGTGTTTCATGAGAGGAGTTTTGAAAGCTGGCAGGGAAGTTAACAGGCCGAGATACAGCAACACAGCAAAAAATACAGATTTCAAAAAACGCTGTGATAATATTTGAGATAATATTTTACACAAGCAAATCAATTTATGTTTCAGAAGCCAGCAAACAGCTTCCATGTTCTCTGAGGATTCTCCACTTCATTGCCAACGTTTGACAACACTGGGGATGCTGAAAGTGTTACAATCTAGTTGACCATCATCTCAGAAGCTTTAACATCTTAAACTAAAAAGTGGGCACACAGGCTTAAAACTGCTTCTTATCATTAAACCACACAAAAAGATTATTAATTTGGTGTATTCCTATCTTACGCATGTTTGTATTAGTAACCGAGTTGCCCTTATTAACCAATTCTGCTGTGACTCTGTAGCTGTAGCTATGTACAGCCAGTAACAAACTTTGACAGTGGTAACCATGGATGTAATAAACACATTACAAGGTGTTCAAACACGGTGTGCATGTGCAAAACATTTGGCACTTCGTACAAATATATGTATGAAGTGATTTTTAGTGATTAGTTTAAACCTGCATTGATTTATTGTTATGTCCACTTGGGTGGACACCACACTGAAAGTTGTTATGCCAAAAGTGATAGTAAGCGCGTATTTACGCACTCCAGCAGACAAGTAGCAACATTAGCTTTCATTTGGAGTCATGTTTGTGGCCACCCTATGAATGTAAGTTTGATCAGTCTTCTCTTAGCTATGTTTTGGCCTACACCAACTTCTTTGGTGCTGGACAGGCAGTGAACAGTCTGTTTGTTAGAGCAGCAAAGAAAAATAAAACAGTATTGTGGTCCATAAACCAAAACAATGAGGTGAAAGATGGTAAAACTCTTCATTGTGTTGCTGATTCAGATAATAATTTTCTTTTTATGTAACTAAGAGCAACTCTTTTCACATTACACATGGTCATGTGTTCCATTGGTAATATAAAAAATATAACTTAGAGCAGCTTTAGGGTTGTAAAATGAAATTAAGTTTGTAACTGCTTTCTGCTGTGTAGGGGACAGTATACAGTAATATAAAATATATATAATATAAAAATGGTAAATAGAAATAAACTATATTCAGTGGAGGGCAGGGCTGAGGGTGAGGGTGATTTTAAAAAGTCTGATAGCCTAGGTGGGGAAAGCTGCTCTGCAGTGTGGTGGTGCGACAGCTGAAAAGGCAGCAGGGCGAACAGGCTGTGGCTGGGGTATATAAAATTGTACTACGAGTACTTTAGAGAACTTTGAAGCACAAACTAAACACTTGGAAGTGTTTGTGAATTCAGACCTTTTTCAAGCCGTCAGACACCACTAATTATATCATCTGTAGACTTTGACTCATAATTTTCTTCAGCTTCTGCACACTTCACATTTGTTTGGTGAGGGATGTATTTAATTATAATACTGTACATTAGGACAGTGGCTATACATTAAAGGGGTGGTATTAGGGCTGGGTATCGTTCAAAGATTTTCGATATCGATACCGGTATCGATACCTCAACTTCGATACCGGTACCTGAACAATACTTTTTTCGATACCAATTTTATTGGTATAAAATTTGTATATTTTCTCAGCATACAGAGAACCATTGTTGTTTGTATAAAGTAACTTAATTATCACATTATTATCATTAATAGTTTATTTTAATAATTGTTCTACAGCTTGTCAAAACCAAGACATATTTTCAGGGTAACATCGGCCTATATTGTGTTTTTTTGTTGTTTTTATTCCTCTTTCTTTAGTTTTATAATGTAATTTTTCATATTTTATTTTTTTATATTAATTATATATTTTTTATTGTTTATATGTGAATTTGTGCTCTGGCACCATTGCAACCTAAACATTCATGGCAACAGGCCTGAGAGAAAGAGAGAGAAATCTCTCATCTGATGGAAACAAGTTTCTGCCTCTACATATCAAAGTTTCCTCCTCACTAGAGGAAGAGGTGGCCAGGCGACAACAATCACAATAGAAAGTAAACTCTTTAATCCACTGCAGCAAAGTCGCAGACATCAGCCCAAGGATCGCTGCGTAATGTCACTTCCGCCGGCTGCACATACAGGTCCGTGTGCAGCATTAGCGTCACTTAACTGATCCTTCAGAAACACTTGGTAAAATGTAGCGTGTGTGGAAGCTACCGCGCTACTCTGTCAATAAAAGAGCTTTGATTTGATTCCAAAAACAGCGACGCTGCCACCAAGCTACTGAGAAATGTCGTTAATCTAGTAACGGTGCTACTTGTAGCGACGCTGCTGCCCAACGCTGCTCGTACGGTGGGCGTGTTGAAGCAGCTCGGTGGCAGCAGGGCGCTGAGACGATGATGCACCGGCTCTGTCTTGTTGCAGCAAAGACAGAGCGACTTTCTGCTCTTAAGTTTATTTCACGCACAGTTAAGGTCTTCAACAGGTTTGTCGTGGTCACGCTCTTAGCAGCAATTATCTTACGTTACAAAGATTGCATCGCTAGCTGTTGCATCAAGCCACACTTTTATTTTCTCCACATCTTTACATCCACGTCTCTGTGTGTAACCGCCAGCGAGCTAGTGTTTACATCACTACAGCCAATTACAATCACTTTTAGATGTGGGCACATCAAGAATGCTGCATGCTTATTGGCTCATTGGCGTTAACAAGAACCTTTAGGTATCGAACTTTGGTACCGAAAAGACAAGGCATTTTTGATACTCGGTGGTATTGAAGCAATTCGGTCGGTGCCTAAAAAGTATTGAACTCGATACCCAGCCCTAGGTGGTATTATGCTTTTTGGCTTTTTCCCTCTCCTTTATTGAGTTATATATCTTTTTGTGCATGTAACAGGTTTGCACAGTGAAAAAGCCCAAAGTCCAACCCAAAGGGAGTTCCCATCTCCCACAGAAAGCTGTGCTCAGAACCGCTTGAAAACGGCACGTTTGTAGTCCAGCCCTTCACTTCCTTGACTTGTGACATCACAATGCAAATGCGTCATAAAGCTTGCCAAGCGGCTCCCGGGGTCAGGCACGCCCTCAAACCAAGCTAGTCTGAGTGGAGGCCCTTTGAACCGACTCGCCTTTGTTTGGGTTTCCATAATAGAAATGTTGGACCTGTACCTGCTTCCAGGTACTTTTTTCGTATCACCTCACCTCCGTCGAGGTTCCAAGCAAGCTGAGGGATACTAAAATGTAACGTTGAAGACACAACAGACTGCTGACTAGTCAGAGAATATTCAATATTCACGGTATCATCATTGCACCAGACAGAGGCCAGCAACAGAAAGTTTATTTTACAGTTTTCGTATGGGATTTCATCACTAAATTCACTTCTGAGAAGTTTTGAGATGAGAAATCAGCTGTGTAGATTTCGAATATTGACAGTTTTACGAGAAGTGATGGCGAAACAGAAATGTGATGAATATTTTCGAAGTTGCGGAGTTCCGCGAGTGGCGGCGGGGGAAGCCCACAAGAGGAGCGTGTGAGGCCGGTCAGCCGCCCGCTCACAGAGCCCTCTGCTCCCACCGTGTCACACGGACCGCTGCAGCAACAACGGCAGAGGAAAACACAGCTGGAAGGTTTTCATACTGCTTATCTGTCTTTACATTCTGAGGAATATTCAAACGTTTTAACCGTAGACTGTGTATATTTTAAGAGCTGTGTGGGTCGCTCTCTCTGGGTACTATCTGCAATGGAAAACGGAGCACAGCCGAGTAGAGTCGAGTCTATCGATTTGCGCTATGAAAGCATTTTCGGCAAGGCAGCAGAGATCGTCAGAACACCGGCAACAGTTCAACGTTTAGTCCTGATGGTAAGATGTGGAACAATGATGTTGTGGACTAGTAATTTATACCATCTATTAGGTTACGGTCGCCGTCTGAAGGAATTTGATTTGGATCACACTACCTTGTTTCTTACAATCCGCCCTTCTCTGCTTCTGATTGGCTAGTAGTCCTTACCTAGGAACTGCGCATGTGCAACTCCCAACAAAGATATGGTACAAGTAAGATGAATCACTCTGTAGCTCAAAAGCGGAGCTGCAGCAACCTGCAGTATGAGAAAAATATGGTGTTTTTTGAAAATTAAACCATGAAACCATGAAAATGAGCATAATACCACTCCTTTAAAAAGCAAACACAGATTTGTTTTTTCTTCTTGCCTACCTCATCAGTCATCTCACGAACCCTCAGATTTATTTTGTGGCTCTATGGAGGGTGCCTGACCTCTAGTTTGGAATTAAAACTGTAGCTCCACCTCGACCAGCTACAACTTGTAATCTTTTTGCACAGTGGAATTGATACAATTTGTTATTTACAGCAAACAACAAAACAAAGAAAATTATTGATTTTCTCCAAAATATCTTTCATGAGTTAAATTTCAGAATGAAAATGATGAATCATACTGAATCAGAGAAGAAGGAGGGATTCACTTTTCTAGCTATTTTCACCACAGTCGAGCCTTACAGACTCTGCAGGGCAACGGGTACAAAGAAGATTATTTTAAAGATGCAGAACTGTGCATAATGTATAACTAAGCTCACTGCACTGAAAAGCCGAGGAAGAGAAGGCGAGAGCTGTCTTGCTCACTCTTTCAGTCTCACTTTATTTGCACCATAATAAATCTCTAAATTATGCAAATGCATGCATGCTCATATGTGCGCGTGCACACTGACACACTGACAAAGGCAATCATCTATACATGTGTGCCAAGTCAGCAAAGTCACTGAGACTCCAGAGAGAGAGAGTGAGGGAGAGAGAAGGAAAAAGAGGCAAAGATGTGTTATTTAGTTTTCGAATGAATTTATTTATGGGAGGTTGTTTTGATGGAGTTTGGGTTTCGCCTCTTACGGGTTGATGTGCTTTTGATGGCAAAGGGCTACATTCTGGGTTATTTACATTTCACTGGTCTGTAAAGAAGAGGAGAAAAATGACAGGTGAATGGGAATGTAGAGGATGACAGAGGGGAAAGGAGAGACAAGTTGAAAGATAAAGAAAGGGACGGAGAGAGAAAAGAAGGGAGTTGAAAAGAACAGAAGAGGAATGTTAACATGAGGAAGCTTAGAGATCAACTGAGAGAGAGGGAGCGGGACATGAAAAGAGATGGAGGAGAAGCACACCAGAGAAAGGACACTATAGTTATGTTAAACAAATAAACTATTTCACTTTCCCCGATTAATGGAGGATGGGGGAAACAGTTAGCTAAGGTAGCTCTGTTTGAAGTGTATCGGCTCCTTAGTTAAAGGAATATGAAAATAGTGAGTGTAAGATGAGATGAGAAGATTGATACCACTCTCATGTCTATACTATAAATATGGCGCTATATCAAGCAAGCAGCCTAGTACTCACACTAGCCAGCTTCTGTCCAAAGTTCAAAGACTGTCTACCTACACCCCTAAAACTATAGTTTGATGTTTTAGGAAATACACATATTTGCTTTTTGCTGCAGCAATTAAAACTGGCAATAGTAATAAACCGCAAGGCAGCATGATAAACTGCATTAAGAGGCTTCAACACAGCATCTGAAGCAAGCATACACAGTTTATCACTATAATCAAGTACTGACATAAAAGTAGCTTCTACAGCGTCAAGTCTATGCTGGTAAGACAGGCATGATTTGTTTCTATAAAAGAAAATGATTCTAAATCGTTTCAAGTCAGTAATATGTGTTTTAAAAGTAAGATGTTCATCCCACCAAATCCCAAGGTATTTATAAGCTATAACACGTTCTATAACAGAACCATCCAGGGTACTAATTTTATGAGCTTAAGATCAATAAGAGATTTTTGTAGAAGTAAAAACACTCCTTTATCCATTGCTTGAGCAAGTGCTCAAGCAATGGATAAAGTAGTATCATAAATAACAGTGTCATCAGCATAAAATTATATTTTTAGTTCCTCACATTGTTATACATATCATTTATACATAAAGTGAACCGCAATGGGACCCATAATCAAGCCTTGATGAAGTCCCTTTTTAACAGCTATGACATTTGACTTCACAGCATCTATTTCAATGGCCTGGGTTCTATCACTCTTTATAAACCTCACGCAGGTGTCACCCAGTGAGGACAATTTTCTCAACAAAATGGAGTGATCAACTGTATCAAAGGCTTTTGACAAGTCAATGAACTGGACTGCACAAAAGGATTTTTCAAGTGCTTTGGCAATATCTAACAAGTAACATAGCAGCTGCAATAGTACTGTGCCCAGGACTGAAGCCAGATGAATATGTACTTAGAGTACTTATGTACTTAGAATGTCACTTTCAGATAACAAAGCACGCAGCTATTTATTTACCAGAGACTCCAATATTTTAGCGAAGCCGGATAATTTTAAGGGTGTTCCGATCGATCGGTCACCGATCATAATCGGCCGATAATGGCTTTAACTAGTTTGTTCGGTGGTTGCTAAAAAGGCCGATAAGAAAAGCTGATCAGATGATGCAATACTTGCCAGACAAATTTTCAACAGCAGTTAAAAAGTTTCACTACGCTGTCTGAGCGGTTTTCAAAGCTAGCTAGCACCAAAGTCCTTCTCAGACAAGAAGGGATTAACGCGCCCACATAATCATTTACAATTAGAGTTGAGCAGCAATCAGACAAGTGGAGCAACACGCAGGAGCGATCATGTGAAACTGTCGCAGCTGTGCTCATCTCACACTGCTCGTCAGGCAGAGAGAGACTGATCCTTCAGTGCGAGTTTCCTGATGCAAAGAGCGGTGCCATTCAATCAGCTTGACTGCCTCTCTCTCTCTGTTTTCGTTACAAAAACAGAGACCTTTTGCTACATTTCCGCCTCCCGTCCAGATTAAAACGGTGAATCAGAAGATTTGAAAGAAGAAATTTGAAGTTTGAAAACGCTGCTGATCTGATGGACAAAACAGAGGACTTTATAAAACGTTGACACACCCACATTTGGCTTTGTGAGTCGGTCTTATCAGTCATGCAAAACAAAAACACAATGCTTTACAGAGTTTTAGTTTTGCTATTTTTATTAAAATATAAGTACTGTGTAAATATCACTTAACAGTTAGCCTAGCCTACTGTGCATGTCGCTGTATTTGCGACAACTCCCAGTCTGTTTTCCGCCGTCATCTCTCATACTCCCGTGTTACTTTCAGTAACAGTTCCACTTCGTTGTCGGTCAATGCAAAACAAAAGAAAAAAGCCTGGTGTGGTTCTTGGTCTGTATTACTTTCTTCTTTCGCTAAATCATCTGCTACTGCGGAGCAGACCATCTGCTTTGTGTTTACAATGGCACGCACAATGCCCAGTGTAGGCTACCTGAACGGCCACTAGATGTGTGTTGTCAGTCGTTCTAATATAGACAAAGATCTGATACGCAGCTGAAACGCTGCTGTTGACAGAGAAGATCGTTTTTGTTATAAAACCGCAGCAGTGTGGATGTAGCCTCACATTACCCCACTACGCTCTCTACTCTCATGCCAACCCACCCGTTTTCCCCCAGATGCTCCGTATTTTTCCGTTCTTACCCGGTATCCATCCATTAAATGTTCCCCTGAAAATTTCCCATATTTTTACCTTCTGGCCGTATTTAAAGTGTTTGCTACTCTCCCTCTGGTAAAGTCGGTGGCAGCATGTAAAATATGTAGACTGTGCTTCTTGCACAAGGATAAAAAATGAAGACAATCCACTGAAATGATATAACGCCCAAAGCCTACTAATGGCAACCCATATGAAACTCTAATGAATATAGTAGCCTATGTAATATTAACACTTGACTGTATAATATGGAATTTATATTGTAGCATATTTTTTTTATTTAAATTTTCCTTATTTTCAAATCTCACTGAAGGCAGTTTTGACTCCTCTCTGTAGCCCTTCTCCCTCTCTCTGCTCCTCTCTCCACTCTTCTCACTCCCCCCTAAAGCCCACAGAACCTGCCTGAGCTTTCCAGAACAAAAAGCAGCTACTTCAGAGTTTATCATCGATTCATGATGCCTGTGCACCTTCTCCTAAATAAATTTTGGCTACAGCCTTTTTTGTTGTAGTTTTTATGGTTGTTGTAAACTTGCAAATATGCTGTTTGTTCTGTTTTTGCAGTTTATTCCACAGTAAAGCTGCATTTGTTAAGCTATAAGATGTTCACAGTAACCAGGCAAAGGCTGCTATGGTTTAAGTCTTTAACACAGATTGAGCGGAATTTGTTGCCCATGTTTCCTGGCAATAAAATAAACCGTTGTCGTTTCATGACACTTTATCATCTGTTAACTTTAAGACTTAATACATTGTTTTTAGGACCAATTAAATAAATGTACAGTATGCTGTATAATGCTACATGATAAATAAAAGGCTCCAAATAGACTCAGTGATCGGTGATCGGTATCGGCCGATACTGGTTTCAGCAATTGGTGATGGGCCCAAAAAATCCTGATTGGAGCACCTCTAGATACTTTAGAAAATGGCAGTTATCAAGGTGACTAATATCTCCTCCTTAGTGAAGAGGCAGCACATGGGCAACTTTTCATATATCAATATCAATCTTCTAATTCACAGAAATCAAGTTTACCAAAATGTTGTTCCTTTTAATAAGAAGTTGCTCTTTGCCCCTTGACTTCCCACAACTGAACTAAGTTAAATTCAATTCTTCAGTAATGTTTCTTTTCTGTAAATGAATTCACCCTGCCTTGGCCCTAAAATATTTTCATTATTATGCGTTTCAAATGCAGTTGCGGAGGAACATTTGCCCATGCTATGCCAAGAAAGAAAAAGCTGTATGCTGAATCCTTGACATCTTACATCATACAAGTACCAGCTATTAATCTTCAGTATACTTTACAAACATTGGTATCTGCCCTCAAAAACCCATAGACAAAAAAGAGAGAAGAAACCAAAGTGGGAGAGAGGAGAAAGATGGGGAATTAAAGAGGAGAAAGAGAAGGAAAAGAAATGAAGAGGCAAGAAATGGGCGGGAATGAGGGGAAATGACGATGTGAAAAGGAAAGAGAAAGGAGAAGAGAGAGAAGGGGAGTAGACGAGCAGTTGTTGAGGAGCAATATCAGGCATGGATGCTTTTTAAGACAGCGAGACTGCACCAATCAAAGCATTGCGACAAATAAATATTGCCTATTCAGTACACACATACACAGTCCTTTATATCATTGCAGGTATGAATATCAATGCCTCTGTCAACCTCGGGGTTTAAGCTGAGCTTTTTGCGGAACAGATTTTTTGTTTGTGTTGCCCACACTCCGTTTGTTGTTGCATTAGATATAAATCGCTCTCAGATTTGCCCTTGTATTGAAACAACTCTGCCTCAAAGTTGTGATCTCATGCTTTGTTTAAACTGAAACATGCTGTAAATCCAGAACTGGTGTTATAAAAGTCTGTGACCAGAGTTTCTTTCTACATTTTTACTTCAGTTCAGTGAGGGGCCTCTGTGTGTACATTTTGTGAGTCATGTGTGAAGGAATACAGTGAGTGCTTGAACATCCTGATTAGCAGAAAATGTCAAACAAGCATATTTTGGTGTTAAAGGTTCAGTGTGTAATATTTAGCAGGATCTATTGACAGAAATATGCATGCAATATGCAATATAATATGCGTGAGTTTTCAGTGGTATATAAAGGCCTTACAAAATTAACTGTTATGTTTTGAACCATTTCTATCTACATACAACACAGGTCCCCTTACATAGAATTCACCATGTTGCGTAGCTATGTTTCTACAGTAGCCCAAATGGACAAAATGCAAAAGGTGCATTTATATGGTGTCAGAATATTCACAATCTTTTTTTCCTCCTTAAATCTTGCAAAAGAGAAATAAAATGTACGTGGTACATGCAGTATACAGAACTTTGATTCGTGGAAATCACATATTGCATATACATATTTTGCAAACCACCTTACTAACTAGTGCCACTTCACTGCAAAATGTCAGTTCCAGACCAAAAGCAATGACTTTGTGCAAGGCAGAACACAAAATGTGGAGTAGTCAAACAATGCAATACAACTTTTTTTTACCATTTTGTCTCTGTGGGAGGCATTTCGGAGTTCAGCAAAAAATCTGGCAGAATCTGGCAGAACATTATCCTAGTCGTCATCAATATGACTCCTGCACGTGCCTGAGAGAGTCATTTTTTCAGGCAAAAACCTATTTAAACACTGTCTGTTTCCAGCTTCCAAAAAACAATTTGCAATTATGCAACAGTAAACTGATTATTAGACAACACAAGCTATTTAAAAACATCATCTTGGGCTTTAAATATTTGTAACAGGCCTTGTTCCCCTCTGTTTTTTGATATTTTGATTGATTTATCAGTTAATTTAAAAAAAACAGATTAATCAGTGAAATAATAAAAATATCCGTTAGTTGCAGCCTTATCACTTTGGGCTATAGGGACTAGTGATTTTTCTTCGTTGTCACTTAAAATAATAACTCAAATAAGTTAAAAAATAAGTTCAATAAGTGTTTTCAGCCCTGCTTCATTTCTTCATGAAACCTCAAGGTGCATTCCCTCTACTTGTCTTCAGTCTCTGTTTGTTGTTACTTCCTTTTCTTTCTTGTCTGTCTCTTTGTCTTTGCATGTGTGTGTAGTCCCTATTCTCTCTCCAATAGATAATATATCTGTATGTGTTGCAGGATCACTCTGAATGGGATGAAGGTGTCCAGGCCAGACGTTCGGATCGGCCGCTACAGAATGATTAAACACGAAAGAGACAAACACAACGAGCCCAACCCACAGAGGTACTGCATCATTGTCCAAACTCCTTCTCTGACTTTCCATTTGGATCGATCGTGCTGCTTTTGTCTCAGAGCAACACAGTTCAGATGTTTCTATCCAACTTTTTCATCGCGCTCTGAAAGAATTATGATTATGTGGCGCTGCAAAGGGCACGCTATCAATAACATGCCCTTATAATTAGTGTTAGCCACAGGGCAATATACTGAAACAAGAGCAACACAGGCAATATAAGGCCAGCAGTAAGAGGTATTAGCAGTTTATCATGTATCCTCTGTCCTTTGTCGTCCACATTATCTGCTTTCATTCTGTCCACTTTAAGATACAAGATATTTTAACATTTAAACATTGATGGTTAAATTAAAAGTCTTGCCCTTTTTTTTAGCAATTTCTTGTTTCATACTGTGCATATTCGCATCTAAGAGCTGATTTATTTCACAGGTGAGATTTATATACTAGTCGGGTATATAAAAGATAATTGGAATGTTTCATTGAATAATAACTCCCTGTGAAAGAGCCAATAAGTGTGATCTCTCCTTATTATACTTAAGGGCAGTGAGTAGTAATGCTGAGAGATGAAAGAACATTATTAACTTCACTTTGCCTACTTCTGATCCTGCCATTTCACTTCTTACCCTCCAAAAACCTTCCTCTGTCTCATATTGCTGCAGTGATGTAGAAGTGTATTCCGGGCGTCTGTGACGTCACTGTTGAGTGTGGTTACTGGTGCAACAAAACTAATCTCTGACCACACCACAACCATCAGTGATGCTGGGTGTGATCAGAGGCAGCAAAACATTGCTTTTCAGTCCTTTATATAGCTGAAAGTGTCGCTTAGGTCAGTGAAATTAGACGTTTGTCATATTAACAGTCTTACATCTGATATTTTTCTTTGGCTTTTTTTCTTTGTTTGCATCTCTCCTGTCACACTTTATTGTAAACAGGACACATGAAAGATACACTGCTCAGACATCGCATGTCTCTGAGATTATACATTATTTAGTTTTTTAAATTTTCATTTACATTTACACTGCCAGGAATTTCAACATTTGGTATAGAAATACTGGATAATTTGAATTTTTAATTTTTGTTGAAATATATTAAGTCAGAAATACTGAAAGAATCTATAACCTCCATAAATTACTGAGGATCTCAATGTCCTCAATGGTAGCTACAGCTTTGGGTATTTGTCTACAACAACAAAAAACATCCACTCTCACTAGTGCTGCTGCTGCTATTTATTCAACCAAGACAAAGGGACAAGGGGACCATAAAGCCAGAAATAAAGCAATTAAAATGGTCTCACAGTAAGTCAGGTATTTTTTATGTTTGGGGAGTTACAGACCACCCTGCAGAGACACAGAGAGAAACATGTTTCCTTTAACTGATGAAACATTTCACTTATGACAGGATATTAAAATTTTAATGCAGGAAGCTGTTGGAATGCATGAAGACACATTATAAATAAATAACATATATGCATTTCAAAGGCGCCGCAGCAATTTTCTTGTCTTCAGTTTCTGCTAATATTCAAGTTACATAAATACTGAAAGTACTGAATGTGTAATCTTAGCTTGCTGTAATGGCACTACATGTGGGCTTCCAGATGAGGATAGGGCTTCATATGTAAAAGTATCACATGACTGAGGAACATAAACATAAAGCTCTGAACAATCATAACTTGGCCTTACTGGTCACTGAAAGATTGGAAGATTTTAAAATGCCAAGAACAAAACAGTTTCACTGAACCTAAAATTGCTTTTCAGAGATACAACCCCGGGGCTTAAATTGCTCTTTTGGCTACACCCATTTAAATTGCTTTTCAGACAAATGTGTAAAAATGCTTCCTGTATAAATGTGTTATTTTATGGTTTGATGAATGAGACCCAATATGCAAAGATGAGCCCTTCTAGACACATTAATCACCAGGAGTATAGCACCTCACATTAAGCTGCTTAAACGTGGATTATCACTGTTTATTCTCCTCTAAGAGCCCTCGTTTTCATGCCTGGGTAGGCCAGGCAACGATGCCTCTCAACACAAAAATCAATAGCTGCTGTAGTCTGGGGCAGAATGAAGATATAGTGAACTCTGTTCCCTCTTCTAACATTGCGTTAGTGTGATCTCATGTGACATTATTATATCACAGCATTGTGACAGGACTACATCAGGGTTCACAGTCAATGTCTCTTGTTGTGGCTCCTAAATTAATTTATAAGAAGATTAAAAAATACAGGCAGCGAGAGTTACATGTGAAAGAGAAGTAACAGCCAATCACATTATCACATGAGCGATTGGAATTTTGTATAGAGCTACTGAATATGTGTTGTTTGAGTCTCTTATACATAATATATAGTATGTTTAGTAAGTATTACAAGTATTTACATCTAAAAACCTTTTTATTTAGTTTTTTCTTTTGTTATTAAACATTAAATCTGTAAAGATTTGGTTCAAATTGCCACTGGATCATTATTTTGAAAAGGATATCAAAGCAACTCCACAACTTCAGTATTTTTTAGAATCCCCCATCTCAACTTCAAACTCAACCAAATAATACTTATAGCTTAACATAAGTACAAAGTACAAAGCTGGCATAATGAATGGCTGAGTTGACACTTAAAACGCATTAGACCTCATGCAGGAACATTTTCATATTCTAATCTTAACTTTCTCTTACTGTTTTCATACGGTGGGCTCCTACGAGTGTGCCACATCAGATGCTCCTAACTTCAGTTAACTGTGTAAATGGCATGCATAAACATGATGAATGCCTTCTATGTATGACTGAGGCCACATTCATGAGAACTGTACCTTAGTATAGTTAGCTCCCCAAAAAGACCATATAAGGCTACACTTCCTGACACATATGTCATTCATTATAAATGTTCATTCATGACAGTGAAGAGTAAAAAGAAGTACTTTATGAGTTTGGAGTTCGAAGTCCTGCTTTTGGACATCCGTAAGGGAAAGTCTATCATTTTAACAGTGTCAGCATTGGAATTAAGGGAAAGGTGTGGTCTGTCTGCAGAGTTGCAGCTCTAACAGGTTTCATATTTGTAGAAGCAGAGCACATGGAAATCAATAGCCACTCATCTGTCTCATATCAGCATGCTTGTCAATCTCTTCCAAGAGCCTGACACGCTTTGAATTGCAGAGTCAAACAGGTAAAGTCAACATAATTATGAAGTGTAATTTATATAAGATTTTCAACCTCAAAATTGCACCATGACTATGACAACAGGTCTGGACTACTCGTAAATTTTGTTCATGCCTAAAAGGAAATTGAAAATATGAGAAAATTGGTGCAGTTCTCCTAAATAACTCATGCAAGCCACTTAAGAAAACATGTTTTCTTACCAGTGGTCCTTGCATGAGGTGCATTGTTCAGCCATGCATTTATGATTAAAAGAGTTTGATCCCAACATGTAAGATATCTGCAAGAATTTAACGCTTTTTAATGGTTAGGATGTGATGTAACACCTTCCCCAGGTTATTTTTGCTTCACTGTGAAGCAATGTGTTAGTCTTCTTTAGTGATGCTAATTGTGATTTGTAAGAAGCTGCCAGCGACTTGTTTATCTGAAAAGATGATTTTTAGTTGCTAAGAAGCTTGAACAGAGAAAAGGGTGCTCACATCCTGGCCTCACATTCAAACTTTTTATTGACTCATTCAGATGTGATCACATATAGATTGCTCATCTTCATGCTAACAGTTAAACGTAAACCCACCCCATTATACATGTGTGGGAGGAAGGGAAAGTGGAAGCGGAGCCTGTGACATCAACTGAAAAGAAATTACAGGGTTTGTTTTTTTTACCTGCAACAAGCTCCTGCTGAGTGTCACAGAGACTTAAAACCTGTCTGTGAAATATGGAATATAAAAAAAATATGGTTGGAACATAAATTTGTTGCGTCGCTTGAAGAGAAAAAACCTTGCTCACTTATTGGTCTTGCATTTATGAAACTTTATTGACCTTTTACTGATTTGATAAGCATCTTTATTCTGTCAAAATATACCTGTAGTGTGCCCTTCTCCGTGGTAACCAATATAGGCCTGGAAGCAAGAAAGATAGCCGAAAGTGGAGCCTTTGACATCAACTGAAAGATTTTATTTTTTTGACCTGCTCGAGCTCCTGCTGAAACAAGTGAGACATCCATGTCAGACATCCATCCAGAAGTGGTTTAGCTTTAAAACTAGCAATCTACTCTGTAAAATGGCAGCAATAACTTAAATGTGAAGATGTCTAAAACAACCAGGCCTGCGTAATATTTCATCCATCACTGTTTCATGTATGTGTGTGTCAGAGAGAGAGAGATTCAACGACCCCTCAGTAATTGCCTGCTGAAATGACACCAATAGAGATGGGAGCCAGCTAGGTCAGTCTAGTCTAGTTGCTTTCATCAAAATCAATAAATCAACGAAAGAAAGTGTGTGTGTGTGCCTCTTGATACTCAATTCGAGTTTTTCTCCGCTCTGCTCTCTCTCTCTGGTCCTTAGATCAGACTTCCTCAATAAGAGGTGACACCAACAGGGATGGTATTTATTTGGGACCAATACATTATTCATAACTTTAGCAAGGGGCGCAGAAAATAGCAGCTTATTAGCCGGCACATACTTCATTTTTTACAGCCCTTCTGGACACTCGTTATAATGTCTCAGAAATTTCGGCTTAACGGACCTTTTGAAACGAAGTAGGATTTGGACTTTAATAACGTACGGTGGCTCAAATAATAAGGCAAATAATAAGGAGGAATGGCCACCTCATGGCAGTGTGGGTGGAGGGGAGAGTGTTTTGTTGTTCCCTTACGCTCTTCTGGTGGAAGTTTTAAATTTCTTTCAGTGCAGTTTCTCTGCAAGAGTGTTAAACCCTTAATCTGTCAAGTCATGTATTTTGTATGATTGAAAAAGTCATATGAAAAATAGGCAAACAAATTGAACGTCCCTCTCCTCTCTTCTTCTGTCGCTTTCTGCAGGCGTTTTTGCCAGCTGAACTTGAGAGTCTGGATCTGTGGTTGCAAGCAACCTACTGCCTTAGTTTTCCTGCTCAACACCCACTGCCACAATTATTATTCCTTTATTATTTATTATTGGTCCTATAATGTGTTTTGGTCTGCTCCTTTTTCTTCTTCTTTTTGATCTTCCATTAAAATTCACAGATTTTAACAAGTTGGATTTCCAATAAAAATGCCTTCAACCACTTTTTTTTTAATCTGAGGAACCCTGTATCTTTGTTATGTGAGTTCATACAGTATGATATTTTTGCTTTCGGGGGTTTAGGTGATAATGGAGCCATACATTTTTTCCATGACTTGAGACATGGCCCCAGGTTGGACCTCAATTGAAATTGCTGTATATGATTTGCAGAAACACAAGTGACCGGCAAGGTGCGAGAGACTGGCAACAAATGTTTACAGTTCACATGTTTAAGAATGAAAGTCAACTGAAACCATTCATTGTCAAACTCACATTTACAGCAACATCCTACAACATCAATTTGTCTTTTTAAAAAAAAAAAAACTTTAATAAAACCAGTTTTGCTTCTCAGGCTGTACACACAGAGGTCTGTCACTCAATTACACAGATAAACTAAGCTTCTGTTTCCGCACTTTGTCTTCAGGTGCTGGGTTGCCTTTCTGTTTAGATTCAGATTAATGATTGAGCCTTTTGGGAGAGTTTATCTGGAGTACCTGCATAATGTCCAGCATTTACCAAGGGAAGCATTGTCTCGACTGTTTGATGAATGTTTACTATCTCCTCTGCATTCACACACACACACACACACACAACACACACACATATATATATATATATATATATATATATATATATATATATATATATATATATATATATATATATATATATATATATATATATATACATAGTCACACATGCACAAACTCTTGCATAGAAGTCCATTCTCTCAGCCTTTTCGGAAATGCTGGTTAGGCATAGCAATGAGATACTGGCCCAGCGAAAGTAAGAAAGAGGCACATTCATCACCAGTTGCGAGTATCAGTTTGCACACACACACGCACATTTTGTCTAGAATACGCTGCTTCATGCATTGCAAATGAATTAGTTGCTGAGTAACAGTGTTCAATATTCCATTCATATGCTATCATCCTGGGACAGTGCAGATACAGGGTGTGTTTGTATGTGTGTTTAAGATGAACACAACTTTTACACTCTTATTTAGAATCCCTTTAAGAAATAGTTTGACCTTTTGGGAAATATTCGCTTTCTTGCCAAGAGTTAGATGAGAGGACTGATTATCGTTCTTAGGGTTGCACAGTACATATGATGCCACCAGTACATATGAGCAGCCAGTTAGCTTGGCTTAGCATAAAGAATGAAAGCAGGGAAAGCGTTGACCTGACTCGGTCCACCGGTAACAAAAAACCACCGACCAGTGCCACTAACTTATTAACAAATTAAGAAATCATATCCGTACAAAAACAACAATTCACTGTTTTATGGTTGGTTATACACTAGATTTTTTTTCTTTCTTTCTCCATTTCATAGCCCCCCTTAAAACACAGGGAGATGCTCAACAGCTGCTGGACGACTAGCAAAGCGAAGGTCTTGTGACAAGCTAGCACTCCTGCTTGCGAGCTAATCTGATAGCATGTTTATTGTCAGTTAACCACTATTGGCTGTGCCAATAAGTTATCTAATAGACCACACTGACTGATGTTGTGATATTTAGTGAGTTTGTATTTGAAAAATAAATATTCTGATATATAATAGATATTCTGACCAGAGTTACTGGAAATTCTGTGATAATGGAAGTGCAAGACATTGAAATGTTTTCACAGGGTCCTTCAATGTATTTTTCAAAATCTGATTATCTGTAAGTTATATGTGCATGGTTATTCATAATGAATGTAAAATGTTTTAGAGGGAGGTTAGCTTGCTACAAGTCTGTTTCCCTTATTATATTTTTATATTTTGAAATGCTGTTATGGGTGTTTTTTTTTTATTAACACGCTTAATTGCACTTTTCTTTTTTCTTTAGAAATAATTACTGTTTTAAGAACAGTTGTGTTATGTAGTTATTAACTGTTTACCTTCTTCTACAAGCAGACAAGCTAGCAATGGTAATGCTAATCTTAGTGCTAAATAAAGCTAACCATGGTAGCATCATATTTAGTATACAGATATGGGAGTGGTATCTATCAAAGGTAAGAAAGCAAATTAGAGTGTTTCCCAAAATGTTGAACTGTTCCTTTGAGACATTTTTCTACAACAGGGTCAAGTAGGCCAGCTCAAAATATATGCCACTAGAAGAAAATAACCCCCGTAGCTGGCATAAAGAGCCATTGTTGAAATGTTACACAAGAAATGTTTTCCTGTGAGACCCTCAGTGGAATTAAAATAGAGCTTTACTTAGCCCAGTTAGGACTCAACCTGGAAATCAGGCTAATGAATATGTAAGGACTGTCTTTGTCTTGCCCTCTAATTCTCTCAAATAAAAATAAGAGAAGATGAAATAGGTTTGAAATGATGCACATGTGTGCATGCATCTGATGTTCTATACTGTATATTGGGATTAGTTTATTGCTTTTAATCTCAGCTGTTTATCTTTCCTCCAGTTCTCATTCACTTAATTTCTAACATCAGTCTATCTTGTTCGCTCCATCTGTCACTCCCTTTCTCAGATATATATTTATCTCTTTGCCCATGTAACCTCCATTTTTCTCCCCTGCAATCCAGCCTTCATTTGAGTTTAAACCAGATGCTTTTTTTCCTCTCCTTTCCGTCCTTTCCTTGTACTCTTTTTCTTAAACTAATTCCCCTTCCTTTAAGGTAGAAGTGCCAATCCTCAGGAGACGTCAGAGAACATGTAAATCTATTTATATCTTATTGGATTATATTGTTCAAGCAAAAAAAGATGCTTGACAACATTTTTTCCTGCTTCCATTCATGCCAATAAAAGCTCTTTTTGATTTGATTTGAGAGAGACAGAAGAAGAAAGCGGTGCAGCAGGAAGAACGAGATCTTTACTAGTCAGTTCTGACAAAGCTCTGTAGACTCAGTGGTCCATGTCGGATTGAAGTGTCAACTACAGTTATATGTTCAAGCATGTCATTAAGAAGACGTCTTTTGTTGGAGTCCATCACTGCTGTATTGTGAAAAGTGAATGTGCACAGCTGGACGTTTGCACACATTAGCTCTTTCTCTGTTCTCCAGAAAAAAAGGCATTTTTAAGACAGGAAATGGTGTACACATGCTGTAAGACACACACACAACACACACACACACACACACGTGGCCTCATTTACATCCCGACTGGCTGCAAAAACTTTGGTTCTACTACAAGGGTGACAGGAGTGTTTGTGTTATGAATTGATTTTAGGCCAGAGGTTGCACCACAAACTGATCTGAGGGGCAGCAGCAGCAACACTGTGTAACTGTCTGACGCACTGGGTGAATTGTTTTAGCATCTTTAATGCTAAAACCAGAGCAGATCCTGATGTAACTGTTGAATCACAGCCAATGGGGAAGGAGATTCCAGGATAATTCAAACAAATCCGAGGCGGATGTGATGGATAATACTGTTCAGAGTCACAGTGCAATGCAATAGCTCCACCTGTTGGCCAAGATCCACATTGTAAACAAAACTGGATGTGAACGTGTGTTAATAAACACAACTGTTTCTTCTCTCTGCTTTCAGGTTATTGAACAATTGTACAATTACCTAGAGGGGGGCCTAGAAGAAAGGTCAATACAGACATCAGGCTCTTTAGAATCTGTGGGTTTAAATGTGGATTTTGATATTAGCATTCATGCTGTAAATTGAGTTTTGGGTGTGTTTGAAGGTTGTAGATATACAGGACTTTATAATAACTTTGCCCATTACTCCCCATGCATTATTTGATTTCCTGATTGCTTTCTACATTGATTTATTCTCAAATTTTGAGTTGTTTTGATTCGTATGTGTTTGGACCTCTGGATGTTTGTGAAGTCCATTTCCTTTGCACAACAAAGCAAGTGTGCTCTATTTCAGTCGTTCTCGACCTGGAGATCTGGTAAGAGGTTGCTAATAGACTTGAAGGGCCGTTAGATGAGCAGAAAAAAGAAAAAACTTTCTCTACTTAAAGTTGTACTTTTTAAATTTTTTCTTTTAATCTTTGTTTTTTTTTACACAGAATGACACAAATTGCTGTGTCCAAGCAATCAAACGCACTGAGATACCCACATAGACTCACACAAACATGCACACTTATTTTGTGTGTATATATATATATATATATATATATATATATATATATATATATATATATATATATATAAAGAGTTTTATTATAACACAATTCTTCATTTTTATTTCACACTTGCTTTGGTAATGTAACCACCTGTTCCCCATGCTAATAAATCCTAATTAAATGTCATGTAAAAATGTTACTTTAGGTATGTTATGTTATGTTAATTTTATGTTAGGTATTGTTTTTAATCTAGTTTTCTTCATTTTCTCACAATTTCTTTACTTCTCTTCCATCACCTCTCTCCCCGCTTCTTTCTTTCTTTCTTTCTTTCTTTCTTTCTTTCTTTCTTTCTTTCTTTCTTTCTTTCTTTCTTTCTTTCTTTCTTTCTTTCTTTCTTTCTTTCTTTCTTTCTTTCTTTCTTTCTTTCTTTCAGATTTAATAAAATACAGAACACGAAGAACACGATGAAGAGGGACGGCATCAGCTCTCTGACCTACAGAGTGGTTCAGGTCAAGAGGTACCCCCTGTACACAAATATCTCTGTGGAGATCGGCAAACCACCGCCCCGGCCTTTTAAGGGCTAGAGAGAGAGACAGAGAGGAAGATGAGGGGGTTGATGCACATTGACTAAAGGAAAAAGATGAGCAGAAGGGAGCTTTTAAGAAGGAAAATGAAGAGAACACATAATCTAGATGTCTGGAAATAGAGAGGAAAAAGTCACAAGCACATCATGGTCTTTTTCTCCTTTACCTCTCTCTGTTTTTTAATTTCAGCTTGCCCTCTTGAGCTTTTTCAAGCAGCCAATGGCTTCACATCTCCTACCTTTATCATTAAGTGACTTCAGAATTAAAGCGTGTGGACCAAAGCAGGATTATCAGTCGCTGACCAAAGGTTGGCATCAAACATGGAAGTTGAAACTTGGAGTCTCTCAATTAACAATCCCTTAGTAAACTGGAGAGGGCAATGGCGTATCAGCAGAGGATATTAACAGGAACTATTGTTGGGAGGTTAGAGATGAAACAATATCATCATTTGAGACTTTGGAAAGCTGTCCAGGCCTTTACTGAAATACTGGACAGCATCGAAGGGGACTTATTGGACTATTTGAACAAGGTCATATGACATAACATTAACAAGTCTGATGACATGCAGTGATGGTGTATGGAATTGTATCTGATGGACTGCATATCAAAGAAATCAGCCGACTCTTGCTTTTTTTGACAAATGTTGCTAACAGACAATTTAATATTCACGTTTTTGTCAGGGAGACATCTGTGTGGATCTAATTACTCAATCAAATCCTCCGGTATCAATTAATGAATGTGTCTTGTGCCTGCATCTACCGCAGAAGATTCAAAAACAGAGCTCGGACACGCTGATAAAACATGTTCGTCAGCAGTAACAAACTCCTGAAAACTCTCTTTTTGTTCTCTTTTTATAAATGTAAACTAAAACGTTGGAAACAGAAACTCGTAGTGGAGCGACGGAGAAGTTTTACCAACAAAAGTAAACATATTGGAGATATGAAAGGATTTCTTCTGTGCTGAATGCAGTGTGTTGGAACTATCTTGGGAATGCATTTGAAATCAAATCAAGGAACTGAAGACAACAATGCAGATATATACTGACAGCTCAGTCATGATTGTAACCCCATGTGGCACATATTGGAGATTAGGTTTCTGGAAACCTTGTTTTTTTCACTCCACTTGAAGAAAGATAGAGGTTTATTTTGGTGATCTCAGCTTTGAAAGTGCATTTTTGTCTCTATAAGATGCAAATGGCTTGAGGTACACTAACATTCCTTAAGGGGCAGAAGTGATGAAGTAGAAATATGCATTTTAGATTAGAAAATTGAACATTTACCATATTTGCTGAACATATATGGGGTTAAAAATCAGAAATGAGCTGTCAGGATGGAGTCATGATTTACAGGAATAAGCGTTGGATACAAAAGCTCACTCTTGTAACTTTTACACTGGCTCCACAGACAAGGCTAAAAGTAATGATTTCTAGAGTTCATTCTTTAGCCTATGATGTAACCTGGGAGTGAGATTTTTTTAAATCACAATTCATTAAAACTCTCTTGATACTGTTACTATGCCATTTTCTCTATCTGCTATCTTTTTCCTTCAATCTTTGAGAAAAAGACTATATCATATCCAGAAAGAGGAAATTATAAGATAGTGATAGTCTTCTGTTGGTGGAAATTGTGAATTTTAAGGCTGTAATGAGAAGTTATAATTTGAGCAGTGTGACTGACATCTCTATTGCTGCTTCAGATTTTATCATAATCAGCTGTCAGTCCTGCATTGGAATCTATTCAACACACTTTCATAAATATTGGGAATTAAACAGTCTGAGTTACTTTTTTATTGTTTTAATTTTAAAACTTTTTGTTTGTCTCATATGAGTTACATAACTTTCCCCGAGTGAAAAAGGAACAAGCTAATTCCTGATTTCCTACATCATTGTATTGGAGCCTTTCACTGTTTTATGCTTTGATCACTTTTCTGCCTTTGTTTTATTTTTCCTCTACCGTTGACGTGATTATTGTTGAAGCCTGAACACCAAACCGATGCCTTCAGAAGTTATCTATACTAAGGGGCAGGCTATTTTTAATTTGAAGGTCATTTTTGGTTGTGAAATTGTTGTGTTTTAAAGATGGGTAATACAGAAATGAACACATTTGTTTCAGTTAAAAAAATCCAGATCATGAATAACCTATACAAACTACTTTTACCTATCTTTGAAATTTTAAACAGACAGAACATTTGTGTGCAATGCTGTAGCCGTTTGAATTTTGTATATTTCGGAGCAATTTTGGTGAAAATTGTGTATTGTTGGCCTCCTCTTTGATCAGCCTCGAGGCAAAAAATGTTCCCATCTGTTTGGCTCTTCGTTATCTTCGCCTCAAGCCTGTTGGAAGGTATGATTGCTCCTCTCTGCAACACACACTCCTTGCCACACACACACACACGCATTCACACTGTCTTCCCTTTCTTCTTTGCATTATCTCCCCTTTCATTGCCTTTTCTTTCTTACTCTGCCAGTCCAGGCTGTGTGTGTCAATGGCACTCTGTTGTGCTTTGTGGTGGGCCCACTTCAGGCACAGCTGTGTCTCACTAGAGTGCTTCTTCTTTCAATAGATATCGACAGAGCCTCTCTTTGTGTCTCTGAATCTGTGCCACTTACTGTATCTTATTTTTCTTTTTATTCTTCCCTCTCAGTACACATCCCCCATTCATGATTTCTTCTGTCTCCCGCCGTTTTTCCTCATTCTGTCCCCCACTTTATCTGACTCTCCTTTTCCTTTTCACTCTCCCTCTTTTCTGAATTTTGATAGAGTGGAGAACTCTCCTGGTGAGTTTCAGTGTCCTCAGTGGGCATACTACATGTGGAGAGGCCAACACAATGTCTTCTCTGTACTGTTTACAGATTACCCTGTGCAATATGACAGATTTGTTCACATCTACCCCCTATCCTGCTTTAAAGTAATTGTTTTCAAGTGAGATATGAGGTGCTAACAAGGGTTGGTTTCAGTTCAGTTTGTAATGCAGTCATGCTTTTTTCCCATAAAGATTTATTTTGCTTCTGATTCACCTGTTGATTTGAAATCCACAACAGAAAAAATTACAGCTTTTTGCTTTCTTTTCCCACATTCTTACAGTATTAAAGAAGCAAGTGTTTTACTTCCATAAAGCTGGGTAACTTTTGAGAGGTAACTTTTGACAGATTTCAAAAACGGACTGGACAAAGGCAGCACAGGTTGAGATGTCCTGACATTTAGTCCCTAGTAAGGATCAAGATACAAAAACACCAGATCCTATTATGCACCTGGATAGCATTTTTCAGCATTGTGAATTGGGAGGAGCTATAGAGAGCCTAGGTCCCTTTGCTTCCGCTTCCGACCCATGGGACCTTGTTTGGTCCCATGGGTCCCAAAATATGTGTGGTAGTTAATGGTGAGAGACAACTTATTTTTTGTTCCTGTTTGAACTGTGCCCTGAATTACACATATGTTGTTTGTAAATTTAAAAGATAATTTTATCCGTCAAGAAAGTTGATTTGTTTTAAAACAGTAAAGTTACATTTAGTTTTGTTTGAAAACCGCTCAATAAACTACATGTCTTGTCTTGCACAATATACGTCACCAAGCTAGCGCGCTAGCTAACGTTCATTGCTTAGTTGCTACTAGCTAGGTAACTTCGCTGTGTTCCATGCAGAAATGTATCTTACCTAATGTGTTCAATCCAGTGACTCACGGTCCTTTTATCACACTATCTACACGTCAGTTCTTTGACGTTAGCTTCAGTCATTGAGAGAAAACGTTACAATGTCACATACAAGACTCTTAGGTTTGTTGTCTTTGGAATTATGTATTTTCACTGTATATTCAGTATACTTGCAACCTTCTAGATTTTAAATGTATATTTTAAATTAACCATCATCATATGTGTAATTCAGGGCACAATTCAAACGGGATCAAAAAATTAGTTATCTCTTGCCATTGACTATCGTACATGTTTTTTCCTAAGTAGGTCCCATGGTGGTCTAACTTAAGTGGAGGGACTTAGGCTCTCTATTTTGGGCCCCTAGTTCTAGAAGTAAAAATAAAAGTAATTTTATTCACATAGACAGTGTTATGCCTGGTTCAGACTAGACAATGTCAGCCCAATAATACATTGTTGACAAATCTCCCAGTTAAATCATCAGTACAAAACTTTAGATTAAGATTATTGAAGAACTTTAGAAAATATATGATTCTTTCCTAAAGAGTCAAAGCCTGTATATATAAAAATGTTGGTGAAGACATTAACTATGACTCACAAGGTGCATTTCAGCAGGAACCATTCAATCACTGATGCTACAGTTCTGTTTCTTGCACCACTAACAACAGGCAGAAGCTACAGATTACCCTGTTGAGAAAACTGAATGTATAATCTGCATCTTAAATAAATTCACTTTGAATTCCTGGGTCCATATTATTAACTACTGTGCTGTGTTTTGTTCTCAAAATCGAGCAGAGAAAAACTTTTCTGAAATCAGCGGCTCCTCCTTCTTCACATCTGTCTTTGACTCTCTCTTCCTCTTAAATGCCCACTTACATTCCACACAATTCCAGTTTATAGAGCAAACCTTCTGTTAAAAATGTTTTTTCAGGTCTCAAGCCCAATTGAGAAAACCCGGATGACATCATCAAGACAAGGTAACATGGGATTTAGATGTAAAGCTCAGCAACAGAAACTTCAGCAAAAATAGTTATTTGAAACATTTCCTTTACTTGAGAAAAAGGAGAACCGTGAGGAGTGCTTGAAGTTTCTTATTGGACGTTTGACTTTTGAAGCTGTTCCAGTTGTCAAGCACACCTCAGGTGGTTAAGTATTCGAAAATGGTTTTTCAAATAATTTTTTTGCTTGAGAGCAGACAGGACTTTCAGGCCTGCTGGCATTTTTAAACATTTACTGTATCTCTAGCTATGGTTTTTTTGTACATTGAATGTTGAAAATGTTATATCTTATATAGAATGCATTATGTCATATCAAACCTACTTTTTCTATACAATCAATAAATCTGATGGATAAAGATTGTATGGTGGTGTTGTCAGTTTGATTACTGTGTGTTGTTTTTATTTATTTATTTTCTCTGTTTACTGAAGGACTGTCAAAGTCCTTGTTATTTTGTTATTTTGGAAACTTCATAAGAAATACATTTTCACCTTCAGACAGAGATATTCCCAGAACTTTATATTGTAATGTCTGCAGTTAATATGTTTCTGCATGACCCCGGAGAGTTTACGGACTAAAATGCTTTACCACCTTGTGGATTACATCTGTCTTGACTTCTGCAGTCTTACATTTTCTCTTATAGTATAAACATATATTTAATATCACAAAGTAAAGCTATCTTTACTTTAAACTTCTTTTCTTATCCTTTTATTGTCTGGGGGATACTGGTCCCAGACTATCAGCAGAAAAGCTCGACAGGGGAATCAGGACGACATCCTCTCAGAGGGCAGCCATACTGTTCACAAAACAGCAAAGAGTTCAAATAAATCAAAAGTAGCAAGAGGAAACACAAAGTGAGAAATTTTTGAAAAGGTGTTTTAATTTGAGATATTTTTCAAGATGTTTTGTAAAGCTGGTCAGTCCCTTTTATTTTAGGCATTACTTAAATAAATAGGTTAACATTTTGTTTTTGTTTTTCACTGAGTGTTACATGATACGATTGACACCACTCTCATGTCTGTATAGTAAATGCATTGCTATCTTAGCTTAGCATAAAGACTGGAAATAGGGGAAGTACCAGTAACTCCCAGTCTCACTTCACCTTACATCTTGTTTGAAGTTGTTAAACCAACATGTACAGTAATTTGTACAAATTAAACAAACAAGATATAAAGACTTTATTACTGACCTTCAAAGATACTTGTTGGATTTAGTTGTCTTTGGACGGATAAACTGCTCTAGCTTCGTATTTACCAAACAGACTTGTGAAGGGTAATAATCTTCTCATCTAACTCTCGGCAAGAGAGCAGTTAAATGTATTTTCAGCAAATGTCGAACTATTACTTAGTCTTTGTTTCTTTTGGATTATTCAGGAATTAAGATGATAGTTATGGAAGAACAGCTTTCAGATCTTATTTAGTCTCACTCTTACACCATTTAATTTGAATACCACTCCCCTGAAGAAAATGTTGTAAATACAGTGAGTGTAGTCATTCATAAAGTCTGTGGTAAAAATAAAATTCAAAAGGTGTTCATAACCCTTTAACCTTAATCCCAGCCCTTACTTGAAGAAGCTTTTCTGGGTGAATTAATGCAGTGAAAAATGATGTACTTCATGCAGCAGCAGCTTGGGAGTCGTGCAGTAAAATAAATGCCATTATAGGCTCCAGAACTACACATAAACATATAAAAGACAAGATTACTTTTGGATTTAATTCAAAGGTACCTCTTGATTATAGTAGCTAATGACAGTAGGAAGTTCTGCTGCAGATATATCTATATAAAATGACAATGCACTTGCTAGATCTCATCATGCACTGAAGATCACTCTGTAGAAGGTACATGAAGGTAAACAGTGGGAACAGCAAATAAGGTTGCCTCGATCAAATGCTACATGTTCTGTCTTGTGAACAATTAATAAAGCAGTAAATTACACATTGTTTGTCCTGCTCTACAGTGTACATGCACAAGTATCGGTCCATTAAATGAAACCCTGTTTTCAAATATCGCCCAGTCTGCTCCTACTGTACAGTAATATATTAGGCCATAGTCTCATACGTTTATATTTCAATTAGCAGGGAAATTGAACTGCAGAATATATAGAACAGTTACAAATTGTTAATTGCTTTGCTACGCCATTTCCTAGTCTAAATTGCATCACAGCTATGCATACATTTGGGTGATGCATCAACCCGTGACAGGTCAATTACAATTTCTCATCATCCAATAATCTCATTGGCTTTTTTATGTTGCTAGTTGTTTCCCAAAGCAGTTGTCTGGAAATTAAAAATACCTCCTGGGTGGCTTCTATAAAAGCTTACCAGTCTCTCTCTCTCTTACAACATAATCTTCTAGTCAACAAATAAAAGGCAGATAAGAGGCTAAATATCTGGAGTGCGCTCACCTTTTAAGAGGTAAGTTTGTTATTTCTAGTTTTTCACATTAGCACATTAGGCATAAGGGTTGAGGAGGTTTAAGGCCCTGTAAATCAAACATCTTATTTCTATTGCATCCATGTTATCAAAAAGAGAGGGGTTTAATCCTATTTTCCTTCATATTTTTGTTGTTTTCTAAGTATTACAATTTTCCTTCTCTAGCGGAATGAAGTCTTCTGTTCTGTCTGAATCTGTTCTTCTTTACATATGGCTGAATTAACCTCCTATTGATCCGGCACCAACCACCCTCTATGTATTGTGTAGGTTCCGACCAGTACTGCCATGTTGGAGTAATACTACCTGCCCACAAGGTAATACTACCTGCCTCAGTTAATTTGTGTTGATTTGATTAAACACAACTTCATACAGGAATATGGACATACAACACAAACTAAAATATTACAATGTCTTACAACGACATATTCAGAGCCAGGCTTGTGCACCAAAGTGACAAATTCAGTGGGTCTCATCAGTATTGCAGAAATTGGATGAAAAGACCTTGTTAAATTTGAAATTTTTCTCAATTTTTGGTTCTTGTACAGTTCTTCTTTATGTCTGGATATTATACTGACACTACTGCTGACATTTTTTCACTACACAGACGGATTCAGTGTGTTCTTAAAGATGGAAGGCGTATAGATGATCGGTCAGTTTTTCTGGGTGGACGGGTTCAGGAGTACAGTTTCTGAGGCGGGAACAGGTGGCAAGACGGTTTCCCTCCCAGTAGCCGGCGTCCTGGCCATCGTGACAGCGACATTTGGTGCAGGAGTCGACCCAGATGGGCTCTCCTGCAGGAATCACCTGGCTGCGTGACGCATCAGCGTAACAGTTAGGACCTGGATGGAGATGATCAACAGAGCAAAAGTGTAACTACACCTGAGCAGATACTTCAAACACACAAGCACATTAAGTCAAGGTGATAACATCCCAAGCTGCAACTAATGATCAAATGTATTATAAGTACGTTTGACAGCGGTGCTCATACAATAGAGAAGATAAGTCTCCTGTTGGCCCTCTGTGTTTAATCATTTTACTTTTTATGCCATTTTTAACTCACCCTCCTTGCATTCAGGACAGCATTTCCCAGGCTGGTAGACAGGGTTGACGCATGGTGGAGGGGCACAATCTGCTACTAGACAGCGGGCGATGCCATCACTGTCACAAGTGCACTGCTCACATTCTGATGGCTGGGAAACAGCACACACATTTACACACAAAGTTGTGAGACTCAACATGGATCATATTTCTAAGCAGTACTTCTCACGAAGACCTCCTAATGCCATCTCAAAAGGGGGCGCCATTTACCTCCAATTCCCTGCTGTATACTCAAGTTACATACCAACATACCACACTGTAATTCATTGGTTCAGTGTTGTGGAAGATTTACATTCCAGGTCTACTGCACATTATGTAAAGCTCACCTTTCTGCAGAAAAACCATGATGCTAAGTCCTTTGTGTATAAGGTATTCAACATGGTTAGAGCGTCCATGACGTTCTTCTTAATAGGTTGTGGCATTCCTTTTACATTTCTGTTGGACATTAGTCCTGCAAATACAGTCTATACAAATAAACTGTAGTTTAGAGCTTTGCAGTGACACTTAAACATAAAACATTCTGGCTGGCATTAAAGCCTTCACAAATGCTGCAGTTTTGAGATAGTGCACAGAGACAATTTTGTACATAATTTGTAGGACCTTTTTATTAAAAAAAAAAAACATTTGGGGCCAACAACCCACTTCTGTATTTCTATACTCTACCCTCAAAAACAAAATAAGCTTATCTTTGATGAAAGGTGTGAGCCAACACAAGTGATAGAAAAACTAAACTATATTCTGTCATTAGTTTTTGGCATGTGACCCCTTAAAATGAAACAATAGGCTATCTAGTCTTTGACCCCCTAATCACAGGTTATGGCTTTAGTGTGGCCATGAGCTGTAAACAGTTCAAGAAAGAGATACTCGTGGAGGTAAACACTACAGTATTTCACATGCAGCCTAAATGGCAAACTTTGAGAAATGTCAGAAACAAACAGATGGACTCCCCTTTGTCTTGGGATCTGACCACCGATCTAGCAACACTACCATACTGTGATAGTAGGCCTATATACTGCGGTATCTAAATTCTGATTCCAAATCAGAAAAAGCAATCAGCCTATGAATCTCAAAACACATAAGGCCCTTTAATAACAAGATATAGGTTAATCAATATCCATCCATACAGTAAGCCTGTTCATCCCCACCATCTTTGCAAGTTACCATGTGTCATCGCTGTCAGGCCTACCTGGAAGTTCTGCCCCAGTTCGTACACGACTCCGCGGTACTCACACCCAATCTTCTCGCATCTGGGGCAGCAGTCGGTGGGGTAGTGGCTGACATGGATGCACGCAGCCGGCAGAGAGGTGCACTCAGTGCGGGAACATGCGGAGCCCTCGGCGGTGCATTCGCACTGTGTGCAGTGATCAGTGTCCAGAAAATACCATTCCCCCACGAAGTAAATGCTGCCGTTTGCCTCGCAGGTGCTTTCCTGCTGCCCAGCGACTGAGAAGCCAAAACCGGCCTGTGCGCAAAGCAGCAGTGCCAAAACGGCCGTGCGTATTCTGCTCTCTTCGAAAACCATGATGATTTGACTTGATCCACCTTGTCCAAAACAAAAAGTTAACAAGCACGTCATTAAATCGATATAGTCCAATTGGGATTTGGTAGACAGGTTACCCACGTTTACAAAAATGTTCAGTATGTTACATTGTAAGTGAACGCAAGACTTCTTGGCGTTACTCGTTCCTCCCAGAGCGGGGGCTGCGTGTACTCCCGCAAAGAGCCCGGAAGGGGGTGGAGGTTGGGGGCATAAAGAGGGAAAGTTATAGCCTCACTGCCTCTCTGAAAGTTCACACGTCATGCAGTCTCTACTGAAGTCTGTAGCCTGCTCCCCCAATTTAACATCTTGGAGTGCATAGTCCAGACTTTTGAGCATGGGTGGTCTCATTGTTGGTAGCCTACTTAAGTCTACAAAGCATTTTAGCCTAATTGGTTCCACTGCGTCTTTTGGTATTACATATTTGGCTTTAATAACCCATAAACATGAACCCCTTATCAATGGCATAAAAGGCATATATTTACATTTCTAGATAAACCTACCGCGACAGTTCCGATCGATCTCGCGATATCTCTCCTTAGCAACGGGAATGTTTGCCTTGGATACCACATCCTTGTTAGATACAAACAAGGAACCACTTAAGGTGAGCGTTTCTTTTTCTGCAGCAACACAGTAAATGCACTTTATAAACGTTAGCTTTAACACAGGCAGTTTTATCGTTTAACCAAATCAGTCTTTGAAATATGCTCTGTGAACACTTCACTTTTGTGAAATGATGGATTTCCGCAGGTGGTCAGGTAACTTAGCAAGCTAATGTTAAGTTGCAGGGCTACAATAAGTAGGCCCACTTCTGCTTCAACACATGCAAAAACTAGCTTGATTGCTCATCTCTCATCTGGGGGGAGGGTCTTACGAGTCAAAACAAGTTTGAATGCATTTTATTTTCATTTATTTTGTTCGCTCCAGACCATATGGTATGGTAGGACCTACCTAAAAAAGCAAAACAAAATGACGAGAGGTATACTGCTTGGTAAACAAGAAACAAATATTACTGAAACGGAGGACGAACATTCTTCTAAAAGACACCCAGTTTGCCAGTAACTTTTGGTTTATTTGATTGCAGCAATAAAATGTATTTATACATAGATGGGTACCTTACTTTTACTGTATGAATGTAAACATTGAATTTCAGAGAGAGGTATCTGCCAAACAAGCTGATACTCAAATCATCTGGTTTATATCCAGTCCTTTATATCTTCAGATGACCTTGGGGATTCTAGTATTATTCACCCTGAAATTACAAATCGCCTGTCTATACTTTTGGTTTTTGCAGCAGATATTTTTCCAGTTTGAACACGTTTAAATTCTACATACCTATCACATGATGCCATACTTCTCAGCTCACTTTGCCACTTTTGCACTAAACTGGTCTTTCAGTATGTTTTAGTTAGTTAGTCAGTTAATGTAGTTATGTGAGGATTCTGTTTTGGACTATTAATTAAACAAGCAGTCTAAATACATTACCTAGGGATGTGGGAAATTATAACAGGCATTTTTACTAATATTCTGACATTTAATAGAAATTAACTCCAGGGTAATGGAGTAACTCAACCTGTTAAACAGATGTAGTCGAGTAAAAAGTACAATACAGTATAAAGTGAACTGTCATACTGCTGTATACTGTTATTTTTCTGCAGTTGCTTTACATTCCTTCACCTCTAGATTGCCATTCACATGGAGTCTCCTGAGGGGAACCAGCTCTGGAGCCCTGGCCAGTCTCTGTGGAACCTGATTGCTGAGCATGTTCATGGGTCAGAGCTGCCAAAGATCCGTACAGCACTGGGTCACTCCCTGGTTGACATGTACACAGAGGGGCACTCGGAGGTAAAAGGGATTTTATCACTGCAATATTTGATATTTGTTCTATCAAAATGTTTCTGCATACTTTAGTTGGAGTTTCTCTTCCGATTCAGCCGGTAAAGCTTCATCATGTTTTCTTACACTTACTGTTTTATTTGTTCAAAGAATTCAGACTGTCGGCCTGTTTCTGGTAAGATCCCACAATAATACCACCACACCATCTAGAAGAATTTCCTTTTGAGGTTGGTTTTATTATGAATCAAAAATTTGCTTAAGCATTCCTGGCCAAACAATTTATGAGCTGTGGTGTGAACGTACGTAGGTTATTTGGGCTGCGTACACTTATTAATTACAATCCCCAGACTCCCTAATAAAAGTGAAATGTGGGTTAACTGTCACAACGCTGCAGTGAAATCCAAATGTGAGCCAGACAGACATCAATATTTACTCAACTCCAGCTAAACTCTCGGCCCCAAAGCCTGTGTATGAAAACCACTCAGCAATGGCAAAATAACCACACCCCAGAAAGACTTGCAAGTGATATAAGAAGTGTTAAATGTAATTTTAAGAGAAAAATATTTCAAGAAAACTGACTCCTTAAGTGTGTTCACAAAGCACTGATAAAAGTCAAAGAGGAATTTAGAAATATACTTAAAAGAATCGTGACTTCAGTAATTGCTGTAGCTTGCATAGTTTGATACGATACTGACATGGAGCCTGTACTGATGTTGTTACAGTGAATATAGGGCTGCAGCTCATGATTTTTGTCAATTGACTGAATTATTAGTCAACTAATCATTTTAACTGTCAATGAAACCCAAAACATTGCAGTGCTTTAAAAAAGTGATGAGTCATCAGTGGTTGACCTTAAAGCTAAATGTGAAGAAATATGGCTGCTGAGAGAACAGTCCTTTCAAGCTGACTTACATAAAGAGAGGTCTGGCCATGTGCACTGAAGACCAAGCCTGTAGCTGTGGATTTCAAACAGACACAAAGAATTCCTCTTATCAGCACTTTCTCTGAATTAGCTTTTTCTTTCTCATGCAGTTTCATTTTCAGCTTTTCTACTCTTGTACCTTCTGCCATCTTCTCCCTTTTTCCTGTCGTTGTTCAGTATTGAAATCCTACCATCAGTAGATGTTATCAGCCTGCAGTGAGCAGACAGACCAGACCGCTGAAAAACACATGGGCATAGACTGTCTGAGGTCTCACATTGGTCAAATGTAGAGGCTGACCACGTTGTTTTTGTGACAGTTTACATGTAAAACATGCATGAATCAATTCACGATTAAAAAAGTAGATGTGTTTTAACGTTATAAAAACTGGATTTAAGATCACAATTCAAAGAAATATTAAGCCTTAAGTCAAACTGCAGTGATGTAGAGTAATTCAACTCATATACAGGCACACTACGATCTGCACACACACACACACACGCAGACACATCTATACGCAGAAAGAGGCCCAGTAAGCTTAGTGTTTCAGGGGGTCGGTATAACAGGGTTAAAGAGGCTAATCCTGTTGATAAGACCCTTAGCAACACATATTCTTTGACTCGATTGTCTGTGGTAGAGAAAAGAAATGTGTGCGTGTGTGCACATGTGTACTGTGTGTGTGACTTTTTTGAATTGCTCCGCAGCCTGTTGCGCCAGTTGTGGGTAAATTCAAGCTTTAAGCCTAGTTATAATTTAAATTATTCCCACGTTGTGATTTATGCACTGTTAAAATAAAAGCGACTGCACCACAGAAAAGAGTTACAACAACTAAATAGTTACACATGCCCCTGGGTTGGTGTAAGTCATAAGATGGCACAGAAATATAGTCAGTGACAGTAAGTAAGCTATTTTTCTGCCCCACAGCATAATTTTTTCATTAACTTCATGCCATTTAGCACCACAGTAATCCAGAAGAGACTTGATTTATTTTTCCATATCGATTTAGCTCACTAGGATGCCAAGTCGCTCATGCCAAGCTGCAAGCTAATGCACACTGTAAACATGACGATGGAACTCATCTTTGATTGTTGACTGGCCACATGCCTCAGTTATGACTTTACTCCAAACTAGGTACATTCTGCCCCAAGTAATTGTGGTGCAACAAATTTTAGTAGCTGATTTAGTTACAAACCAACTAGTAGTTACTAAGCCTCTAGTGTTGACTTTACGCCCTAACTTAGGAGAGAACTTACACACAGCTGGTGCAACCCAGTGCTGTTATGTTTTCACCTACAGTTCGGTGAATGCAGCAGCTGGGCGTAAAGCCCTCAGACGGAAAGAACGACTTAGTTAGGCTGAGAGCTTTAAGAAAAACAAAACAAAGCACAGAGCACCTTATTCAGCTCTCAGACTAGTACATGCAGGTTTCTTTCAGTTATAACATTTACTGCAGACTGGATCATTTCCTTTTTTTCCGTATCTCCAGATCTTACGCCCTCTGGGTTTTCTCTCCTCTGTCTGTTTCTCTTGCAGCCATGTAATGAATTCCATCCCTTAGTGAGCAGCTGGGAAAAGTAAAAGTTGATACTTCATTCCTCAATACCACGACTCCTCCCTCCATCAAGGTCTCCATTGTCTTTGGCGGTTAGATCAGAGGGAACATTAGCCTCGTTTTTCAAATCTCTCTACAAGGCCAATCTCTCTGTACCTCCCTCTACGCTGTCACTTTTTCACTCTATTCTGAATGTAAATGAGCCCTCCAAGTTAAATGTATTCTAAAATCTCATTTAAATAATTCCCCTTAACAGCTCCTAGTAGGTTTTTTAACTGACAGGTTTCAGTAGCACTCCCTTTTAATAGCTGCTGGATGAGATCAACAGTCTCAGAGCTCAGAGGAAGGGGTGAAATATCCAGGAACAACTTGTTAGCCAGTGAGCCATGAATCCTGTAACATAAACGCCTCAACACTGAAAGACAGACAGAGGAAGCCAGCATGAATGAAAAGGGCTTTGTGTGTATGTGTGCGTGCAACATACTGTGTGAATGCTGGTATGTGAGTGGACGCGAGCACACTTCGAAACACATGCAGAGAGCAGAAGTGGTGTGTTTTCGTATCCTCCAGTGTGTTCCTTTGAAGTGAGGTCTTTGACTGCAACATAACAGAAATGATTGGCAGGCAACAGGTGTGGAGGTGCTAATGGTATCCAGATTATGTCTATGATCCAGACTTCACTGAAACACATTGCTCACACAAATTTTCACATCTTCTCTTTTTTAACCCACATTGATTTTTTTTGTACACCTAACTTTTATTTTGTAATGTCACATTATGGTTAAATAGTGGTGAGTTTTCAGCACAGAAAACAAGCTGCTGAGTGTAAAAGTACACCTAAGGTCGTGCGTGCTCAGCCCTTCTACCGGATCATTGAGGAAGTCATGCATAAAGACTGACCTGTTTCACTTTTTTTTTCTTTACAAATCCTTGATCTGCAGTGATAATCTTTACAAATACTAAAAATCTGCCTGGTGCTACAGCAGACTGTGCTGTTTTTCTTATGATGTGGCCAACCTAAAATTCATCATGCTCAGTCTGTGCTACATGTAGAGACGTGTTCTTCAGTTGCAGACATAATATAGTGTGAAAGCTTGTTAACATGGTGTGACATAGTCAGGGTTGGGGAGTAATGGATTACATGTAACAACGTTGCGTAATCAGGATAAAAAAAGTAACTGTATTTACTTACAGTACAGAGAAAAATAGACGTAATCAGATTACAGGTATATTTTGTAAAATTGGGGATTACTCACAAATAGGTGTGAGTTTGACTGGTGGTTTTTCCATGTGTGGCCCTGTGATGGATTGGCGACCTGTTCAGGATATACCTCGCCTTTTGCCCGATGTCAGTGGGAATTGGCTCCAGCCCCACGCGACCATGTATGCAGGATAAGCGGTTGACGATGGATGGATGGATGGATGGGGATTACTCATAGGGAATACTTTAAGCAGAAAGTTTCCATGAAACTGCACTGCTATTTGCCTCTGTATGTCACAGACATTTATTGGCGTTTACAGATGCCAGAAGCACCGAATGTGTGCTTGAGTAAAGGTGTATGTCTATGGGTATAACAAACACTCCCCCCGGTGCTCCGAGCTCCCAGTACGGGCAGAGTGAGATAATTTGACCAGTGGTTGCACAGCTAACTGAGCTAATAACATCAGATAGTTAGGTGCTACCTAAATTCAGCAACAAGAAAGCTATCTGTCCATCAGGAAACTCTGTCAATCACAGAGATGAGGCAAAGCAGCTGGGAGACATCAGAGAGAAAACTAGAATATACTTTCCTCCATATTTCTAATATTTCTCCACCAAATATCCAGTTACATCCGGTTTCACCAAAATAAATGAAAAAAATGTGTTTTTGTACAGTAATCAGTGAAGCACAGTCCCAGAAACACTGTGCTTCAGCAGCATTATATTGAGTAACCTTTTCAGCATAATGAGTCGGAATGAGTCATCAACATTTTAAAATGCTTTTCCAAATGAGAACTTTATACAAAACACATTTTTTTGTCATTGATGGGCCAGACTCTGGAATAGTGGTGACATACTGCAAAGCGTATCATAAACATTCTTCATTGATACATTCTCTTCATTTGCCTATTTGGCATTGAAGTAATCCAAAAGTAACTAAAAGTAATCAGGATACATTACTTTTACTTTGTGGTACTTGGATTACGTTGCTGATTACATTTTTACCAAGTAATTAGTAGTTGTACCGGATTACAGTTTTGAAGTAATCCTCCCAACCCTGGACATAGTGAAAGCAAGATATTGATTAACAATGATGTGACCATGTGAATGAGACATACTGTTCGTAAGACTCACTGTTTTTGGATTCACATGTTGTGGAGATATTCACCAACATGGTATTGTTTGGAAGAAAGTTTTATCCAGATTCTGTGCACCTGTGTATCCAAGACTTGTACTGCTTCCTGTTACAAGAAGACAATGTTCAATTTTTACAGCAGTTTACAGTAAACATGGTCTTCTTGTGCCGAGCAGAGCCATGACAATGTTTCCACTAATAGAAAGTGAAGAGAAAAACATATCGCCGCATAGTCCTGAAAGCAAACGGAAAACAAAAGCAGCTTAACGCTAGCGTTTGAATAGCAATTTGGTGGTATTCTTACATCAGAAATATTTTCATCTCTGTTTCTCATCTCTTTTAATAGTATACATAGACACACATCTGCAAATGTCTTTAGTCCAGGATACCTTTACAGTGGTACTTTTGTCAACAATGCCTCTTAATCCCGTAAGTACAAATTGTGTAGCATTCAATTTAAGTGCAACATTAAAGAAGAATCCACACTCAAAGTATAATTGCATTTTCACAGATTACAGCCGTATTCTCAGGCACTGAGACTCGAAAGAAATTACATAATCCTCCACTGCCTCCACTGTCCACTCTGCTTTAAAAGAGTACTTCACTAAATCATATTAAGGTTTTGAAAATGTTTTCCTTCACCCCTTGATGGACAACCGTAAGCTGTCAGCTGTGAATATGTCACCTGGACTGACAGAGAAAGTCTGTAAAGCACGTCCTATAAAGATCCTATTACTATGATATATTATTGCATGTAGAACTCTCTAACTTGTTGTCTCCACTAACCATAATAATAATATTTCTGCAGGCGGAGATGTGGCACAAGATGTGTCAGGAGAGCCAGCGAGGAAACAATAGCAGCAGGGCAGGGACCCCACTCCCACGTCAGCAAGCGTCCCCTCTAGCTGACCCCCCTGCAGTCAAAGAGCTGGTGAGAGCTGAGGTCAAGATGTTACTACAGACTCTCAGAGAGAGAGCCAGCAGGGGGGGAAGGTAGGTGCAAGAGCTCACACACATAAATCCACTCTACTGTACATTATTAGTGAATTATTAAAAAGGATTGCACTAAACATAATGGGTCTGCTTTTATTTTTATATTTTTATTAATTAACCTGTAAAGTATGAGGGAACTATTTAAGACACTGCACTAGTAATGCCAGTGATAGTAATATGATTTTGACACAAATTTGAAGAAACACAACACAGTATATGTATGTATTTTTCATACAGTCAAATGGGAATATATGAGCACAATGAAAATAAAATCAATGAAATCAAATATTATTTCCATACCCACAATACCTAATTGAAAAAAATATATAGTCCAGTGACGAAAAAGACAGACTATAAATATATTTATAAACATTACAACCATTTACCATATGTCATAGAAATACACTTCTACACCACAGTTGCCCAACTGTAATATACTGTGTATGCAGGACAATGTGGCGTTAAATTAGTTAACATGGTAAAAAAGTCATTTTGCAAACTATCAGAAAAAAAGTACACAAATACTACAGTCCACTCCTGATGATTGACAAGGAATGTGGTTTAACTACAGTGGTAGTCATCTCAGAAGTATACCACATAGCTTGAGCTGACTGTGTCCATCCCGTTTTACACCACTCCAGATTACACTCCTTAAAAAATGTTCAACTCTCAGTTATTAGTTATACTTAATGATAACTGACAAGTTAGCACAAAGTCCTTTAAGGAAATTAACTTTTTTCCGAATTAGGATTCAGGCTAAATGTTTGACAGCTACAGGCTTGATAAGGCAGTTTAAGTCCAGGTGTTTAAACAGTCGACATTGGCATGATTAATCTCTCTAATATTCATATTCAATAAATGGAATTTCTCTCGATCTAATTTATTAGCGTTTTAGTTTTTTGTTTTCCTAAAACAAGCCCAACACGCTGGCCTTTTCACAAGTCAAGAAATGGTATGTACAAGTAGGTTAAGACCTAATTCTCACACTCCCTGCGTCATTTTTCCCCTAACAAAGAGAGCCATAAAATGCTATATTGTGTTCCCACGTCAGTTACAAATGGGATGGAAAATAGAGGAACAAAGCTTTTCGGTGTAGGGATGTTACAAACTGGTTTGGGAATTGTGGAACAATGGGACAATGACAGGCTGGAGACTTCCATGCATTCCACACCAAATGCCAACAAACACCAACTTAGATTTTAAAGGCCTGCTAGGTCAACAACATCAACAAAGTGTTTTTACCATAAATGGCCATTTAAATACTCATCTTGTTGTTAGTGAAGTGTTCACAAGGAGATTGCAATGACGCTTGGTACTCTGTATCTGTTTTATGAAGCACAGTCATCTGAGAGTTATAATCTCCTGAATTTTATGGCTAATCTTATAACTCAGGTCAGAGATGAGCTTGTAGCGATTGGAAATTTACTGACTTGTATTAAAACAGTCTAAGTATGTCATAAAAAGTGTTGCTGCCTACATTCTTTCATTACAATTTTACAGCCTTATTTATGTATCAAAATGTGTTTGTTAGGATGTGTAAGTTTGTGTGTAACGTGGTAACTATCCCAGCAACTAGCTCACTGCTGCCAGGAATGTTGCCCCATGTCACCTCTCAGGTTTTTCTCAGGCCTTTTAGGAAGAACACAACATAAGATGGATTGTTGTGCGTTTTTGTGACAAACCACTTATTTATTGCCTGTCAATGTGTTAACGTCCTTTTTATTGTGCTTTATTTGTTTTCTGTGGCCGTTGTGTCGTTAAACTAAAAGCTGCAGGCAAGTCTTTAGTAGTTTAGGTGTTTTTTATGTATGTGTGTGCTTATTTTGTAAATGCCGTTATCACCAGTCCTCTGTTTGGAACCACTCGTCTAACAGATTTCAGCCATGTTGACCTATTCTGTAGAATGAACATTCACATACACATTATTTTTTTCCAAAATGACTAAACCTCTGTGAGACTGTAATTTGGCAAAGTCCTTTGAGCTAAATACTAATGTCATCATGTGTTAATGATGATTTGGTCACAAACCAAAGTATTTTGACTTCATGATGCCGCCAGAGAAAAAGTCAGAAGATCATCAAAGTTATTACAATTCAGCATGAGGTGGACCAACATTGCCATCCCTAGAGTCACATTGCTAGTATAGCTAAAATGTGTTATCCCCACTGGCAGTGGGCAGTTGCAGCATTGTTGAGTGTTTTTACTTTAATTGAAAAGGTAACACTTCCACAGAGTAGTCCCCTTTCAGACTATAAGATGGTTCGTGCAATTATTTTGAAGTAATCTATCAGGGGTTTCTTTTAAGTCAGGATGACGGCAAAGCCTGATGTTTAGTCTGACAGTCCAATATCCAAAAGGCCACAGGTCGGATATCCACAAAAGCACTGTGTCTTATTAAAGTGTCACTGAGCAAGGCACGACCTGAAGCCTCACTTGCTCGCACATTACAAGTTACTCTTGTAAAGTGCTTCGGCTGGGATGTAAATGGTTTAGAACATTTATTCATTTAGCTGAACATTTATTAATTTAGCTGACGCTTTTATCCAAAGCGACTTACAAATGTTATACATGTCAGAGGTTGCACCTCTGGAGCAACTAGAGTTTAAGTGTCTTGCACAGGGACACTTTGGCCATCACCACCCATTAGAAAGTCCCATTCAGAGGGAGAAACACAGCCCACTGTTTGCTGCGTAAGAACACAACCACAAAGGTATTGGTTCCACACAGACTGTGCCAGCACAAATCGCCTTTTCTCTTTGAAGTTGGCTTCGGTATACTTGTTGACCTTGATGCATGGTACTGTGTGTAGTGTGTGTGTGCTTTAGGCCTTTGATCATTAAATTAGGCTAAGTCCCAAGTGTATATCAGCTGAATAGCTTGAACACACTTCCCTGTAATAACACTTCCACTTAATAATGCTCCATAGCCCTCTCTTTGTCGATTTATTTCAATTTAACGTGATTTGTTGGCATGGAAATTGAGAAAATATTGCAAATGCATCAAGATAGAGACCAGCATCCTTGTCTTCCTCATACTCTCGGGCCAGAAATTATTTTTGCATGAATGTGTGTAAACCTTAATTTACCATGTTATTGTAATGTATGTAATTTGACATGTTAGCCAAGAACACTTTCCTATACTGGTAGCAAAAGGCCTAACTAACTGATTTAGTTAAATCCACCTCAACAGGAGGGGATAAAAAGAGTTAAAAATAGCTGTGACTTGAACCATTTGATTGAGGGCGTGTACCTTGTAAAAGTCAAATGATTTATTTTATTGGCCTCCGGTGTGGTCCTGATTCCCTAGGCCTCAACCTAGCCACACACACACACACACACACACACACACAGTCAGACACACTCAGACACGGACATTTATATCATTGTCTCAGTGGCTAGAAAAGGCTAATTTTTCCACATCTAGAGACTATAAGACTAAGCAGAACTGACCAGGCCATCACACCATCCGCTTGATTCTTTTTCTCCCAGGGATCATTCAGAAAATATAATGTCGCTGCTGCTTATCTTTTCATTACTGAGATTTCTCTCTCTCTTTTTTTAAGATAACTACTGTAGATATGGTAAAATGAGCCCGGTTCAGATATAGATTTCTAGTAAATGCACATGCTGTATAGCCTCTATGGAACTGAAAGCACCACAAGCAAGAATGTGACTTCTGTTCAGGCTATCAGTAGTTCAATCAAACTTTATTTGTATACCCCTTTTCATACAGGTTAGTGCAATTGCAACAAAAGTACAAATATAAACCTATCATATAAACATCGAAGGATACAGTAAACTGACCTGTATGAAGAGTATTTCTTTGTTTGTGCTGTTGTTGCTGTAGAGATGGTGAGGAGCTCTTGTTTCGGTACAAACCTGAGACGGTGGACTACGCCCTAGGCCACCTTGACAGCTGTTATAGAAACTGTACCAACTATAAAGATACCGATAACGGAAGGTAAGTAACAATGTTAAAACGTATCTTTTAATATTTTACTAAATATATACTGTTCTTTTCAAAATGCATAAAATCTCTCTTAATCTTCTTTTGTTTTCTCTTTCCTCTCCTTCAGACCAAGCTCTCACTGTTCAGTCCAGTCCAACACTGAGGATGAGATTGAGTCAATGAGCGACAAATTGAATGTCGCTGACATTGACCAAGTGGTGGATCGTCTCAAGTAAGTTGCATAGAGGAGTGTTTCCCAACTTTTGTCTTGTGACTATAGCCCAACCAATAAGAGATTTTGGAGGCCAATACTCATATCAATGTTTGGGAGTTAAAAAAATTTGATAACAACATATCGACTGCTAATTTTTGTGAAGGATAAACACTTAAAGGTTTTAGTGTGTAAGTTTTAGAAGCATCTCGTGGTGAGGGTTGCGAATTGCAACCAGCGGCTCACAGTGCATTCATGTGCTCCTTGGATGGTGCCATTTTCCGAGTTGTGAAGTCATTCTTCCGACTTCAGTGTTTGTTCATGTGGTCTTAAGTCGGAATGTGGAATTATGATGGACGCTACTACAAAAATCTGTTGGATTAGCATTATCAGAGCGTAGAAACAGCACATACACATCTAGTTCACTCCACATAGACACCAAACTGGCCATTATAACCATATTACAAATTACATGTTTGTAAAATATGTATATGAAATATGTGATTTTGCACTAATCAAAGTTCTGTATACTGTGATGTCCCTTATTCAATTTATTTCTCTTTTAGAGAAAAAAGATTTAAGGAAAAGAGGAAGAAAAAAGATTGTGATTATTCCAACACTACATGAATGAACTATCAGTCACCGCTCACCCCTCCCTTTCTAAGCGTGCAGTTGAAGCTACAGTGGCCAACACCTGTCTGCCCTTATACGTGTGGCCCTCCATTTGTCAAAATTACTTTTCTTTTCTTAATTCTAATAACCCAGTGGGCTAATACTACTACTACTAACATTACTTGTTGTAGTGATGAAACACGCTCTGTAGAGCCGTTTGTCCGTTTAGGCTACTGTAGAAACATGGCGGCGCAACATGACAACGTCACTGTAAGAGGACCCGCGGTGTATGTAGATAGAAATGCCTCATTCTGAAGTAATGAAAATTTAACGGTTCATTATGTAAGGTCTTTATACACCACTGAAAACATATTAAATATTACACACTGAACCTTTAACACCAGGCGGGTGTTAAAGGTTGTATTTTTAAAGAATTCTGACCAAGATACATGCAAAATGATATAATGGAGACACTGTTAGCTCAAACAAAGTCTTTTATTTGTGTACAATACAGCAATATATTATTTCTTATTGTTCGATCTAAGTATGACATATGTCCAACACATGACATTATGGTGATAATATATATTGTGAGTGATTTTTTCTTCTAGAGATCTACATGTCCAATTTTTAATGAGGGAAAATGCAAAAATAGATCAACAGGATATAGTGTGTATACAGACTGAGTAAACAACATATGACAACACAATACACAGTACAATACAAAAAACATGTCTTGTCTGGACTATCTGAGGTTTGTAATGCTAACTAGCAGAGACACATCATGCATGTTTTGTGTGTGTATTTTTTCTTTGTGGTATAGATTTGTTTCTTGTAAATGACATAATTCATATGGCATGTTCTCTGTAAATCTGTGAGTGAATTCCTCAGAGCCCTCTCCTTTCCCTCAGTTTTTCCCTTGATTTCCCTCAACTCTCCTCTGTGGCTTCTGTCGCTGCCCTGTCTCCTTCACACTCCATCCCTCACTTTGAGGCCCACAGGGCAACACTGTCACTGGAGCTACCTCTCTCTCTCTCTCTCTTACTCTGTCTCCAATTTCCTGACTCGATCAGAACAAAAGGCCCCATTGTCAGAAAATGATCCCAGAGCAGGCAGAAGTTTCTTTTTTGTTTTAAATAAATGAATAAAGTCTACTATGGTTATGTAACCAGAGAAGGAGAAAGTGTGTGTGTCTGTGTGGGGGGAGAAAAATAGGACGCTGTATCCTTAGTACCCTTATGAAAACTGAAGAGGATAAACTCTGAGCAGACACCAAGTGTCTATGCTGTTGTCACTGTCTCAGCTATATGATTGGGTTTGCTTATTAATCTGCCACTGTGCATTTCCAACATTCTGACAAAGATATAGTGTTATATAGTGTATACTTCTCAAGGATTTAACCACTGCACAAAACTAAGATAAAACATTTTTAAATTTCAAAAGCTACTGTTCGAACTGATCACATATATATCGATGTACTAAAATTAGGATAGTCAATATTAAATATGTGGTTATTTATTTTACTTCTTTAATAAACAAACACTGTTAAAGTAGCATCAGCATTTTTACTAAGGTATCTCTCTGTTTGTACGTGATGTGATTGTCAAATGCACAGTTTCCACTTTGACCTAGATAGAAGTTTTTGGCTCAATAGTTTTTCAATGAAAAACAACTGGAGTACTCATGATAAAGATAAAAAAGGCTACTTTCTTTCTTTCTCCCTGTCCATCCATCTGTCTGTCTGTCTCTGTCTCTCCAGGTCTATCCTTATGGAAGAATGTGAAGCATTGAACAGACTGATAACACATTTAAAGGTAAGAAGCGCAGGATGGAAAACAGCCAACTACCAAATTAATCTTTAATCTTCTTTATTTTTCAGCTGCCAGTGCAATAGTGATCCAAGTCCTACTATTATTTATGGGAAACCATGCCAAAACCAAAATATTGACTTGCTGTACTGATGCAGCTATGAAGGGATTTCAACATTCACAATCTATACAGTATAGCCTTGTAGGCAGCTTGAGTTATGAATCTATGCTGAACTTGCAAATCTGGGCAGCCTATTCATATTAATGTACTGTCTATTTAATCTCCTAAATCCTTTCTTTACATAGATAAAATAAATCCACATTGCACAATATTACATACTTGTTTTAGTGTTCATTACAGCTGTACTATTACACCAAAAATAAATCAATGTTACCCCCATACCTGCCCGTACATATTTGTTTATTTATGTTCACACATTGTATGTTTTATTACATTTTTAGGATTTGAACAAAATGTCCCCAGACAACATGAATTCCAGTTGTTTGATAAAATTTGTACAATGATTTGTTTTTATATAACTATAAAATTGTTAAATTATGTATTCTACACAATGCTGATTATTTCCATTAAAATCACATTACAAAACATTACTGACTTCTTCAACCAGAGGCTCTTCTTCCCAAAAACAAAACTTTTGAATCCCTCAGGTAGTTGCTAACTCTCTACTGGCACTGAAAGCCTGCCACGGTTTCCATTTACACACACACACACACACACACATACACACACACAGAGTCAGGGAGTGAGAAGGGGTTGCACATATACAAACACAAACTCACATGCACACACAGGAAACTGGGCTCAGTCTAAGCTTGTTTTTTCCCCCTTCTGTCTAGCCAAGAGCTTTGCAGTGCTGCTGAGGAAGATCGATCTCTTTCCAATCACTGAAATGACTTACTACACACACACACACACACACACACACACACACACAACCTACAGTTTAGCTACACTGTCATGCTTGTCTGCCATTATGAGAGAACCAGAGAATGAGTTAGTTAGAGGCCAGATGTGGGACTTTTCCTACAGACCAGATGTGGAAGTTATCTCTGTAGCCTCTATGTGCATGTCTGCCTGGAAATGTTAGATTGGCAGTTTGTCTGGAAATGGGACTAGTCTAAAAATGGGAAAAACTGTGTATAAAGGAAAACATGATGGGGATATTCCCTTAAAGTCTGCGTGTTTCAGATGTTTGTTAAGAGCCAAAAGTGAAAATGGTTTGAGGCCATGTGAGTATCATTTTGCCTGTTGCATGAAGACTTACTTATTCATATGTTGTTCTTGTAAGTAAAAAGAAAAATAGTAGTAGGGATATGAAGACCCCATTGCAAAGATAAACCAAACAGCACAGGTACTGTCTGGAAAACCTCATTTTCACATGCATTTTCACTATAGGAAAAACAAGTAAAACTGGGTGTAGGAGAGGGAGGAGGGGACATTATTAGAGTAAAGTTTCCTGACCCTAAAGTGTGTTGTTCCACTCTTAAATACCTGAGGGTGTGAAGCTAATTGTAGGGAGACTTTTCTTGGTGGTCATGAGGCTTTTACTGTAGAGGCAGTTAATGTCTTTCTCAAAAGGATACTGCGGTAAAGCAGAAATGTGGCACTTTCCCTGTATAGACTTGGGTTGCTGTCTGGTGGGCGAGCAGGTGCGATAAAGCCGCGGCTCAGATGGCGGTGTGCTGCAATGGTGGATCGTGTTGATGCTGCGCACCGTAAGACATCACTGCATTATTGGCCATGATAACTCATCAGTCCTTGGAAGGGAGGACACTGTAATCAGCCCTGAGGACCGTCTGTGTGATTTGTAGCTTGTCATAAATCTTTAGAACATCTAAATCTACAAATATATTAATGATACAGGAATACACTACAGCGGAGGCTTAACAGTACAGGTAGTGAAACCTGTAACTATGGTTTGCAATTCTCACCTTTTTCTCACAACTGAGCAAAGCTTCAGCGAGACATATACACTAGTTTAGCTGTATATGCTGAAAAAGATATTTACAGTACTCTTTCAGTCAATCACTAATCCACTGTTTCAAATTCCCGTTGTGTAAATTTGTTTGATGGAGAAAAGGATTCTGATCCAAATTGGAAGATTATAGATACTCAGAGTGACAATACTGAGCAGGAAAACATTTGAACTTTTCAACTCAAATCCCATTTTTTATAGCATGATTGCTACCATTTGTATTGTGTATATCGAAACCTATCCTAATTAGCTATGTCTTTTGCAGTTTTTGTCTGTTTTGGTAATCGGCTGGAAGATATCTTAAATATCAAGTAATGTCTTGTAACAGTGTTTGCCAGTAAGCTCCATTGAGATTTATTATTAAAATAGTATTACTATTAATAAAATGATTCTTTCTTTTTCTTCTTGTGTAATGCATAGATAGTGTTAAGTATCCTTCTTGAGGAGTGTCATGACTTTCTCATCACCATCATTTTTGGCGCAGCTGAGATTGCTATTGATTTAGTGTTATTCCATGGAGTTAAATTATGTCTTCTTTTTTAATGGAGCCAAATCAGGCATGTAGAGGGCTAGGTTGCCTTGTAGCAGACAGTCATAAATTGGTCCTAAACACAACTGTAATTAATGACCCATTTTCTCTTAGCAGGAGGGAGGCTCAGTCGTAGCCCAAGGTTAACTTCCACACATAGTCTCAGTTGTTTAAATTATGTGTTGAATGTCAGTGTATTGATTTTAGTATCCCATCAACCTCAAGCTGTGGAAAATATGGGGGGAATTCTTTCTCAAAAATCCTGATCTCTAAAGTATAGGCTGCATTGTATCTGCAGCTTGACACATCAGTTCACTGACTGTGGCTCAGGAAGTAGAGCAGGTCGCCCACTAATATTCCATCTTTAAGTGGGTGAGTTACTGAACCCACCTTGCATAGTAGCCTCTGCCATCACTGTATGAATGTGTTTCGACATACATTGCTTTGAGTGGTCAGAAGACACCATGTTGACCTTCCTCCCAAGTTAAAGTGACTAACTCGTTCGTCACAGTTCTCCACAAGGCATTTTTTTTTCTTCTTTTCAGTGATGATGTTCCCGCTTTTGGTTATTCAGTGTAATTCCAGGATTGTGGAATTACACTGGTCCTGCTTGCTTTCATAGCCACTTTATTCGCAGCTGTAGACACTGTCTGTAAGGCACAGGTGGTAGCTTTTTATCCCAGGTGATAATATTATCAGTCAGTGCAGGAACATGAAAATATTCCTCGTACTGAGATGTTGGTGAGGAATTTGTCACTGGTCAAAATTATAACTTGTTCACCATTAAACTAGCCTCAATAGTCAAAACATGACCTGCATGGTTAAGGAGTTGGAGATTCTGTGTATGTTGTCTGTTCAGAGGTGGATTTGGGTCCTAGAAATTTTGGTATAAGAATAATGACAGTAACATGCAAAAGCTTTCCTAAAATATCTGCAAGTCAGCACTGTGGTAATGGGTTCAAACCCCACATGGACCACAAAGCCTATTTTCAGAGTGCATGTATATGTGTGTGCGCTTTCAAGTTTGTTTTGGATTTTAAGGCACTTCACTGTCAGAGACGCGACACACATACTCCTTCTGCAGCTCTGGGAGGATTGGGTTTGAATCCCACTGGGAAAATAGACCAAAAATATATGTTTCAACTGTCAGTCTCCAGGCCTGTGTGTCTGTGTCTGTGTGCCTGTGTCTGTGTGTTTGTGTAATGGACTATATAGTCTGTTGTTGCTATAAAGACTCTCCATTAGTGTTTCTGCTGTTGTAAAATGAGGAGCGGAGGCTGCCAGTCACTCATAACAAACACATTAAGACACTTTTTAATCAGGTCTTTGGTCTTTTGCAAGCTGTGGACACACACACACACACACACACACACACACAGCATTATGGTTTTCATTTGCGCTGTATATTTGAGCCCAAATTGTGATGGAACACTGCTGCTCAATCGTTTAGTGGTCACAGACACACATTCCTTTCCTCTTTCTCCAGCTGTTATTTTTATCCATTTTCCTAGTACCTTTGCTATTTCCAAAAGCTCATGCTTTCATGAAAATAAATTTCCCTTCTATTTTTTCCACTTCCACCCCTGTAACTTGGCTGAATATCTCCATGTTGTTGCCATAGTATTATGTTAAACAGTAGGCTACTGAGATGTACACTCAAACTGCTCTGTCACTTCCTGTTCTGTGTTTTGTGTTCCTCACAGGGAAATCTCAAACAAAATTGTCTGAAACAATTTGAGAAATCCGAACCTACCCTTGCAGGTGAGTCCCTTCATACCAACAGTTTGGTGTTTGCCGCCATCTGGTGGCACATTATTGTCTAACACATGGTGTGTGCGGAGAGGTCTTCTCTCCATCTCTTAGTGTCCCATTTAATCTTTAGCTCAGAGAATACATTTACAGATGAAATGGGACTGATGATAACTTCACCCACCTCCCATTAGCTGGTAAAACCCATTCTGAAAATGAATTGCGGACTCCAGCCAAATTCATCTACTCTGAACATGACAGTGAAACTAATTTGAATACATTGGAGAACAGTCTGGGTATAACAGCAATGCACTGGGTGGTTGTTATCTTTTGATGATTTTCTGTTCTTAAGTATCCAACAGTGTGTTTCAATCATACTTCAGTGTGATCGTTTTAGTTTTGTTTTGTTTTTTGCCAATTTCAATACTGTTGTATTTGTCTATGTGCAGAGTTGAGAGAGCTTAGAGGAGCTGTTCAAATGGACTTGGAGTTATACCCCTCTTCGTTTGCTGTTTCACCGCCGGCTTCTTCCCCTCTCCCTTTAAAGGGGCTGAAAAACAGGTTCAGGTAGCAGAAAAAAACAATTATTTGATTTGATTTTAAATAAATGTGACCCAATCATGAATACTAATAAGATGAAAAGGGGAATGACGGGACTTTAAAGAATGGAAAGAATGGCCAACCACAAAAATTGTATCAGAGTGCACATAACACACATTAGAATTAGAAGAAATACACATTATGAGGAGCAAGTGGGGTGCATAACACTCATACTGTGCAGTTGATACCAGTAGCAGCTTCACAATCACTGATATTTTGTGCCTTCTCGTTCCATTCACGCTTTCTCACTGTACGCACAATGTTGCTATTGATTTACAAAATTATTTTTACTCTATTTTTATTTCATGGTCATGCAAGAAAATGTTCCTCGATCTGATTTCCTTTCTGATTCTTTTCCCCCAGACTGTCAGCAGGACAAAGGGTTTCTGATGAGACTCTGCAAGCTTTAAGCACTACATCAGTCCTAAGACCACATCCACCTCCTCCTCTGTGCCATAGTAAACCCAGGCCACCACTCGGCGCTCCTCCCAGCAAGACTGCTTCATCAGCTAAACTAATTAACAGTTCTCCACTGTCTAGCACTTGTGGACAGCTTAAAAGCACAACAGCCTCCTCTGGACCTAGAAAAACACAAACGCCTACCTGCAACAGGATCAACAGCCACTACACCGCTGGGCCTGGCAGTGACCAGTTAATAGTTGAAACCACACACTGCTGCAGTCTTGCTCCAGAGCAAGATAGTGCATGTGTCCGCTGCATGATCCCGACTTCTAATTCTGGTTTTCAAGCAAAAACTCCAAGAGATTCACCCCTCTATGAAACCCATCTATCATCCATTCCCAGCCTGAACAGAAAGTGTGATTTGTCACCAGAGATGGAGAGAAAAGGCCGCTCTGCCTGGAAGTCAAGAAATGTCAATAGTATCCCCTCACCTGCTCTCAGCCCTCACTGTGATGCAGGCAGTTACAGCAGCGATAATACTGACCATTCTGGGTCAATGACAGTGAAATCAAAGACACAGAATAGTACCTGTGGTGGTAGTTTAGTTTCAACAACAGTGCAGACAGATAGCGACAGAAGGGAGAGTACTGAGAGTTGCCGTGTTGGCAGTGAGGAAAGCAACATTGGAACTGATATTAAGTCTTGGGAAGGATGTCACCCAACATCAAAGCCTAGTAGCCACTGTTTGACAGATCGCCTCTCACATCATCCAGAAAGCAGAGATATACAGGGGCAGGCCAAGTGCACCCGTCCAGCGTCCATACGGATAAATGGGCAATTCTTTACTTTCCCCACAAGACCACCTGAGGGCACTGCGAGTCAGCCAAAAATTGCCCAAGAGGCCCAGCCAGAGCTGGAGTATATAAACAACTTTAACCAGCCACTCCCTCCTGCAAGGGTTTTGATTTGAAGTCAGACAATAATTTCACTGCTGTCTAGTTCCTTGCAGGGTTTTTCCCCCATAAAACATGAATTAAATCAAAATTGAGTCCTTGTAATTTTGTAATTTTGCAGTCTTAATATTTGAAAATGTGTGTAACTAAAAAGTAATTTTTAAAAAATTAAACATAGTCACCAGACTTTTATGTACTAACAAAAGCTATGAAGGTGTTTGTCCTACTAACCTAACAGGTGCACAGAACAGAAACGTCAGGGAGATATCAATCAAGCACAGTCTGTATACACCTCCTACCCACAGACTTCCTGACCTTTCCTGTTTAAAGTCTGAGGTTCTATGATACATGTTTTGATTTGATTTGAAAGCAACCAACAAACAGAAAAATATACCAGCAGGAGCAGCGCTTAGATTGTTTTAATATATTGGCTATATTAAAGCTATACAAAACACTGCTGGATCTTCTCTAATACACTGATATTTGTGGTGTGTTTAAAACACAAATGTGGGGCCAACTTGTCCTGAAAATAACATATTTCCAGCAATGTAGTGACTTTGTCGTAAGCCTTTTAATAAAGCAAATGAAAACCAAGCATTTCAGCAACATTTATCCTGCTAAAACTTCTCCAGAGGACGATGTGGCCAAGCTCACCAACACATTTCCAAATATAATTTCCAAATAACATTGATGCTGCCTTTTCAGCACATATTAGTAGTTTCGATTTCTACAAGCCACACCTCCACCTCAAATGAATAGAAACTGATATTTAAGAACAACTTTATATGACTTCTAGACGAGGTAGTTTACTCACGTCTCCTTTACATGTCAAGGTAAGATTGTTTACATAAGTTTGTCATTTCACTAATGGATAAGATGTCACAACAGAATCTGTATTTTCTCCAAATAATCCATTGAATTTGACGTGCCTGGCTGCTGTTGTAACCCTCTGTTATGTCTGGATACTGTTCCTTCAGGCTCTAACAGGGACAACACTGAAAATAGAATAAGGAATGTCGTAAATTTATATATTATTTAGCCTATTGTTCGATTTCTTACTCCCCTGTGTGACAAGTAGCTTATTTAATAAGAAAATTTTGTATAAACGGGTAGCTACGAATTACATTTACTCTGCTGTAATTTTATAGCCTACTTGTAGGCCTACTTTTTTGAGTTTTTTTTAAAAACTAGGTCATTTTACTTTTACTTTCGTAACGTTACATTTTAGTATTAAGTACAACTAATGTCCTTATAATGATGTAATTATGGGTTGTTGATATTAAAAAAAGGTTGCATAGACCTCAATCTCAAAACGTTTTGCACCGGTTTGCAACGTTTTCTGATTGAATGTTTCCTTGCAACGGTTCGCAACGTTCTGCAACGCGCTTTGATGTATGTTTTCTCCCGTTTGGTGGATGTCTCATGTGTTACCCAAACAGCGGCGAGAAGCTTGTACACACAACGGTGTTAAAAAGGCAGGAAAATTCATTGCGCTTGGTACACAACAGGGTGTTCAGGGACCAAAAATATATGTTTCCGTTGAAAAAACGTTTTGATACGTTTTGTCTGCGCTGAACTCGGCCCTGGCGTGCAGATCATGCGCAATCACGATACGACGCTGAAGTTAGCTTCGATTGGGAAGTTAAGGTGAAAGTTAAAGGGGAACTTAACTTACGTTGCTGAGCGTTCGTTTTTTGCACCTCTTTCTGTTGTGAACCCTGTTATGCATGGCAAAGCCTTAACGCTGTCTGAAACACTTGATTTGATTGACAAATCTGCACTAGATTGTCGGTCTTGTACCGGGGTGAAGTTAGTTTAATATTCAATGTGGTTTGCATGTGGAGAAAAAGCAGTGAAATCACCCTTTTTTCATTTTCACAAATAAAAGTATTTTTCAAATCTTAAAATTTGTACAGCACCAAGGCTTTGCCTAAAATGCATAACAGGTTTCACAACAGAGGTGCAAAACACGGAGAATCGTTCGCTCAGCAACGTAACTTAACTTTCACTTAAGTTCCCCTTATCATTCCCCGTAACTGCCGAATCGGAATCGGAAGCTAACTTCAGCGTCGTACTCGCGATGGTGCTGTGACCAACAGGTGCATGCTCGGTCCGGCTAATTGCAAGTTAAATCTACAATCTATGGGTTAAATTCTGAAATGCTGGTGGGGGAGCCTTCAGGCGACTTCTGCGTACACTGAGAAACTTATACCGTTAGTAAGGTGAGGTGTTTCTGCTCTTTGCATTTTAAGTGCATAAACACTTAAGAGGAGCTCCGTGTGATTAGAGTTTGAGATTGAGACTGAACGAATAGACAAGTTGAAGCTATAATTGTGAAGGACTTCGAGGACAACTAACGTTATTGGATGGACAGTATGAGTATTTAATGCACACATTTATGTTCCCTGTAGGGTTCCTTTAAATTATTATTTAACGTTAGTTAAAAATGACTATGAAAGTGTTTCTTACATTTGGCTAGGTTTAATTAACGTTGTTCATCAAAACATTACGTTACCTAGCTCTTTTTTTAGATATAATTTCTACATTTAGTTTTGTATAAGAGGGCTATTTTGCTATGTCCTCTGCAATGCACATTCAATTTCAATGAAGTAAAATAAAGTCAACTCGTACTCATGAATATTTTGTTAAATAAGACATTAGTCTGCTTGTGTGTATTGAACACTTGGTAAGTTAGTCGTTTGTCCATGTTGTCCTCCACCTTGTCAGACTGGGGAATCTGGCCCTTTAAGTAAAGGCCAGCCACTTTAGAGAAACAGTTTTCTCTTCAGTGGCGGGAAGTTCTCTAACTGAGGTGAGTGTTTTTCCAATTGAGTTTGTGTACTTGTTTTTTTAACATGCCCACCCTGTCAGCAGAAGATATGCTGGAAATTATTACAATACACTGTTTTCAAAATATGTAAATTTAACTATACCAAATTCTCTTCAACAAACAGATTAACTTAACGTTAGCTCTATAACTAGTCACAGTTTGTTGTAAGCTAAGTGAAGCCCAAGCCTGATCAGGTGGACATATTCGTTTGTAGTTAGTAACGTTATTGCAATTTATAGAAATATAATATTATAATTCATAGAAACATTTGCTGTAGATAACATTTTTTTGGGGGGGAAATTGCTTGCTTTAAAATCATTGCTGTTCTCACGTCAGAATAAGTAGGTGTTTGGGGGGATTTTTATCGACTAAGTTGATTATGTACTTGATTTTGAAGCTGAATGTCAGTTTCATATTTTGTCGTGTGTTCTTTGAGTCCATGTGCTTATACCATAATCCAGCGTGTTCAGCATTCAGGAGGCTTAGTGGTACGTGTGTGTTTTACTTTCAAGTGTAAAGTGCTTTCCATTTCCATTTGGGACACACATTCAAAGAAATAGTGACTGATAAAGTATCTTGATGTCTTTGTTTAGATGGGCTCAATATTCAACTTACTTGAGCAGTTCAGACTGGAATCTTACTACAGCCAGTTTTTCTCATTGGGCGTAAAGGATGAAAGAGATTTCTTGGATGGCATAACAGATGAAGATCTAAACCACATTGGTGAGATGAACCTCAGCTTCAAACCAAAGACTGAACATTTTTGCTGATCTTGGTATAAAACAATTCAACATGCATCTAATGTTTTTTAGCCTGGATATGAAATGTTTGTTGTACTGAGTAACCATAAAAAATAGATCCATGTACATGGCAGTACAATCCCAATATAATACAGCAATCCTGTAATACATTGCTTTTTTATAAAATGTTTAATATTAATCCTTTTGCACATTTTTACAGGTTTAAGTCATGTCGAGAAGAACCGTTTTTCAGCAATGAAAAACTTCATTCAGAGACTCAGAGCTCCAGAGCGCCAAGTTCAAGCAGTCACGCCTGTGCAGAAATCACTGGAGCCGTTCTGTCTTCAGTACACATACCCCAAATGTCCTCGACCGAAACACATCAAAGGTAAGGGGAACACATTTTTTTTCTGTTTCTGATCATTAGATCAACTTGGGACAGCCACTGACTTGTTGATCAGTATTGGATATCGTTTCTTTTTTTTATTATTCCGGTGCCAAATTGATACTTCTAAAACAGTTCCAGTATAGGTTCCCGATCTGCTCAGGGTCGTGCACCTGCCGGTAATGATGACGTGGCAGATTGTGATTGGTTGCATGTCGGAGTGTTTATGGACATAGTTTTTGTGGGGTCCTCGAACCAACTATGGAAAACTCAGAGCCATTAAATAATCGTATTTAATGGCTCTGGGAGAACTTATACAATGAAATAAAGCACTACTTATTAAATGGGACTTACCGTAGCCTGACCATCAGACCTGAGAGCAGAATGGCCATGATTCGGTTAATTAACATGACGCCAATGTTAGCTGCCAATCAAGTTAAGTGTGTCTGTAAACGTGAACTAAAAGCAAACATTTATTGATAAATATAGACCCCAAGCAGATCTGATACCTATACTTGTAAATGGGGCACAATGTAGTTTGCCAGAGTGGAGCTGCCATAGTGTGACGTTACCGGCAGGCGCAGGACCCGACCAGATCTGACCACCCGAGCACATCTGGTACCTACACTGGTCCCTAAATGGTGCCTGAACCAATACTTTAAAAAAACACATGCACAAAAAAACTGGCGCATGACATTAAATAAAGGCTTTTTTAAAATTAAAGTTCTTTAAATGAGCAACACATTGACTGTTTAAAGTTTATTTAAATAGAAATATAAGTAAATAAAAAAACATAACAAGTTTACATAATTTAACAATAAGTAAAACCTAAGCCACAAAACCCAGCTACAATCATTTAACACTAAATAACAGTTCAAGAGAGTGAATAGCGGTGCCGCTTCTTACGTCCGTCACGGAGCTCTAGAGTGAAAGTAGTTCAATCGACACACATACTTGACACCAAAATGTGCATTCTAATTCGGGCCCCTAGGGCCCACTTCAATATTGGTACCGGGTTTGGTACCCAACCCTATCAAGCAGTACAGAGTGTTGTGTCAAAAATGTGTCATAGATGTGGTGATTGCTTTACAGAATGTATAGACCTCCACATATAACTGAACAAAGCCCAGGTTTACGGTGGTTGTTTTACAGATATGGATCCAGTACAAAACACGGTTGAGGACCTGATGTTAAGGATTGGTCATCTTGAGAGTGTTGGCAATTCCAACGGAGTCTGTCTCTACACTGTTGATGGGATGCCCCTGACAGATGATCCCTTCTTCAACACATGTGAGCAGACTTGAACACCGTTTTACAGCGATGCTTAAATAGTTTTTTTTCTAAGTTACTGTTGCCAGGAGTCTTTTTGTGTGTATTTTACTGAGAGTGTGGGTACAACGGTGACGATACATTTGTACTGAAGCATCTGTAATCTTGATCCAGGACTCTGATAATGCTTTTCAGCTATCTCCATGCCCCGACCACAAGCGTGCCCAGTTCTTTGGCCGCGAGAAAATCAGATGTGTTTGAGACAGCGATGTTTAGACACGTCTTTGAACTACTGAACTAGAGAACCAGCTGTGAAACGGGCATGAGCGCAGATTCTGTGCTGAATCGAAGGTTTTTGTCTCATATCCAAGAACTGGAGGAAAAGTCTTGTAGCTTGCATTTGCCATTTTTCATCTTTTCATGGCTTAAAGATTTGCATAATATGGCGTTTATATGTGCATAGCAAGTAAGGTTGCAACTAACAATTATTTTCTTGATTAATTGAATTTTTTTTTTTTTTTAGGTCTAAAAAATGTCAGAAAATTGTGAAATTTCCAAGACTTCTTAAATGTCTTGTTTTGACCATAAAATGTTCAGCTTACTGTTGTAGAGGAGGAAAGAAACAAAAAATACTTACATTTGCAAAGCGGAAATCTTTATTAAAAGTTACTCAAAGCGATCAATTGACTATCAAAATAGTTGCCACTTAATTTAATAATTGCAGCTAATAAATTAATCGTTGCAGCTCTAATAACGGTTTTAGTGAGCTTATTGCTGGAAAAGCAGCTATGATCATTACTTCTTATATTAACAATAGATCACATGACTACTCATGTGTGAAAGGGTGTGAACTTAATGATCAACCTAAAGAGAATCGCCATTCATCTATGCGCTCCCCCTCATTTCTGCAGAGCTTTATAGCAGCTTTCAGCTCATTGTTTTGGTTTGGTCCACATATTTACTGGTTTGGCTCAAGCTGGTAGCTGTCTTCAGAGGGAACGCTTTAAAAACCCACTGTACACTACCAGCTCCAAATAAATTCTAATGTTGATCTGTACGTGACAAGATGTATATCAACTTAAAATGTCGTCTCCTTATACAGGGTCTTTGAAAGACAGACATATTGAAAGTGGGGCTGTCATTTATGCTATCTTTACACCGAAAGAAAACCTGAAGCAGACTCCTCAGATACCAAAGAGAGAGGTTGGTGAAACCTATGGAGACGACATGGTTCGATGCCACATCATGCTGAAGGTGCGTCTTAACAAAATTTGTCATGATACAACTAATGACTATATTAGCAACTAATAAATGGATGCTATTGTAAAACAAACTGCTTACATGTAATTCATGAACCATATTTTACATTCACATGATCTGATATGAAATATGGGAGATTATCTATCCATTATTGTGTTACAGTAACAAGACAAGTGTCCCTAGTGATGTCTCTTCTGATCACAGCACAAGCAAAGCAAAATATACAACTTCCTCTGTAGCCAGAAACCTTAGTTGGAAATATGTTTCAAGCTCAGTGCTCCTGAGGAAGCACTCGTATGTTTACTATTTTAATATTCTAAGTGATTTTTTTTTTTAATATGTTTTGTTGATGCAGGCACATCAGCGGTTCTGATTAATACACTCACTTTTTGTAATCATACAGGGAGACTTTGAGGTGAAGGTGAACTTGGCAAGTGACACCATGACCACCCTCAGACTCAAGCTGGCAAATGAAAGTGGAATCCCAGCACATGTCCTTTATTACAAGTAATTCAGAATTATCACACCAGACATTGATATTATGGTTTGTGACCTTATTTGTCATTGCAGACAGGTGTCTTTATCCACATAGCACTTCTGGTCTGTCCTGTGCTTATTGTGTTTGCAGAGGTCAACATGGTGCTGGTGACACTCTGCAAAGTTGTGGAATTTCTGAGGGGTCAACAGTTGACTTTTCTTTGTCCACCTTCTCTGATGAGACTCCACACGATGAGACATTCTTCATTAATGATGTTGTGCCTTCAGTCCAGCAAACCCAGAAAGGCTTCAGTGTGTTCTTGTCTTCACTTTATGCTGTTGTGAGTAACTGTCAGTAGTGTACACAATTTGATGGATCCAGCCGAATCCATGACTGCACTCTGTATGTTCGCTGTTGCTTTACCTGGTCAGTGCTTGTAAAATATCTACCATGTCCACGTTTTGTAACATAATACCAAGTTTTTTACAGAGTGAAGTCTGTGTGAATCACTTTCCTTTTACAAGGCAAACGCTACCCCTCCCAACTCCACCATTGTGCTGATGTTTCTAAAGCACCAACATTTAAGCTTACTGCATCAAAGTCACTATATAAAATCAAAATCAGTTGTCAAAATACTGAGTGACGTTTAGAAAGAATAAAGAACTCCGACATCAGTCAGTAGAAGTCCTCCCTCCTCCTCTCTGTTGTTATTAACTGCCTGCAGGTAACTTTCTTATCTGGTGGAGAAGAGTGGCTGGTTTGTAAAGCAGCAGCTACAATAATGTCTCAAATTTTAAGCTACGTGGCGAACACTGAGACTACAGACAGACTACTTTCAATTCAGCTTGTTTGTAACATTTGGCCAATTGCCCAACAAACATGCTTGTGAGGATGAGAGACTAACCTGTGACAGAGCACATTAGAATAATGCTTTCTACATGTTTATGCTTGTTAGACAGATGTATTGGTGTTTTACGCGCAAAGGTTGTATTGCACTTACTTATAGTAACAAGCGTAGCTGTCGTCAACTCCAGTAGTTTCACTTCACCATCTCTACCACGGCCTCTCTCTGTGCTGGCCACCCTGTTTGGTTGCAGGAGCTGAAACAGAGAGCGGGCAGAGGCAGCAATGCTTAGTGGTAATTAGCATCAAAAACCATAGTTTAGAGTGTTACCATGCTAACACTCTAAACTGTGGTGACCATTTTAGCGATTACACATGATTAGCATCAGCATTTGTTGGATTTGTCACTGTGAGCATGGCAGGATCATAACTGTAGTTATGAGGCTGAAATTAGCATTTAGCTCAAAGCACCCCTAGCATGGTTGTAGACTTTGTTTCCTGAAAAAAGGTTTTTAAACTGATCTGAAAAGATGGCAAATCCAGCAATACAGTTGCGTCTGTTGTAGAGTAACTGTACCCTACCTTTTCCTGTGGGCTTATTTATGTTATTAAAAATACATTTAATTTTATTTTTTTCCTCTAGAAATGTCATTATAATAATGATCAACTGAAGAAAATGATTTCCTATGTACGAAAACTGACTGGATGTAACCCTCTTGGCCAAAGTTTGCATCAGTTACTTTGCAGGAATGAAAGATTAACCAGGAACCAGAAGGTAAACAATATGAACTGGTATAATTCTACCTTTTAATATACACTGCATTTTGCTTTTTTGAAGTGTTCTCTTGTGCTCCATTGCATTTTGAGGATTGGTACATTTCATATAAGTAGTTTTTTTGAAAATAGATCTATAAAATATTTTTGTTGTGTAAATATATCTGTCTGTCTGCACTACAAACAAAAGTGTGTTCACCTTCAGTCTATTGGTTGCTGCAGTCAATAGCTCGACAGATGAAATTTTAATTTTCTGCTCTGTATTGGTAATATGTTTTCCTGTAATTTGGGTAAACTGACCCTTTACACAGTGTTTTCCCCAGTACCCATCTCTTCAGATGCTTTTCTTTTCTTGTAGATTGCAGTTGTTGAAGGCTTGTACCTGCTCTTCAGACAACTTTTGCCTCAACGTGGACGACAACGAGGGGAGAAATTCATTGAGGACCTGAATGTCTTTGAGAATTCACTGTACTGCTGGGCACATCTCCTGTCAGAAGCAAAGGTTAGATGATAACGAGGTTTAACGAATATTAGCTTGTGAAGCGTAAAACCAGTAACTTTAGACTAAAGTTCATAATTGCCAGTATTTTGTTGGATTTTAATATATCTTCAACACCTTTTTATGGAAGTTGCCATTAACTTGAGATAATGGGTCATACATGGTTTGAATGTATTAATGAATGCATCGATGTGGATTCAGGTGTATTCAAGGGTTGAGCACTTAACTAATGAACGCTTCTGCTTTGTCTTATTTTGACAGAAACAGGCATCAGACTGTGAGAGCTACGCACCGATCACTCTTACGGCTGAGAATGGTAGCCGTTTCTGTGAACCAGTCAGAGTCCCTGGAGTACCTGGTATCTTTGAGCGAGCATACGTTCTCCAGAAAATCAAAGGTAAAATTTAAAAACATTGACTAGTCATAAATCTGATCAAATTGCAGTATGTATGAGGAGACTCATCATAGTGTGGTAGATATCTGAAAAGAGGTCATCCTGTTGTATGGAAAGTGACTTGGCAATAGTATTTATACAAATTCTATATTCTTCTTTCAGAACTGTCTTTGTTTAATAGGTGAATGGTGTTGTGCTATCAGGTTCTCTTTCTTTTTGTTTAGATGGAGATAAAATTCCAAACTGCACGGAGGTTTTGCGAGAAACATCGTTACAGAGAGCCAACGACATTGAAAAAATCTTGCTCAGTTTGCCTCCATCCTTCAGAACATATCCTCTCTGGATTCATCCTGACAAGACAAACGGTCAAAAGTATGTATCAGATTTTTACTCATCATAAAAGTTCTTCAATGAGATGCTTTTTCTGTTTATTTAGACAGTTATTACCTTTGCTGTCTTTGGCTACCTATTGATCTACTCTATATGGTCATCCATAGATATATTTTGGAATAATTAATATACACCAATATATGGTACAACGTAACCAACAAACACTAACAGACTGCAATCTATGATATCAGTGTTTTGTTTTTCTGTTCTTAGAGCTTTCTAGTTGAGGGCCTAAAAATTTAATGTTTGTCCTGATTAAGGCACAAGGCCATAATATGTTAAACACACAAATACTGTTTACCCACGTCTTTAATTGTAAAGCATATTATCCATTGCCTTATGCAGAGTTGATAAATCAGCAGCATTGCACACACGACCAGGTGCATTAGTTGGTAATTCTGTTGAATTTGATAGTCCTGTAGCCTTTTCTTTTTTCTTTTCACCATATTGTCACTTGTTACGTTATAGACTGATAGCTATGACATCTGCCACATGTATCCTGTCAACAGATGAAGACTTCTGAGTTGCTGATATCCATAACTTGCTCTCTAGTCCCATCGTGTGCGCAACAGTTATATTTTTTTAGCCCCTCTAAGTGGCAAGGCTCTGACAATGAGCATACTGGTTCCATCCAACAAAGTTTTGTTTTGACTTGAGCCTTGTTTTTTACTAACCTGTACAATTTAAATGGCAGCTTCCAGATAAAAATGAAGAAGACTTTCGGAAGCATGGTGGAAGAATTAAAATCTCCCTCCAATCAATACCTCAATGTGACCCCACCTCTACATTTGAAGGAGCTAGGACAGTGTCGAGCACACCTTGTTCTGCTGAGTGAAGGTACTCTATTTAATCACAATCTTAATGGGTCTTTTGTGACTATGAACATGTATGTTTCAAATGGCACTGGCACATACTGTATTTTAAAGGGCAAGACAAACTGGCATTGTATGAATCACATTGAAACATTTTTCTTACCCGATACACTGGTGTGTGTCAGCTGCACCAGAGAAGAGACACTTGAATGAAATGGCAGTGCAGCAGGACAAGAAACAAGAATCAACCAGTGGTAAAAAGTCACAATTACTTAAGTGAAGTACTAGTACTTAAGTTGTACTTTCAGTATTTCCAAATTATGCAACGTTATACTACTGCTCCACTGCGTATCATAGGGAAATATTGTTTTTATTCTGCTAGATTTGACAGCTGTATTCACTTAAATACAAAAATATAAACTAAATATGATGCATTACTGTTTAGTAAAGGCCCTGTATACCCACACAGGTGTTTCCAGTCATGGGGCTGATTAGACTGCTCAGGTTGAATTTCTCCAAAAGTCTTTATACTTCATGAGTTAAGCAACAAGAAAAACTAACAGAGCCCCTGAAGTCACAAACATTTATTTTTTCTTGTAGTACAAGATAATGGCAAAATATTATGGTGTGTGCATAAGAAAAAAAATCCCTTCAAATCTATAGAAAAACAACTCACAATTCATCACATTCATGTCGCAAACGGGCACTTCGTATGATTTATTCAGTTGTGTAAGTACATTATGTACTCAGTTCTGAGCCAATCTCAAAGGAACTTCCCATTGGTTTCTATACTTCCTCCAATATTAAGTGCCATGTTTGTGGGAAGCTTTGTAATGTACATTTTAAGTTTTTTTTTCTCTTTGTCAGACAACCTTGGTGTCAGTTTGTGTAAAGAAAAAGGATCCCCTGACATGATCAGTGTGCTTGATTGTTTGGATGGAAAAACTAAAACGGTGGATGTGAATTTATTGGCAGCAAGGTAAAGTACAGTATATTACATCCATCTAATGTTTACCAGCAAGGTAGAGTTCTGATACTGTATTTTTTTTAAATTCCTGTCTATGAAGGATTTGGGAAAGAGGGAATCTGTTATACTTCTAAAATCTGAAATGTTTCATATCTCTTCTTTTCACAAAAAAAGTATATTGCAGGTCAAGTAAATGAGGAAAGGTCAGACTGCATGAGTTCTACAAAAAGCATGGAGAAAATATACATTTTTGTGAATTGCCCCTGCTTTGCATTAAGCAAGTAGAGCCTTACTGAAAACCAAACTTTTTAATGTAGTTTGAACACATTAAATGAAATTAAGATTGGACTGTAACTCAAATTAGAAAACCTCTTGTGCCAGTCAACTTGATACAGTTATGTAAGTAGTGCACAAAATGAGAACAGATGAGGCAGCATTAAACTATAAATCAAGGTATGTGCAGTGCCACAGTGTAGCAGCTATTTTCTTTTTGAGAAACTGAATGAACCTCTGTAAAAGTCATGGTGTTTTGCTGATTGTTACATTTTTGACATTTAACACAGGACTGGTGACCACAGAGATGACCGAACATTTGTCACAACCAGGCCTCCAAAAGAGGCAATACTGGTAACAGTTTTCTTCTCAAGAAAATGGGACTGGCAAAGGAATTGTTACATTTATGTATTGCTTAACTGTTGTAGAGCTGTCTTTGTAAGTTTAGAGTCATTGTACCTGTAGTAATACAATGCCTCTTATGTAGTGGATTATGTCATTATATTCCATCATAAGCACATAAGGTTTTTAAAATTTAATGATGTTTCTATTAAAATAGCAGCACGACACATTTACAAAATGATGACTCTTGACTGAAATTTCCATCAGGTGCTGATAGATACAAGCTCCTCCATGGAAGAAGAGTGCTATGTAGGTGCAGAAATACAGAAGATTAATGCTGTGAAAGAGCTCTTTCACAACTTTGCAACAAGGAGCATGGCTTATGATTTTCATCATGTCATTGGCCTCATTAAGTTTGATTCCATGGTGAAAACTCTCCACACATTTACTGAAAATCTGGAAAAGTTCAAGGTAAATTCAGCCCTCTTTTATTTTAGAAAATGTTGTCTGCGTGTAATGCAATAATATAACTAAATGGAAATGATAAGAGGTTTTTTTGTTGTTCCCCCATATTTGTAGGAACACATACGTAAGCTTGAGCCGTGTGGATGTACGCTGCTGTACGACGCCCTGCGACGTGGGGCATCTGAGTTGGAAAAGGTCAAGACGAGGTTCCCAGATTGTAGACTTCACATCATTTGTCTCACTGATGGAAATGATTCTGGGTACATTTCTTTCTCGGTTTTAATCCGTTTTTGTATCTTGTTTTATATTTGACCTGCACACATTGAACTGTAAACAGTAAGAAAATATGAGTTCAAAATGTCAAACTACAGATATATGTGATATTAAGTGCGCTGACGTCTTAATCTTAATTCTATCCATAGATCCTCCATAGAGCCAGTAGCTGTTACAGCCAAACTGCTCAAATCTAACATCATTGTGGATTCAATCCTTCTCGGAAATGTGGAGAACAACATGTTGCATGGAATCAGCAATGCAACTGGTATGGCAAACTGTTATAATAATGCCATGTATATATGCCATAAAACACCTGCAAATTGAGTTGATGGAATTCAAGGGATCTTGTACAACTCATAATTGTAGAGTCTTATTTAATGTTGACAATTTTTTTCCCCCTTAGCATTATTATTACAACAAGATTGAAGGTATTTGACACCAAATGGGTCAAGCATACATGTTTTTGTTATTTTATTTTTTTACGTTTTTGCAAAGAGACCATACATAAGCACCGACCGAGGTAAAGAGGGTTAGGGTAAAGAGGCAGAAATTGGCAGAGTGAAAAGTTTACAAGTAGCATATACCATGATGTGTACCTTCAGTCAGAGGAAACATGGGAAAACTAGACAAAGCAAAACCAAAGAAGAACAATTATTTATTTGTTGCTGGTTTATTATTTTAGCTTATGACCAGTACTCCTCGTAAATTGGAGGTCACGTCTGTATTTTATTTTATTTTTTTTTTTAAACTAATAGAAAGATTTTGGGAGGACCTTTTTGCCAAACAGTAGATGACATTGTCTCTACAAAGTTTGCAGAGAGTACACTGTGGTGTGTGCATCTGTTTTACGGTCACTGTTATTACTGCTACTACACCATTGCTCTCAAGTGACCTCATTCAGCAGTCTCACCCAATAGGGAAATGATGAGTTTAGCGTGGACGATTTGCAACAAATACTGTAAATCGCAAGCTCTAAACACAACCTCTTTGACTGTGTAGAACACTCACACACTTGTTAATCTCTTCACCACACATTCGTATTGCTTCCAGGTGGTTGCTGTTTCAAACCACAGACAACCAAAGAGGGTCTGAGGCTGTTTGAGATTGAGACAGTGCTGTCTTTGGAGCAGCGGAAACTCAAGGATCAACTTGACCTGTCTTCCATCAGTGAGGTTAGTTATTGTAGATCATTGTCCACCATTTTGTTGGAAGTGATATGAACATGAAATGCAGTTTCACACAGGCATAAACTTCGCACATTGTCTAATTTGTTTGTCCCCTTAGAGTATTTTGTCAAACATCTTTGCTACTCATGGGTATGACGAATGTCCAGAGACGTCCTTGCCAAGCCAGATAAACAGCAAAGTGACTATGACAGAGAGGTGAGTTGTGGAAGCAACCATTTTGTATAGGCTGATAATAAAACTGGTCAGGTTATAAGGACCATCTTCATCTGCTGATCACTATATTTTTTACCTGTTGTCATATTTTGTCTGATTTGTTAACCTAATAGGTTATGATTTTTAAAACTGTAGCACAGAGATCAAGTTAACAAAGTAGAAGTTTTACACACAAAAAGAAGCTTCCTTATAAAATTGAACTATTTCATGATGACGTGCTTAAAAAAATATTTTGTTGATCAGGCTAAACAAGACTAAGACGTTGAGCTAAATAAACAAAGACAATTCTAGCATGCTGATGCTAAGTAGGTATGTTAAGCCAACTATGTTTAAGTGGATTAAAAAGTGAATGTCACCAAAACAATGTGCTTTACGAATAATTACTTTCCAACTTTCACTGACTTTTGATGTGTATTGATAACATAGCTTCTAATTCCGATGACTTTAAACGGTAATGATCATATTTTGGGGCAAATTAACTTTTTTTTGTTTGCATTACATTTGAAGCATTAATAAGCTCTCTAAATATATAGTGCTCTGAAAAAGAAGATTCAGGAGTCAAAGAAGGGGTGGTTCCTAGAGAAGGACAAACGTATCCTGGAGGAGCTTAAGAGCCTGCATTGTGACCCACATCCCTTCTTTAGAGTCTTTCCATCAGAGTCAGACTTCAGTAAGTGGCCTGTTCTCATTTTGGTGTAATGCATTTTTGTAAATTTTTTCTGGGGACACACATTTGGTTTTTGTTGCAACATAATGTGAAACCATGGGGCCTAAAATGTATGATGTGCTATATTCAAAAACATTATTTCTTTTCTATTTTATTTTTTCAAGTTTACATAAAGGCAGCACAGTATGAAAATGTACATGTCCACACATTACCACCGCAGTCTTGGTATGTTCTTGGTGAAACACGTACAGGATAATAAATTGTGTTGACCACTGGGCAGTAAACCTTGTTTTCAAGTATCATCAACTGCATTTTGTCATTGCTTGAAAGGTTTTTTAATAGCAACAAGTTTTTTCTGATCTTTTCAGCCTTCTGGAGGATTCTCATGCAAGGCCCTCCTGACACACCATATGAGAAAGGAGTGTTTGAGCTGTACTGCCAGTTCGGCCCTGATTACCCAGTGAAGCCTCCACTAGTCCGTTTTGTCACCTATCAAGTATCCTGCCAAAATACAAACAACTGAGAAATGTTTTTGCATTTGTTGTTCATTGTTAAAGGATTGTTAACTGTTAGGAAATGTATAAGTTATTATCTTAACATGAAAACAGGTTTACCACTGCAATGTCAACACTGTGGGCCGCATCTGTCACAACATATTTGACCGCAACTACAATGCCCACATCACCATGAGAGAGATCCTAGAAGCTGTGTATGGACTGCTCATCATCCCTGAGCCTGATGATCCACTGGACAGGTGAGATTTACACACATTCATAAATAAGTCACACTTAAGGTAAGCCAGGAAGGCACCAAAGCTATTTTTCTTTTTCTTTTACCAAGAGATATTTCTTATGTTAAAGGTGTATTTGACCCATTTCAATAGTTATGCCTGTCCTATTGATTCAAAATATTTTGTGCGGTAGAAATAGCTTCATTGTATTCTTTCTGATTTGAACTCATGATTACTTTTAAACAATGATAATTTCATAACTTTCAGAAAATTAGGGAATTATTGAGAAGTTCACATGCTGAATGTCATGTGTTTCAATGGTTGTGTTTTACTATGTCGGAAGAATGAGGCATTTTTGATAAAGGCTGATATTACAAATACAGTTACCCTCAACCAATAAAAAACAGGATTCTTTGATACACATGATAAATAACAAAATGTTAACAGCAGTTTCAAAGTAGATTTTGATGTTTAGGACTGGTGCTCTCCTGTTTTATTCTACCTAGTGGAAATACAAATCAGTTTAGGGCTATAGGAGATCGTGATTTGATTTAACACTGTAGAACGAACGACAGTACTTTTAGACTGTTACATAAACCTGTGATGAAAAAGATGTATTTGACTTGCATATACATTTTTTTTTTTTTCCCTTTGGTAGCATTTTGGCTGAGGAATTCCTGACGAGCCGTGACATATATGAACGAGAAGCCAAGAAACATACAGAGGAAACTGCAGGAAAGTCGATGGATGACATGGAGAAAGTAAATGAGCTCCCATATATTACCATTAGATATTACCTTTTTCCTCATTACGTGTTGGTGTCCTACTGGCTTAAAACTAACTGTTTTATGTTTTGGGATTTTATTTAAAGACATTAGTGGAACCTGCGCAACAATTCATTCCCCAACATCTGATCTGTCCTCTCACCAAGAAGATGTTTATTGATCCTGTGAAAACAGTGTACGGCACCGTGTACGAACGCAAGGCCATTGAGGAACATCTGAAACAGTGAGTTTGTTTTCTACTGTTGAAAATTAAATTAAATATGACTTAACGGTGTGGTTGCCTAAATATCTGATTTATGTTTAGAAACCACACAGTTTCATATGAACCTGTCTTTTAATGGCACATCTTAAAGTTCATCTGATGAATATGACCCACCATCTTTTACATGAAATAATAAAGACATAAGCAGGTTAATGTCACAAGTCTGACACCATTGTCACCTCCCCAAAACAGTCAGTCTATGCAGCTGCATTGCCATGTATTTTCCCAGCTGACTGGACGCTCTTTTGCAGACACGAATATGAGCCGTTGGCCGGCCCAGGGCACGATCTGGAAATGAATGACATCACAGCTGACCAGGACATGAAGAAAATGGTGATGGATCATCGTTCTCGTCAAATAAAGTGAATCTGAGCAGAACATTGAAGTTAAAGCAATAGCAAGTTTGATATGCCTCAGTACTCTCCTACATATTTTTGAAGAGATGTCCAGTAAATGCTTGATAAGCTTCTTCTTACTTGTACTTTCATATTACCCTTCAAAGTTTTTCATTATCCTTAGTATTTCAGAAGGTAATACAATTATAGAATTTGAATTAAGTATCGATCATAATGAAGCCTATACATTTTGTTGTTGTTTTTACTGACTAAACAAGGGAGGGTTTGGTTGTGTCTTTTTCTCTATTAAGACACTTCTGGTTGAAGTTAATTGTTTTTAATTGTTTGATTGTTCAATGTTTCTTTTCATGCTGTCACATTTTGACTATTTTCTAAGTGAGATCTTGTATGCATTAACTTTTAAGTTAATTTAGATTGTTGTGACAATAATAAAGGGAATTCTAAGCACCCAGTCCTGGCTTATAATTAAACATTGACATGGGTAAAACATAATTAAGGTAAAAGCATCAAGATTGACATTCATTTGATGATTATTTAACTAATAGTGGAGATGATAGCTCACCAGTGGTGGAGGAAGTATTAAGACCCTTTACTTAAATAAAAATACTAATGCCACACTAGAAATACTGAATTCAAAGTAAAATTCCTGCATTGAAAATAAGTAAAATTACGTATTATCAGTGAGATTACATATTAGATTATTTATGTATTTGTGTGGTAGCAACATTTTAGTGTTAGATGTAGGACAGTCACTAATGACTGTCGATAAACTGAGATGCTACAGCGTTCACCCACGTTTATGTACCGTATGCGAGTTGGGTGGATTGTTAGTATTGATAATGCTGTTCCTTAAGGATTAGGCTAGTAGATTATCTCTGATTACATGCTATAGGACCAATCACCGCCTCCTATTTTGCCGAACGTCACGTGATCAGGGCTGTGTGGCGCACGCTCGGGAGTGATCCATGTGATCCACTGACCCCAGAAATGAGAGGAAGTGAATATTTCTTGTCTTCAAATTATATTACCTTTAACTAGGACAAATTATTGAATTCGTTATAGGGTTACACGCTATATTAAAGTGTCATTTTACAAACAAAATCATAAAACGTAAATCCTATAATTTCATGTTTGTAAGATTTGTTCCCGATGGAAGGTCTCTAAAACCTTTTTATATACAGCCTATGTCTAAAACGATTGCGTCAGTGGTACTGTTATTTTGAAGGCTGAAGCCGGAAGTGTTTTAAATATGTATTTAAATGTTCAGCTTGATTCGCGTTGGTTCGTTTATTGAGTGAAATTTATTCGGTACATTTGAGTGGAAACAGGAGCGAACAGACAGCAGGTGAGTTTACCTGGACTTTCCCCAAAAAGTTTTACTTTACTTTCTCGGTTTGTTAACAGGCGAAGTTAAACAGAAAACTATACTCTCCTACTCTACTAATGTCAACTGGAACATTAAGTGCAGTGATTTCTTGCCTGTTACTCCTGCAGCCATGCCACTGATTTTTATGTCAGTAGGAGGCCTATTAATTACGATTTTATGTAACTTAGCCAACAGCAATGTCAGAGTTAGCGTGGCCTTGTAACTACATCTCCAGCAGGTGGGATTAGTGTCTAACGTTCTTTGAAATTAAATGTGGTCATGTTCTTGCGACATGTAGTTTTTCTTTTAGTGCAGATAGGTAACTGTTAGCCTGCCTTTCCTGCAGAACCTGTTAAATCACCTCACAGGTATTCTGGAAAGTGCAAACACTGAAACTCGTTTTGAAACCGTCGCATTGGATCACAATGCGCCTGCTGTTTGTAGTTATTATCCCCAGAAAGGGACACAGGTTTCATGTCAACATTAGCAGGAAATCACCCTGGATTCACACCGATTACTGCAGGTTTAGGAGGTGAACACAGCCCTCTCACTTTTGTCAGAAACAAGAAATGAATGAAATAAGCCTGGATTTAAAAAAAAATACATTGGTCTTATAGTTATTGGCCACAGTCCTTGCAATGGTCACTGCCTTATTGGGCAATCAATAGAGTTTAAAGCACATGTAGAGCCCATTTTTCCCATCAGAATCTGCTTCGGTGTGTATATATAACAAGTGTTTTGGACAAATTTGAGCAATTAAATCTCTCTCATACTACTTGAGAGGTACAGATTCCTCTTCATTTAGGATGGCCAGTCAAAGCAACGCCAGGAATTACCAGGAATTAATAAAAGCTAAAACATTTAGGCTTTGAAGTATCTGATAGTTGGAATGTTTTGTCATTTTTTTAAATGAAAAATTTCAGTAAGATAAGTGACAAGCTATGAAATTTTTCTTTAAGATTTATTTTTTCAGTTCTGCCTGTAAAATGGATTTGTAAAAAATTGGACTCAAATTGGCTTTTTGTTACACTTTTACAAGACACCATTACTTTATATATCTACTTCAGCTTCAGTTACATTAAAGTAACCACACTGCCTTTCTCTGCTTGTGTTCTGGATGTCCTTTCTCTAGAGAGATGTGGTGGGTGCTGTGGATGCTCGCCGCCTTGCTCGCTCTCTTCTGCTGTCTGGATGTGTGGTACTTCCTACGGGTAGCTGCTGTTGTTCTCCGCGCCTGGTTTCAGCCTCCAGTCTGGGATGTCACCGCAGAGCAGACCCTTACAGGTCTGGTCACTACCAACGACATCGACATGTGCCACATGAACAATGCTCGTTACCTCCGGGAGTGTGACTTTGCCCGCTTCTCTCTCTACACGCGCAACGGTGTGTTCAAGGCACTGCGAGCGCTCAGAGCTTCAGCGGTAGTGGGCGCCACCACCATCCGTTACCGCAGGGCTCTGTGTATAGGCGAGGGGTACGAGCTGCGGAGTCGCATCGTCACTTGGGATGACAAAGCATTTTTCCTGGAGCAGAGATTTGTGTCATCAAAAGATGGGTTGGTGTGTGCCGTCATGTACTGCAAGCAGAGTATCATACGCAGTAGCCCAGACAAGATCATGCAGCACTTATGTAAGCGGAAGGTAAGGAAGGGATGATTAAACACACATATACATTTTACACCAGAAAGGAAACAAAAAGTCCTTTCATACTTGAAGGACATTGAGTCTATGATTTGCTTCTTGCAGGTGGAGTGCCCTGAGTTTCCAGAAGACCTTCAGCACTGGGTCAGCTTCATCTCTGCCAGCAGCCAGGCCCTCAGGTCCGAGAGTGGACTTGACGAGAAGAACAAATAAGGCATTACACGGGCAGCTTTTGTAAACCGGCTGATTTACCGACTCAGGATTAAAAAGCTGTCTGAAAGAGACATTTGTCTCTTGTTCACAATTACTTGCCTTAAACACACTTGTGCCTACACTTGTGAAAAACAAGCCCAACACTTACCTATCTGAAAGACTGCAGAACTAACACACCACATTGTTTGGCTAGCCTGAAAGCAAATAACTTATTCAGTAACAGGAAAGTAATATGATTGTATAAATATGTGTTTTCTTGTACTACCACAGCAGTTAAACACATCCATTTTGAATTCCTGTTGGTGCACTTTTATGCCCTCGCTCTGCATACATAGTTTGGAGTTTTCACTGTAAGGAAATGTGAAAAACAATATGGTGTAAAACCAATGATGGTGCTTAAAGATGAGGAAAAGAGGCAATATACCAAAAACAAGGATTTGACAAGAGGTGAAAATTAAATTACAATTTGAGTAATTATCACATCATCTGAGACAGACAGAGCAACAATTAAGTTCTCACAGCAAATACATAGTAATTAATTTAGTCAACAGTTTCCTTGAGAAATAAAATGAATAACATTAACTGCAGCCCAAAAGTAAATTAGCAGTGAGCTGTAATGTGACATTAACACATTTGATTGGTGGAAGAAGAAACAGATTTTTTATTTTTGCTGAGCTCTTAAATTGTCTCCAGTTAATTTTAAAAGAAATGTTTTATTCAACAATAAAGTGATAGCCATAACAGATCTCTCACATGTACCTGACTACCAAAAGAAACCTTATGATTCAAGACTAAATATTAAGTGTAAATAATGACAAGAAAACAATAATTATGAATAAAAATTATAAAAACAAAAAGCCACGCTGACCAGGAAAACAGTGAAATTACATATTGTCAGTGATGATTGCATCTTTGAAATACACACACATGCAGTATATATGCACTCACTGAGATTTTTCATTTTTCGTTTGCTGTAAGCCGTAATCATCAAGATTAAAACAAAAACAGGCCTGAAATATTTCACTTTATATGTAATGAATCCAGAATATATGAAAGTTTCTCTTTTAGACTTAAATAACAAAAAATAATGTTTTCACAATATTCAAATTTTTGGAGATGCAACTGCATGTACAGTATATGTATAGTGAGAGACAGAGAGTTCTAATTAGACAAAGGTCAGATTATTATTATGGGAGTGTAGTTTATGGACATGCATCAAAAAGGCGCTCCTAGCCACAGAGATGAAAAATCCCAAAGAACTTCAATTTTCTTAAATGTGTTTACTGTTGAGTTGTATGTGATTTTGATGGCTTTAGAAGAGATTAAACAAATCACACCAAAGATCTGTAGTGTCTCAGTCTCTGCTCGGTCCAGCCTTAAGTCAGGTTCATCCAGTAATCACAAGGATTTAAATAATGGCAATACATTCCAAAGTAATAAAACAAGGCACTGAGGTCACCAGTTTGGGTTCCATGTGGTTCCAATAAAACCAAAATAGTGTTTTAGACGGCTAAACACTTAGGTGAATTTAAACAATGGCTAAGTTGCTAAACACATCTTGTTGTCATGTAAGGGCCCTGTTCATGTTGGACAGACATTTAATTGCATTTTGTGTCTGTTAAGAGGCACAAAGATACTCTTCATGTAAATGCCCCCATAACTGCCGTTTTAGCTGCGTGGGAGCTCTGGGCATTAGCTGTAGCAGCTCCGTTTTTTTTTCTATAGACATACTCACAAAGGTATAAGGAGTTCTTGTTTAACTTAAACACCCATGCCAATAAAGCACATTGGACTGAGTGGCCAAATTAAATTTTCAGAATCAGATGGAAAGGAGTATTTTATGAAAGAAAGTAAAAGCGTGCTGGAAGCACTGGGATCAGAGTGGGTATTGTGAGAAATAGGGGAGGAAATCTGATAAATCTGCACGTTTAAATAACTGCACAATCTCAATTATTTTATATTTTCTATCACGTACATCTCGTTTATGCCGTATTTTTCTATTTATATAGATGAATGTCTAGCATTTAGTCACCAAAGCAAATTCCTTGCATGTGTAAAAAGTCCTAGGCAATAAATATCTTTATAAATTCTGATTCTGAATTAGAAAGAGGATGTAATAAGTTCTGTCAGTCTATGTGTGGCCCTGCGATGGACTGGCGACCTGTCCAGAGTGTACCCCGCCTTTCGCCCTATGCCAGCTGGGATAGGCTCCAGCCCCCCGCGACCCTGTACGCAGGATAAGCGGTTGACGATGGATGGATGGTAATAAGTTCTGTAGGATTTAAATAACTCCAGGAGATGGCGGTAATGTAGCGTCGGGGGATGCTGCCGCCGTTAAACTTCAAAGAAGAAGAAGAACTGCATGTCGTCACACATCCGGAAGTCATTCATTCATTGCACCGGTTTCTGCAAGTTATATCGCATCCAATGGTAGCACTCTGTCCTGGACGCACAGTAAGTTTTACAGCCACAAAAATATTATTCCACCGTATTTGTGGTTATTGCTTAAATTTCCACCACGAGAAAACGTAAAAACAGCGACTTCACGCGTCAAGAGTGCGGTTTCTGTGTTGCCAAGGCCACCAACAACTAGCAGCTAGCAGCTAAGCTAACAGATTTGGCTGTCACAGCAGGTTCCGCCGCCTTCATTTGAATGCAGCAGCGTTTAGCTTCCCAGTTCTCTCAAGGTTGAAGTGTGTCAATATGGTAATATGCTGCTTCCGCATTTCTTTAGCTACAATTTGAGTAAAAAAGCATTAACATCTTCTATTAATAATCTACACATCTGCACTGACATTGATGAGGTCAAAGGAGCATTAGAGTTGATATTGAGTGTTATCATGAATTTAGAAAACTCCTTTATGTAAGCTTAAGGAAATGGCTGTACTGTCAAACTCAGCTGTTCAAGTCACATGGAAATACTGTTGTAATATCTAGCATATTTGTGTCACAAATATTTGGTTTGTTGTTCCAGAGAGATGTTGCTGCTGGTGCTGGGTGCCCTCCTGCTGCTCTTCTGCAGTCTGGATGTATGGTACTTCCTACGGGGCGTCCAGGTGTTCATCCAGTCGTGGTTCCAACCCCGGATATGGGACATTCTAGCTGAGCAAAGCATTGATGGCATGGTTCTTCCCCATGACTTGGACTACATGGGCCACATGAACAACTCCCGATATCTAAGGGAGTGTGACTTTGCCCGCTTCCACCATTACATGCGGAACGGGCTGTTCATGGCCTCACGCAAACTGGGTGCCAAAATGGTGGTAGGGGCCTCCACCATCAGGTACCGGCGCTCCCTCGCCTTCCGTGAGGCTTTTGAGATTCGGACCAAAATACTGGGATGGGATGAGAAGGCGTTTTACCTGGAGCAGCGCTTTGTGTCCAAGACAGATGGTTTTGTCTCTGCGATTATGCTCTGCAGGCAGAATGTGGTGCGCTGCAGCCCAGAGAGCATTATTGAGTTCATCTGCAAAAGGAAGGTGAGGAATAGCAGGAGATGGAGGAAAGTATTGGTATGACTGCTGTAGGTTTGCAACTGGGGATTCTTTATATTATCAGTTCATCTGCTGATCATTATCTCGATTTATTGTTTGGTCAAAAAACACTTTCTTAAAGCCCAAGGTGATTATATCAAATAGTTGCTTTTCCCCAGACAACACTCAAAAAATAAATTCTGTTTACTATTGAATAAGACAAAGAAAGAAACTTCAACCAGAAAAAATATTAGGCTTTTTGTTTGAGAAATAATTTACAGGAATAACTATCAAAATAGTTGCCAAATATTTTTACGTCATTCAGCTGATTGATTAATCATCTAATCATTTGAGTTTTACCGCTTGGTCTTAAAAGTGTCCATCAGGAGATTAGAAAACCCAAGGTGATGCTTTACATTGTGTACGACCAACAGTCCAAAATCCAAAGTCATCCCTTACTTTGGGTGGGCTAGATCACTGGCACATTTTAATCAACAAGATTATTTCAGGCAAACTTCTGACTTATTTAAATCTAAAGTTTTTAATCTTGCAAAGCAGTCATGATCTTAGGTTACACGGTTGGCTTCAGTTTAAAGTGCCAGCTATCAGAACAGAGGTTGACAAACCAAGCCTGTTCTACTACGGCCTGCGGTCCTGGAATGATGTGCAGTCCAAGCTCAAACTTAAGACCCTTATCTCTTTAAAGGATTTTAAAAATAGAATAAAGCAAGCGGTCACTGTTGGCTGAGGTTCTTTCACCAGCTGAACACGTGATTAAATATTAACGCCTTGCTTATGCACTTTATTATGTAATGTATTTTTATTATACCTAATGTTGCCATTGTGATTTGCCGTTGTTGTCCTGTTAATTGTTTGATGTTGCTATTTGACCCTCGCTTGGCTAGGTCTCACTTGTAAATCTCATTGTGACTTCCTAGTTAAATAAATGTCATATATATATTCAGTTTTCTATCACACAAGACAAAGAATAGCATCAGATCCTCACAAACCTGCATTTTTCTTCATTACCAAAATTACCGATTACCTGTCTGTCAAGTGATTGTTGTTTCAGCTCTAGACTGTGGCTTTATTTCACGTTGCCATTCTGCTAATTTTGTGTGCAGATCGAGTGCCCCGAGTTTCCTGAGGACCTTAAACACTGGATTAGCTTCATCTCAGCCAGCAGCCAGGCCCTGAGAGCAGAGAGTGGACTGAAGGAGAAAAACAAGTGAAGCCACGCAATGACACCATAGTCATGAGTGTAGACACATACATATCGCTTTCATTGCACGCACGCATATACATACTTGCACACAAACAGTTTTTAGTTGAAGTTCAAAATTCCATTTATCTCTGTTTTTGGGTCGAACCCACTTGCTGTGTATTTTTGTATGATGTGATCAGAAATACTGAACTTCGGACAGCTGAATATGAAAACTTGAACTTTAAGGTATTCCATGTTTTAAAATCCCCTACATGCATTGGGATCAAATTAGAAGTTATTATCTCAGAGGAAAGCGATACAAGAACGTAGCTTTATCCTTGCAGCTTATTTGGCCGTGGACTGTGAATAGACTGGCTTCTACATTCTCATTTAGCAAAATCCTCTAACTTCAGATAAGCATGTAGCGCAAAAGTTAATCTTCCACTGACATCAATGCATGTTTTCAAACAGAAAAAAAATGTTGTGCCTGTTTTTCTTGATTAGCCGTAGTTTGCACTTAATAATTTCAGAGAATTATACCTTTTATGTGAAAAAAAAACAACAATTTAGGTTTGATGAAATACTTGAATGGACGCCATGAATATGTACGGTCAATTGTTTTAATCTTCCCATCAGCATTTTGCACTAAGTAACCCAAGTGAGGAGACAAAATGAATACCTCTTAACAATTAGAAAGGGAATATTTGATTTTGAGGGATCCTTTTAACAGTATAGTATTGTGCTTTTACCAAATGAACAATACATGCAATTAAAAGGTGGGCTTCTTAATTTGAATTGCATGTAATATTAAGAGAAGCTGCTTGAATCTGAATTTACAGGCATAATAAGCAAATACTAATATGAGGTTGCTGGCAACTTTTATAAACCTGCACCGCACGATAACTGAAGTTAGAATGATTTATTGAGATAGACTTTTGAAATCTGGAACCTTTCCTTTTGATGCATAAAAAGCTTTAGTTTGTGACCAAAGTAATGTATTCTGTATGAAGAGGAAACAAAATCAATTTCTAAAGATGTATATGTCTAACTTGTTATTTATGTTGACAACAAAGTCATGTTTAATTCATTTATTTGCAGATGTGCATTGTCCTTTTATTTTCCACTTATTATTTATGATCTTTTGAAATGGATTCATGTACTAAACTTTATTTATTGTGTTATTTAAAGGCATTTTGAATTAAAAATGCATTGGAAGCTATGTTTATGTGATTGGGCTTGCCTTTAAAGTGCTTGTTATTCAGTAGCAACTTGAGCTACTAATGTACTGTGGTAAGTGCTCCTATGTTGAAGACCAGTGGCCTGTACGACGAAGGGAGTTCAACCTACTCAGAGTTAACTCAGGGTTACCAGGCAAAATCAGGGTTGGCAAACTCTGACCGCCTACACTGGTGTTAAACGGTACTTCGACGGCGAATAAGATATTAGTTGAGTCGGAGTTATGCTCCGTACTTTTCCCAGATGAATGCACGTTGATTGTGTCAGGATATGAGGAGTTTAAAGACATGTTAACGGCCAAATCTAACACCGTGGTGGCCAACAAAGCCAGTGAGGCTTGTTGGCACCGCATTGAGTAAATTTGTAAGTAATTAATCAGATTTAGCAGTGAAGAAATAGGCGAGTTAAGCTCACAACACTATATTATCATGCAACATAGAGACTTAGCCATGAATTGCGTGTAATTTCTTCTATTCAGAAGAAAACACCTGAGTGATTTGACTTTTTTGCGACTTTAATTTCAGTGAAATTCACGATTTTTGTGCTTGTAAATATGACACTCTCATCTAGGATTTTTTTTTTCTCGGTTTATTGACCCCCCACCAAGGCTCTCTATTTTTTGTCACTAAAATAGTCAGTCTAAATATGTGAAAACAGTTAGGATAATTCGATTATACCCAAATGATGGGCTACATCTCAGAAACAGGCCTCCCTAAAATCACAGATGCTGCAGGGGTCCAGGATGAAATCTAAACATATTTTCTCAAGTGGTTTGTATTAATAGCCTCATCATTGGCTCAATTTTTTAAAGTATAATATTTTTGATTAAACCTTAAATATAATACTTAAAAAAACTTTAATTTCTGCACACTAAATTACATTGATTTACTGATGGTTATTAAAATTAAATTCCACTAATTCTTCTACTTAATGCCATTGTGCACAACTGTATGTATTTTGAGGGAAATCTACTCAAAAAACAATTAATTGTTCTAGACTCAAATACTAATGGAAACTCACTCAACAAAATTACTACTAGTCAACTTAAAATTTACAAAATTCCCATTTTCAGATAGTAGTCCCGAAAATACGAATACAACTCCATTATTACAATTCAAGTTCTCTTTATTAAACAATCAGTATCAAAACATTAAACATCCTGTCATTTCTACATTTCACAGACACAAATAAGGCACATATTCCATGAATGATTATGAAACAGACAAGAAATTGACTGCTTGATCAAATAATTAACAAGCAACTTTTTTTGATAATCAATTTGTTTTCATTCTTTTTTGCAATAATCTATAACATTCTATATTTTCAGAGATTCTTTGGTGTTAAGTGATATTCACTAGAGTATCTTGAGCAAAGTCCTTTGAGCTAAACAAAGTTTCCTTTTACTACTTACTTTACTATGTTTTGTGGAAAAGCGACTATGCATAATTTTATTCCATCAGCAGCACTTTTGCTTGAATAATATAAAAGAGAGCTTTAAATGCAGAGTAAGAAAAAAAAATACCAATAAATTAAAATAAATAGACAAAAGAATTTCAACTTTTATGGAATCAAAGCAAATAAAGATAGCTAATTAGGAAATTAGCAAATTGTTAAGTCAGGTAGGTAATGGAACAATATAAAAAAGCTAAAACCTTGTTTTGAATATCCCTCACTGTAAACTTGCAGTAAACATACTGAAGATATAGATGGACAGTTCAGACGTGCTTTCAGGAGTTTGTACATGAGTTACATTTACATTTATTCATTTAGCTGACACTTTAGTCTAAAACATCTTGCAAAAGCTATATACGTCAGAGGTTGCACACCTCTGAAGCAACTAGGGGTTAAGTGTCCTGCTCAGGGACACATTGGTTGACATATCACAGTGGGGAATTAAACCTGGGTCTCTCACACCAAAGGCATGTGTCTTGTCCACTGCACCATCACCACTCCCAGAGAAACAGACAAATATATCCACAGCCACCTTTCACTTGGGTTGAAGCGGACAGCACCAGGAGCATCAGTGTTAGTTACCATGGTGAGGAGTGTGAACAATGTCTGGTTCACTTTTGCACGGCAAAATACAAACAATCCAGTAATGAGGATCATTATAAAAGCAAGCTAGCACTGTATACTCATTGGTGCCCCCCCACACACTTAAAAGCATATTTTTTATTTTTTCCAAGCCTGTCTTGATACAAGACTCTCATGCCAAAATGAGCATCTCCCAGAGGGGAGAAGCCAGAACAGGTTGTGTCCGGGATGAGATGGATCTGTAGTGATGTTTCCTGCCCAAGTATTTGTACTCAGATACTGTACTGCGGGTTTTGTGGTCCTTGAACCTTACTTTAGTATTCTCATTTCATGCCACTACTTCACTACATTTCATGTTACTAGACAAATTGTATTGATTTATTTTTTCAAACATAATGACCTTAAGTAAACACGGGGCATTGTTATAAATTAAACTACCCAAAAGTAGTTTATAAAGTAGCAAAAACTAGCTCCATCTTGAACAGTAAATACATCAGTAACAATAATTATCGCTTATAATAAACCGCTAATTAGTTTCAGTTTTTTTAAAATTCAGTTTATACTTTCAGTACATTTAGATGTTTAGTATTAGCGTTAATACCATTTTATTTTGACATTAAAACTCCCTTCTAAGGTTTCCGGTGACGCATCCTTTGCCACGCCCCCTCCTCTCCACTTCCTGTAAACAAAGCAGCAGCTGTCCGTCTGTCAGATTCCTGTACTTTCGCTCATTTTCTACACCCTCTTCAGCGTTTTTCGACGATGGCTCACGCAGGAGTGGTTCTGGACAAGGACCAGTTCAACTGCTCGATATGTCTGGACGTGCTGAAGGATCCTGTGACCATCCCGTGCGGACACAGCTACTGCTCGGACTGTATACAGAACTACTGGGACCAGGACGACTACCTGGGGGTGTTCGTCTGCCCGCAGTGCAGGCAGAACTTCAACCCGAGGCCGCTGCTCGCCAGAAACACCATGTTGGCCGACGTGGTGGAGAAATTCAAGAAGACCGGACTCCAAGAGGACACGACGACTTCAAACCACAGTTTCGCGGAGGCCGACGACGTGGAGTGCGACGTCTGCACCGGGAGAAAAAACAAAGCTGTAAAGTCTTGTCTGGTGTGCCTGGCCTCCTACTGTGACGTCCACGTCCAGCCACACTACGAATCTGCTGCTTTTAAGAAACACAAGCTGGTGTCGGCCTCCAAAAAGCTCCACGAGACGATCTGTGTCCGACACGACAAGCTGCTGGAGGTGTACTGCCGCACAGACAAGCAGTGCATCTGTTACTTGTGTCTGACTGGTGAACACAAAGGGCACGACACGGTGCTGGCTGAGGAAGAGATACAGCAGAAGCAGGTAATCTCTCGACTAATTCAAGACAAGGCTGGGATCAGCGACTGTCCTCTAAGCAGACATTTAACTTTATTAACAGTAGAGCAGACCTGTACCAGAGGCGGAGCCAGACGCTGTAAACATTAGGGGCTTAGCCAAAACCTGGGGGGATCGCGGGCATGCACCCCCGGGGAGTTTTTTCCCCGTTAAGCCAGCTAAATGCATAATTTTTCATGCTGTTTGAGATGATAGAATGACTAAAAATCTAACCACTATCTGAGAAAAAGATAAATGTTGCTTTGGAAAATCCTGTTGAGCCTACAATCTATTTTCTCCAGCTGTAGTTAATCCAAAACACAAAAAATGTTGAGGATCACTCATTTTCACTCCTGGCAACTAAAAAGAGGCAAAACTTATCTGATGTTACTATTTTTATTTTTCATAACCAAGGTAGAGGAGAAATATGGTATAACAGTTTCTGATCAACATTGGAGGTGGGAATCACTAGGCACCTCACTATTCGATTTGATCATAATTCAGAGGGCTGCAAGGCAATAATAAAACGATTATCGAATCTTCAAAAAATCTTTTTTTCTATGTGACTTCTGGATAATTACTAAGCATTTCATTTGCACATTAAAATCCAAAACAAAACATCTCCTCATTAGCTTAAAAGGACTAGTTTGCATCCCTAATTTCCTTTACGAATTTCAGCTCTTTATGGTCATCACCATTGCTCTCTCACCTCTACTGATCAAACTTTCTTTCCTCGCGTGAGTACATTCGCTGCAAGTGTTTACACACAACGTGAGAAGGTGAAAGTTACATACACATGTTTTCTGAACTCACGAGGTAGTTCAGCCTCCTTGCTTTCTTTTCTCCCAGCAATGTCCAGTTTTGTCCAGTTTTGATATAAATATGAAGTAGTTCCAAGCAACGCTATCAACACTGGAACCGGATATGCACGAAATCTAGCTGGTGAGAAGCTCGAGTGAAGATAAAACAACATTGTAAACCTAAAAACTGAAGTCACAAGCTAATTTTAGAAAAGCAGTTTACTCCGAGCTCCTCCCTCTTGCAAACGGCGTAGTTGCGAGCAAAGTCCAGTCCGACCAAGGGTGTTTATTTGTCCGAAAACTGGAGCACTGCTTGCTGCTCATCTAGCCCAAGTTTAGCAGCTGTCAGCTGGCCTGCAGATTTTCAATCGCCCGCTCTGCCTGGCCCTCTCCACACAACGCTCTGAGGCTGTCTGTGACGTACGGACAGTTTCAACGTTGATAGGCTATCGCGACTCAGCGTCATGCGAATTTCTTGCTTGAGTTGAAAATATTCAACCCGGCACTGCCCCCTTCACATCGCTTCGCTCTGCCCAACAGAAAATCGTGGTTCTACGCGTCTTTGCACTGACTTTGTATGTAAACTCACGCTCGCTTCGCCTTTGGTCTGAAAGCACCATTATAGGAGCACTTTTGGACTGGGACCGAAACGCCACCATAACTCGCTGATATTAATAATTTTAGTCTAATGTGTGGAATAAAAGTCAAAAAGGGTTAGGGTTGACCAACGGTTTGATATTTATGAGTTTCAGTCATGTGATGTGACTGGACAGTGATATTCCAAAAATTAGCCTATTATTACTTTTGTTACATTAGAACAGGAGCATCTCAAATCTCAAAAATAAATTTAAATATGGTGGAAAGGTTAATTGTGAGCACCAGAACCAGACTGAGAGATTAAAGGCCCAAGAAAAGAAACTTTTGCAGGTGTTTTGAGTTAATAGCTGATAGGAGCTCTTCTCAGGTTAACATTTCTGCATAAATAATTTATTCTGAAATTCTAATAAATTGTGGGGTACTGGAGTTTTGATTCAATGAGGTGTAAGCCATAATCATCAAGATTAACGAATAAGAGATTATATTTTTGAATTATATGTGAAGAAAATGAACTTTTCCATGATTTTAAATTATTTTACAATAGATGCACCTATAGTTAATTTTGTCATCAGGAGGAAATGTCCATTTCATATTCTCTCATGTCTACTCTTTATCGCCATATTTCTCAAGTATTCTGTCCTCTTATCCCTCTAATGTGCTAAGATTAGACTGTAAAATGCTCTGAGATAATCATCTGATACAAGCTCAGGCACAGTGTGTTGAAACTGTGCGCTTCACAGGAGGGAAACAAGCCTCGGAATTATCTCTAACAGTGAGATAATCTCACCTAATAACATCTAACTAGCCAGCAATACAGTTACTTAACTCAAGTTTTACAACTGCGGACTCACAAACCTGAAACATATGTCTGCGGTTCACTGTCTAAGGCTGCTTCTGTCTGTGAAAGGCCAGTGAGGATTATCTCTCCACATAAAAAAAAATGTCCATAACATCAGCTGTTTAGCTAGCTAGCAAGCTCGCTCACTGAGGGGCCAGTGAAATAATACAGACAACAGTCACCTATCAGACGACCAAGAATAAAAGTTCTGTTTTTCTGTAGTGTTTATTAGTGATTGGCAAACAGGCTGAAAGATGCGTTACCGCCACCACGGTAAAAGAGCTTTTGCTCCATTGTTTTGCTGCTTCAGTCAGAAAGACTGAGGAGAAATGAAAAGTTTCATTTCAAGTTGAACTTGAAGCCTAAAAGATCCAGGGCTTTTGACAAAACATTCCGGGCTTAAGCCCAATTAGGCACTCCCGCTCCTATGATCTGTACACTGGTGGAAGAAGCACAGTGTAGAAATACTCTGAAGGAAGTCATGTATTAAAAATTTGTATATGTTCCATTTTAGAGTATATTTTATTTTTGGATTATAATAAAATTGCATTCATGTGTACATCATTTTACTTAATTAATTACTTTATATACCGATGGGTAAAGTAGAGTAAGTCTGTAAAGTACTTAAATAAAATATTTACCTGTGAGATATATAGTATGTAAGTATAAACTATCAGAATGGACTGGAAATACTCAAGTAAAGTTCCTTAAAATTGTATTCAAGTACAGTACTTGAGTAAATGTGGATCTGCATGATGTAAAAGAAGTTGTTTCTTTCAAGAACACAATTACAAGTCTCATTCCAAATGCTCGAGTATAACGTTTTAAAACTTTAGACATAAGAGGTTTTAATTTTTAGATATTTTTGTAGTGTGTACAGTTACAGATCTGGTCTAATGTGGTCTGAGTTGAGACCACATGGCTGTTTTCAAAAACTTAATATTTTATCTGGTCTAATGTGATCTCAGTGGAGAAAAAAAATGGATTTTAAACAGGCTCTGGAGTCTTAAGTCTAAACATATTCATTTTAAATCGAATGTGTCTGTGGTCTGATTGCATTTTCACAAACAGAATAAATCTTCATAAAGTATCCATGTTAATCTGGTCCAGGTTTGACAAGTCTAGGTACACTTTCAGTTAGACAGGGTCTGATGTGGTCTGACTGGCAAAGAGGCAGTAAAATCACTATTTTCTTCAGTATTTCACAAGTAAAATAAAGGCTTCAGTCTTTAGACTCTTCATGTTAATCTAGTCCAGGTTTGATCAATTCAAAAAGCATTTACATGGCTCCGTACAGTTTTCACAAATATAAGAACGGGTTTCCAAATCTGAAATGGTTTTAAACAATGTTAAAGCCTTTTCTGATGCAATGACAACTGAGAACTTTCATTTTCTGCAGAACTGGAAACCGACTTAAGCCTAATAGACATTTATTAAGTGAAGGGCTTTGTATTTAACTTCATTTGGGCACAATAACATGAACACATGAAGAATAAAATGAAGTAGCGGTAAGTTTAACTTCCAATTTTGGTGAAATTTTTCCTCAGAGGCAGCTTGGTGACATGAAGCAGAGCTCCCAATTGAGAATTCATCAAAGGGAAAAGGAGACCCAGGAACTGAGACAAGCCATTTTCTCTCTCACTGTAAGTGCCAAACCCTCAGTTTGGTCTGATATAGTAGACATGCAGTATGTCACTTCATAAATAAAATGTCGCACCTCTTCCAGAGTTCTGTAAACACTTTATAATGCACTCTTAAAACTCTGCCATTGAAGACTATTCCTTTGGACGACACCTGATATATGTTGCTTTTTGTCTCCCTCCAGCGTGCTACTCGGTCAGCAGCCGAGGAGAGCGATGCCGTCTTTACCGAATTGATCCGGTTGATCGAGCTGAAGCGTTTTGAGGTGAGAGAGCTGATCAAAGCCCAGGAAAAGATGGCCGTCAGTCAGGCAGAGCAGCTGCTGGAGAAGCTCCAGAAGGAGGTCGCTGAGCTGAAGAAGAACGAGGCCGAACTGGAAAAACTTTCCCACACTGAGGACCACATCCATTTCCTACAGGTAATACCACTGACCGGCTGATTTCATTCCAATTTCCAGTACACCTTGAACTTTTGGTCTCTCTTTGTTTGTTCCTCCAGAGTTGTCAGTCTCTTGATGCTCCACCTGAGCTGTCAGCTTTGCCTTTAATCACCGCTGACCCCTCCGTCACCTTTGGCCCAGTGATGACCGCCTTGTCAGATTTTAAAGGACTGTTGCAGGAGGTCTGCCAGAGTGGATTTATCAGCATCTACGAGAGAGGTGGACACAAAGTGTTGTGTCAAATTAGTGTTTTTATCTGATACTCATTATTCTGTCCACTCTGTGCTGTTTTTGTGACTTTGTCTTTCTCTCTTATGTAGTGAGAGATGTAATAATCGTAGAGCCTCCAAATCCTGCTGCACAGCTAGGCTCAACACAGCCCAGTGACGGTGAACCAGCCGTACAAATGGAAGCAACAGTAGGTGAGTCTACAAACCTGCTCATGCTCGTTTTTAAAATATGAATTAGTCAGTCACAAAATAACAGCTTTTAAAACAGATGTTAAAACACCCAAAATCGTCATGGATCCTGTGCATTTATGAACTTAAATAGCTTGATGTGAATGCATTTTTTATAACATTTAAAAACCTTAAACTTTTTAGGATTCATATAATCACACAAAGCTCTATATTGTAATTAAGGCTCTAAAAATTTCCCTTATTTCTGTTTTTTCATGTTTGTTGGAGGAAGGTTTTCTTATTCGAATCAAAGGTCTAAGGATAGAGGTAGTCATATGTTGTACAGACTGCAAAGACCTTTGGGGCCAATTTGTGATTTTGGGCTATATAGATAAAATTGACTTTCTGCATCTCTCATTTTAATTTATTTATCTGTGCATAATTGTTTTGGATTAATTGATTATTTGCCTAAAAAGAAAAAAATCCTAAAAATAGTGAAAAATTTCCATCACAGTTTCCAAGATTAAAAGGTTTGTTGTAGTTATTGACATGTTTTGAAGGCTAGCTTAAAAGAAGCAGTTTGTAAATCAACTTTTTAGTGGCAATAACTGACAAACACTGTGACGTTATGAAAAAGCTTTTGTTGTAAGTTTCCTCAAAGTATAATGTAATATTAAATATTCTTTGAAATTTAGAATTTAAAAAGCCTCTCTGGTAAAATTAGTTATAAAAATGTTTTAGCAAAAACTGGAAACTGGAAGTCACTTGGAAAATATTTCTAGGCCTTATCATTCGTACTGATATACATTGATGTTTTTCACACTTTGATTGCCTGCATGTGAAATTTAAAAGGCAGAAACCCAGTTTGTTTGTGCATCCCATCCTAACCACACTATCCTGCAGCACAAACACCTTAGTCAACCTGTTTGTTTAAAGTAGAGTTTGCTGAATCTGCAGAAGGATGCAGATTCTGACAGATTGGAGCGCAGAGACTCTGCAGTAACAGCGTTTGTTCTCTTTGTGCTCACAGTGATCCCTCCACCTGGCCTAGACCAAAGTCCTGTGAATCCTCTCAACCCTTTCCTCACTCATGCGTTGCCAACCTTTGCCTTCTCACCATTTGGTAAATATTGTATTATCTTAACCATTTAATACCATTATATAAAAATAAATGTGTATCAGAATGAAACATTGTGCAGAGACTATTTTACAAACCAAATGCAAATTGTATTACAAATGTTCAACATGTTAGAGACAGAAACAAACAAACTAATTCAGTATGTGATATATTTTCTGCAGTGGTGGAAGACGTATTCATTATAAATAAAAGCCCTCCTTTCATAATTTTACTTAAGTAGAAGTACAAAAGTATTAGCAGTAAATGTATTGTATTAAAATTAAAAGAACTCACAGAACGAACTGCACAAGTTGTATATTATGTTTTTACATATGATTATATCTAAAAACATGTATCTGCAAAATAAGTATATCAGTCAGGAAAAAATGAAATTAAGGTCAGTATTTGAGTAAATGTACAGATTTTTTGCAGATGACAGCATTTTGTATGAGTCACCTTATAAGGCACATTTAACTTTTAGAGTCTGGCTATTTATTTGAATCCCCATTTGTTATGACAATTCATAACATTGCATCTTACTGGAAAAATAGTTCTAAATGTGATCTGTCCTTACTACCCAGTGCAAATTATGTCCAGAAACAATGTGTGATTTGTCACATTGTCCAATGTATTTTTTATTTTGTCACTGCAGGGCTGCTGTAGACTAATAATTCTTCTTCTGTTCACTTAGGCTCCAAACTCTCCACGGGATCCAGACAGAGGCACGTTCAGCGGCGTGCTCACCCCAGGAGGAAATAAACCCGAAGTGGACATCAAAATCAACATTCACATGCACCTCCACGGGCTGAATGTTGTTATACCTGAGTGCTCCCCTCTTCTTATGCTAAATATTGTTTTCACCAGTAAGCTACACTTGCATCAAGCTTTATAGTGCAGGTGAACAGATGTGTGGAAGGCATTTGTAAGTGCCAGAGAGGACCTCATTGACAGTGCATTTGATTAGCAGGACTAACTACATTTAATTTAAAAGTATTTGCAAGGAAATTGCCTTGAAATCAATTAAGCTATTAGTTTTTTTTAAACACTGTTTGTAAGCTTTTATAATTATTTGTCATTGTTTAAAACAATCCAGCCCCCCCGCGACCCTGTCCGCAGGATAAGCGGTTGATGATGGATAGATGGATGTTTAAAACAAAACCACAAAAAAAATATTTTGCTTTACAGATACATGTAATATGATTTTGTGATTTGTGACATGCTGACATTAAAAAGGCAGACGGACTGTACAAACTAGACTTTCTCTTGCGTGTTGTTTATTCGCATGGGGACATTTCATTGTTATTTGAACAAATAGTATATGAAGTGTCTGATGTAGAAGTTGCCTGCACACAAAACACGGTGCTTTTGTGTAAAATGTTACGTGGCAAAAAGCCATTTATAGGTCAGAGCATCTAATATGAATTTACCTGATGCATATCTGGGAGAGGTGGTTCAATAGAAGGTTTGTACAGATTGTTTTGTCTGTAACAGCCTGTTTGCTGACTGTGATTGGAGGCGTGGTGGTGCAGCAGGTGAAACCTGACACGCTGTCAGTCATCAGCACACCTGCGAGCCACGCCCACCTTTACATCTTCCGGTTTCTGTCGCGAGTTTGTGTTGGAAATGGCAGCAGCAATGATTTCGATTGAACAAGACCAATTTTGTTGTTCGGTGTGTCTCGAGGTTTTAAGAGACCCGGTGACGATCCCCTGTGGACACAGTTACTGTCTGGACTGCATTGAAGACTACTGGAAAGGGCCCAAACAGAAAGGCCAGTACAGCTGCCCACAGTGCAGGCAGGTGTTTAACCCGAGACCTCTGCTGAGCAGAAACACAGTTCTGGCTGAAGTGGTGGAAAAGTTTCAGGGAGCGGGACTTAATGCTTCAGCTCAACACCTTGCTAAACCTGACGAGGAGAAATGCAGTGTTTGCACCGGGAGAAAAGGCAAAGCTGTTAAATCTTGCCTCTTGTGCTCAGAGTCTTACTGTGCGGCTCACTCCAGAGTCCACGAAGAACGCTTTCATGGGAAGACCCATAAGTTAATCCCAGCTTTAGGTCAGCTGAGAGAGAAGCTGTGCCCGCAGCACGATAAATTACTGAGGCTGTACTGTCGCACTGACCAACAGTGTGTGTGCTCCCAGTGTGTGAAAGAGAGACACAAGGGCCACGACGCAGTCTCAGTGGCGGATGAGAGAGCAGCACAACAGGTGGGTTTGAATATTTAGAAAAGATCCAGAAATTATAAATTCATTTCAAGTTTGGTGTGTTAACATGTTTCTGAAGAGCATGATTTGCTGATCCATAAAGTGGAATGGATTGATTACAACTTACATTTTATTTTAGTGCTTTAAAGAAATGTAGCCTATAGGCTAAAATACATTGTGAACATTTTTGCAGCAAAATTCAGACCAGGGTTTACCTGAAAGCAGCCTATGTATGTGCTTGACTTTAAGTCAGGGTACTATTGTTGGATGGTACTCCTGAGCCCCTAAAGACAGTTTTTATATTGCTTCCTGTATGAGCTCAACTCTGAGAAAATAACCCCAATTACATCACTATGACATCATAAGGGTTAGCTTGGGCTTATCTTGTGTTGTATGGCAGTGGTTCTACTTTATTGTTGTTATAATTCTATCCATAAGTAGCACAGTGACAGAATGTCTGACTATTTTGGTCATGGGTTTCATACAATTTCTGTAATAAAACACATAAAAGCAAAAATCCTCTCACATGGGGAACCCTGAGACAAAATCTTATCAAATGTGGGTCCGTGGTCTGAATTTGCAATAGCTTAGGGTTCCCTGAAAAAGTTTGAGAATCACAAAGGAGTACAATATTCATGACTTGTGTGTCTTCAAGCTAACTGGCTGCAGCTTTAAATTTACCATACAGACACAAGATTGTGTCATTGTTCCCATCTAACTCAACAGAAAGCAAACAGGTGCATTTCCCAAGACTCCAAGACAAGTCCAAGACTCAACAATATGATAACCCTGGTACCTCATAAACATTGGAGACATATTTCCAACAGAAATTCTGTATCACAAAATAGGCTGTGTAGTTTGAAAGATTTAGGCACTTACCAGGCAGGGACGGTTTAATACATGACGCTATTGAGACACATTGTGGCAAATGTAGTAGGCTATTTATTTAGAGCTCAACGAAGGCTTTGAAAGTATCTTAATTGCCTCCATGGGCTGTGTGTCACAGCTGCTGCTGCAGCTCCAACTGCTGGCCGTGATAATGAACGGCTTACATTTGTAAAGATGAAGGATGTCTTTTGTAGCCTGGTTTAAAGGCTTCTGCGTTTGAAATATTGAATACAGGGAGTGGAAAATGTGCCCTGGTCTTGCAGCCATATCTTGTGCTCTGATGTTACTGTGTCAAAAGTTTAGATTGATGGACCAAAGGCCCTCCAGTGCAATCCAGTCCTTTTGATTGTAAATCAAAACTTTCCATCTTGAAAGTCAACTGTGGAAGGAATATTCGCCTCAGCTGCCTGAGGGACTGCACTGTGTGATATTCATCTTTTGTATTCTCTTAGAAAAAACTCCAAGAAACCTCTTTGAAGTCTGTGTATAAATTGAAGGACACGGAGAAGGAACTCAGATATGTTGTCAAGTACATCAAGGTGAGGGTATTTTTAATGTATAGGAGCTTTAAATATGTTGTTGACACACTGTCTCTACACTCAAAAAGTGGTGTGTGCCTGATTCCTGAAAAACTTTATCCTCTGCAGCACTCCACACAAGCAGCAGTGGATGAGAGCGAGAGGGTTTTCTCCAAGCTGATCCGCTCCATAGAGAAACAAAGCTGTGATGTAAAGGAGCTGCTCAGAGTCCAGGAAAGAGCAGCTGTCAGTCAGGCTGAGGAGCTGCTGGAGAAGATACAGAGGGAGCTGGCTGAGCTCAGGAGGGCTGATGCAGAGCTGGAGAAACTTTCCCACACCGAGGACCACATTCACTTTCTTGAGGTACGGAAGAAAAAGATAAATGTGGGGATAGGCTTGTCCATAAAGTATCTATCACTTGAGAAAAATAAGCTGTAGTTTACATTTTTAGAGACACATTTGATTAACTTTAAGGCTCTTTGCTATATTTATTTTAACTTTTAAGAATTACACTTTATGCTCCAAAGAGTCAACTTAGGAGTGAAGAATAAGTGCTTTACTGAGTGTGAGCAATAAAACACATTTATCAAGGGACTTACTCCTACTTAACTTTTTAAGGAAAGCTCTAAAGTGATCACATGATGAAACGCATGAATACTCAGAGAGGGATTTACCCTGAAACCCTAAAATAAAAACATTTTACTCCGTGATTACATTAATCTGCAAAAAAAGTGTAAAAGTGTTAAATCTCTAACCTCTCAATGTTAACATGTGAAATTTACAATTTAATAAATGTATTCAATATGTATAACATATAAATAGGAATGAATTAATGGGAATTTAGCTAAAATTAAAAAAAATCAAATCAAATGCAAATAGTTGCTTAAACTACATACTGTATTGTACTACTTTTAACCATCAGGTGGAGCTCTCTTCAATTTAACAGTATTTTTGATTTAAATTTAAAGTAAAAATTCTTAATTCTGAACGTTCACTTTTAGCAGCTTATAAATATGTGCCCTGACCTTCAGTCCCATTTCCTTGGGCATAGGTCCGTTGTCTGTTTTTAGAGTACAGGCTCAAAAGTAGAAGGGACAAAGCCATTGCATTTATTCATTTTTTAAAAGTAGATCTTAACTGAGTTGTCTTTATTTCTTTAATATTACTAGAACTTTTGAAATATTTTCTTTTATCAAAGAGCTCAAGAGTATCACTCTGTGTGGTATGCAACACGTCATTGGACACTGTCAACATGAAGTCCAGTTACTCTAGGGATACACACACAAGGGTATCAGTGGTGGCTTAATGTCACAAATATGACACCTGTATTACACTGATGTGGCTCCAAAATCTAATATTGGATCTGTTTTATTAATAAGAATCTCCTTTTTAGTATCGTATGAATGGCTGCCAGATGGACTTTATATTTGGTGACATGGTCCTCCTTTCATAGCAGTGAGACAAAACTGTAATTGACAAAAATCTGTTCCTTAGAAAAATAAGTCTGGTTTTATCAAGGTGTATAAGGCCGTCACTCTCAAGCATTACATTATGATTCTAGTCCAGTTAATGTATTTTATTTACCCTTTTAAACATTTACATTTCAATGAATTTGTTTTTGATATGTTGCTTTGTGTGAAGCACTCTAAAACTGTTTAAGTTTAAGACAATTGATCAAATGTAACACAGGGCGAACATACCTAGTCTGCCATCTTGCTGTGTGAGGTGTAAACTCAAAGTAGTTTCATGAGCCACAAAGTGACTCCTTCCTGGTTTGAGGTTGTTGTGTTTCTATTCAAATTGTGTTCTCTAATTTGGTTGTATTGTGTGTCATTGCAGAAGTGCAAGTCTCTTCACTTCCCTGCAAAGACTGTCGAGATGCCCAACACTGATGCGCTTCAGTATATAATGTATAAAACCATGACAGGAGCCCTGGCTGATCTCAAAGACGGTCTGGACAAAACACTTGAAAAAGAATTTAACAGGGTCTCTGAAAAGGGTAGGCCTCCGTCTCTTTTACAACTGATTACCACAAAGTTGATTATATTATTTTTAGAAATTGAAAGAAAATTAAAAACTAAAATCACCATTTGCTTGCCTGCATTTCTAGTAATTTCACTTAAGGAAGCCAGAAACCAAAGTACCTCAGTAAAGACTAAAGGTAAGAGTTTTTTTTAAAAATTGACCTTTTAACTAACCCACTACCCTGAATAAGCCCTTCTCTGAAGGTTTACATTTCAGAAACCCTAGCCTTATGTTACCTGAGACAGATCTCCATTTGCCCAACACACTAATCCCCATCATACAAGGCTTTAGCTAACTACTCTTAAATGAAAAGTTAAAGCACAGTTTGAAAATATGAACAGTGTATGCCTAACAGTGTTGTGTAATAACAGTCAGTCTGGTCTCGGTTTTAGCACAGTATCATTTATGTAGCGATAAAGTGCGTAAGATGTAGATTTCAGTTTTTAAAAGTCAGTCTGGAACCAACCAAGTTAACTGGAATCTGTATTTAACCATTTAATAGCTGTAGCTGATAAAATCTGCCAGCTACAATTGACATTTTCTATTTCGCATGGCAAACAAATAGCTACAAATGAGAAAAGTGACTTTATCTATGACGTCTGAAGTCAATGAATCATTGTTTCAAAACGTACACATTTCAACTGGTAAATCTGCCAGTTATCAAGTGTGCCAGGCCAGAACAGAAAGCTTGCAGCCAGTAACTAAGGGGGCGGGGCTTGGCAAACATTAATTAAAATGTCAAATAATAGTTAATAAGTGGGAGGCGCCACTCATAAGTAATTCAGTACAATTTGTTAAGGAAGCTAATTTCCACTACTGTGATGGGGGGGGAATCCTGTAAGTCACTATAATAAGAAACTCAACATATCACTTACCATTTGAAAATATAGTAGAGAATCGCATAATGACTTAATATCTAGTCATTACTTATCTAGATGCTAAGTGAATATTTTGAAATTTCTCGTTATTGTGACTTACAGGAATACTACAATACCCATGAGGCTCGGCCGGTGTTATGGAGAAGAGGCCAATGAGGCCAGTAAGAAAAGCAATTGAAAATGCTTCTCTTTTCAGACCAAACACAGCGCCATAGTTGCTGACTTCACCCACAATTGACTTAGAATTTAATTCAATTCAGCGATCTATAAATTGCAATCCAATTAGCGGTACATGTAACAGAATTTTATGCTCAGTGATCAGATGTTTATAAACAAAAATGCACCTTAGGAATCATAGTTAACATCTACCTCAAAGTTTTTGTGTACATGCTTGGATCTTTTTTTTTTTAAATCCAAAACCCACATATTTCTGAACACAGTTCTTTAGCTTTTGTCCTGACCATTTAACCACAAGTTTCATGCCAATCAAAGCAATAGAAGGGGTCTAACTTTGAGTTACATTGTCTATAGGGAAAATGAACAGGGACCTATTCTGTTTAACATGTAACCCTGCACTTCTTTTTAACAGCCAAAGACATTGACATACCATACAACTCCGAACCAAAGACAAGAGCTGATTTTCTACAATGTAAGCACAAGATTTGATAAACTTTACCAACATTCATCTTTATGAAACTAATGGCCACTAGTTAACTTGACAATGTGCATTTATGTCCAGATTACAATGATATAACCCTGGACCCCAACACAGCCAATCCCTATCTAAGCTTCTCTGATGGTCAAAGAGTGGTGACAACACTTTTGGACCCACAACCCTACCCGGACCACCCGTCTCGCTTCTCCAGCTGGGCCCAGGTGCTGGGCAGAGCTGGGATGGCTGGACGCTGCTACTGGGAGGTAGAGTGGTCTGGTCACGGAGGGGTTTCCATCGGTGTCTGCTACAAAAACATGAGCAGGAGTGGAGGAGGGAGCGACTGCAAGATTGGACACAATTCCAAATCCTGGAGCCTGGACTGCTCTCCCTCAGTCTGTTCATTTCAGCATGATAGGGAGACAGTGACCATCGCTGCCCCCTGCTGCAGCAGGATAGCAGTGTATCTGGACTTCAGGGCAGGGACTTTGTCCTTCTATAATGTTTCTGATTCAATGGTTTTACTCCATAAAGTCAAGACTACATTCACCCAGCCTGTATACCCAGGATTTTGGGTAGGGCTGAGCTCTACTTTGAGGCTATGCTCTCTTTAAATGTAAAGTATCTGTTTGACTAACAATAATAATGAAACACAGATGTTTGTGCTCACAACGTTTTAATAGCATTAACCGCACAAGCCGGGAGCAGCAGCAACACTTGAGAGCAGGTTAAGAGCTGGTGGAGCTTAGATCTTATTGAAGGCAGCAACATCTACACTCTGGATCTGCAGAGAAAAAAGGTTCAACAAATTAAGCTGTATACTCATTTGAACATTTATGGTGTTATGTAGTGATGTAATGTGCAACAAATCTATTTTAAATCAGCAATTTGTATGTCAAAGGCATTTTTTTCAAAGTCAATAAAGCACATGTATCTATATAAACGTATTGACCGACACAGATTCTGGAAAGAGATTTTGCTGTTGAATCTTGTACTGCAATTTTCAAATTCTGCGAGCACCACAATTGAAATACATTTTTGAGGTGGAGGCAGAAATGTATAACACAGATGTCTTAAGGTAGGTAAGCAATTCTAATCCAATACACATCTTTTTGTCAAATTCAGCTGGGAAAAAAAAAATCTAGAGTTTGTACATAACCCAGGCTTTATATAGGGTCAAAAAATAAGCAGCCCACATTCTGCCACAACACTACAACAGCTGTCCCTGCCATGATTTGCATGTCAGCTAATGTTAAATGACTTGCCCACAGACGTTCAGCTTTCTAGTTTGCCAGGATATGCTGTTGCTGTGATGCTAGGTGTAGTAGCAGGAGAGGTGTGAATATCGCCGTCTAGAGCTGGTGTGCTGGGTCTGGAACAGTCTTGTCCTTTCTGCAAGTTAGCTTTGCAGCAGCAACTGTGGTAACTGTTTGTTAATCCACAACTTAGCTAACATTAGTTAAAATGCTTGTTGTGTTGTTGTTTGCGCTCTATCATGGTATCTGTCATGGTGTTGGATTTCTCCAGAATTGCTTACTCCACCTTTAAAACATCAACAGTTAAAACTAAAGCTTTCAACATGGCTACTCCAAGTAACTGAAAATGTTTTCTGATTAGGGGGAAAAAATTCAGTGGCCGTTACTTACAAAGTCCTCAAACTTGGTGATCTCCTCTTCCAGGATGTCAGTGCCAACTTTGTCATCCTCGACCACACAGTTGATCTGCAGCTTCTTGATGCCGTAGCCAACTGGCACCAGTTTGGATGCTCCCCACAGGAGCCCGTCCATCTGCACCGAGCGCACACACTCCTCCAGCTTTGCCATATCAGTCTCGTCATCCCACTAAGGGAACATAGAGGAGGAGGGACACAATTCAACATGGGATCAATCTGTTTGAAGCTGACATATATGTTTGCAATCAGACATGACACAGCATTCTTTATAACTTTCACTACATCAGGGTTCCTACACATTTTCCAATAACAAATAAAATAAACATGTATGTACATTCTGACTATGTATGCTATTATGTTGCCAAATAATTAACAGAAGATTGTAGTTAGGTACTGTAGCTCATACAAATCAATGTTGTACTGTTGAGTCCACACTCCTACACAGAAAGTGTAGGACATCTCTGCCCATAGAGGAAGTAAAGTAACTGATGCTATCAATACTAATTTTCTATTAAAATATTTATTGTTCCCCACATATTGTCTATTATAAACAAAAACAAGTTTAAAAAAGTTGTTTCGTTTATTCACTGTGTCCATGGAAATGGTAACAAACAAGGCCATAAAGCTATACTTTACTTTTGCATAAAATGTAGTCAGTTTACTTTTCTGATGACTACATCACTGCATAACTCATATGTTCAGACAAGCTTAATATTTGATATTTGGTTATTTGTGGTGTTATGTATACAGGTGCTGGTCATATAATTAGAATATCATCAAAAAGTACATTTATTTCAGTAATTCCATTCAAAAAGTGAAACTTGTATAATATATACATTCATTCCACACAGACTGATATATTTCAAGTATGCATTCCTTTTAATTATGATTATAACTGACAACTAATGAAAACCCCAAAATCAGTATCTCAGAAAATTAGAATATTGCGAAAAGGTTCAATATTGAAGACACCTGGTGCCACAATCTAATCAACTAATTAACTCACAACACCTGCCTTTAAATGGTCTCTCAGTCTAGTTCTGTAGACTGCACAATCATGGGGAAGACTGCTGACTAGACAGCTGTCCAAAAGACACCCATTGACCCCTTGTACAAGGAGGGCAAGACACTAAAGGTCAATTCTAAAGAGGGTGGCTGTTCACAGAGCTCTGTGTCCAAGCACATTAATAGAGAGGCGAAGGGAAGGAAAAGATACAAGCAATAGGAATAACTGCACCCGGGAAATGATTGTGAAACAAAACCCATTCAAAAATGTGGGGGAGATTCACAAAGAGTGGACGGCAGCTGGAGTCAGTGCTTCAAGAACCACCACGCACAGACGTATACAAGACAAGGGTTTCAGCTGTCGCATTCCTTGTGTCAAGCCATTCTTGAACAAGACACAGCGTCAGAAGCGTCTCACCTGGGCTAAAGACAAAAAGGACTGGACTGCTGCTGAGTGGTCCAAAGTTATGTTCTCTGATGAAAGTAAATTTTGCATTTCCTTTGGAAATCAAGGTCCCAGAGTCTGGAGAAAGGGAGGAGAGGCACAGAATCCACGTTGCTTGAAGTCCAGTGTAAAGTTTCCACAGTCCGTGATGGTTTGGGGTGCCATGTCATCTGCTGGTGTTGGTCCACTGTGTTTTCTGAGGTCCAAGCTCAACGCAGCCGTCTACCAGGAAGTTTTAGAGCACTTCCTGCTTCCTGCTGGTGACCAACTTTATGGAGATGCAGATTTCATTTTCCAACAGGACTTGGCACCTGCACACAGTGCCAAAGCTACCAGTACCTGGTTTAAGGACCTGGTATGGTATTCCTGTTCTTAATTGGCCAGCAAACTCGCCTGACGTTAACCCTTTAGAAAATCTATGGGGTACTGTGAAGAGGAAGATGCGATACGCCAGACCCAATAATGCAGAAGAGCTGAAGGCCACGATCAGAGCAACCTGGGCTCATAACACCTGAGCAGTGCCACAGACTGATCAACTCCATGTCACGCCGCATTGCTGCAGTTATTCAGGCAAAAGGAGCCCCAACTAAGTATTGAGTGCTGTACATGCTCATACTTTTCATGTTCATACTTTTCAGTTGGTCAACATTTTTAAAAATCCTTTTTTGTATTGGTCTTCAGTAATATTCAAATTTTCAAATTTGGGATTTTCATTAGTTGTCAGTTTTAATCATCACAATTAAATGAAATAAAAATTTGAAATATATCAGTCTGTATGTAATGAATGAATGTAATATCCAAGTTTCACTTTTTGAATGGAATTACTGAAATAAATCAACTTTTTGATGATATTCTAATCATATGACCTGCACCTGTATATGCATGTGGACTTGGTACAGTTATAGTGCTGCGTTCCAGTAAAGTTGGAGGCTGGAATTTTACAGCTGAAATTCCTAGTTTTCATGGGACATCACTAGTGCGGAAAATAAATAATATAAATAAAATAAATTAAAAAAGACGATATTTTCCGCTCCTTGCCAACCAAAAAGCAAGTGATACACTGTTACTTGGAGTTGCTGGATGGTTATTGTGCTTTCAGATGCAGTAATCCAGGAGGAGAAAAGCCTGAGCTGTGTTAGGTGAGGGATTCCCCACACGGTAAATGTAAACATACCACAGTCGAGCGGTGGCAGGGACCTGGCGGTTTTTAACGGTAGAAATGCAGCAGCAAATGCTGTAATGTTACATGGATCGGATATGCCCAACACTTGCAGTTTGTGTTCACATCTTTCTTTTTCTTAAATTGAAAGGTGATCCAAATAAAATTTAACTGCTTTTGCGGCTTCTCTAAGGGGGAGTTGCGGTGAGAGCTGCTATGTTGGTCTATTGTTTTGGCCTCCAGGTCACTGCACATGTCATGTGACTAAAACTATTACTTGCCAACTTCCGACCAGCAAAAGTCTTCCAGGTGCATGACGCCAATCTTAAAAAACAAAACAAAACATGGCTGACGTGACAAACAGATGTTTCTTGTATACACAAACACACCTGATCACTCAGCAGTGCCCTTGACATTGTACATTGTGCATTTCCATGGGGACATAGTCCATCAACTAAGGGGCAATATAAAGTATATTTGCCTTCGTTTAATTAAAACAATAAAACTGATAAAACTGTTAAACAGTATGACCTATTCTGCATGAAAATTGATTTCAAAATATGTCACCAGTGTTACTATTTACATCTCTAACATTAGCTGATAAAAGCTAACAGTTACTGTAGAATTCAGCAACTAGCAAAGCTATCTGTCCACCAGGAGACTTCATAAATGACAGCGTCAAAGCATAGCAGCCAGAGGACATCAGAGGGAAAACCAGAATATATTAACCTTTCCTTCATAACCGTAAAAGCACTTTCTGTTGGACATACCAAACAACCTCAAGTTCTAGCTCATGGGCATGTATGACCACTTCTCTACAGTGTGGGCTGGTCTATGTACATTTTGGGGGAATGAATATCAATGATCCCAGATGTTACGTCACATCTAGTGCTTGTTGGCATTTGCCCATTTTTTTCCAGGGACTTTTGCAAGATTTACATATGAAGGAGGAAACAATGGTGATTGAGGCTGACGGTATGTCAGTTTGATAACTGAACTCTTTTCAACTATACCAACATAAATATATTTTTTCCATCCTACGGCACATTTAACACCAAGGGCACTGCTGGGAGTTCAATTTTGTGTACACAAGAAATATTAGTTTGTCACGGTCAGCCCTTTGTTTACGATGACGTCGTTCACCTAGAACGCTTCGGATGGTGGAAATTTTAACTGATAAATTCCAACCTGCCAACTTTGACTGGAAGACCTGGAAATTTCTAAAATCATAATCACTCCTTAGGAAGCCTGCTACATGCATGTTTAATTTATTTTGCTGAAGAGTTGACTTAAATGCACTAGGTTTCTTTTTTGTTAAGATTTAAGTAGATATATTAGAAATTTTTTCACTTTTTCTAAAACAAGACAATATTGAATCATTGTTACAACAAATTCATGGCCTGGGAAGACAACTTTAGCGCTGCCATCCTGTGAACTGTAGTTTCTCTACATGTTAATGCACCTGCAATGGAACTAGCATATTAATGAGTTACATGACACAGGAGGATACGTACGGGCTTGACATCCAACAGGATAGATGACTTGGCGATGAGGGCAGGTTTCTTGGACTTCTTGGCAGCATAGGCATCGATGCGCTCCTGCTTGAGGCGTGTTGCCTCCTCATCTTCATCATCACTGCCAAACAAGTCAATGTCGTCGTCGTCATCATCACCACCGTTTTCTACCTGTTTTACTGGAGCAGCTTTGGCTGGAGCAGCCTGATTAAAACAATGGAAGATAGTAAAATGTCTGTGAAGGTAAGCTTTTACCAATTTAGGGTTTATATCTTTTTTATTTTCATCTCCATTTGTGCATCCAATTTAAACATCATGGTAAATAATATGGCATCAATGTGCTGGGGAGAAAGGAAGCCATAGTTATTATACAAAGGCCTCCCAAAAACCCCAATTCAATCAAGTACTGTATAATCATAACCATCAGACAAGATAAAAACACAAACAACAAAAGCAGAAACAAAACATGAGGACTACTATCAAAAACAAAAGATACATAAACATACAGTGAACACACATGTAGTAACGTGATGTGAATGAAAACTACTAAATTCTTAGTTATCCACCTTAGCACATGGGACGGCTGCTGATGCAGGGCTCTTTTCAAGCATGACAACTCTGGACTCCAGCTTCTGCAGGGCTGCCCTCATCTCCTTTACCACTAACAAGACAACACAATAGGACAGTCAAGTATGAATACGGTGCAACAAGTAAGCTAAAGCTCAGAGATACCTGAAAAACTCACACACACACACACACACACACACCTTTGTGTAGATTCTGGTTCTCCAGTTCCAGGCTCTTCATGCGTGAGACCAGCTCCTGCTCTCCTCCTGCATGGGAGGATGACTGTCGAAAGACAAACACAAATTAATTAGCAAGTGTCATTTGGCAGGACAGGGATTAAATAGTAACAAAGCAAATGCACCATCATCCAGGTTGAGAAAAATGAACAGTCAAAGTGGTGAGATTTAAAAAGAAAGACATGCAAGGCTAAAATATATTGCACAACACTGATCTGGAAACAGTTCACACACACAATGCTGATGTTGAAATCAACTTATCCCCATAGATGATTTAATGTTTACAATGACTGCATGCAGACAGACAAGCCAGAGTTTTTAAACAAACCTTCAGACACCAGCTTGAGGTACACAGTCATTTTTCCTCCTCACAATTACTGAAAAAATTTATTTGCTTTCTTGCAAGATGAGAACATCCAATACCACTTTTATTTAAATATAAATCTTTTAAAATATATAATGCTAGCCATCTATTAGCCCAGTTTAATACAGCTAGCTCTGTCCAGAGGGTAACAAAATCCACCTATCTTTGAAAACAAAAACAAAGAAAAAATAAACATGCACTTTTGGTATTTATATGGATTATATTTAATAGCGACATGATGTTAATTAGTGACCTCTGGTGGGTGCTGGTAGGTGGATCTTTTCATGTCTTTGGACAGAGCCAGCTAGCTGTTAAAATGATAAGCCATTTACAAAGTATTTAATGATGATCACAATATCTAGCAAAATCAAAAACACACATTCTGAATCAGTTAGTGGTAGCATATGATGAGTTAAAAAACGACGCAGGACCACAAGATGGTGGTACAGGATCTTAGTGCTGTGACAACAGTAGCACACCCCCCACTTCAGGCAGCAGCAGACAACAGTCAGCACACCACAGCCGTCTGTCTCAAGTCGTGCAGCATTCACAGGCCTGAGCAGCAAAGCTGGACGAGGAGGACTTACGTTCCTGTGCTGCCGTTTGTGCTGGCGCCCTTTACCCTGCTGCAGGGCCGTTTTCACCTGCACCCGGTGATGTACAAGGTGAAGGTAAGGAACACATGAACACAAAAAGAAAAGTAGTGGTTGTAGGTAGAAAGTCAGATGCTTTACATGCTTCAGATTAGGATAGAAACCAATAGATAGGCAGATAGATACATAGAAAACACTAATTTAAAACTGCATTAATCAATTTTTGTCTTTGTTTCAACACTAAACCAAATGACTAAAAGTCACCAAAGTGCCAAAATGGGAAACATCATCCCATTCCTGGAGCTCTAGAGCCCTTCAACTATTTTACCATGTTTAAGGTACTGCCGTAAAATCACTGACTGTCTCAATCAGGTCTTAGACACTCTTGAACCCCTTCAAGGCAGCCGTTCCTCACAAACAATACTCACAACAATACAGTAGCTCATTTTGATTTGAAGAAGTCATGCTTACACTGACAGCTTCACATTTTTCAAATTCATCAATACAGTACTCACATGTAAACATGAGTATAGACACTGTAATCGTTTCTCCTGGCAGCAAAGAAATGAAGCAATCGACCCTTCGCTAAGCTCCGCCCTCCTTAGTAACTGTTTCAACAAACTGTCGGCGCTGCCACTGTCAATTGCACTGCACTCCCCAGAGAGGTATTGTCAAATTTGTTGGAAAAAGCGATCTCAGAAAGAAGCAGACAGTTTTTCAGTTACATTATAGATTTGAAGTTTGTATTCAGGCTGTCAAACTAACTCAGACTGACTGAAACGGAGGTGAAAAAAAATGAAAGAAGCTAAAACATACTGATCACACAGTACAAGTGAACCACCGCATCCCCTGACGACTGAGACAAAAGACAAAGATATGAACGATCAACACTGTTCCTGTAACAGTGGGTAGGCCTCTATTCATTATTACAATCATTAAAAAGCAGAACAGTAGGGCTTTATTATGTTCCATTGAGTAGGAAGTTAGCTAGCGTTAGCTAACTAACGTTACATTAGGAACGATCCACAGCCAACATTTTTCTGGATTTATTTTAGGTTTTGGAAAGAGAATAAATCGTACTTCTCCTTTCAACCTCTCTGGGTAGCGACTGTAACTACTACAAGTGCCCAAGGAAAAGCGTTTGACCATCTTAGAAAGATATAGCCAAAAAAAGCTAGAAAAATGACTCTTTGTATTAGAGTCAATGGAGCACACCCATGAAAGTGTCAGACTTCAGTTAGAGCGACAGCTGTCTATTCAGGACATGGCCTAGCAAAGGGTCAATTTGACAGTATGGGTGCGGAGACACATTCCACAGTGTTTGTCCCTTGTAAAAATAACCTCAAAAGTTGACCAGATTGAGTAGGTATTTAATTGTTGGTCTATTTGTTTGAGGCGCCATCCATGCACATAACATGGACTGGAATATAATCACCAATTATACTTACGTAAATATTACTTACGTTCACATTGCTTTAAAAGTGGACAACCAGTGTGGACAGGAGGAACAATTATCCTTTAAAATCCTTATTTTTCACTTGTTTATGCAAAAAAGGACCACACTCGTACTGCTATGTTCACAAATGCCAGTGATGCAAAGACACACAAAAGCAGCTTATTCACAGATGAGAAGCAAGCAGAGGGAGGACAAGTGTTTTGTGACAAAATGTACAACGCATATAGCACTATTATTCTCAAGTGCAGGCTAAAGGCTTTCTGGGACTGAAATAATGCTAATAGTCACAGAGAACTTGCAGTCTATAATTGAATCATATCTAATTTAAAGAGCTATTCCCATGTTTTAGCACTGGTGTACGAACATTAGTGAGTACAGTCCTGCCACTGCAGGTGTTGTGTGCGCACCTGCAGCTCATTTGTAGTACAGTACTCACTCCGTTTAGGGACTGCTGGATATTCTGTCGGGATTTAGCAATGTCCTGCAGGATGGCATTAACTTCTCTCTCCTGCAGGTATGTGTGGGTAAAGCAGTGATGAAGCCGGAGCAGTAAGAAAGACAGAAAGCAGCATGCAAAACAGACAAAAGCAAGACAGCCTATACACCCAACATTTAGGATGACATTTTTATTAAAATATTTTTAATAAATGGAAAAGAAATGAACATATAAATGTGACCTACAGGTTTAATTAGTTGTGCCTCATGTTGCAATATAAAAAGGTTATATACATTTCAGCAGCAGGCATGTCTGTACACAAATATCACACTTCAGTACATGTTTACTGATGTGAGCTGTTTTCATTAAAACTACTTTCCACCCTAGAAACATACTCAGTGAAATAAACACCTGACAACTTGATCTCTGGTTTATCCTGAGTAACCATGATGCTGTTTCTGCCCCACACTGCTCTACTGTATTTGGGTGCATATCTCAAAAACTCTGTATCATTTATAACCACAAGGGGTAAGTGAGCACGTATAGCTTTTTTTGTGATTTGGGAAGTGATTATACTCTAATCTCATTGTTTCCCAGGCCTATGTAGAAACTCATGAGCCGCTGCAGCCCTGGCGAGCCTGAGAAGCAGAGACAGCTGCCAAACCACCTGATCCGCTCTCACTAGGACGAGCCACTTCTAAATCGAGTGGCTTAACTCACATGCACACAGCTGCTCCGGGCTGTGGCTGGCGATGATGCAACTATTGCTTAAACTAATAGGCCTGTGACTGACAGGGCAGCATGAGCTGAGGAGGTGTTCAAAAGACAGCATCAAGAGACATGCGGACGATAGGCAATGGAGGCTGTCTAAAAAACAAATGGCCTTATGTTTTAGGAATAATCAGTTTGATAACACAATGAAAAATGTCCTGACTACACAAAAATAAAAACATCTTTGCTATTGGGCTGCATAAAACAGTCAAGGTATCAAAAGAAAAAACAAAATGTGCTTGTTCTACCTGTCGCTGTTCTGTGGAGGGTCCATTGGCTCCCTCATAAAAGCACCTTTCTGCCTCATCGTAGCGTTGTTTGTCAAACCAGATGTTCTCTGAGGCGAGGCACTGCAGTCCACTCATGTTGGTACTGGGGGTGGGGTAAAAAAATGTAAAGAATTACTAAACATCAAGCTGCATCCACAAGTTTATCTATTCACCAACAGCCATGACCAGTCATTTAGTCTTTACAGCCAGCACAATCAGTGACAAGAAAACATGAGAACATGGTTTATCAAACCAAAGCGCAATGCAGACAATTTATCATAAACACAATAAATTAATGGCAGCACAACACACAGCAGTTTCTGTAAAAGAAACGTAACATTTTTTTAAAAAGGTTAAAAAAAAAAAAAAACTATATATGCTTCACCTCCCTTCTCATTTTGCTGATGGGTTACTGCAGCAGACAGGCATGTACACATTCCTCAGTCAATGAAACACAGTTGCCTGGTCTGCAAAGTCTGGATTAAAGAACAAAAGGTTGGTCCCTGTCTGCTAACAACTCCCCTTAGTGATAGCAGAGGTCCACTTTGTTGGATGATAATCAAACGCAGACACAGTTCACAACACGTGGCCACACTTAAATGCAAAAGGCTGCATTGAAGGGTGTGCTTTGATCCAGCTAACTGTGCTAGTAAAAGGCTTATCAGATGCCAAAACACGGCACAGCAATTTTTAATACTCTGCGACAGGATTGTGTAACAATGGAAAGTTATCACAGTGAAAATAATAAGTAAGAAAGTTTTTTTGTTGAAGCCCTCTGTGTTGGCACCTCTGATACACCAATTAATTGACCTAATTTTAAGAGAATGAACAATCTATAAACCTGAATATTCAAAAATATTACACACAAACAAGTTAGCATAACTGAAAAAAGGCCAAACAAAAAATGCAGACAGACAATTTTAAATAAAAAATCACCATAGTAGTTAATTAAACTGGAAACACACATCATGTCTCTCCCATTGCCTGTATTAGAGGTGCCATACTTGTCCCATCTGGGCCTGCTTTCCGTCTCAGAGAGGACTCTCCTCCGGGTTGGCCCCCTGCTGCCTTTACCCCCCTGCTCGGTTTCAGAGGAGGTGCGATTGCGGCCCCTACTGTACTGACGTTGGGAGGTACCAGAGGCCTTCACAGCGGTGACGGGGTGCATCTGATCATGCTGTTGGTCGTGAGTGCGCCGGGACTGGAAGGTCAAGTAGCCTCTGGTGTTTGGACTCCTTGGAGAGGATGACAGCGGCTCATTGCCATTAGAGGCGAGGCGGCGCTGGTAGTTGCTCTCAGCCTGCATGCCTCGGAGGACGGGGCTTTGACTATAGGAACTGCTTGCTTCCATGGAGGTGTTCAACCACTCCTCTTCAGCCCCAGAGCTCTGGCTCTCCGACTGGGACGGACGTGTGTGTTGGCGCAGCTTCCCAAACTGGACTTTGTCTCCGCTGATGATGCCTCTCTCCAGAGTAGGATTACCACCCCGCCTGAAGGCCCCCAATGGTGCAGCATGCTGAGGGGCTTCTCCTTGAAGACGGCTTGGCAATGACCGATCCATTCCTCTATTAAAGGGGTCTCTTCTCTATTCACTTTCATGTCAGGTTTATGAGGAAAGAAAAGAAGCAACAGGTGGAGGCTACAGCTATTAGTTCAGTGTGAAGTTAGCATCACAAAGGAACTTTGTTGGTTAGATGCATCAAAGAAAGCTCAAAACAGCAGATCTGTGATGCCAATGTGGTCTTGAGGGCAAAGAGACAGTTGATTGATCAAAAAGCTTAAGTTGTCCAGAAAATATCTATTTTCCTTTACAGGAAGAGTTCAAAACATGAATGAGAATAGAAAAATCAAGTTAAAAATGCAAAGGGCCTAATTTCTGTCTGCTATATGGAATAGCGCCACCAACAGCTAACAGTTCATTGATCAATCTCACATTGGACTTTCAAGAAGCCAAAACAATGCAAAATGACAGATGAAAACAGACAACATTTAGGTTAGGATGAATTTGCAGTGTTTCCTCCATGTTCGTTTCAAATGTGAAAATCAATGCAGTACAAATATTTTTTCTGATTAAGAAGCATTGCAATTTTGACTTGAAAAACACACAGGGTGAATCACACCCAGCTAATGATGACAAGTGTGCAAAACTAGAACAGACTCTCCCTTCAAAACACAGCAGCTGTGTCCAGTTAACGAGGAAACACTGTGAAATGCATTAAATATGACGAGATGTGCAACAGTGTCTGGCTCACCTTTGCTTTGGCATACTGGAAGATAATGTACGCTACCTATTGTGGAATGGAATATTCAAATAATTCAAAGTAATCACATACATTTGAATTATATTTAAAATCATAAAAAACTTCACTAAATACAACAAAAATGTTTCTAATAGCAGCAGCACCTTTAAACAAGCAGGCAAAAGACAATTAACATTTTCATGCATGAAAAAATACAAAAACTATATATATAAAAAAACAACACAAAAACATACTTGCAAACCTTTGTGATACATTCCTTACAGCACCGCTGGTGCAGATATATACCGCCTTTTAATGAAGTACACCTAGCTAAAACTAGTGCAGCCTAACACAACAGCCCTGTAGTAAAACAGGCACCATTCATGTGGAAGTTTTACACAGTGACTTAACTTAACTCATTTTGTAGTTTTTAGCTGTTGACTTATGTTCATCTGGGAGTTCTTTCTAATATTTTGTCCTCCTTATTAGCTGAAACAATTAATCGATTGACAGAATCTGTTTTAGAACAGTGTAAATGAAATCTTTTGGGGGTTTTGGCTACTAGTTGGACAAAACAAGCAATCTGAATATATTGCGTTTGGCTCTGAGAATTGTGACAGGTATATTTTCGCTACACATGTTTAGTATAAACATGCAAGTTTAACAAAATGACGAACTGGTTATTTGAGGAAACAACCAGCAGTCAATAGTCAATAATGGAAATAACTGCAAGCTATAGCCCATCTCCCCATATATCAATGGGAATAGTTAAAATATTGGAAACACCTCTCAGTGAAATGTAATATAGTTCTGGTACATTACCAGTTTAGAGCCGGTATGCTGTATTACACTGCATTAGTTTTGGTTACGTGTGTTAATTAGTAAACTTGCAACTGGTTGTAAAATACTTCCACTACACCACAAGACAGCAAGAAACCAGTGTATGTTAGAGCATCTGCTGAAAAGCAGCTTCAACACTCACCTTTTGAATCTGGATTGGGAAGCTAATGCCCAACAGAGAAATAAGACACAACACAAAACTTCTCATAAAAGCCTTAACGGAAAAAATTACAACCAGAGGACTATGATTTAATCTATGTTTGAGGAATGCCAACATCAAAACAAATCTACAATCAGAGTCAGAAGGAGATTTGTCGCCAAGTAGTGTTACACATGAGAGGAATTTGCTTTGATGATAACATACAGTTACAGTATACAGTCAACATACCGTTAACATAAATAAATGTATAAATATATAACTAGCATTGTCTATTCCATAAGAATAATAAAAAGAATAGAGAAATATAATACAGCTATTTCCAGAGAAAGAACAACGACGCAGATATTTACATGTGCATTATTCTGGGTTTGTGTTGTTTAACTTATACGTATTGCAACGGAAGAGAACAGCAAAGATCAACAATTAACAACACATATGTGCAACGTGCCAATAATAATGTTACACGTAGAGAAAATATTTAAAGGAATTGGACAATTCATTTCTAATACATGCCAAATATAAGGTAAATGCACAGTTAAAGTGAGAGTAATGAGACTAGAAACTCGTGTTGTATTTCATCTGTTGCTTGCTCACCCAGACACTAGCTAAAGTTGGGTTACTTTAGTTTTCTGACAACCCCAGAAACTTGTAGTTCCATCGACCACGTGGCGCTTGACAACTCGAAATTCAAAGTAGTTCACAGGTTTTATAAGCAGTAAACTTTTTGTTATGTACCAGGTCGTAAAGATACAACTCCTCACCACTTACTTTGGGCTTTATTCGACGTTTTATAGCTCGGTAACAGTCCCTTTGGTTCTGTCTCGGCTGTAATCCGACGGGGGAAGAGGACTTGCAGTTACGGGCTGCCTGTATTCTTCAGTGACAGAGGGGAGGGGCGACGACTTTATCGATGATTTATGCGTTTATTTAGACTTTAAGAAAAATATAATAACATACAAACACACAGAGAAACACGTTATTTTCTATGAATCCTGAAAATATAAAGGAACCCGCATTTTTGCTATTATTTACATCGGACCTTTAGATTGGTATGATCCATTTCGGACAAAGACTCCATTTCCCAAGAGTCTAAGAGACAGGTGTTATGCCGAATTTTGCCTGCCTGCCGAGAATTGAATGCACCCCCAAATACTGCTTTTAAACGCTATAATATGCTTTGTGGGGTTCGTCAATGGTAATAAATGATTCGAAGTATATATTTTATCAACGTTTAGAGTCCTCAATATTTTACACTTAGTAGAAGTAGGCTACCATTCCTTGACATTCAGTAGCCTAACTATATGTGGTAATAACGCCGTTTGATCAATGAACACAGCAAAGTGTCTGAAAAGAACCTAAAGAGGTGGATGCATAATTTCAGCGGATCAAATTTTGTAGGCTACCTGCCGAGATTTGCATCCACCACTTTTCTCAGCATAAATGACCGTTACCCGCGACGTGCATGCAATTCTCGGCAGGCAGGCAGAATTCGGCACAACACCGGCAGTTAACGATGAGCTGTGAATTTTCATTATGTTTTGACAGGCTGTGGAGCTCAACTGCATACGTAACTGTCATTTTCTATGTAGGTTGAACAACGACGCACTTCTTTTGTCTTTACAGTTCGACAACGGACCTCTGTGGCCGTGTGTCATAAAATATAACTGGGCTAAATATCAATAATGATAAGTTCAGCTCAGGTTTAAATTTCTTGTGAAGCCTCGTACTTCTTCCTCCGTTGACCTGCAGAGGGCAGACTAATCGAGCTAATTTGAGCACACAATAGGCCTAATCTATAATATATCCTGTAGAAAAAAAGTGTGAAAGGCCACTATCATAAATGATCTTGTATTGAATTGAAGACACAAAGTTGATATCGTTTCAAATTCAGTAATAGCCTCTTTAGCTAGTTTTCAGTGTGGCTTTTGAAGATTTATTTTAAATGTAGGCTATTATTATTATTATTATTATTATTATTATTATTATTATTATTATTATTATTATTATTATTATTATTTGGTGTAGTAGTAGTAGTGTTGTTGACATCTTTGTTTTTACTGCTGTTTACAGGTTAACACTTATAATGCAGGCTTTTCACTATTGCAATTGCAAGATAGAAGTAAAGGTAGGATGACTGATTCAAGGAGTGGATTTTACATGATACTTGATACAAGCATTGAATGCATAATTGCTATCATAGACCCACTTCATAATTTGTGTAACAATGGCAAAAAAGGTCTAAAAGGCACAATACATGAATAAAAATGAAATAACACATTATCATCAACTATGTAAGTGTTTCCTCAGTTCCACTGCATATTGACAACAACCCTTAGTCAAAACATCAAAAGCATTACTGTTAAAAATAATGTATTTTGACCTCTTGAGTTTTCAGCTCTATAATGCAAAAACATTTCTCAATGACATGTTGCTGATGAATGCAGATTTCAAAGAGAGTGTCATGAGCTCTTACATGTTTCCAGTGATTTATGAGCTACTGCTGAGGCTTCCAGAAGTCTCACAGAAGTCAAGAAGCTGGCCTCGGCTAACCTCCTGTTACTCTTGTCACTTCTGCATACTGAAGCATCTCTCATGAGAAGGGTTCAGTTTGAACCCACAAGGACATCACATGATCAGACCAACATCTTATTCACATGAGATCTACTCCAGGACCTTCAGTTAGGACTTTAATAAGGAAAAGGAAAAAGGGGGTTGCGAAACTAACATTCCTCCATTGTCCAACATTTTCCTGCCCTAGTTTCTTATTACTTGTGATTGCATTTCTTTACTTTTCCATATCTGAGTGATACAGCATGTTCCTGGGTTCTGTTCTGTAGTGTATATTGCTTCAGGGGTTTTAAGTATTGTACTTATACAATTCATGTGGGGAGCTGTTGAGTCCAAAGCCATCTCTACAATTATAAGTGCACTTCTATCTGTTACAGTAAATGCTATAAAACCCTTTGACATAAATTGTATTATAAGAATGCACAGTTCAGTCAGTCTGTACACTTTCCAAAGTCTTCGGGCTGTAAAATTAGCATCTGCTCCACTGACTACAGATGAGGCAGTCACTTTGTGAAGCCATCAGAGGCTAGGCTGAGTTGTCAAACCAAATAAAGTTCACGTTCAAGCATTGCTAACAGGTATGAACGAGTATTTAAACATAATCAAAGTGAGAGTCCTCTTATTTTATACACAGAGCCACGTTTAAACCTTACTGATATGATAATATAATGGTTAGCTCTTTAGCTTCAGGTTTTAAGAAAACTGACATTTACATAAGTATGTCTGACCTACATGAGCTTTCTGAAATTGGGTGTCATTTCTCTTTAAGCAAGGCCTTTCAATATGTTTTTGTCCTGTAGCAGTGATAAGGCCTGTAATACGGGTGTTATGACTATAGCTGAGGGGGGAAATGGGAAGGAAAACAAGAAAAAAAAACATGTTACATCCAGTGTTAAGCCAAAAATCTATAAGGGAGAAGAGAATGAGAGAGACCGAAAACACAGAGTTATGACACTGTATTTTATCCTCTAAAAAGGTTGTGTTTACATAGTTGGATAAATGCTACAACATTAATCTCGTTTGCAGTCAGAACTGCAATTTGTAGCATTACAAACTTGAGGTCTTGTTAAGGGCTGAAACTAATGATTATTAGCCCATTAACCCATTATCAATTAAACTGTTGATGAATCTATTAATTGCTTAATCTATATATTAATAAATATCAGAGAATAGTGTTTCCCAAATCATCAGACTGGAGTAACTGAAGTCAGAGTATTTGGCAGTTTTTGCTGAAAAAATGACAATTTATTTGTCAATTTAATTAACTAATCATCTCTAGTCTTGTTATGGGGACACAGAACAGAATGTCATCACAATGACAAATCACTACAGAGTGAACACATAAAATCACTGGGTTAAAAACTGATCTAGTTTGGGATAATACAGCACTAATGTAATACTAGGTTAACTTTTCCAATGGGTGACTTTATACTGACTCACTCAAACAACTTCAGTGACACAAAAGAAGAAAAACATCCTTCTTTGACCTTAGGTGTTCTTGGAGTTCAACAACATTATTTTCGCTGAAAGTCAATCAAATGAATTCAAATCCAAAGAGAGACGCAAGAACTACAAATGCAAAAGCGATGGGGATGTGAAACCATCACAATGATGCACAAAAGGACTACAGAGAGACGCCAAAGAAACAACCACAAAGAAATTAACACAATCACAACAAATAGACATGACTCGACTGCAGAGATGCCAAACAACTTCAAAAAGACCTAAACCGAGCATGAAGAGACGCAAAACAACTACAAGGAGATGCAAAATTATTACAAAGAGATGCGAAACGACCACCAGGACACAAAATGACTACAAAACACACAAAACGACCACAAAGACTCACAAAAGAAGAAACAACTACAAAGAAAATGCACATCAAACGTGCGACGACCACAAAGAATGTGAATCAAGAATATGAGATAAGCCGATAATGAAAATAATTATTTGTTGCTGCCCTGGTATGATGTGTGCTTTCCCCAACTTTTGATTTGCTTACAGTGCAATCAGTTCTAGCAGCTTGTGAAAACAGTCAGCTGTTTTCACTTCATATAACAGCCTTACTGTTGATAGATTGGCCTCCCTGCTCCACAAGATTAAAGCCAGTGGTCAAATAGCCAATGCAAAGCCTCGTTTAAATGCAAACAACCAATATGTTTGAAAAATAAGCCATTAGCCAACAGGTATCCGTGATATCACACAAACCTTTTGTCAACCTGTGTTTGTGAATGGGTCATAGTGTTTAAGGATTAGCTTTATGGGAAGCCAATGCTACAGTGATGACCGAAACCTGATAACACACAACCTTATATACCAAGAGGTTTGTTTTTAATTATTTTCTGAAGCCCCTGGTACAGATTGTTTCACCCTGAGGGACACAGATTCACACCTGAAGAGTGACATCATTCGCTTGCAAGGAGCTTTAGTTGAACATCTGACCTTTAAAAAGATCCTGTATATGAATCACCAAGTAGCTCCAGAGGAGTATAGCTGAAGGTTGAATCCTGTGTTCTTGTTCTTGGGAAGCTGTTCTGCAGGGAAGTGTTTGGCTTTTATAGCACTGACCTGCTCTACATTCTCACCTGAAAACTGTGTGACATTGTACCATTTGTACCACGGCCCTAAACCAGCTCACTTTACTCAAGTACTTTAAGTACTTTCCTTAAATTAATACCAATTTAAGGAAATATTGTGCTTTTTACTCCACTAAATTTGTCTGACAGCTTTAGATAGGAGTTACTTTTCAGATAACAATTGTTCATATCCTTCATGTCCAGTGAAAACCATGTACTGTGTTCAAATGTGGTGATTTTGAATGTTAGTGATCAACTGAAGGGTGAAGTGTGCCGGGTTGAGCACATTCTCCTACTTCTTAAACTAAATAAACTATTTAACCAACCATATATAAAGTAGTTAAAATCAGCTCAACCTTAAACATCTACAGCAGTAAAAATGCAACATTACATTAATGTATCAAAAATCCATCTATCCAATGACATAAGCGGTTGCATCGTCAACCGCTTATCCTGCATACAGGGTCGAGTGCAGCAAAAATATTAATCTAAAAACATCCCATATTGACAAATAATAAAACACTGCCAGGGACCATTATACTGCATAATTAGTACTTTTACTTTTGATACTTTAAGTGAATTTAGCTGATAATGCTCATATACATGTACTTAGGTATGATGATTAAATATATTAACACTAAAAAAGATAATTATAACTTTGACAAGTGATTAACTTCTCAACTTTGATTGTGATTTTCTGCTTGTCTCCAGTCCTTTACCATATACTGTTTAATTCTTTTGCTATTTTAGTCATGACATGAACAGCTGGAAGCATCATCACCTAAGTCTGTACGTTTTTGCAGTCTTACTTACTCATTATTGTGTAACTTAAAATCACTGACATTGAAAAAGGATGGCAAAAACTCATCTTCTTTGCTCGCTCTAATTGTTCCCCTCTATAAATTTGCTTCAACTTTTTTAAATTTTCCCTACATTATCCTTATTTTTTTCATAGCAATTTGCCATCACATTGTTTCTGCTCACAGTGGTGCCATATTCGGATTAACCTGTTTGGGGGCCCCGGGGCGAAAAATGAACAGCTGAGCCCCTTTCAGCAACGCACTCCTCCCCTTCTTGTGTTCAGGGTGCTGGAATATTATATAGCTACCGGTTTGCTGTGTGGTAATTTGATTACACAGAAATTGAATTAGAAATATGCACCATTTGATGACATATTAGCTGAGACCATTAATGTTTTAAAATTAGATACTGACATGAGGGTGCTATACAACACTCAAGATTAGGAAGGCAATCATGAATGAAATCCTTTCAGCTAATAAAACCCAGACTCACCAGACTCAGACATTTTACTTCTCTCACCGATTTGTTGGTATTTTATCACGTGTAACTATCACACACCAGGTGGTACTAAAGCAGGACCAAACTCATTATATATATAGCCAAATGACTGCAGCCAATTTGAACCACAGGGGATCTTTAGGGGGCTTTTGGGGTATAGTTAAGTAAATGTAGGCCTAGTTTCTACCACATGCAATGTTAAATATTAAATTCCTTGCAAGACAAGAGACAGGTCTATATAGGGGGTCATTTGCAAAGTACATTTTGTGACTTGAAATTAGGCCGTTGATTGTTTGTCTTACCAGGCGTCCCCACTGTGATCTCTCTGAATGGAGATATTCATTCACCTGATTTTGCTCTGCCCTGAGAGAGAGACAGAGAGGGAGAGACATAGAGACACACACAGCGAGGGTGAGAGAGAGAGAGAGAGAGAGAGAGAGAGTTCAGTGTGCTTTATTGGCATGAATGTTTCATTTAAACAATGTTGCCAAAGAGAGAGGAAGCGAAAGGGAGCACGAGGGAGCGAGAGAGAGAAAAAGAGAGCAAGGGAGGGAGAGAGAGAGACTGAGAGATGGAGAGAGATATTATATCTGTATTTGTTATTTTTGTTGTTGTAACTTAACAGCCAAACTGAATGATCATGAAAACATTAATTCTAGTTATATTCCAATTGTAAACTTTGTGATTTTGTTGCAGACTGCTTTGGCAACATCGTTTAACCTGAAAAATCCAGTAAAGCATACTGAATTGAATTGAGTGGAAGACAGAGAGGTTATATACTGTGTGTATTAAGATGCCATAAGCTTTTATCTGTATCTATGTTTTTAATTGCACAGCTCTTCTGTTCATGTTTTATTTCACACTTGCTTTAGCAATCTAAACGTCTGTTTCCCAAAACCCTACTGAATTGAATTGAATTGAGGTGGAGGGAGGGAAGGAGAGAGAGAGAGAGGGAGAGAGAGAGAGAGAGAGCAGATGTGTAACAGCAGCTCTCCACTCCCCTCAAGTTTTGCAGCTCACGGGGAGAATGGGGATTCATCTATTTTAGGTTAACAGAGTACATTTTCATACCGAGGCTGTAAAGAAGAAGTGAGGCACAGAGGAACAAATAACCTGGATTCGTGCTCACAGCGTCATCGTCCGATGCCAGATCTAAAGAAGAAGACCGATAAGAAAATGGAAATGTGTTGGAAGGGGCTGCCAGGACGACAGGAGAAATTCATACTCATCATCTTTTACCTTCATCTGTGGTGCAGGCCTATAGTGAGTGGCATGTTCATATTTCTTTATCATTTATAAAGGCTTATCTGGGCGAAAATACCGTCGCCCGTGAACTGATTAAAAGCAGCTCAAAGTGCAGATGAAGTTGACCATTTTTGCATTTACATGCGAAAAAACTAATTACGACATTATAATTATATCCTAATGACATCGTTATTGCGATGCTATCACCATTATTATCCTCTGTCCTTTGGAGCACACGCGCCACACTTGGACAGCAAATGTCCTCATTAAGCCGCTGTCACTAATTAGTGGTTATCAAGGCTCGTGACCTCCGTGCTTCACCGCAAACCATCTTGTATAAAACATATACAAAATGGACAGGGGAAACATGGAGAAGAAAAAAAAGTATAACTGCCCCATGGATGTTGTCTTGTAGTCTGCAATATTTGAGCGTAAATTTAGAACAGGCATGTTGATGAGAAATAACTTTAATTTATTAACGATGTTATAGGCAGAATATATCAACTTAAGGACCTTTATTTGGCAGGGAAATTGAAAATGTTTCTATTCATTTTCTTCTGTGAATACATTTATGACAAAAGGGGGGTCCTCTCTTAAATTAAAACACCTGCTATAGGCTACCCTTGCTTTTTCTCCATCGTGTATCGCAACTCCTCCAAGCAACCAGCGAAGAGCATCGGCTTGTGGTACAATGTGCCTGCTTCACTGTAGAAACTAAGTTGTCTTGTGTTTTCAGGCTGAAGCAATTCACCCGGACTGCGCCATCATCTCTCAGCACCGGAGGGCTGAGGAGGTTTGTAGCCAGACGAGGAGGAGCGAAGCGCAAAACCAGACTGACCACAGCGGTGGGTTCATGTGTGTGTGAAGCTGCACACACACACACACACACACACACACACACACACACACACACACACACACACACACACACACAGTCACTTACATAGACAGAAAGGTAGGCTAAACTAAAAAAAAGAAGAGTTTTGAAATATGCATGCAAGTGAAATGCACACAGCCAGAAATCAATTATGGAAGTCTAATTAGCTGTTAGTTTTTCTTCTGTGGTTTCATATGTGTGGCATTGTGAGCAAAGTTTGAAGCTCAATTCATGTGATGAACCTCTGATTACCCTCATGAGCACACACAGGAGACATTTAGATTAGTATAAGGCCATTAAACCCTTACATGACTTAAATGGCTTTCAGAGGTCAAAATTAAATTGAGGTGAGAACAGTGGATTAATTGAAATTCACCAAAGACTGGATCCTAAACCTCTCATGTTTTAGTGTTTCAGTTGTATAATCTGTCCTTATCTGCATTTTACCTAGATTCCTTTTACAAGACTGTAGGATTACAACCAATGAATGTTTTTCGCACTGATTAGTCAATTTAATATCAGAAAATTGTGAAAAATGGCCATCAAGATGTCTCAGAGCACAATGTGACCTCTTCAAATTATTTATGTGTGACAGACACTCACAAATCCTCAAATATTCACTTAACTATTATATATGTCAAAGAAAAGCAGCAAATCCTTCCATTTGGGCAGCTGGAACCAGTGAATGTTTGACATTTTAGTCATAATATCAGTTAGCAAAGTAGTTACAGATTTATTTTCTGTTGATCAAAACTGATTAAACATGTGGCCTGGTGTACTGGCAGACTGGTCTCACCAAATGGTGTATGAATAAAGAGTCAATGTCCTAAGTCATTTTGTTTGTCATCTAAACACATTTTTGCCTTTTGTGTTTAGGGTTGCAACTAACGATTATTTGTCGACAAATCTGCAGATTATTTTTACGATTTATCATTTAGTCTTTAAAAATGCTCATCACAATTTACCAGAGCCCAAAGTGATGTCTTAAAATGGCTTTTCTTGTCTAACCAACAGTCCAAAACTTAAAGACTCTTCATTTAAAATCATAAATGAAAAATAAAAGCAGCAAATCTTTAAGTTAAAGAAGCTGGAACCTGCTATGGTTTGACAGCTTTGCTTGAAAAATTACAATAAAATGACTATCAAAAAAACTATGACGTATTATAAACAGCAAAAAAGTCCACATAGGAGGAGATCAGGGCCGTTTAAAACCAAAAGTCAACGTTGACTTATTTTAATGTACGTAACATTTTTAACTTGCTAAATGTAACTTTATTTAGGTAACAAACTTAAAACAAACTTATACAGCACGATGCAATATACATTTGTCGCCAATCCATCATAGGGCACATAGAAATGAGCAACCACTCACATTCATATTCACACTTGAGAACAATTAAACTAGCCTGCATGTGTTTGGATGGTGGGAGGGCGCCAGAGCACCTGGAGTGGTCTTAAAGACAGCAATATGAAAAATGCATTTTCCAAGTTATTGTCCTATGTTTTTATATCTTTTTATATCTTGTTACAATCAAAATGTGTCAAAAACATCATAATTTTGATGACTCATCTTGAATGCTCTAACTTTTGTTCCACTTGACTTTTTACAACTTAAAAAAATGCTCTACTTATAATAATGTTTTTTTTAACAGAGAAATATCTATAAATATGCAAATATCTATAACAATACCTCCACCTCTGTATAGTGGTGGGTGTTTTGTGATAACAGCTTAAAAATTAAGTTACTACACTCGCAGCAGCAGAGGAACTGTGTGACACCCTTTTAATTTGAACTTGCATGGGATCAATAAAGTCTTATTTTGAAAAGACTGAGAATGTAGAGAATGGCTGAAATCTGTAATGTACGTAGGCTCTGTGTTAATACACGACGTTATCTTAATCATATTGATTTAATATCCACACTGTTCTTCCTCCTGGTGAGGCCTTGCCTGTTTGTCCTTCCAGTCTGACTCATTGGCTTCATATACTAATGAACCTGGCGTCTCCCAGAGGGCCACACTGTGTGTCTCCATGACAGGCTTCGTTACTGAAGCCTAGCTCTTCTCCACTTCATCAGAAACTGCCCCAGAACAACAACACACTGGCAACTCCCCTCCGCGAGAGTGATGAACTTTAACATTTCCAGACTAATTTGATCTTAATTAGCCCCGATGACTATGAACGCCAGTGCGACACAACACATTGGTGCAATGTTGTCATACGGTGCTCATTACGCAGATAAATGTCTGCTGACGAATTTCTCCGTCGAAGTAGGTGTGCATGTGTGTCCATCAGTGTGATGCCAACCATGCAGGTGACATCATGCAGAGTTGGAGAGTCATGCAGAGGTGAAATTTTGCCTTTGTGAAATAATTATCAGTGTCATCAGTGACTGGAGGTAATGGGCCCAAGTACACCTCATATGTTGTACACACCTGTGAAATGTGTTAGTAAAGTCACTAAGTAAAGTTAGTATAGCTAGTGATGTGACTCTGTGGATTGTCCGCCAGTTTTGTCCAAAAAACAATGATATTCCTTCTGGCAAAAAAACCAAACACCCAGATTTAAATTAAACATAAAAATTTAGAGAAGTCAGCAAATGAAGATATCATCAAGTCCCCCCCTCCTCCAGTGGTGCTGTGGGAGCACGCTGTCCAAAGTAATTTCACACGTCAGTGGTAATCCTACATGAGGTGACATTCAAGTGACTAAATTGTATAGCTTCCTCTAGGGCTGTCTGTTAATAAAGGCCTAAGAATAGAGCCCTGCTCAGTGGGTGACAAAACATTTCAGTTGATTTGAAAGGAAATGTTTGAAAGTAATCATCGACCTCTTGACATGACAAATTAATTGTGATCTCTGACAGTTAGACAAACCATGCAATATAACATTATGGTTTTCCCCACATGTAGTTCAAAATTCCCTGTGATTAACAGGTGTCAATCACAGTGAAAGTCTAAGTTTCCATAATTACTGGTTTTCACTCCACTCACTGTGGCTTATTTATTTTTTTATGTTGGTGAATGAGGACAAATGTTTCTTTTAACATAAATCATATAATTGTGACTCTTTCTTTGGTGCTAAAAATGAAATCTTTTCATACTCAGCACATCACAGTTGTCACATCACTCTCAGTGTCGACTGCACGACTCAAATCCAGAGATCTGAATTTAGGCATCTAAGAGTGGGAACTCCCTAATGGGAATATTATTCCACCACTTGACAGACAGTAACCCTTTCATTCACACTTGGAACCTAATCTGTAAGAGCAATCCAACAAACAGCTTGAAGAAAACAACCTAGATATAAACTTTGGTTCAGATATATTGCAAAGGACCTGAGGCTTTTGTCTACAGCAGCGTCTTCTGGTAGTTTTCCGAAAGTTATCTGTCCACAATGAAACACCACATAATAATAAGAATAAGGTACAATACAAGGAGTCTCCAGGTGCACTAGCAGCTCTGTGAGGCTGCTAACATCAGCATGCTAATATGTTCATACATTGACAATGCTAAGGGTTGGGTATTGTTCGACGTGTTGTCCTATGATGTCTAAAATCTAACTTTCATAGGATGGGGGAAACCAATATTGTTTAAATTTGGGGATGGTGGCTCAAATTTTCACACAATCTCTCAAACTCATGAAAAGTGACACAAGTAGGTTACTTGAGTAGCAAATGAAAAAGCCCTGCTTATTTTTTCACCGTTGTACAGCTGCTTGCTGATTTTGAAGGTATAATGTTCACCATGTTCACCATCGTAGTTTACCGTTATCATATTAACATTTATTAAATAGCATCAAACGCAAAGTACAACTAGCCTCAATGACCTTGCCTTGAAATTTTCACTCACACATTCATGTCCCACTCAGGATTAATTTTATTTATACTGAAAATTATAAACACTTTTTTGCCCCCATTCATCATGAGCTGAACTGAAATATGTAAGACTTTCTCTATGTACATAAAAGGCCTATTTCTCTCAAATAGTGTTCACAAATCTGTCAAAAGACTTAGTGAGAAGTGCTCACTAAATCTGTGTTAGTGAGCACTTCTCCCTTGCTGAGATAATCCACTCACCTCACAGGTGTGGCGTATCAAGATGCTGATCAGACAGCACGGGTATTGCACAGGTGTGTCTTCGGCTGGCCACAATAAAAGGCCACTTGAAAATATTTGAGAGAAATGGGCCTTTTGTGTACATAGAGAAAGTGTTAGATCTTGACCTTTCAGCTGATGATGAATGGGGGCAAAAAAGTGTTTAGAATTTTCAGTATAAATAAAATTAATCCTCAGTGGGACATGAATGTGTGAGTGAAAATTTCAAGGCAAGCCATCTTATAGTTATTTTAGTCGGTACCAAAGTGTTTGACCGACTGACTAATTGATCAAAATGTTAAATCATCACTATTTTAATCTTCTTAGATGCTAAATCAGCTTTTTGCTGCCTTCCAGCACCAATGGGAGAAAGTATAAAACCATCTTCATAACATAATGATAATGTTACTCATGTTAAAACCTTCTATAACGAACCAGCTTTGTCCTTGTAAAATTAAGGGCAACCCACAGCGACAGCTTAGGGTACACTTCAAAGCTCCCACGTCTGTTATTTCCTTTGTGAGCCCACGTACTGTCAACCAGGATATGCCGCTGTCCTAATGCCTAATGTCAGTGTGCATCAACTCTCCAGAAAAGCAGTAATTTTAACACATTTGCTTTCCAGCTGAAGCGGGTGTCAGTTGATGGCAATTAATGCAACACTATATAACACCACTGCCACCTTAACAATAGACCTTTTTGATGAAGCTACATCCTATTAACTTTTACTGAATACATCTGCTGCTTTGTTGCCGTCTACTCCAACATGAGCTAAAATCAACCCTACAACCTGCCAGACAGATTTTTGTAAAGCAACACCTGAAGTTCAGTAATTAAATCAGGTCTCCTGTCCTTCAGTATTATTAACTCTGCCGCTTCTATACAAATAACACTGTTGTGTGGTTTTGTTTGTTTCACCCAAAAAGTTCCCATAAACGTGCCAACATCTCTGCCATGAAAACTGAAATATTATTTGGAACCCGTTTCCTCTCTGAAATAGTCTCTTTTTTATGAGGATGCTACTGGGATTAAACCCATCTGTATAAACTCCCACATACAATATGCTTAAGAAGATGTTTCCCCTCTCACCAAATCTAAAATTGTGTGGCTAACATCCAATGCTGGCATTAGTGAAATACGAAACCACAGCATTGGAGAATAAAATCTCTTAATCCCTGATACCAATTACCTCAGCACAGCTACTTAGTCACTGTATAAAGAAACTGTACCTCTTCCTAAACTAAACCCCAACAGACACTTAACTGTCTGGCTGTACTTCACTGCCAATTTTAATCATCATATTCGCCCCTTACAACAAGATGCACTTAACAAGCATTGTTTTTTGGATGTGATTAGTTGTGGCTTAGTGTGGATGGAAGCCCACAACAAAGAGGAAATCTTTGTATTTAGCAGGCTTAGTCAGAGTCAAGAGTTTCAAGTTAGCCCTCTAAAGATGGCATGAATCAACCTTTTTCACAGGTGATATTTAGGTTTGTTAGCAGGAAAAGCACTAGTGAGCTGATAGACCGAATGTAATGTAATGCACTTTATGTCATAAATCATACCTGTGTTTTTTGTCCAAATGTCTTCTGTTAAAAAATGATCTGTCAGGGTACTAGACAAGCACTCCAAGGCTTCATATTTGTACTAAAATGTCATTTGTGGTCCCCAAAAATATATATGAGAAAAAAATGATTTGTTTGGGGCAGCCAGAGGAGTGTGAAATTAAAGTATTAAATATTTACAAAGATATGACATAGCATCTGTTCTGAGACAATCTGGAGCAAGCAGAAATATAATTTGTCAAGTGTTTTTTCTTGTGCAGACTGAAACCAAGTTTTTACTACTGGTGAACCAAAACCCAGAATTTAAATGAGTGATGGGTCCATTAACAGTAACAGTAATTTAGTGATACAAATGCTAACAATAATGGTATACTTTATCTATATATATTGTGTGCCCTACAAAAAGATGAAATGACATGTGTTTCACAAGAGCTGAATTATAAGCAGAAAAATACAGGTGCAAAAGATGCATGTGAATCCTGGGCACACTGACTGACTTACATTTACAAGTGTAAATATGAAGCTGTGGTGTGTTTGGTCGTGTGCTCGAGTCTCTTGCAATTAATAGCACCGACCCCGAGACAAAAACTTATTGAGCATTGAGCAAACAGTCAATGAAGTGACAGACCAGAAATCTGAAAGTGCATTTCAACACAATCCCTTGCCCCTCCTGGATCCTCAGCTTTAGTAATATCAGTCTGAGTAAGCCTGACAGCAACAGAGCAGCTGTGACGTAAATCATCCAACTCCCAGGTCCTCTGTGAATAATTGCACACCGCTGCCACACTATCGTTTCCCAGGGTTACTTTGAAGGTGATATAATTTTAATCAGACCACCTGATTGGATGCAAGTGAATGGTTTGTGAGATAGGGAAACACATAATTGATTAGATGCAATGGCTTTGCACAAATGAAATAAGGCACTAAGAGAAAATGGATATTTCACCGCTCTGTCTAAAAGTACCTGGAGTGCACACCACCGGGAACAGACTATTAATTGTAAGATTTATTTTTTTTATTTTAATGTTCAAGGATAGGTAATTAAATAACAGGCCCAATGTAAAATCAGATTCATTTAACAATTAAACATTTTAATAAAGTACTTTTAAACCAAATTGTCTTCTTAGAGTAACATCTTCTTGATTTTTTGCCACACTATTGGTGTCACTTGATGGTCTGTTACCAGAGAAGGAGTCCTTATGGGTGTTACCCTGACTTTTATCTAACAACATCATCAGGTCAACATTTGCATTTGTCCAATTAGCCCATGCTCACCAGAAAAAAAGGCCTTATAGGTCAACTATTACACCCATATTTATATTTTTTTGTTAGGCCTTGACCTCTAGTGGCAAAAGATGTCAGCTGACGTAGGAAAAGAGCAACAATGTCCATGAAAGGAGGGTGTTGGGGTGGATGAGTAAAGTAACTCAAGACTTTCAAGCAGGAGTCTGACATTCAAGGAAGTCAGGTGAAATAAGATGAATAATGTTTTTTTTTTAACACAGGACTTACTTTAACCCAAACCACCATCTTCTCCTAAACCTAACCAAGCAGTTTTGTTGCCTAAACCTAATCAAACTACCACCGTTTCATGTGTCGTTTTGGAAAACTGTCTTATGTGTTGTTTAGGGACACTTGACAATCAACTTATTTTGCTGTTTAGGTAAGATGTTTAGTGCTACTTTGCATTGATGAAAACACTGGTGATATTTAAACTGTACAGAAATGACAAACTGCACCAGAAGTATTGTAAATACAGGCAGAGTTGGACTGGGGCAAAAAAATCGGCCCTGGCGTTGTGATTATATTATCATTCACGTTAATTAAACTAATCATCATCATTGTCATGGCATGGCACACACCCTAACCGAGGGCGTCACTTTGTGTTGAAATGTGGTAGGGACATTTAAGGGCTCAGTTTAGGGGTGTGACGAAACAGTTATCAAGACATGCAGATGCACAATATTGGTGTCACGAGAACAAGACAAGATGACACTCTAACAGTATTGAGAAGAAAAATCATTTTCAGCATTAAACACTTTAAACACATTAAACACTGCATTCTGGAGACATTTTCTGCTGCAGCCTGATAATAAACAGTACGGTCTTCAGCTGCTCACCCCGCCTGATGGCTTTTCATGTAGACACGTGGAAGGGCAGGGAGATCCCAGAACAGAGGCATACCACCAAACATAACTACAGCGATGCAGTATCATTCTTTAATGAAAGTTGTCCTGACTAAAATGCTTTTAAAAAGTGGTGGGTAGGCCTACGTGTCTCCAGCGTCCCCAGTGTAAATGACTCCTATGACCCTACCTCCCTGCTCCCTACCTACAGGTTGAGCTACTCCATGCTTACTGCTTCACCTCTACTCTCCTCTTGCTCAGTCGGCCATGCCTTGCAGTGGACACGGCTCTCCTTTACTCCTTTAGTGCCTGTGACTGCACAATGTCTGGAGCTGGAGCAGATGTTAAAACTACTGCAGCCCCAGTAACAAACATATCGGTTATTTTGGCACATTTGGTGGCATCTGCCTCTAGAATTTTTTTTGGGCCGCAACACTGGAAACAAAGGGCAGACGGGGAAGGAGAAAGGGGCTAGTAAGAGATGTGATTGGGCCAGTACAGTGTCTGTATATAAAATGAACCAATGGGCCGCTGTCCTGTGTTCTATGGGCTGGTACGTTCTCCCATTTTAAAAAAAAGTTATATAAATAAATAATTTATGTTATGCAGCCGCATAGGTGCGTCAGTCCACCGGGAATTTGCTCGGTATACCAGATTACTAGTCCACCCCTGTAGTGGTTGTTAGTAATGGAAATTAGTAAAAACAATGGGTTTTTTTGAAACGGTAACTTTATACGTTCCTTTACAAAACTGTACTTTTAGTCTTTACACAAGATAAAAAAGCCAGTAATGTACTTACCTTGGTTTTTAGAAGTATGGTGAAAGAGCAAATATAGGTGGATAAGACTGTCCTGTTGGCCTGTGCGTGTGATGCACAGATCTCCCTGTATATACTGTAGGCACACTTTATTTAACAATAGGGAGCCCCTGTGTTGTTACCACAATAATTATTTACATTGTAAAAATTATTTTCCTTTATGGTTAAAAAATAATAATATTGTTTTGGGTGCCTGAGCTATCAGAGAAGGAAAATCATATGCAGCGCCCATCAGATCAAAGCAAGTGGTTTGGTTGGCTACACGTCTATATTAAGATAACAATGGATACTTGAGTAAAGCTTTTCAGTGTTCTACCCATCACTGTTTAAATAGCACAGTAGTTGATGCCTGAATGTTGAGAAACAAGAGTCTACATCCATACTAGCGGCTCTGTGAGAGTATACTTAAACTTCTGGTTTCAGCTAGATGCTAATGTCAGCATGCAGATGTTTAGCACATGATGTTTAGGCAAGGCAAGTTTATTTGTATAGCACATTTCAGCAACAAGGTAATTCAAAGTGCTTTACATAAAATATAAAAGAAACAGGGAAATATAAAAAAAACTTTTAAAAGAGTTAAACAGAAACACTTAGAGACTCTCATCCTTATTTCTTAGATACAGTCATCAATGTAAATCCAGATTGTCCACACGACAAACGCTGGTAATAGCAGTTAACATGTTCATATGATATGATAAACATTTATCTTTACCTTTGAAACATTTTCCTGTTCCTTGAAACTTCTAGCACCTGAGGACTTTAAACTTTTTTCAGAAACGAGATTTCCAGCTGAAAATGTATTTGACATTTATTTCGGTCTCACTTCAGCCTTGCGGATAAATGAAAAAACTCCTTGTATTGCCCTTTTTAAAAATTCATCATCACAGTTTATCCATTGTGGATGGAGATGGCTGCAGATATTTGCAGCACAACACACTATGCTAATCACAATGATTAATATGTATCAGAATGGTGTTACTCCGTCCATTCATTTATTTACTCCTGTCAAAACTGTCTCCTTGCCTCATGAGACCATGTCCTCATTGATGTGTGAATTAGTTCATTATATACCGGTAAGTAATCCCAGATCTAGCATCTGGAAAATGTGGGACAGTAAATGGAAAAACTTGGAGTGTGTGACATTGTGCAAAAGCTTTTACTGCAATCCACTTACAGAAACAAGGCAAGACAAGACCAGTTCTGCTGGACTGTGTATTAGACCTGTCAGCTTGTTTTATGCACTGATATCGATTTATTATGTCAGGATTATTAGAAATATCCTCTTTTGGTTACATCAGAAGAAGCATGTGACTAGGAAATCAGGTCACCTGTAAGTACAGTGTTGTGGTTGATGTTAGAACTGTTTCATGTCCCTTTTCAATAAGTATATAATAGCAGTAGGTATGTGATGCTGTGAGATCTGTGACATTTTGAAATTCATAGAGAATGTTAGAAACACTGTACGAAGCTGGATATTCTTTTTCTTAGTAACATTTGGATACATTTGCAAGCACACAATAATGTCATTATACTCTGTCTTTTTGAGCCACTTATGTGAATGAATAAACTATCTGCGCCCAATTCTAAGTAGAAAATATTATTTTGATCATCTAGGGGCTGTCCTGATGGGCAAAACCAAAAAATCTTGAAAAAATATTTAAAAAGACACACACTTGTTTTCGAACATTTCAAACAACAAATGCAAAACTAGCATTTAAGCTAAATGTCAGAAGGCTAACATGACAATGCAACATGTTGATGTTCAGCAGGTATAATGTTGACTATTTTCAACATCTTAGTTTAGCATATTAGCATGCTAACATTTGTTGATGGGAATGTCATTACAGTTTTTCTCAGGCGCTTTGTTAGGCTACATTTCTCAGATCAGAAGTGTAATTCTCTAAACTACTTGTTCAACCTCCACATCATTTTGTCACTTGTGCACATCATAAAAGCAATTTACCATTCTTTTGATCAAATTGCAAATGATTTGACACATTCATGCAAATGACTATGTACAATTGTCTGCTGTTTCCTGCATTATCAGTTGCTTATGTCAAGCTGATAACAATGTATTATACTGGTTCACTATTGAATCTAGGCATAAATCACTACATACAAATTGGTTGAACACTGTCATTATCTGTCAAGCATATTTTCTATACATATTAGATTTTTTTGTTTCCTGCATTGATAAAGATATCATTTGTCATGTGAATGAGAATCTGTGCTGTGACAGACAGAAATGTCAGCCTCAGGGGTATTCCCCCACCAAAAAAAAAAAAAAAGTTCCATATGCATTATGCTGCATTATGCAGTCTTGCCTTTTTCTTTTCTGTATCACAATGGCATGCTTTCTCAATATAAACAGTAAAAAAGCAACTGCAAATTCTGTCCAATCTCTTGCAATGTGTCTTTGTAGTGTTGAAATTGATATGTGCCATTCAGAAAAAAGTGCAGCCTTGTGCATTTTCAATCATTGTCATCTAAACCTTAGCTATAAAAATATTCTATAATATATAATGAAATATTCACTTACAAAAATATTACTTTTAAGAAAGCTTTTGCAGGTAATCCACTGTGTTGTGCTGTTTGTATGACATGTTTCAAGAAATGGACTCACTGTTTTGCAAATGTTATGGATGATTTGAGAGAAACAGACCAAAGCAACTGACGAAAACTGTAATAGGGTGACCATATTTTCAAAAAAGAGGACAGACACCATGGCAATGTGTATGGGGGGTGCTTCTAGATTGCTAGCACCTTTATTTGACACTGACATACCAGCTTTACAAGTCATGCATTCTGCTTCACATGGATCCCGTTTCAAGTTTGCTGTGGCAACATGTCAACCTTTTTTTTAATGTCCAACCCCATCCAAGCTATGATTGGTCAGTTCACGAAAAGTGACATTGATAAGCAACTTTATTGGATAAAAAAAGCACCAGATCTTCTCCCTACTCAGGTGCTACACCAGTGGATGGGGTAAAAAAGAGTACAAATAGCTTGTGAGAAGTGCTGGCACGCAAGTAAAAGTCCCTGTACGCCAAAAAGAATAAAATGTACAAGTGTGCTGTTCAGGGATCATGTGGCACTGTTGACAAGTAAGCTGCTGCTCTGTCTCTTTGCTGTTGCTGTGGTGCTGAGGGTAATGATTGAGATGCAGTTCGGCTAATGTTTGTGTAAAGGACGTGTAGGTCTACATGAATTAAAGTTTTTTTTGACCAGATGATGGCCCCTGATGCAAAATCAGGGGATCAACACACTTATCACTTATCTCTGAATCAAATTTCATGACAATCCATCACACAGTTGAACAGATAATCGGATGATATCTCTCGTTTGTTGTCGTCTTCTGAAGAAATGTGTGTGTCAGCTTCAGCCCAGCAAGCTAATCAACTGATATTATTGTGATGGCACAGGACTGACAGAAAGCATGGCATCTACTGGACTTAAATATGGAAGAAGGCAAGCACAGTAAATTATGCAAACAGTAAATAATGATAATAATTAATGTATTTTCCCCCAAGTGGTAACACTCGCTCACCACCAGTGAGTGTATTCAATGAACTGGTAGAGCTGCTAAAAAGTAATCGGAATAATATGATAAAATGATCCAAATCCATTCTTTGTGGATGATGAAATGTGGTCAGAAATCAAGTTTCCTGACACATATGTGTGTAGCTTGAGAAAGTAACATTACCCTTAACAAAGCCAGAGGGGATAAAGATGCCTGGTTATACTTTGAAGACAGATTTGTCTGCCTGATCAAAATCATGAAGACTTCAGAGGATTTGGTGGAGATGAATGTCTCAACTGTGGTATGATTCTCAGTACCAAATCTTAACAGGCACGATGGACTGTTTGATCCGTGGAGTCCCAATACAGTCTTTGTAAGATAGAGGATTATGAATCATCATACACATGCTAATTCATGTAGTTGTTTCTCTTCTTTGTCTTCCTATTGTCTAATGAAATATTCATTTACAGTATATGTGAAATGTTCATAAGGCAGAAGAAGCCCCAAAAGTTGTGTAGTGGATGTGTTTTTACTTTTAACTTAAATGTTTATCATGCAGATGAAGCTGGACAATAATCTTATAATCTTTATCCACAAAAAATGCTACAGAAGTTTTATTGTGCTTTTATTGAAAGTGTTTTGGTCTTCTGCATCCCCGGTTTCTTTGGCAATGCTACTGAGGCACAGAAAAAATTGCAAAACGGTAACAATGGTCAGTAAACTATTAGGGAAATTGCTATGCTACCAAGTATGGACTGCATCTAAAGAGAAATAATTTTAAGAAGAATTCATTGTAGTTGACAACAGGAGACATTCCGTGCCTCTTTATTTGAATTTTTGCCATCTGTGCAACCATATTGCCTCCCTCTATTTACTAAAAATAGATCAAAATTTTCATTTGTGCTATAAGTCATTACGTTTTTAAAGATAAAAAGACTGATGTCTGATGGTGACTGTGATGTTGTGAGGATTTGCCTTGTGATTGTGCTGCAAACCAATTTCCCGACAGGGACAAATAAAGAAGATCGATTGAAAATGACACTTCAACCTGCCAATAATGCTTCTGAAAAACGTAGCCTACCCTAGCTTTAAGCCATAATTTTGATATTTACATTGAATCAAAATGACATTGTGCTGTATGTCTCTCAACCGCTCTTGGTCCAAACCCACTGAGAATCAACACTGCAGCTTTTAGAAGCATGTAACTCACTATTGCAGTTTTCTGATGGCACATAAACTGTATGGTTTAGACTTAGCATTCTTCATATACAATTATAAGCAGCCATTTCATCTCTTATCAGAAACATCAGAAGCAGCAAAGAGACAAAATAAAGTGTGTGGTGAAGAAAATTGAGAATAGTTTGCTGAAGACTCTGAAAAATTAATCTCAGGAGTTGATGAAGATAGAGCTAAAAGAATTATGAATATCTGACTTAGCTGCTCAAGTGGCTAGAAACATTCATCCACTGCTGTTATGCAAATATTGTTGGTGTTGACTCATCAAGATAAACAGCTGGTGGTGCGATTCGAGTGCAAGTAAACCATTGTAGAAGAAGAGGGAGCAACGAGATGAGGTTATCAAAACATCAAACAATGGGAAAAAAGTAGAAAACATGATGGAAACCTGGTCTTTATGTTTGTTTCATGTATTATTTTGAGGACGGTTTAAGAGTCCTTATCGCTCCATGCAAACCTGATGTTTTTCGTCTGTTGAAAGTTTTCTTTTCTTCATTGTGGAAGAAAAGAGTGGATGCTTCAGTGGATGTTCAAGTCCCATGCTTCATGTATGTCTAGATTTATGATTTAGTCTGTTTCCATTGCAATTTGTCGCATCTTGCTTTTTTTGATAAATAAACTTATCCACCTCAGCCGAGCTTAAAAACATTTTACTTAGAATTTCTGGCGGTCCACTCAATGCCCTTATTTACTGACCTTGCTCCTCCCTCTGTCTGTATTTGTAGGATGTAACACAGAGTGGGACAACATCGGATGCTGGCTGCGAGCTGAAGTCGGGCAAGTGGTTAACGTATCCTGCTCTGATGTCTTCCAGCATCTCTCCAGCAATCAAGGTTGGTTTCCATGTCAACCCCAACCTCAAAATAGGAAAGAGCTCCACAGTTCCTTTCATCTAAATAACAGAATAGTTAAAGTATAGAAGGTAATACAGTCATTCTCTGCTGGCGCACTGTCACTCCACATCTAAGTATATTTATCAGTACTGTAAGCTGCGACGCTAATGCAGGCGGAAGTCACTCTGATGAAGGAGTGCCGAATGAATTATTCATGTATGTTTGTTGGCAAGAAAATGCTCTGGGAAGTTTCTGGCAGGAGAAATGACGTAAAATCTTGTCTGCAGGGTTCGCATGCCACAGTCTGACATCCTCTTAGGCTGTTGTTGTGTTTCCAGAAAGATAGTGCTGATGACACCAAGAGACATATATTTTGTTTTAATAATATAGTTATGAAAGTAAAGGTGTTGTCAAGTTTAAGAGGTTTTATATTTAGCGTTATTATCCTTTTTAAAATATTGTTTTAGAGCAAACTTATTTTTTGGTCTGTAATATTAATAATATTATTACATTAATAATTTGAATCTGTAAATTAGTGGTTATAGGACAGTTAGTATTTTTTTTAAATATGGAAACATTTGTCTTCCAATCTAAAGGCACTCACAGACATAAATAAAAGACTGTTTGTACTTTGTTGTCATTATGATAGCATCATTAAGGGAAGTAAGGTCAGGATCATTAACGGGATAATGGGCCTCACACATGAATCATGTGTACACATACACATACATACATACACATACATACACATACATTTAATCTGAAATTATGCATGCAAACCATTTAAGAACTTTTGTGGTATTCATCAATACTTGCGTACTTACCCACTTGTTCATACATCAGATCAAAATGTAAGAGTGCTGTGGACCACACGTAATCCAATACCTACAAAAGCTAACTTGCGTTTTCTGCTGTGAAATAAAAAGAAAAGGTAAAAAATGATGATGAAAAAACAATTTGCTTTATGAAAACTATGTGCTGTTTTGGAGCCTCAATTTAGATTAGAGACAAAACAATCTAATGCCACTCCACCTCATGTCAGTTTCCTGGGTAGTGAGACCTTCCAGAGAGATTGGCGCTTGGTCTGGCCTATCCAAGTTCACTGTTAGGCATGCAAGTCCCCTTCCCTAAAGTTCTCCAGGGTATCATTCAGTTAACACCACAGTACATTCAGTTCATTGTACCACTGCTCAGCAGCTCAGATAAAAAGGGATTTTTATGCCATTGCTGCACTAGCCTATAAGTAGTCGACTGTACTGATGTGCACATCAAGACGCCATCTTCAAATCCGTGCCCCTTCCTCAATAGAAAACAATTTAGTTCAGTCCATGTCTGAATAATATTTGATGCACAGAATCACATCTGAATGTTGTTGCCCGCTGGCTGGGCAGATTGCATGCACTGCTTGTGGTAGGTCACTGCACAGTGGAATATTCAGCTGCACCCTGGACCCTGTTATTTTGACAGTTTCTCGGTCCTCACCTGTGGATGTAAAAGTTTGCCTGGTAGGAGACAGTCGTTTTTTGTGTTTGTTTTTAGATGACTCTTTTTTAAAAATATCAATGAGAGTTTTTCTTCTGAACATGCAGCATTAGCTGCACTGGCGCCATGTGCTTTTCTGGACGGGTGACTTTACTGGTCACGATTTATTTCCTTACCTACACTAGAGAGTCTTTTATATTCAAACCCTTGTCAATGACTGCACACCATGATGATTAATAGGTATGGGTAAATCTCTTAATACTCACAGTATACGCAGGGTTTTTAAATCTGGTGTTTGGCGACATTCCTGTGCTGGCAAACTGGTAGTTATGTGTTTGAAGCCAACTAGTAATGAATGATTGGATTGCCAGGAGGGGAGCAACCGTAGTGACAGCAGCAACTCAGAATGGCAGTGCCTATATCCCATAAGCACATATCCACAGTGTAATTACTAATGTAATTACAGCGATTAGAGGTCAAAAGATTTACTGGATGCAATCAAAGTTCCATACCGAGTAGAGTTTTAGTCTTTTACAATAACAAAGACCCGAGTTGACATGCTGGCATGTAACAACTAACTGACTTTCAACCTTCAACTTTGCACCTCCTTTTATAGCTGTGTTTCTAAGCCTGATCTTGTTCCTTGGTTGTTTTTCTCACTGGGACCAGCAGTTTGCCAGCTACCCCACAAATCTGGGTGTTGGTGGTCGTACACCTGTGCCATCCAAGGACAGATACAATCCTAAACACCAATTATATTTGGTTATTGTGAAAGTCCCAGAGGACAGGCGACTGTTTATTTGGAAAGGATCTGAGATTAGGCTATCCATGCAATGATAGGCTATCTCACAGTGCTCCCTCTATCTCAGCTGACACACACACACACACACACACACACACACACACACACACACACACACACACACACACACACACACACACACACTTTTCTGGTAACGTCTTTTTGCTGACCCCTGGCAGCCAGGGAGGAGTGCAGACACACACAGACCTACAAAGTTTTTACACGTGATATCAACTTTAGATGTGCGTATTGTTACTAAATATAATTGGTATAACATTTGTTACACAGTTTACAGAACAAATTTGCTACAACAGGCATTTCCTTTTCTTTTTATTTCTTTTCTTCTTTTGTCTGAATTATGTTACCTGTCAAATGTCAGTGGCTTGTTAGTTTGCACATAGCACTTTTTTTCATAACCCAAATATGGTTTATTGGGGCGTTTCCATACAATAATTGCAAATTTCCGGGCAAGTGCATCCAATTTAAGGTCTTTGCTTTCAGCAGTGCAGTTGGCAGCATTAGTTCTTGTTTGCTCAAGTAAAAGGCTAAAGACAAAAACCAACAAGCATTTCTGCGTGTCTGTGTTCAAACAGTCTAATGCCTGTATGTGTTGCTTTTGGGAAAACACATTTAGATGTGCAGTCCCACAAACACGGCAGTGCAGGGAGCAATCCAGTCGACAACCATCTCCAGACACCTGCTGTTTCCAAATGGACATTAACCATGTGTTAAATGTCAGTTGACTTGAAAAAGGACATGAAAGCATACATTTTTTTCTGAGTGAAAACACTAATGGAGTGAAATGGTCCAAGAGAGGAAACGTCCGTGAAGTGGTCCAAATATAATGATTTCAGAACTCTGAACTTTGAGGGTAGTTGCAGTATGTAATTTTAGAATATGACATATGTGATAGAGTGAAAAAAATATATTAAAAAATGTGAAAATGACAATTACAGTGAGCTTACAAGCACACGTACATGCACAGATGCTCTCACATACACAGTATTGCAGGTCAATCAATCATTTTATATGCCAGGCAAATACAATTTCTTACGCACAAGAACACAAACTTAAGAAAATCATTGTAATACTGAAAATAAGCCAGTAAGAAGCAGTAAGATAAGCATTTTTTGGGTTAGTTTTCAAGATGGTTTCCCGGTGTGTTGAACAACGTCAGTGTGCAGGATTTCAGGACATAAACAGGTCTGATTGATATTCATATGAGACTATCACAGGATTTAAATGTAGTGAATTCAATAATATAGACTGTTATCAACCAGTTGAATTTATGTTGAATTTATAATATTAATAACAATACCATAATTATAACAATTTCTTAGAGCATCTGCACTAGCTGATTGTCACATCGGCTTGGTTAAAATTTTCAATTAAAAAAAAATCTAAATTGTATGGAATTACAATGTAAAACAATGCAGCAATGTGGAAGAGGTGCTGCATATTTTTATTACCGGAATCTGCTGCTTTCCAAGGCTTTACAGAGGTTTTTAGTGAGATTCAGCTCATTGTTTAGCTTTTCGTCCGTGACTTTACTGTCTTGGTTCACACTCACTTCTCTCATGGAGTCTTTTTTAGGCCACAGCAATGCAGATTTCAGCAAAAGAGCTATAAAACCTGAAAATACATACTTAGCATCAAGCAGACGGGTGTAGTTAGCAACTAGCTGACGCACATAGGAGAGCTGTAAAAAGTAGTTTATAAACTTAAAAAGTGATTGTGTCAATGTTGTGTTCACAATTTGAACACAACATTTTTATTACAGGTTTAAACTGAATTGCAGCCTCATTTCCATCTGGACCTGCGTAATCCTAAAGAGGATTTAAAAAAATTCAAGATTTGGTGTATCATCACAATAACAGTGACAAATGAAATGTTATGATTATAACATTCTCTGAAGCAGAGGAATGAGGTACAACACATCGAATGAAAGGGAATAATTTTATTGACTCTTTTCCTCTGAATAAAACATCAAGAACCTATGAAACCTTTTTAGGAACTTGGGACCTCAACTTGCACTTTGACTAAAGGTACCAGGGTCTATATTTATTTCCTGCTTTCTATAACATTTTCTTCAGCAGCATTTCATTGCACAATTATTTTAAAGTATATCTTCCAAGAAGTTCAGGTTTAGACTAATTTAAGCCAAAGAAAAAGATTAAAAAGTTAAGAATAACAAATAGACGAGCTTCTAAATAGATTGTATTCTGTAAATCTTTGCAATGGTCAAATCACTTGAAGCCAATTAAAACTTCTGCTCCCACACCAGGGTTTGTTTACAGGAACTGCACTGTTGTTGGCTGGTCAGAAATGTATCCATCCTATGAGGAGGCGTGTGCTTTCGGGGATGACAGCGAGCCTGACTATGAGGTAAACAGACTTTTTGCTGTACTCATGCCAATCTGTTAAACTTATTCATATTGTTTCTACTTCCTCTCCACTCTTCCTCCCTGACTGCTTCTTTTTCAAAACAGACCTATTTGTAGGTTTAGTGCCGTGGTCTCCACTATTTTTCCCCACACTGGCAGGACACAGTCAACAGGAGAGCCACCTTTACTGCGAAAGATTGCAATTTTGGTTATAACGCCAACGGCGTGGGAAGTGGGGGTGCTGAGGGTGCTGCAGCACCCGCTGCTTTTTCTATGGGCTATTGTTTAACTGCAGGCAATTAAAAAGATAATTTTAATTGCCAACAGATCATTAAAATATAGCCTACTGAAATATTTAGGTTTTGACTATGAGAGGAGTAGACTGTGTTGGTTTGATTATGTTTGATTTTTTTAGTCAATCAAATCAAAACAAGAAGTCCTTGCCGATCACAAGGAGTAGGCTACACACACGGACTATGCAGGGCTACACCGCTGTGAACAGTTCATGATTGTTCCCTCTGGCTGGATGGATTTTACACGTGATGCAAGTCAAACTGCAGCTCGGGGCTCTCCGCAGCGCCACGCAACTTTCAAAATTCTTCCATCTCATGAAGAAAAGAAAGGTCAGATCGATACACTAGCTGTTGTGTGAAGCATAATTGTAGCAAAATGGCTAAATATAATAATAATAGCCTAATAATAAGCTATACAAAGCCAAATAGCCTACTTTCACATTCAGTCCCAGGCCTACATGACTGCAGCAGCAGTAAGAATCATCCCGGAAAATAAAAACTGAGACCACCCGAAAGCTGTGGTAGCCTATAGTTCGCACATTGTTGCAGTCCATCTGCGCTCTCTCTCTCTCTCTCTCTCTCTCCCTGTGCGTCATTTCTGTGGTTGCTTTGATGTTTACAATATTTAGTTTAAGTTGGCCGGTTTTCTTTTTATCTAATATAAAATATTTCCCATCGCCCATGAATTCAGCAGTTTTAAGAATGAAAGTTATTGAACTGATGCATATTTGCCGATTCAGCTGTCTTTTTATGCACATTGTACAGCGTTTTGGCTTTCCGCATTGTTTGAGGTTCTTAGGGTAAAGTCATTAGATAGAAAAGCATGGGATAAGAGTAGGCCGGCATGGTTATGAGTGTGATTGTAACATTGTATAATTATGTGGTTTATCATGGAGTGTAGTAACAAGTGACAAACAGACTGACAGCTGTCTCATGTGAACGTCCACGGCGTGAATGCGCTTCGGTACATCAAATACACTCCTAAGTATGAAGTAGCAGAGTTGTATCCTCACTGTCCTTTATTATAATAATCTAATGTTATAATAACCTGGACGTGGGTCATATCTCTTTCCCGCATCCATCCTTCATCCTTGCTTTGTAGTTTTTATACATTAGTTCAGTGTTTTTAATTGCTATGGCTGCTTCAACAATAAGTTTTCACGTTTACCAACAAAACAAAAGTAGTAATGTCAGACAGCATTTATTATTGCATCACAATTTAGGTTGACTTCCTCTCAGCACCCCCAGCTGCGACTGACTTCCAGCGCCCTTGTTTGATGCTCCATTTCACATTTTTTATATGCTTAACTTAATGACTTGGGCCTCTCATCTTTTACTCTGACCACCTGCAGTCTGCCCACTGTAGTCCCTCCATGTAGTTGACAACTTTGATTAGAAATTGATTGTTTTGTATTGTTTGCATACCACATGCCAGCATGAGACCTTAGCTAATTTAATGCTCTACATGAGTGAGCAGTGTTAGATTGGTGACAGCTTTGTAAAAATCCAAATATACATCAAAGGGTCGCATGATTACAGTGCAGTGTGCAATATATATGCAATTTTTTATTGTACAGAAATTAGCATACACAAGCCCACTATTTATTTAGCTATCAATAGCACTTTAGCCTATATGTTTGTAGCTAATACTGCCATTTTGTGCCACTTTTGTTCCAATATTAAATGTGAATTATTTAGATGAGAAATCAGTCTTAAAACTGTACAGAAATACAGTACAGAAATAGAGATACAATACTGTAAAGCAAATTACAATACGATTAAAGATAGAGATGTTGATGTTTTGGTATAACTGTGTTTCCCACTTCCAAAGTTTTATTTATTGATTATAATAAGGAAAGCAGGCCTGTAGTTATCTTGGATCCAGTCAGATCCACTGTTTCAGACATTTTGTGACATTTCACTCATCAAGCCATTTCCTATTTACGCATTTGACAGCATCACAATTTACTCACGCACCACCCCAACACACGTACTGTCTTTCTCTGTCTTTCTTCAGACGAGCTACCTCTCTACGCTGAGACAGGTTTACACCGTAGGCTATGCCACCTCACTCATCTCCCTCATTACAGCCATAGTGGTGTTTACAGCCTTCAGGTAAGACCAGAACATCACACATTCCCCTAAATACACACGCAAACAGCGGGCAATAAAAGAGACATCAATTAGGATACTCAATCACCTGGCATTTATGTAGTAAAGGTCCTATATAACATTTTCAAACTTAAAATATCTTACAGTTCCAATGGACACACATATCCAGATATTCAGATTATCAGTGACAATAAAAGACCCAGTCAAGCTTTTCTTGTGTAAAGTATAGTTGTTTTCCTTTTTTGTTATTGTTCTTTGTAATATTGATTATTGATACTTACGAAGCATATGTGAGTTGTTCATGAAGCATAATTGCCGAAGAAGCCATTCAGACAAGATTACTCGATGTACACTCGATGATCAAATGATCAGATTGCAGTTGGACAAAAAAATCCATAAACCAATTTTTTTTCCATCAACAGATAATTACAAACAAATAATTGCATTATGTGAAAGTGTCTTAGAGCGACAACAAAAGTAATTCTGAAGGAAAACTACTAAAGATAACACTAGGTGGAGCCTTTTTTAGCAAAAAGACAACTACCTTCACAGGATAGGTGATAACGTAAACAAGTCTGTGGTGAATAAAGTCAAGCATAGCAAGCTAAAGGCGTGTTGTGACAACACCGGACTAACAAAACTAACTAGAGACCTTGAAACCAACAGGGCAACATGCATGAGCAGTCAGTCAGTTAGACAGGTCATAAAGAAACCCACAGGTTAGCCCAAATATCCATGTCACTCTTCATGTTTGTTTTCCTGTTGGACCTGTTTTTAGTGATGTTGTCTGGTTTCAGAATCTGAACCCAAAAGCAACTGGAGACAGAGCAGGAAAAGATAAGGTTATTTACTTTTAAAAACACAGAATGACTGAGGCAGACTGGTTGGCAGGTGAGTGTGGCTGGGGTTTGGCTTAAATCTATGTGGGTCCTATGTGGGCTGGCAGGATTTGGCAGGAGGGTGAAGCTGGTGTCTCGGGATGGGGGCCCGGTGAGTTCTGGGGCTTGCAGATCTGTTGTATGACTTCCTGACAGGGAAAATCCAGCAGACAAAAAGACTGAATACCTCAACAATCAGCTTTTCTGGCTCTGAGCAGACAAGGTGGCTGGCACATTATCATACTGGGAATGACACAATGATCTGGCGGTGATTGGATGTCTGGTCTGTCCTCAAGAAGGAAAGGCTGATTGGCGCGGTGATGAACAGGTGTGTGAGTGGTGATTGCTAGCAGGTGAAGGAGAGCGCCAACCCACGGGAGGTAATGCCCATAATCCCCACTGAAGAGGGAGAGACAGGACAACACAGACAGACAGATAAAACCAACACACCAAGCACTGCACATTCGTCCAAAGGCAAAAATAAATCAAAACAAGTCACTCCCAATGTGGGCAGGTGTCACAGCAGGGGGCCCATGACAAAAGTTCCAGTTAAAAATCTCAGCAATGACACTATCACCATGTGATAGTGAGTACAATGTTATCATCATAATACAACTGATAGAACCAATGTCCAGAGCTACAAAAAATCAAACCTAAGTTGTAAGAGACATAAAAGATAAATAGAATCATAACTCTTATGGGATACACATGTTGCTTTGCATCTGCTGGATGAGTTGGCAGTTGTTTACTTATGTGCTGGTGTTTAAAGCAGCAGTAGGGAATTCATTTAAAAATAACATTTTTTCATATTTGTTAAACTGTCGCTACATCCTGACAGTAGTACATGAGACTTCTGCAAACACAGTGGCTGAGAAACACGTGTGTGATTACGTCCTGGCTCCACACAGAGCTTCAGGCTCATTATGTTCAATGCCATGGAGCTTGTATTGATGAGTGGCAAAGACAAACAGTGGAGAATAACTTTTGAGGGGGGACAGTGGTGTCCTAGCCTCTCAACCTGCTGTTAGACGCTGTCGCAGCTGCCTCTGATGTCAAAATGAGAGGGATCGAATCCTGGCGAGACTCTCCCTGTGGAGAGCGAGCCCTATGTGGGATGAGGTTTTTCAGGGCAACCGGCTCCTTCCGCTGCCGTACAAACTGTGGCTTTAGTGGGCTGGGTTTAGCGGAGTTATATGAGCAGCAGAGAGGTACGCGTAAGGTTTTGCATTGAATGCTCAGTTGAGGCCAGCTAACCTTTTTTCACTTCACAAATTAGTGTGAAATTTTGTCCGCAAAACAAGATGTCAGTGTAATAGAGGAGTAATAAAAGCAGAAAATATTTACATTTAAGAAGGTGGAATTGGAAAATCCTTTCTTACTCACTTAAATTACTCAAACCTAATAATCGATTATCAAAATATTTGATCAATTTGATTGTTGGCAACTATTCGATTAATTGATGAATCGTTGCGGCTTTTATGTGTGTGCTAAATTCCCCTCTCTCTGTTTTTGCTTCTTTCAGAAAGTTCCGCTGCACTAGAAACTACATCCACATCAACCTATTCTCCTCCTTCATCCTGAGAGCCAGCGCTGTTTTCATTAAAGACACTGTGCTGTTTGCTGATGAGAACCTGGACCACTGCTTTGTGTCCACGGTGAGTAGGACGCTATTTAATCAGCAATGTTTTCATCATAAAATGAAAACATTGAATTCTCACATCTGCTGTATGATTAACAATGGAAAGAGACAGCAAAAAGGAGTAAAAGATGGGAAGACAGGTGGCAAACTGATGAAGTTCTTTTAGCAATTAGATTTTAAACTGTTTCATTTTTTGATATTGTGAATAATGTTGACAAAGTGAAATTACCCATCCGTAATTTACCATTGTTTTTTTTTTTTACAGCATGTAATAGATTTTGTATTGATTTTTTTCTTTTGTAGTGGGTTTTTGTTCCTTATGCTTTTACAAATTATACAGAAAATTGCTTTTGGAGTTGAATGTTTGTCAAAAATGTTTATTTTGCAGACACACTTGTGCAATTACACCTTTTTAAATCCTTCCCAACAGCCTCTTAAATCAGAAACTACACACCACAACCACTTCATATGCTCACATTTTGTGTTACAATCACTACAGTGATTTAGGGTGAGCCTATTCACACACACAACAGGAAATCTAAAGACATAGACCAGATTTGCAAATTGTTATTGAATGTTCTTTTATGGGATGAAAATATCCTCCAACATCTTAAACTAAACGAATAATCTTAAATTAAATAAAAATTGTCACAAATGTTGACATTTTGGAAATACATAATTTTACTATTAGTTTTCTTTGAAATCAAGAAAGGTAAGTATAATGCCATTTCAAACTGTAAACATCAGAGTAACAATAAGTAGTATATCCAATAAATAAATTAAATAACCTCTAACAGCTTCTATATAAATAATCTCCATAATCGTCTGTAGGCTTACTTATATACTGTTTAACGTTTATTTATATCGTAAATATAAATTGAAATTAAATTGAAGAAAATTCTGGCACATCTAATCATTGACCTGCTCAATACAGTTACTCAGCGCTTGTATGGGATCATAGTCCCCTGGTGAAATGGTTATGTAAATCTGTGTGTCATCTGCATAATTATGGTAACATATTTTGTTGTTTTTCATAATCTGAGCCAGTGGAAGCATGTAAATGTTGAACAAAAGAGGCCCCAGAATGGAGCTTTGGGGAACTCCACGTCATTTTTGTCAGCTCAGATGTGTAATTACCTATAGACACAAAGTAGTCCCTGTCCCTCCCTGAAGTAGGATTCAAACTAGTTCAATACTGTGCCAGAAAGTCCAACCCAGTTTTCAAGTCTGTCTAGTAATATGTTGTGGTCGACCGTGTCGAATGCAGCACTGAGATCCAATAATACTAAGACTGAAATTATGCCACTATCAGTGTTTAAATGGATGTCATTGAAGACCTTAACAAGAGCCGTCTCAGTGCTGTGGTGTGGTCGAAAACCTGACTGGAAGACATCAAAACAGTTACTTAGTCCCAAGAAAGCACTAAGCTGTTGAAAAATAGCTTTTTCAATGATTTCACTTAAAAAGATTTGATATGGGCCTACAATTGCTCATTAGTGAACTGTCTAGATTGCTCCTTTTTAAGAGTGGCTTAATGACTGCAGTTTTCAGGGTCTGTGGGAAAAAAACTGAGAGGAGAGACATGTTGACGAGTAGTGTAGTAAATCTGAGGCCATGCATTTAGACACATTTTTGAAAAAAATTTTGGCAGATTATCAAGGCAGCATGAGGAGGATTTCAGATGTTGTATTATGTCCTCCAGGTTTTTATGGTTAATAGAATCAAATTGTCTCATGCTATATGAATTGTTTTTAAGTGGACACAGGGATAGGACATATCCTGTAACTGATATGGAGGCACTGATTGCTTGTCTAATTGTTTGAATTTTGAAGAAGGAGGCAAATTCGTTGCAGGCCCTGGTGGATAGAAGTTAAGAGGCTACAGAGACAGGAGGGTTGGTTAGTTTGTCGACAGTAGCAAACAGGGCACGTGCATTATTACAGTTTTTGGTGATGATGTCAGAGAAGAAGAACTGCCTTGCATTTCTCAGCTCTAAATTATAAATGTCTCTCTTTATAGATGTCATAATGAACCTGGAGATTTGATTTTGAATTTGTTCTGAACTACAGAACAAATTAAAAATAAATAACACTCTTCTAATCTCTATATCTCCTAATCTCATTTGACATGAGAAAAGGTCCTTAATGAGTCATCTGGCCCTACCAGCTGCCTCGACCAATATTATGTTGGTTTAGTGTTGAGTGACGGCACATCCACTACCACTAACTGTGCTTTGTTCTGGCTCTCTCTAGGCTGTGTGCAAGTCAGCCGTGGCTTTCTTCCAGTTCAGCATCCTGGCCAATTACTTCTGGTTGCTGGTGGAGGGCATGTATCTGCAGACCCTGTTGGCCCTGACCTTCGTCTCACAGAGGAAATACTTCTGGTGGTACATTCTGATTGGATGGGGTGAGTAAGGATGACTGAAGAGGTCGGCAAGCCCATGACACACTACCAATCAAGCCATGTGTTAAGGCCGTTGGATATAAGTCTATAATATGTACATTCATAACACAGTTGGTAAACCTGTCACACAAACACACAATGAATTCAAAAGGGGCTTCTATCAATGAGCTTAATTGGGGGTGCAGAGGGGAAAACATTCTTAGAAAGCGAATTCTTGCTGAGTGTCATTCAAGTGTTTGACCGCTGGCCTATTTTCATTGATGTACCTGACTGTGTGTGTGTGTGGGAGTGTGTTTTTGATAATCTCAACCTCTGACTGAACCCCAACTCACTAGAAGCTCTGGTTCTTTGTGTTATTTCTCTCCAGTCTCTCTTATTTGTTCTCTGGTCTCATTTCCAAAGTAGATTGCTCATAAAAACCTGGGATACATGCAAATGTTTTGCTTTTTTGAAGCTTTTTGAATTTACAATCTCAGAAGTTTATATCTGAGGAGAAAAAAAACGAACATTTTACAGTTTATATATTTGTTTTTATAGTTATTTTAAAAAGGCTTTGTTTTTGCAGTTTTAAACACTCACACAAGTACTAATTTATATTCTTTTGCTGTTTTGTTATGTGTCTTTATTTTGAAATTTGTGTGTTTGAGGGGCAGCGTTTTTAGAGGCTATCCAACTATTGCATGCGTCTGGAGTATATATGGCATTGTTAAGGGTGTGTGCTGATCTGACATCCAATCTATTCATAATAATTATGCATATTCATAGCAGCACCATGAGTCATGATAAATAAAATCACCATCATCAGCACATGTCCAGTCATGTTAGACAAAGTCAGACTCACTGTCCAGGGACACTGACATTTTTATCAATCAGTGCATCACTATTAATGCTAATGGTTCTTAGGAGGGTTACTTGAGTATCTAGTTGGCATGAGTAGTTGTTAGTAGTAGTTGACACAACACTCTAAAAACACATCATGATTTACCATCCAGCACACCAGTCCATTGTGAAGCTTACTCTTGAGACTGTGTAAGAGAGGTAGTAATTCAGTAGGTAATCTTTGAGCCTGAATAAGCTGAATAATATTATAAGGTTTTCCTGTTATTTTGTCTACTTTTTGTTATTACACAATGAATTCACATTTGGGTTCTGTCCCCAAAACCTGGCAACTTTTTATTTACACAATAGCAGCGCCTGAGCAGCAACTGTGGCTGCACTTGCTCTCATTCCCTCAGCTCTCCCTTTGTTGTTCCCTTATCTTTTGCTTCCTTGAGCTCTCTATGGATGTTTCAGTTTATGTTATCCTACGTTGCTCAGTCAACTGATTTCCATTGCTAATCCCATTCCCATCCCATTGTTTTTTTGTTTCCTGTTGACTGTAAATGCTTAAGACTGTACTCTCAAGTGGTTGTAGTGAAGTCCCACTTTTTATTTATACAACAGCAGCGCCTGAGCAGCGATTGCGGCTGATTTCCTCAGCTCTCCCTTTGTTTTATCCCTTATCTTTCTCTTTCCTGAGCTCTCTATTGCTGTTTTAGGTGCTTTCCCTTTGTGTTATCCTGTGTTGCTCAGTCAACGGATTTCCATTGCTAATCCCATTGTCTTTTTGTTTGTTTTTTGCTGTATATGGTCTAGCCTGTACTCTCTAGTTCTTCTAGCGCAGTTCCACATCAGCCACAACATTACAGTACAATCAAGCAGCTACAGGCTGAGAATTCCTGAAAATTTTAGCCATAACAAACTCTTTGGAGGTCCTACTGGGCTTTTTGTTCTACAGTTTGCTTATTATTTGCTTAAGAGTAATAACACCTTGTAATGCTCGGCCAGTGGTGAGACAAGTGAGACAATGGCAGGAGTATATTTCTAAAATGGAGATAGATGAAACTTGTTGCAGAATGTGGTGAAGAGTGGGAGCAGGGGGGGATGCTCAAATCCCCATCTGTTTATCTGAGCAGACCCTGAACTAGGGCTTTATTAGGGTTCCTTAATTAGGACTTTATTCGCTAATTAAGGAACAGCTTGTTCCTCAGTATACACGAGATCCTTCGGCAGACAAGATCATTCAAGTTTGGAGGTTTTGTCAATAGTTTTTTTGTCAAGTGCAGTTATTAAACAAGCCAAACTGCATTAAGATGGTTGGAATAGCATTCCACAGACAGACAGCATAGAGTGGGAGGATGTTGGAGATGGCAACTGCAGACCATTGTGAGAGCAACCCTCTGCATTGACAGGAGTGAGGGACCCTAAATGCTTTGTCTCTGACCACTAACCCATGTTGAAGATAAAGTTATTCTTTTCACTTTCACTTGATAGACATTTGTGCACCCTTGACACATTGCAGTAATGAACAGCAGCAGCCAATGCAGTATCTATGTGTGGGAGGGAGCGGGGTGAGTTGAGCCAGTTTTTACTTGATGTGTCTTTAAAGTGATAACATGACAGTAAGGTCTCCAACTAAAGTACGTACATATATTTTAGGATGTAGTCCAACCCTGGGAATGATCACTAAATAAAATAAACTGTTTTCAAAATAAGGGTTTCCAAAAAAAAGTGGACTCTTGGCTAAACTTACCCCATATGAGGGATAAGTTTAGCCAAGGGAGAAGATAAGTTGAGCCACATGGAGATCGGTGATATCAGTGTTATTTTATCATGCAAACTAAAATACCAGTTCCCAACATTTAATTGCATTTAGTAGTGTAATATTGCAGCTATGTCACCTAGTTGTTTCACATCAATGTATCGCTTTAAAGCCATCCTGTTTATCGTCATGTGTCACCGGATGTATGGACTCCTTTTGTTCCTCTCCCACTACTCTTTCCAAATCCACAAGAGGAGTTGAAGCCTGTCTATCTTTCATTTATAGAAGCATGACATGATGGTTTCTGGTCTAAAATGCATAATGTCACATCATTTCAGTGATGCTTAAGAATGCAATGTAAAATTACAGTAAAATAGTTGGCTCAACTTCCCCCAGGTCTTTTGGCTAAAAATAATCCCTGCCATTTGTGTCATCCAGCAGTTTATAGCCTCATATTGTAACTTCCTAAAGCACTAACACATGCGTAAGATTTTTTCAAACCTATCTATAGGCTAATTGTTCAGACACAAGACTCAGGACTCCTTGACCCTAAAAAAATCACTTTGAACACGTGCAGGCTCAAATCACCCCGCTCTCCCTTTTATATCTATGCATGTTAACAAAAAAATGTCAGCTTTGCTTAAGCATTATCTTCTAAACCATTAGTATGCAACAAAACACAATCAAGCCTGATTCAAATATAAAACTATGCACTTATAGCTAAAGAAAGTCTGGACCTAAATCTGTCTGTCAGTTTTTACAGCCTGACAGTGTATGTGTGTGTGTGTGTGTGTGTGTGTGTTTATGGCTCTGATTTGTCTTATCGGCTTCTTTCTAGTTTATACTATGTTGCTCTCTCTCTGGTCTCCTGCTTTTATCCTGTGTCTGCTTCTTCTGTCTTGGAGTTGCAAGTGGGAGACAGACAAGTTTGATACACAGAGTAAACACTAGTTTTATATGCATAACAACATTTTCTTGAAAAATGTAGTAAACTTGTGTGTTGGGTAGTCGAGTGTCCCTCGGATTAATTTTACATGACAGATACACAACACATTAATAATTAATCTCTGCTCTTACGTTGCAGGGCTCCCATCAACCGTTCTTATACTTTGGGTGTTGACCAGATTCTTCTATGATGACAGCGGGTACGATATATTACATGACATGCAGCAAAGCAGCCTATATTTCCTCATAATTTCAATGCCATGATAACATTGTACCACTGCATATTAAAAAGTAGTAGTAGCAGTAGAAGTAATAATTATTCCAGTTTGTTTACTTTGATTTGAGTGTAACATTATCTTAATGCTGAATTGAATTTCATTTGGCTTTAATTGCAGTTGTTGGGACGACACAGACAATACTGGTATCTGGTGGATAATTAAAGGACCAATAACAGCCTCGCTGCTGGTGAGTGGAGACAAAGTTCTTAAAGGCTTTTAATAGGTCTCTAGTGAAAAGCAGGGAAACTAAACATCTATTGACCCCACACTTACGTTTGCTACGTCTGTCAAACGCCACTCTCAAAGATGACTGGCTAATTTACTTTTGAAATTCTGACTTATTTTTGAAACAAAGGATCCTGCTTTTCACTTGGCTGTCACTGGGTGCTTTTCCATCCACCTGTTTTTATGCGCATTTTCTATTTGCTAATAAAACCTGATTGGAAAGCCTGAACTAAATATATTATAAAAGAGTTTTTACACTTAGTTGAGAAGGAAAAGTTGGTGTATCGATAAAAACAAAATGTGGAAACAGGATATACATGACACATTTGACTTAAGCTGGAGATATTCTTGCTTTTAGCTACACGTTACCATGAGCATGATGCGTATGTTGTTGCAAAGCTGTACCAACAACTGGTTTTGAATTAAGAAACAAAAATGCGTCAAATTTTATGTATCAGATATCAACATTCACATTGCGTGCCAGGTGCTTACACCGTGGCTGTAGATGTGATAGGAAGAGGACATCGTCAGTCCTTTACCAAGGCTTCCATGCGAATCGGGTCTTTCACCTTATCTGAGGGCAGAACGCCTACAGTCCAAAGAAAGAGGATGTGAGCCCAGGAGATGGATGGTGTTGACGCTGGCAAAGACCAGAGAGGAGGGCTTCCCAATCCACCTATGAGAACTTTCACATAAAAAGGAGCAGTATTTGCAGCATATGACCAATCGATAAAAACTTGCAGCAGAGTGTCATATTTTACAAACTAGGAGAAAAATAAAATATTGACAAAAACAAAAAAGTTAAACACATAATCCAGACTAAAAGCAACACAGTTGCAGTTGCCAAATGCAGTCAAGAAAAATTGCACTGTGTGAATGCGTAAGTTAAGGCTGTGTGCTTAGGCTGTGGGTCAGCTTTTCACGAGTGGGTTTACTGTCATATGTTAAAACAAGTCCAAGGCTTTAGTGTATTGCTTTTACTACAACCTGATGCACAACATGTCATCATGTGGAGAAATCCAAAGCCAGACAACAGAATTGTTGTGCTTAATTACAGTTGCTAAACTGTGATTGGACAATCACTGTCTGAGTGAGGTGTTTAGCCAATGGTCAATTGCTTATATTGCTTTTATTCACAAATGCTAATTTAACCTTCTATTACAGTTTGCTTTGTTGAGAGTGGGATTGTAGCAGTTTTAAATAGCTTTTGATGCATTAAAGTAATGTGTTTTTTCTCTCTCTATATTTAATAATTGTAACTGTGCATATGTGAACATATATCCCTACCAGGTCAACATTGTCATCTTCGTCAACGTGATCCGGATTCTGGTTCAAAAGCTCAAATCTTCAGCAATGGCCGGGAACAATGACACTGGACATTTTATGTGAGTGACAACTTCTGCAAGGAGTGCTTCTCTTAAACACACACAATGCAATATAAAGAAAGAAAGAAGGGTTTGGTGATGGAAGGAGCTGCAGCAGCAAATGTGTCAGGCTGGTTAAGACTGCATGATGTTGTGATTGAATGATACTTTCCAGCAGGTAGCCAAACAGCTTGAGAATGTACCAGTGATTGTGAGGGTTTAAAGAAGGAGCTGATGCCAACAAATGCAGGTGCTTAAGAGCTCTGCCTGAACTATGTGATGTTCATTTTAGTTCACCTCCAGTTTATTTATATATGTAGTAAGTAAGTGGATTTTCATTCCTTATCCCATAAGATATAGTTAATGTTCTTTAAAGGGCAGGGCGCCTCGGTGGTGCGGTGGCAAGAAGGTTGTGGATTCAAACCCCGGTTGCACCGGCCTTTCTGTGTGCATGTTCTCCGCGTGGGTTCTCTCCGGGTGCTCCGGCTTCCTCCCACCATCCAAAGACATGCAGGCTAGGTTAATTTGTAACTCTAAATTGTCCTTAGGTGTGAGTGGTTGTCTGTCTATGTGTGGCCCTGTGATGGACTGGCGACCTGTCCAGGGTGTACCCCGCCTTTCGCTCAAGGTCAGCCGGGATAGGCTCCAGCTCCCCCGCGACCCTGTACGCAGTATAAGCGGTTAACAATGGATGGATGGATGGAAAATTAAAAATTAACTAAAATTATCAACCAAATATAAAGAAGTAACAAGTAACGTTTTCTGACATTATGTCAGAAAACGAAGATATCTACTGAAGTTAGCATGCTAACCTGCTAGCCCTGGCCTGCCCTGTCTTATAATACCACTTTGTACCTCAAGAGGCGATATGTATGCGAGCAGTGAGTTTGCTATGTTACACAAGTTCTCTTAGTTTTTCTTTTTGTCTAATAAATTAAGAAAATAAACTCATAAAATGAAAAGAAATATTCTTACACCTATTTTATTATCAAACAGAAAAATACATCTGTACACCTTTTGAATTCAAGTTTCTTGTTAACTCATTGTAAAACAAACCTAATTTGAACCTGTAACCTTTAGAGCACTTAAATGAGGAAGCCACCTTAGTATTATATTAGGTGCAGAGACAACACCAGATGCACAATTGTAGCTGATACTGTAGCACTATATTACACTAGTGACATATTGCAATGCATAAAACCCAAGCATCAAATCTACTGTGACAGCCCACTACTTTGGTCCAGACTGAAATAGCTCAGCTATTTCCACTTCTGGATGGATTACCTTGAAATTTTGCACAGACACCTAGGCCAGACAATATTTCCTAATGACTGATGATCCCCTGAATTTTCCTCTAGTGCCACCACAAGGTTCATGTGTGTGGTGTGAAGTGAAATGTCTTGACAACTACTGTACTGGCCTTTTTCATGGAAGACATTTATGTCGCACTTGTAAAAGCTGGAAAAATGAATGATGGCCAAATTCCATTTAGCTGCTTCAGTTTCAGTGCCCCGTTCTTCTGCATGCTGGATCACTGTCACACTGTCATGGCTTGCTGGGACACTGGACCCATCATTAAGTTATTCCTGTGGTGTTCCCCCTAGGACCAAATGTCTGCTGATAAAAAGGTCTATTGGCTGGCTTTCTATTAGATTCTCCACCTCATGATGAAGTGTAATAACTTCCCATGACTTTCCATCTACTGTCCTTAGTGGGTCATTTTTTTATTTGTTCAATTGTAAGCTTTGGCTGCAATGTACATCAGCAGTCATGTCAATAAATATGTTGAATGTTGTATGCATAGCTATAAGAAATTCTGTTGCTGTAACCTGTTTTCTAGGCAATGCAATTAATGACAGCTTATTAACTACTATAAGTCAACACACCCCGCTGACTCTCAAACCAGTGCAATGTTAAAACTAAATAAAAATGTAACATTGCATGATCAACAATAAACTAAGCTTTTTTCACAGACCACAACAATGTAATGTGCAATGCAATTAATGACAGCTTAAACTACTGTAAGTCAGCACATCCCTCAGACTCTCAAACCAGGTTAACGTTATAACTAAATAAACAACAAACCTGTAACCTGTTTGCAGCCAACGGTAATAATTAACGTGATGGCAGTGGGACGTAAATGATACATTAATCGACTACCAAGTTTGGCAAGTAAACAAACGCACATTCATCTTTTCATAACAAATGACAGTCAGACCTAACCTCCAGTAGGTTGTAGTCAGAGGCGGAGCCAGAAGTTTTCAACATTTGGGGCTTAGTCCAAACCTAGGGGGGTCCGGGGGCATGCAAAACCGGCTAAATACACTATTTTTCATCCTGATTGAGATGATTTAATGCCTAAAAATCTATACACTATGGGAAAAAAGATGAACGTTACTTTGGAAAATAATTTAATTGTTCTTTAGATGTAGTTAATCCAAAACACAACAAATGTTGAGGATCACTGATTTTCACTCCTGTCAACTAAAAAGAGACATACTCAGTGCTTCAGGAGTACCGTGATTTCTGGATAATTACTAAGCATTTCATTTGCACATTAAAATCTAAAACAAAACGTCTCCTCATTAGATTAAAAGAACTAGTTTATAAATTTCAGCTCCTTTATCGTCACCACCGTCATTCTCTCACCCCTATCGATAACACTTATAACTTCATAAAGATGCAAAAAAAATATTAAATGCATCTTTTTCTCATACATTTACTCCTTTCTTCTAAACACACTTTCATCTCTTCTTGTCCCTCTTCCATTTTACCTGCTTTCACCTTTAATTTTTTCTGGAGTCCCTAGATCACCAATGTGCAGTTAATCCACCTGCTGTCCCTTGCTGTGATGCCTGTCCTTCCTCTTCCCTATCTGACTCATCAGTGGGACAAAATAGTCCCTCAAACACAGTCAAATCAGCTAACATTAGCTAGCGAGTAGTGATGAGTGGATGAAGCATTATGAAGATTTGGGGCTTTAAGCTAAGCAAACACAGTGGCATCTGGTGGCGTGTAACACTTATAGCAGCACTTATAGACTGGGACCGAAACTCCACCATAACTCGCTGATACTAATAATTTTTGAAACGACATCACATCAGCTTCAGGTGTACTTTGTGTTTTACTGTTAATTTGGATATGTTAGCATGCCAATCTGAGATACTAAACATGGTAAACATGATCTTCTACACATCAGCATTTAATCATTGTCTCTGTGAATATGTTGCATTGTGAATGTTGGTTAACATGCTAATGTCAGCATTTAGCTCAAAGAATGGCTGTGCTCACCTCATGGAGGCTCTAGCATGGCTTTGAGAATATTGCCACACTTATATGTCACACACACAATATTGAGGTTAGAAAGATCACAAAATACCAGATATGGAGAAAAGAAGTCTCTACACACTTAGGTCCAATGAAAGTATTTAATTTTTAAGTCAATCTTTCTGTCACTGAAGACCTTCACTATGGAAAATGACATTTGGAGTGGAAGTGTGCAGAGCCTCCTTTTCTCCATATAATATACTAGGAGACAAAGTTAAGTTTTAAGTGCTTCTTTCAAACTATAATGTTTAGTTAAGACTGCTGAGTGCAAATTAATGTGTTGGAAATGGATGGCAGTTTCTTTGAATAGTTTACTATGAAGAAGGAAAGGTGAGTGAATTGGTGAAACCATTCATAAAATGATAAATTCTTCCTTACATTCTAAGAGAGAAAATGCTGCATCTATGAATCTACTGTCGGAGCCCAGAAACACTGCTTTAACAGAATGAATCATTCTTTCCTTTTGACATTTGGTTGGTGCAGATTCCAGCTCAGCTGAATTAATTAAGAATGAGAGTAGCACATAAAAATAGCACTGGATACCAGAAATAGATGTCTCCTCTATCGCCGTGCGACATGACTGTTCTACCTTTTCAATGAATGTTTTCACACTTCATCTCCGTCTTACAAACTTCAATCTGATTCAGACGGATCTGTGACATTAACACAAAGGCACAAATCCAAGGTGTGACAAAAAGCAAACACAATCCTATCAGAGGCTTGAACATAATCTGGTTTGTGTTTCCATTTTTAATCTTTCAGCAGCCAAGGCGGTGATGTTATTTTGGATCGGAATAATTATTTTGGTTATTTAGAATATTCAGATGACTAAAACTGTATTGTCACATCCTTCTAAGTGTGACAGCTTGATGGAGAAGCTTTGAATATGATATAATCATCAGAGAACAAGAAAGTGTGCAAACACCTTTGTTGGGGTTGTTTTAACTGCTGTTTATTAATCTGTGACAGATTATTTTGAATTGTTTGCGAGATTATTAGATATGTGCCCAGATAGTTTACAATCTCTGTGACATTAAGAATAAAATGAGAAAAAGAATATTAAAAGAGTATGACATGGGTATTAATCAGTGGTCACAGAGTCTGTGATTTTTGTAAAATGTATCACAGAGGTACAGTTATTGTGTCCAAACCACATGACTTGCAGCAATTTGGTGTAATAATGTAGTGTCACTAAAATAAATAACATTAACACAATATTTAGACATATCTGCTCTGGTTTGAACTAAGCTTTGAGCACTAAGCAACAGGGTTTTGTATTTTGACATTTTAATATATTGCACTGATTGGTCTAACGACGGTGTTGTTTTAAAGGTCAGTTGTTTATTAAAGATTTGATATCTGTCACATCCGGTCTACCTCTGATGAAACTTGGCGGAATAATGCATTTTGCTTTTGTATCGTGGCATTTTAAATATAAACACTGATTAGACTGTCACTGATAAAGGTCAATATTTTAAACTTTGAAAGGCCATAATTACCACAATTTCAGATTTTTGTTGTTGACTTGATACAGCTCAGTTTAAGGGTCTTGAAAACTTGGTTTCAAATATTTGGGGTTTCTTTGAATATTAATATGCAAACTATCAAAGTTAGAGTAAAAGAAACATAGTTATTATAATAAGCAACCTGCTTCATCAGGATTTTGTGGGTGTGGTTTAATCAGATTTGATTGAAATTAGCCAGGCAACATTAGCAAACAAATCTGTAAGATGTCATGACACCTGACTGGTGCATGGGGGTATGTGACATGACCTTTTTTGAGCACCATCCACTTCAAAACACTAAAACTAAAACAAGCAAAGAAAGGAGAAATCTCTCACATGCACTGTTCATGAACGACCCATCGCTTTGAGTAAGAAGCTCAAACGCGTTTTCAGGGCCTTTTAATATGGATTAGCCCACGCTTGTGCCATTACATTACCTAGACTGATGTCTATAGTCTTTCTTCCTTCTTTCATTCCTCTGTTGTTTGTTTCCCTCAGGAGGCTGGCTAAATCCACCCTGTTCCTCATCCCTCTGTTTGGGATGCACTACACAGTATTTGCCTTCCTGCCCGAGAACACTGGAGTGACAGCCAGACTCTACATTGAGCTGGGGCTGGGATCCTTTCAGGTATAAAACAGTAGAGAGGGACCAGAACAAAAGGTCCAGACCTAAAAACTATATTAAGATAGATCACAAAGAAGTTACCAAAGGAACTGCTTCAAATAAGATGCTCTCATACTTACACTTTTAACCCAAACCTGCTTATTAACAGTCAACAGAGGAAGGTTGGTCACTGCAAATACTGTATAAAATTTTACATCAAGTAAATGAAAACATGAATACTTTAAAATGTCACTTGAAGTGTGTAAAATAAAGGAACAACTGACAGACCAATCTGAAAGTGGTTTTCAAAAAAGTGCGTCATAGGATAAATTTACACCCAAGAGCTAACTTGAAATGTTTACCTCAAGGTTAATTGTACAAGGGCTGGATGATATGGAACAAAAATCATATAATACATTTTTAGGCTAAATTCCGATACACGATAAGTATTTTCTACGAAGTGAGCTCAATGTTCATTTGTACGTCAAAGCCAAATTTGAGGTGTGTGTGGGACATCTTTTAAATCCAAAACATGTACAGTATTTATATATTATTTCTACTAGCTTATTTCTTATTTCACCATTTTATTCATCATTCTTCATTCTCCACCTCACTAATTTAATCTACTTCCTTTCCTTTCGCTTCACTTTTCCCCACACTCACAGTCCTAACATAGCCTACCTCTGCTGCAAACACATCAGCGTACCCTGCCTCTTTCTGTCCCTCTCTCCCTGTATATGTCTGTTGTGTACATAAAGTCGCAGAAAAAACACAGAACTCGTCTTCTGGACTTTCCCACCTGCGGTTCTGTTCACAGCAGCAGCTGCGCCACATGTGGAGGAGACTTGTTAACAATGTAGCCTATCAGAACAAAACCAACGTGGCAGCTAACGAATGACATTTGCACTGGGGTATTTATTGTTGCTTCACCTGGTCTTGGAAAATATCCACCACATGACCACAACTTGTAGCATAATGGATAAAAACTCTGTGTTTCTCTGTAAAATGCTAAAATGGGTCACTACATAATGTATATACATGAATGGGCCGAGTAAATCCGAGTAAAGTCTACGTGTGGGAAACACTGACTGAACCGTTGTTTGTCTTTTTACAAACCAGCTCTTCAGCACTGTCGACTGGCACTGTGCCTCCGTCCATGTTGATGAGAGTTTGTGAGCTAGAGGGGGGCTGCATGCAGATGCAGAAGCAAACGCTGGCAATACTTTATGGAAAAATGTTTTAATTAACTTAACATCAAAATATATTTATATAAAGGGTATTGTCTAAATTTATATCTCTTTTGAAAATCTGTCGGTATGCCTTATAATACCGAGATACCGCCCAGCCCTAAACTGTACCTACAATCTGCACTTACCTTATTCAAATAATACGAGTGTATGTAAGATTGGAGTGTTGTGATTTTAAAACAATCACCATATATCTTGTGTTGCAGGGTTTTGTGGTGGCTCTACTTTACTGTTTCATGAATGGAGAGGTAGGTGAATGTAGGTGATGGTTTTGAGATACAAATATCCTACAAACATAGACACAAACAAACTACCTAAAGTGTAACATCTTTATGTATAAGCTGTAAGTTTTACAGCACATATTGCTACACTATCTGCCACAGTGTCTTTTCTGCTACTGCCATATCCTCAGTGAGAGAGTATTTACGCCTCCAATACAGCTCTGCTCACGTGCGTTTGTCTGCAGGTCCAAACAGAGCTGCGGAGATGGTTGTGGAGGTGTCACAATCAAAATCCTCTCACCCCAGCCAAACAAAGTATCACTCAGATCACAGTTCGAGCCAGCGTGGGGCGGCCACCTTCCAGCGGCAACATCTCTTCAGTATGATTCCTCTGAGAGAGGACCATAATGAACACTGGAGATTGATTGAGGAAATGTTGTGTCAGGATGTATTATTATCAGTGTCAGCAGCAACTATGGCCATGATAGCACACATTGCAGAGCTTAATCACATTGTGGTCTGTCTTCCATAATGGTTGAAACCAAAAAAAATACCAAAACCTAAAGGAACTCTGATACTTGATTTGTAAAAGGATGTTATGGCGACACTGTGGACCGCATTAGAGACAGAGCTGGGCCTGAGCTTGTAGCAGGATGATTGAACCCCAGCTGTGGAAACAATGGATCTTTGAACTTGGCAAAATTATGCAAAATTAGGCTTGACTAATTGTGAGCAGTTACACTATTTCGGTGCAAGCTGAAAGTATGTGCAGGACAGATCTGGAGAGAAAGTGCAAATTGATTTCTGAACAGAAATTCACCTGCTGCCAGGGAGAAAATTTTAATCATGAAAATCCAGAGGGACCGGAGTGAATGTATTTAATGTGTGTTTATGTGTAAAGTTCCCACATGTTGCGTATGTCATGTCTTAAAAGACTTGTTTTGAGGAGTTGTCTGCTTTGATGTGCATCTTTAAAAACAGTAGGCCTATTTGTAAATATTGATAAGCTTATTTTTTCTTCATCTGCCATTTTATGCTGTTGCTACTTGTGATAATCCAAATTTTTGGGGACATATGTTGCACTGCGGGAGATACGACATTTATACGAAACAGGGTGCTAGGCAATTACATGGTGAAATGGCATCAAAATGGTACTATATAACCAGGGATGGGGAGTAACGGATTACGTGTAACGGTGTTACGTAATCAGGATACAAAAATAAAAATAAAGTAACTGTATTCTGTTACAGCACAGAAAAAAAATCTGATTACAGGTACATTTTGTAAAAATGTAACTGTATTCTGTTACAGCACAGAAAAAAAAATCTGATTACAGGTACATTTTGTAAAAACGAGGATCAAACACAAAGTTTCCTTTAAATGGAAAGCGAAGTGCTATTTGCTATCTGCTATTTACGTGTTTCCTGTAAAAACATAAAACTAGGTAGGGATTTGTTGCAGATACCGATCGGCGTGTAGCCAGTACTTGAATGTGGTTACGCCTCCACCCCTTCATGAAGACCATAGACTGTATATAAGAAGCGGACGTAGTCATCGAAACGTCACCTGTTGGTTTGTGGACTGCCGTTTTGAAGCCTTGACTTTGGCCGATAGGGTGCCGCTATGTTGAGATTTGGCAACCAGCGGCACCAGATGTGACCATATTTGGTCAAATGTGTGGAGCTAGCTAGATTACTTAGCTAGGTGCATCTGTAATTCACGTTATTTTAACAGGGCTGACAATCTTTTCCAGAGAACAACAGGCTTAAAACTAAGAGAAAGTGAACCGCCAACTCCTAATAAGTTTGGTAACGACTTGTCAATCATAGATAATACCGCCCTGAAGCTTACTCTGCTTTATGGTCTATTTTCCTTTAAATGGGACCATAATTTACTAAATGAACACCATGCTGTATTGAAGCAGACATGAAACTAGCGATTGAGACCATAAACACATAAGGAAATTGTTTACTGAGGTAATTATTCAGATGAGAAGTAGAGTCATTTTGTCGTGATTTCTAAAGTAGCCAGACTTTGTACTTTTTGCAACCAGAAGAGTTGCCCCCTGCTTGCCGTTCAATAGAATGCAGGTTTAATGGACTTAATTCATATCTCAGACCGGAAGCTTCCTGCTTGATGCAGACTCTCTGTGGACTGATTTCAGCTCCTAGTGAATGAGCACGGCAGCTGGACCCAGGACCGAGCACAACCTCCGAGACTGATGGAAGCCAATCTGACCACTTGGAATACAGTACGAAAGTGGTTTTCTTGCCAGTTTGGCTCTTGTCATCCCGGGGCTGAGTCAGCTAATGAGACTGTGTTTGGACCTGTTCATGTCTTGTTCACTGGGAGGCTGCTGAGCACAGTTTCATTGCCTGCTCGCCCGGCGATGCTCACTGCAATTCCCTGCCGGGTCCCCTGGCATGAAAACCTCCAGTGCTTTTAAGTAAAGGTGTAAACCTAAACACACACTCCAGTGCTCTGACTTCACAGTATGGGCAGATTGAGCTAACTTGACCAGTAACTGCAGGCTAACTGAGCTAATTAGGTAATGGCAGATAGTTAGCAGCAGTTAGCTAACCTGCTACAGGAACAAGTAAACCTATCTGTCCATCAGGGAACTCCACAGAGTTGAGGCAGAGCAGCCAGGGAACATCAGAGAGAAAACCAGATAATGTTTTCCATCAAATTCAGATCCAGTTCAGCAGTGCTGAAAAACACTATTTTTCAGCAGCTTCATAAAATTAAGAAAGCTTTTCATTGGTCACTAAATTAATACAGGCCCCCCAGTACAGGATGATTCATCAACATTTTAAAATTCTTTTCCAGGACATGACACACTCTAAAATATCATCAAGAATAGCCTACAAAACATTGTTTGTCATTGATGGGGCAGATCCTGGCCTATCATATAAAAACATTTAAACATCGATTTTGATTTCATGGGAATGGGATATTTTATGGGTCTGAGGTAGGTATAGGATTTTGGCACAATACAACAGGTGAGTGAAATTGAGTTTGTAACTCCCCTCTGCTACAGCATTGCTGAGGATGAATTAGAGTTTAAAAGTCTGATAGCTTTGGGGAAAAGGCTGCTCGGCAGTCTGGTGGCAGGGCAGCAGAAACATCTCTATCTCTTCCCAGAATGCAACAAGGTGAATAGGCCGTGGCTGGGTGGGTTCTGTCCTTTATTATCCTTTGGGCTCTGCGCAGGTACCTCACCTCACCGACATCACTGATGCTTGGGAGATGGGTACCAATGATCTTCTGAGCAGTTTTAATCACCCATTGCATACAACTGTATCTGTAAAATATCCACTGAGCAGAGAACGCATCTTTGATACTGTCTTGTCTTTATTTGTGTATTATTGAAGTAATCCAAAAGTAACTAAAAGTAATCAGGTTACACTAGTTTTATTTTGTGGTACTTGGACTATGTAACTGATTACATTTTTTAAACAAGTAATTAGTAATAGTACTGGATTACATTTTTAAAGTTATCCTTCCAATCCTGTAACTAGACGAACATTTAAACTTACACAGTGACAGCGTCTGAAGATACACATTGTGTTTATATCCAGTGTTTTCTGTCAAGATGTCACCAAAATCGAATTTCTCACATTTTGTTGATGGTGGTGGAGAAAAAATGTGATTGGTGCATCACTAGTGTTTTTTAAAAACTTTTTATAGACTTTGAATAATGCGCTGCACTGTACAATTAAGCACTTTGACTGTCAGTGTTAGTACACAAAACAATTTAATGTTGCACTATTTTACATTATAGTATATTTACATTGTTGTTCTTGTGGATTTAGTGAAGGTTGGCCTGTGTAGGGAATAAAGCATGGTAATAAATTAAATTTGTGTGGTTTGAGAAGTATTGTACTTGAATTTGACAAAATACTAGTACAGTAATCATTATCAACATATAAGTTTGCTCTTTAGATAGTAGGATTGAGGTAGAAAATGTAAGATTATTCACTTGGATTTTTGATAAGATAAAAATTAGAAAAGAGAAGCACAAAACAAATTGGTTTTAAACAAGGATCTTGTTCAACCCAAATAAATTTGTACATAATGTCCTCTTAAGATAAAATGTGAAAACAGTGTAGGACACCCATAAATCTACTGCCAAATTTGTAGGCCTACATTGTCCATTTTAACAATAATTTTTGGATGACACAGTGGGAATGGAACCCAGGCCTCCTACACCAAAGCCATGTGTCTTATCCACTGCACTGCAATCACTACCCTGTTTAATAAATGGGACAACTGAAATAAATCAGTCTCAACAAAATACAACAATTTACCATATATATTTATTTTGCAGTGAAATTTACACAACCTGGGACATCAATGTTGGACACTAGAACGCATGTTACACATGACACACTGTCAGGTAGAACATAATATGGATCAGGGTTTATAGATAGGCTATTCTTTTGACATTTAAGTTACTTTTATCTCCATGAATGCTTGTTATTACATACACATGCTCACAGAATACACTCACTCCAACTTTCAAACTTACTCGCACACACACTCTGAAGACATAAACATAGAAAAACACGGTCACAAACATTACAGGTCTTCCTCAAGAGGTCCACCTGTGTGCCCAAAATATACATATACATTGTACTGTATATAAGATCAAGAAAAGACATCATTTGTACACTATGGCAAATTGATAGCAGGCGACATTTAAGAGCAGCTGAGCAACATCGGTACATTCAAAAATTCATTGGCAATCAATAGAACTTTCACACATACAGTCAACACTATAAAACTGGCTCAACACATACAACCGCCAAAGAAAATGCATCTAAACACAGAGATATGCTACACTGATAATAGTTACATTTAACGGAATAGTTTGACATTTTGGGATAAACAAAATATTCGCTTTCTTGTCGAGAGTTAGATGAGAAGATTGATACAACAAAGACTGTAAATTGGGGAAACAGCTAACTCGTCGAGTTCAGCTAGCTAAGATTGACTAGCTAGCGGTTTATCTAATAGCTAGGTGGATAGGCTACAACCAAAATCCTTATATACAACCAAAAAGCTAGCTAGCAGATATCAGCTAGTACAAATTGTTAATTATATTTTTTTAAGTGTAAAAAATATGTTGTGGTTTCACAGGGAATTAAGTAAGCTGAGGTGATTCCTTTGGACAGAATCATGTTACCTGTTTCCCTGTGCCTTTAGTATTTGTACTAAGCTAAGCTAACACGCTGCTGGCAGTAGCTTCATATTTAGCATACAGACATGAAAGTGGTAACAACTCATACTCAGCAAGAATACGAATGGCCATATTTCACAAAATGTCAGACTATTGCTTTAAAGGAGAACTCCGGGCAATTTTTAAGTTAATTTTGATCGTTATTGTGAGCACTGTCTATAGAAAACCCCCCAAAACGGATTGGTGCTTGCAACACGGAGCTGCTATGGCTAATGCCCAGAGCTCCCACTTAGCTAAAACAGCAGTTATGGGGGCATTTACATAAAGAGTGTCTTTGTGCCTCTTAACAGACGCAAAATGCAATTCAAATGTCTGTCCAACATGAACAGGGCTCTTACATGACAACAAGATGGGTTTAGCAACATAGCCATTGTTTAAATTCACCTAAATAGTGTTTTAGATGGCTACTTGTAGTCTCGCGCTGAAGTCCCGTGGGAACTCAGTTGTTGTCAGAAAAAGGTAAATAGCAGTGTGCAGGTGAGAGGAGCGTAGTGTGTGAAGAGTGATGATCGGAGTTTCTCACAAGTGAAGAAGAAATGGTTCGCGTTGGTGCTGTTCTGAATTGTGGCAACAGAATGCAGAATGCTTCACACACTACGCTCCTCTCACCTGCACACTGCTATTTACCTTTTTCCGACAACAACTGAGTTCCCACCAGTGTTGCCAACTATTTTCAATGGAACGTAGCTAAAGCCTGCTCGAAAAGTAGCTAAATGTCGCCAGATGACGTCATGCGTCATTAGCATATTAATGACGTCATCGCGTTGTATTTGCATTCTGCCTAATTTGTCGGTACTGTAGCCTACTTCAGTTTATAATAACGGTTATCTCCCCTAAACCGTGCTCATACTGTTTTTATATAAGTATATAGCCGAATGTCCAGTAAATATACGATCTGAAGTCGGAGAGTTCAGAAACCGAACCGGAATGAACTAAAACTCTGATCAGTAGTGAATATAAGCGCGCGTGCCAAGAAAAAACGGTCAAATTAAATGTTTTGAATTAAAACAAAGGAGAAGACAGCTGCTATGTGATCACTGATTGGTTCCTTCTAACACAGCGTGCACATGCACAGCTCATTCATGTCTATGTTCGCTGGCGTGCAGTCAAGCGAACATAGACATGAATGAGCTGCGCATGTGCACGCTGTGTTAGAAGGAACCAATCAGTGATCACATGTGCTGCTCCTCTCAGCCGCTCACTGACTGAACAGACGCAGTGGGGAAGTAAGACCTCACACTAGCAGTACTGGCGATATTTGGAATTTTGAAAGTTGCTAAGGTTTGTCCAAAAAGTCGCTAGATTTGTCGCTAGTCGCTTTTTTGAAAAAATGTCGCTAAAGGGGTCTGAAAAGTCGCTAAAAATAGCGACAAAGTCGCTAAGTTGGCAACACTGGTTCCCACGGGACTTCAGCGCGAGACTACAGCTAACCGTCTAATACACTATTTAGGTAAACAATGGCTAAGTTGCTAAACACATCTTGTTGTCATGTAAGGGCCCTGTTCATGTTGGACAGACATTTTAATTGCATTTTATGTCTGTTAAGAGGCACAAAGACACTCTTTATGTATGCCCCCATAACTGCCATTTTAGCTACGTGGGAGCTCTGGGCATTAGCTGTAGCAGCTCCGTGTTGCAAGCACCAATCCGGTTTAGGTTTTTTTCTATAGACAGTACTCACAAAGGTATAACGATCAAAATTAACTTAAAAATTGCCCGGAGTTCTCCTTTAAGAGAACATTTCAGGCTTTTCTTTGACACATGTTTTACTGTAATGCTAAACTAACTGTAAGAGGTGCGTGTAGAGAGGTGTGGTTAGCTTTAGCCAAAACTACAGCTATGCAGTAAAAGTAACATTCCCTGATTTTGTTATAGCACTAGAAAATGTTATCCAATTTCCTCCCATAGAATAAATGTTTTAAAATTCAAACACTTCACAGTTTGTTTTGAAAATAAAGTGAGCACGAAGGACATTTTGGGATTGAAAAGGCCGGGGCACTATAACAATGTTACCTACTTCTATTGCACATCAGACCTCATTTTGAAAAAAATCTAATTTGTAGGCTTGCTTGTTGAATTGAAAAATTACAAAAGGATGCAAGCAATATTAGGCATGTGGCATATAAATACCTCAATACCCCATCCTACCCCCATTTTACCCAAAATTAAGGATTAACTACAAGGCTCAAAAAGCAAATCACTGCCAGTTCCCCCTCTCTCAGTTAAACTAAAATTGTTACACTTGGCTGCCATCTTCTGGCAGACAAATATACAGCACATACATGTTCAAGTAAGGAGTTTTCTACTCTTCTTTCACAGACACTAACAGCTTTGAGACATGGTCGTTTCCATCTGAGCTGATTCAGACTCAGAGTGACGGCTGGTGATAGAACACTTAAGCAGCAGCAGAGTGGTTTTTAGTCACACCCTAGTACACACTTTGTGTTTTATCTGTTGCGGTTGTTACACCTTCTAAAACCTTCCTAATTAAAAAAAGTTTTTGCCTCTGGCACTAGTTCACAGGTTATTATCTTGTCTTACAGTCACATACTTTTTTGTCCAAAAGCAGCCAAGCAGATGCATAAAAGATGCATCTCTTTAGTAGCATGTTTTATCCTGCTTTTTAGACATTATATCTGTGTTTTCTATATCTATCACAATATCCTCTGCAGCTGGACAGCACTTCCCTGTGAGTGTTTTTGTTTTCTTTTAAATCTGAAATGAGACACTGTGCCACAAATCTTCCACTGTCACTAGTTATGGCACTACATTTATGGCACTTTGACCATGAAAGTCAACATCAACTAATGTAATGAAAACATACATCAGGCAACAAGTAAATTACACATAAGAAAGCATGTATACTGTACATTGAAATCACATGGCACTGATAAATGGAAAATAAATATACATCTGTTCAATGATATTATTAATTCATTGTTTAAAGTTACTACATTCTTGTAATCCACTCAGATGACAGTACAAAAAATAAATATCTTGAGAAAATATTGTGAAAAAATCCTCCTGTACACATCACTTCACATTTTATCCTATTAAATAATTTCCCCATCTGGACAGTTAGCTTCTTTGTGCACAAGCAAGAAGAAAGAAAGAAAAAATGGGCAAAAATCCGCGATTGTCAAGAGCTGTCATATTAAAGCATTTTGTGTTAACTATTACAACATGTAATCTTTCTGTAATGAAACCGTTGGTGCTGGAGTGAAATGGTTTTCAGTTATCTTAGAATAGATGATAGTTGTGTCCCTGGTTGTGACCAAGAGGCTAAATTAAGCAGCAAAGACGTCGTGCTATTACCCAAGTGTTGTCAAACTTATCACGATTAAAAAGAAAAAACAAACAAACACAGGAGGACTTTAAGTGTAAGTTAATAAAAAGAGAGAAAATAGAAGACTTTCACCAGTAAATGAACAAAATATTTGTCTTTAAAAGCAGCACACAATGAAACAACTTTGCAAAGTTATCCACGATAAAATACACCACTCTACATTCTTTCCAAGAAAAGAAAACATTAATACACCTTTAAGATATCTGTTACTGCAAATAAAAGTATTAGCTATTTGTGACTGACTAGGCACTTTGGAATATGAGTGTAGGAGATGGTTCATTCAAAAGGTTAAAATTATAAGCTTTTTAATATGGCACAATGGGTTGAGGCTCAGGGAAAAGACAGCAAGACAAAGAGTCCTGTTAACTTTAAGAGCATGTTGAGAGTTTGATTCTCAATGCCTACAATAAAATGCTGTACATATACTGTAAACCCATGACACTATATGAGCTTTGGATAGAAGCATCCACTAAATGGCACATGTTCACAGTCTGTAAGAACATGAAAACCAACTGGAGGAAACTACTGTAGCTCAAAGGCTCCACATTGACACTAGCTGTGAGGATAAATCACTTCAGAGTGTAGATTTTTGGTCTAAAAACAAGTTTAAATCAAATATTGTATTGTATATATGGTGCTATTCTCACAACAGTGCTTCCCAATCTTATTTGTTTTGTGACCCTTTAAAAACAAAAGTCAACTTACGACATCCTCATCAAAAGTTGTGAATTTCTATGTGCTGTGGGCACATCAAGCGTCTTAGATGATTTAATTTGAATATTTTTAGAAACCTGTAGATGATGAAAATATATAATACATGTCCTAATGTAATTTAATGGAGCAGAAAATGTTGTAACTTGTTGTATCTGAGATATCATCACTCCTCAGATTCATCTTGTGACTCCCATGTTGGGAACCATTGCCCCACAGTGCTCATTCATTTTGGCACTATGTTCTTAATTAACTAATTAAGTTAATACAAACAAATAGTTTAGAATATTGGGCTGGATCTTCTGGGTCCTCAAGATATGTGATGAAGTCTACAGATTTGGGCTCCAGTTCCTTTTGTTTGAAAAGGTCATTACAATACTGCATTATGCGAAAGAAAGACATTCTGAACTAGACACCAAAAGTAACTATTTACAAAGTCCATGAGTTTTTTTCCCCAATAAATCTTTTGACATACTCTGTACTTATGGCTGATTGTAGAAAAATGTTTAAATTTAAGATGAAACATCTAAACAATGAGCATTTATACAAGCAAGGCGAACGTTTGGTTGTTATTTAACTTTGGACCGTTTTGAGATCAGACCCAGTCAGGCAACCTGTACGGCACTTTAAAGCACATTTACTTTACACACCAGCAGCCAACTATGACCCCTACATTTCATGTTTAACTATTGTTTTTTGTTTAGTTTTTACAAGCAGTTCTTTAGTTTTTGGCACCAACCAAATGAATAAAACAATAACAGGGGCTAAATTTAAAATGAAGGGTAGAAAGGCAAATTTATAATATCAGTCTTAAGTTGATCATATAAATCTATAGAGCCAAATAAAATACTCAAATAAATTCAATTTATAGAGTATAGAAAAATTAAATTATAACGTATGAAAACCAGCTTTGCACCTCTAATGAATCTCTAGTAAATGCTTTTAGAAATATTACATTTTCTAAAGGCCAATCTACACAATTTAAGAAGAGTGAGGGGCCACTTTGGTCTGTTCTGGTTGGTCTGTACAAACGTGGAACGGCACCTTGAAGTTGACTCCTGCCAATCAGACGCTCAGGTCGGGAGGCTGATGTTGGCGTTCTCCGCCAGCGGGCTTGACATGCGTATCTGAGAGCTGCTCTTGCTGAGGATTGACAGCTGAGTCCCGCCGTTCACTCCACTGCTCGCCAACGAAGGGTGCCTTTGCTGCTTCAGGTCCACAGCAAAGTACCGGTTCACTGTCCAGCTGCGCCATTTCCTCTTGATCTCCGACTGCACCTTCAGGGAGAAACTTCACAAGGTCATTTTTAATGTACTTTAAGTTGTATCAGCTCCACGAAAAGGTACAGTACACTTATGTTGTGTGGGTAACACAATTATAATTCCTGTGAGCCATCTGTAACTGGTGTATTAACATTTAGTGAATTGACAATATAGCAAAGCTGTAAATTAAGTCTTCATATTTTACACATAGGCTGTTTTTTAACATTGTGGAATGCAGATCTGTACTGTATGGTGAAAATCAGTTTTGTTTGTTAATTTGTAAAAATTCATTTGAGAACAGATGTCATATTTTCCATCAGTAAGTGAGGCCTTACGGAGTTACAGCACATTATGTCAATATTCATTTGGAAAAATTATAATAAATGTATGTTCTGTGTTACACTATGAGGATAGGCATGTACACACACAGTATTTATTAAATATATTAATTTAAGCATTTGTATTTATTAATGAAACACTGGTTTCTTTTTGATAATTACATTTTATTTATATATACAATATAATTGAATTAAAATGCAATTTTTTTAAAAGACAATTATAAACTGCTTTAAACCTGCCTAATTTATACATGAACAATTAATACATGTTTATAACATTTGTTAAATTGTATATTATTAAATAATATTACAATCATTATTGTTATAATATATTATTATATGTTATAGAGTGTTATCAATCATTTCTTAATGCCAGTTACCATTGCTTTATAGGAGAAGTTGTAATTGTTGACAAATATGAGAAACACTTATAAATGTCCTTATATTTGCTTATATTTTTGTGTTATAAAACATTAAGTGTTTATATATTATACGTGCTAAATCGAGGTGTTAAAGTAAAGTGTTACTTTTTGGTTAATAGTAAATTACACATATTAATCTGCACACATAGATGTAAGATGTAAGAGATGTATGTCCTTAAAATATGCTCATGTGCTATGTACATCAATATAAGCGAATTTAGAGCATTTCTGGTATGCATCAGAAAATAACAAGTTAATCATAATGTCAGAAAGTGTTCATGAACAGGGACAAAAGCTTACCTCTCCATTGAGGAAACAGTAGAGGACAGCTACAACAAAGCCCTGAGGAAGAGAATAGAGACAACACATAAGATAGAAACAGCTTGAGATGGAAATATGCCTTTATTTTTAAACTGCATCCTTATCAGCAAAGAGTCATGTCAGTCATGTCAACATTTTCTGTAGCCATGGATATTATTATGGAGCCAGTTTTTAATTTCCCTCTAAAAACATATTTGTTATGTTTTATGGTCCAAGAAGTGTCGGTTCCCAATATATTATTTAGGTAAATATCCTGTGTACAGGGTCGCGGGGCGGGCGAAAGGCGGGGTACACCCTGGACAGGTCGCCAGTCCATCGCAGGGCCACACATTGACAGACAACCACTCACACTCACACCAAAGGACAATTTAGAGACACCAATTAACCTAACCTGCATGTCTTTGGATGGTGGGAGGAAGCTGAAGCACCCGGAGAGAACCCACGCGGACACGGGGAGAACATGCAAACTCCACACAGAAAAGTCTGGGCAACGGGGGTTTGAACCTATGACCACCGCGCCACCCCGCAACCCTATGCGCAGGATAAGCGGTTGATGGGATAAATATTGTGGGCGGTGCGGTGGTGCAGTGGTTAGCACTGTCGCCCCACAGCAAGCAAGAAGGTTGTGGGTTCAAACACCGGTTGCCCCGGCCTCACACCAAAGGACAATTTAGAGACACCAATTAACCTAACATGCATGTCTTTGGATGGTGGGAGGAAGCTGAAGTACCCAGAGAGAACCCATGCGGACAACATGCAAACTCCACACAGAAAGGCCGGGGCAACCGGTGTTTGAACCCACAACCTTCTTGCTGTGGGGCAACAGTGCTAACCACTGCACCACCGCGCCGCCCACAATATTTATGTTGTGGGGCAATATTACAGGGTTGCGGGGTGGCGCGGTGGTCATAGGTTCAAACCCCCGTTGCCCAGACTTTTCTCTGTGGAGTCTCCCCATGTCCAGCTTCCTCCCACCATCCAAAGAGGCTAGGTTAATTAGTGTCTCCCAAATTGTCCTTTGTGTGAATGTGAGTGTGAGTGGTTGTTTATCTGTATGGACTTGATGCTGATGATGGATAGATGGGATAAATATTGGGTCTTGAGTAGTATTATAGGATATTCTTATTTGTTGGATTCCAATTCTATGGCTTTGCTGGTAAATGTGTGTATTTTTGCGTAAAGCTGTGTCTTTAAAAAGCGGATATAAATATTTAGAAGAAGATTTAAATGGTGCATATAAAAATAGCAGGGCCATTTGGTGCCGCAACATGTACACAATCATTTGTATTACCCATCAATCTGCAGTTTAAATAATCAATGTCTATAAAATGTATTGTGAAATAGTTAGCAAGTCGTCATGTTTGATAAGCTGGAATGATTGATTGATTGATTATCAAAACAGTAGCAATCGTTTAATTGACTAATTGTTTTAATACAAATAACAATGCGTAGTAAATTATAAAATATCAACAAATATCTGTAAAAATCGAAGCTAAAGATACATCTTTTTAAAATAAAAGTGACAGACAGCAATAATCTTAATTTGTCTCTTAATATGATCTGATCGAGATTCTGTCACCAGCAGTTGGTCCTGCCACTATTTAACTGACATTCTTACATCACAATATGTTCTCTCATTCATCCTCTGGTATTTTCCTGAAATTGTTACCAGGTGTTTGAGGAGCTGTAAGGGTTGTAAAAGCATACCTGGAAGGATCCAAGTCCCAGTTCAAAGACCAGTCTCTCCCTTTTGCTGACATCTTCAGGTGAGAAGGCGAACACCGTGTAGTGAATACCAAACAAAGGGATGAGCAGGAGGGTGGAGCGTGCCAAACGCCGACACACACACACACACACACACACACACACACACACACACACACACACACACACACACACACACACACACACACACAACAACAACAACAACAAACACACTATTTAATAAGATTGAGGTGCAAATCAGTCAGTTTTACAGGTTCTGGTCAGCTGGATGTTATGCAAGAACAGAGCTACTGTTGTACTGCCACGACACATTTTCTGACCAGTCTCTTTCTGACTGCTGTCATTCACACACAGGTTTTACTTTTAGCTGTCTGTTCAAGTTCAATCAATGCATCTGTGTTGTTTAAAATGCAGGCTCAGTCACAATTCTAATATCCATTAGAACGATAAGGCTGGAGTTATTCTATGTTTTTCTTTTTCTCAAATAGACAAGAAAAGACAAAGACCAATAATGAATTGATCTCACACATACAGAAGAGTTTTATTTGTGTCCTTATCTTGTCATGCAGCAAAATATAGTGTCTGACATACACATATGGACAAATGACACCTTAAAATAATGAAAGACATGAATGTGCAACACAGTGGTTTTAACAGTGCAGTTCAGTGACCCCCAAGGGGCCCTTAAGGTCCCAAAAAAACAACAACAAAACATTATACTCTTTCATTGTGAAATGTTAGAAAACATACAAGCTCTATTGTGATCAAAAACTAAATGTAATGCAATCTGTGCCACTGTCTCTTCACTAGCCCTGGAAAAACATTGAAACCAGATACAAAAAAACCAAACAAAAAACAGATTAAATAAATTCTCTGCGTTTGTGTGTCGCTGTATGTCTATCTTTGTGAGAACTATCTCATGAGATGGACCTGGTTTTAGGTTAGGGTAAGGTTTGGGGTTAGACATGTATTTGTGATGGATAATGTTAGCGGCAAAAGGATGCATTAGGTCAATGAGGGTCCTCACAAGTGCAGAAGTCCAATAGAATATGTGTGTGGGAGTCCAGACCATTAAAAACCTTTAAGAACCCCTGGCGTAAAACACACACACGACACATATACACACACATGCGGCGACACAAGACAGACACACACAAACACGTGTCGGCGGGCAAACACACACCCACACACACACACACACACTTACAGCGTGATGGTGGATAACTCTGACATCCTGCACGAATGCTGAACAGCCTGTGTGGGCTCACTGAAGCATTTCTGAGCACAGCTGCTACACAGCACAAAGACAACACAACAATACAACAAAGACAATGTCTTTAGGGACACAGACACACACTCTCGCTCACACACACGTCTTCACGCTTGGTCACGCACGCACAGGTCTAAGTAACAGATGAGAATGACATTATCTGCAGGGCCTCAAAAGACTCCATCCTGCGGGAGCCGAATAGGAGTGATGTCTGGCTACAGAACAGCTCCATAATGAGGCTCAAACGTCCTGCCAACAGGTACAACAAATTAATATATACTGAAAAATGTCTAGGAGGATAAATCAGAGGTTTAAGGATAGAAATGTGAAAATAAGACATTTAGAAATGCATGGCTTCTGTTTGGAATATTTCTTCTATTTTTTAATTGCATTAAATAATGTATTTATTTTTGAATTGCCCACTGATCCACAGATCATTTTCATCTTGTGTGCACAGTGTCTGAATAAAGGAAAAAATTGCGCCAGTCTATATCTTTTTTTATCGTCAACAAATACCATAATAAAAACATTTGTTAGTCCTTCACTCAGTACTTTCCCACTTCCCCATGCTGTGTCAGTGGCCCATTTGCTTTTACCGTAAATCTTTAAATTCACATCACAAATATACATTTCTAATTTTTAAAAGAGTCTCTGTAGTTCTTCGCAAACGTTACTCATACTTGCTGCCTCCAAAAAGGAAGGAAAGGAAGAAATAGTGAATTTGATGTGGCCTTTTCTTCTGCAGATTAATATATTTACAGCAGGATGGTGTGTGGGGGAATGGCTGAAATTAAACGACAGTGTCCAGTTTCATTATAATGAAGTAACATGTCACCCAGTTCAACAGTCCTCAGTGATGTTTAGAATTCTTTTTCAGACACCAATAGAGCACTATGGTACAGGAATAAGATACAAAAGGTTGACGCTACACAGGGAATACTTGCTAGTAGGAACAATTAATTTTTTTATTTTTTATTTTGGTATTCTTGTGAGATTTGTTAATGATAAGAAAAATAGAGAATACCAGGCTTATCCTTTAAGAAAGGTGAATCACATTTCTTTAGGCAGGGTTGTTTATATGCACAGTGTAGATCATAAAGTCATGTTATATCATTTCAGTGATTTTTTTGTGTGCAACATTTTAACACGCACGCACGCACGCACGCACGCACGCGCACGCACACACACACACACACACACACACACACACACACACAGTTTTGAGTTTTTTTCTAAAGACACACAGCATTGGTGTTAGCACATTTGCTGATTGTAACTTACAGGTAAATGCTTGATTCGTTTCCTCCAATATCAGGTGACTGCAGCTTCTGGACCAGGATGATAATTATTCCAATGAAGAGGACAAAATTGATCTGAGAAAAACAAAATGGAAATTTACATATGATCTGGAGGAGTTGTCATAAAGCACATTCCAGTCAGTTAAGCAATGGCTGTAAATCAGCATCTATCATACCATAATGGAGGCAACAACTGGTCCTTTGATCACCCACCAGAGGGCAGTGTTCTCATTTGTGTCCCAGCACCTGGGGGAGGAGGAGGACAGTGCATTTTAATAATCATTTAACATGCTGTGGCTTTTGTGTTTTCCTCAACACATAGCACCATACAGTACATGAATTAAGTGGGAATTTGCAGAGAAAGGGGAGTGGAGGGAAGAGAGGAGGATTTAAAATGGAAGCCAGCCAAACTAAAGGGAATAGAAATAATAATAAAAAGATGATTATTTAACCTACTTAGGAAAATGTGTCTGATAATCCCAAATGTTGTTTGTTTTCTTACACTTCATCTTAAAATATATAGTTGCCAAGATGGAGAGGAGATACATATGCAAGGAGTTATCTTAATACAGATTTTGGACTTCTGGTAGGCGATTCTCAGCATCCCGTAGGCCTCTGCTTCTTTGCTTTCATACAATATGTTCTCAAGTGCGTTATACAACATAGACATGGCTAACAGCTGACAAGCAAGTTGGAAGAGGAGTTATACCCAGTGTTATGAAAGTGGAGCCTAAGAACTGCCCAGACAGTGACGCAGATGGTGGGAGTTCCTGCAATAACAGTGATCGTTAATACACTGAAGGAAAACATGGCATAATAACGGCAAGAATGGCAAAACAATTGGTATAATAATACCCTGTTTACACTGTATTTATCTATATATGATCAGATCAAACAGTTATCATATTCAAAAGGTGAATAATGTATCAAGACAGTATTGCTACTTCAACTGTATTTCACATGTTACATGTTATTTAAAATATTTTATTTTTGGCAAGTTTGGTGAAATCTCAAAAATCCTTGGTACCTAAATACAAATACTGTTATAATGAGACCTCCAGAATAAAGAGGTACTGTATAGATTTCCGATGAGAATCCAGGATATCTGGTTAACCCTACACCCCATTGTCCTATTCTATTCCTCCAAACATAAAAGATTGAGAATAAAAATGTATTCACAAAGTAAATTGACTTTTGAAAGTTGAAATTGTGGCATAAATGGTTGCGTTTACAGTATGAACAGAAAGAATGATAATCACCCCATCCTACAATGGTGTACCAGTAGAAGTAGCGACGCTCAGGAAAGAAAGTCTCCACCAGCAGAGTGAAAAGATACAGACCTTCAATGAACAGCCAGAAATAGTTGGACATGACACAGTAATGGAAGAAAACCATCACTGCTTTACACGCCACCTGCACGTGGAAACACAGAGGGAGGCGCATCAGCAGAGCAAAGGCAGAGGGAAATCTGTTTATCAGTGATTTCACATCTGTATGGCTGATGTTGGACAATCATTTTAGGGTAATTGAAGCAGTGTGGATTTATTATCATCTCACTTAGAAGACATGACCTTAAAGGTATATCATTAAATATGTTCTTGACTTGTAGGTGGTTGTTTTATCCACAGTAAAGCATGTTGTTTTGCATGTGTAAAATCCATGTTAGATGGTCAGATTTTCTTTTGAAAGCTCAAGGCAATAAATGTTACAGTAACAAATGTCTTTATTCCTGTAAATCACATAGTAAACACAGATCATCATGAGTGGGGTGACAGGGTTGCAACACACTGCACCTCAAAGCAATTACCCTAAAAGTGTAGCATTTAGCAAGTATGTGTGGATTAAACAGCGAGCAGCAGAGACACACCTACAGGTACGGTGGACTGTCCTCAAAAGACAACATGTTAATTATTCTGAGTGGGGTCAGACAATTACATGGCTGATCTGATTCCCGGTGCCGCGATACCATGATGGCGAACTGTGATCGCCACGGCAACAACGGTAAAGTAGTGGGTTTGAAAAAAAAAGGGTAGAGTACCCATTGATATGTTAATGAGCATCTAGTAGAAGATCTCTACTGGCCTTGCTGAAGACATTAGCGTACCTAATTAGGTTTATTTATCATGACTGCTTAACAAGTGTGGGCAATGTGTTGTTACCAGACAAAGGCTAAGAGCTTGTTCTGCATTTGTAATCAGGGAGTATTAGTCATCTAATAGCGTGTTTGGTTTTAGTAAAATTTGCATCTGATTGAAGTTCCTTCAAAGGTGCATATCAAACAGAGAAAGACTGGAGGAGAAATGTTTCAAGTCCTTCTCTCTGTGAACCTCACTTTATTTCTCAAAGTGAATGGGCCCAATCATATTTTACACGCATGCTTTCCTTGGCAGCACTGCGATGAAATCCTTTAATAAAGCTCTCTGGAACCAATTAACCAATAATCTTGAAAACAAATACAAACTTCTTAAACTGATTCAAAACCTGCCAGAGGTTATTTAGTTAGAGTAGTGATCATTTAGAATAATAAAGGCCTCATTTTGCAATTATCTACTTCTAAATTCAATTAATGAAGTAATTAGCCTCGTGAACTGAAAATGACCCATTCATTTGTTCATTAATTAATAACCAACCAAGCAGTCATGGTTGTTTTCTTTGCTGCTGATAAAACCATATAAAGAAGTATTTCATCAGCCACAGACAATGTGTGTATTAGAACATGCAGTATATTAACTAGTTGTTGTTACTGACTGTTTGCGCAAAGCAGTGGTCGCTGTCCTCCTGAGCATACAACACACCATCCTTAATGAAGACTGAGATAGCTCTCAGGATAAAAGACACAAACAAGTTCATGTGAATGAAGTTCCTGGTGCAGTGGAGCTTCCTGGAAAGAAAAGAGACAGAAAATAGATCACATCTTCACTCCTAAAAGTTCATCAAAGTAAATTAATTAGTGCAGCAGTATGTGTTAGACAATGTACCCTTTGCTCGCTTTGCTTGCTTATCTCCACTGTTAGTCACTATACTGTAGGGCATGCCATATATTGCAAGTATTTTCAGAAAAGGTCATGCTACTTGGGAATGCTGTAGTTGGGCATGTCTGTGGTACTATACATGATCCAGGCCAGCTTTTATGAAGAAAACAAAAACACTTTACTTTGTAGCGCTATATTTAGCATTTAGCTAAGCAGTAAACAAACATTTAATTAATGGTTTATAAAACACCAAAATATAGTTGTAGGCAGATATAATGGCAAAAGTGTTTATTGACGGAGATTATTTATTTCTAACCTATTCTAGGAATACATTTTTTATATTACTGTCCCATCATTGAGGATAAGTTTCCAAACTAGCCTCCCTTTATAGATTCCCACAGGAGGAGTTATTGTGGTTAACAAATACATATGTATTTACAACTACGTTATAGAGTGTTATGAACCATTTATTGTTTATATTCCCAAATGAATACTTGAGAAAGGCACTTATAGTAAAGTGTATCGAATAGTTTTCTACATACAGCAAACATCTCTATATGATTAGAGGAGAATGCCAGTAGGGCTGCAATTATTGATTGTTTTCATTATTGATTAGTCTGCTGATTTATTTCCTCCAGTCGATTACTTATTTGGTTTAGCAAATATGAGTAAAAAAGTAAAAATGCCCATCAAAATACCCCAGAGCCCAAAGTGACATTTGGGCTTCTTTTATGACAAAACCAAAAGATATTTAGTTTATTATCACATAAGACAGAGACACACAGCAAATCCAGCAAAAGTGAAAAAAATAAGCTGGAACCTATTTGGCATTTCTGCTAAAAAAATGATGATTCATTGGTTTAAAAAATATTAATTTTTGTTCAATTGACTAATTACAATACTGGCACTAGTGTTACTGTTTAGTAAAAACAAACAAACAGCTAATGTTCATGGATTTTGTCAGGCCTACTATTTGCCTTTATTTCCTGTCGGGCTAAATTCGGGCCCTCAATTTTTTGCCAACAAGATTCAAATGGTTAAAGAAAACAGAACAAACATAAATGAAACGTATTTTCATTTCATGGACCAATTTTGAGAAACCTGACTTTGGAAGCCGCATTGTGAAGCTCACCTGAATCTGCAGAGAATGACCATGGCTGTAGTCAGAGACACCAGCGATGTGCTGTAGCCAACGGTGTACAGAGCCTTGACTGAGGCGTAGTAGCTATCCTAATGTTGGAGACAGAGAGTTAGTCATGTGTCTCTGCGACAAATGTAAAAGGAAATCTAGATGAGGTAGAAAAGGTTGTACAGGTTTAGTGTTGTTGTCATAGAAGAAGCAGACGTCCACATAGTGAGGGAAAGGTTCAGACCAGCCGTCCTCGGTACAATTACGACTGACCTTCCCCATCTCTGAAAGTAAAAAAAAAAGTGCTGATTTGGGCTGAATTGAACTGAATGAAATACATTTTTATATGCAAATGAGACCAAATTACATGAGGCACACAGCTAATCTCACCATCGTCGGGGCCCATGACGTCATGGAAGAACTCCGGACAGCTGACCGCCACAACGTCACCGACATTGGCCGCCTCCCAGCAGGTCAGATTATCCCACATCCATGGACAGACTAAGGAGCAGGGAACAGGAGAAAGAGAAAGACAGTGAGGTCAGTGTAAAGGTCCTATCAGCTTTACTGCTCCTCTCTGAAGGTGGTGAAATGGTACGGACACTAATTGAATTGAACTGAACTGAATTCAATTCAATCATACTCAATAAAAAGCAGCTTTCAAGTCCTATTACCTCTCTTGGCCCATCTCAGTCAGATCATCCTTACACTTAAATTTAGTTAGCCTGTTTTAATACCAGTATTTGTATCTTCTGAACAACCTAAATATTTTTGGCACTATATCACTTTTAAGTTGCTATGGGGAACTTTTTAGTAGTTCCTTTTTACAAATCCCGCATTTTTGGTGTTTCTGGCCACATGATGAAGCCCAATATTCATTCTCTTTTAGCACTGTATTTGGTCTCTACCAACATATCTGACTCTTTAGCTCCTAAATAGGTTTGGTTTCAGAAAATAGGTTTGGTTTCAGAAGTGGGGGGAGACACAATGAATGAAAAAAGGAAAGTATTAGTTCTACTGTCTTTTTAGGAGAAAAAAACTGTTCATAAGATAAGTTCACCAATAAGATTAGGAAACCTGTGGTTTAGCCTGAGAGACAAAGGACCACACCTCTTGCTGCTGCAGCTGCAGCTCAGTGTTCTCTGTGCCAATAATATTTTGAAATGACTCAGATGAGTATATAAACTTTTTTTATCAACTCTGCTGGATTTTGTGGAAATTAGGCAATTGGATGAGCAGGTTTGTTTTTAGTTTTTTTGAGGAAAACACACGCTGTAGCCGGAAACCTCTCTATGACTCTATGAAAGTAAACAAAAAAAAGTGTGTTACCACCTGGTCAGATATAAGACATTGAAAATACAAAATAATGAACAAAGCATTAATTTAACATTTCTTTATTACTGCTTAAATCACAATTTATCTATGCAAACACACACACACACACACACACACACACACACACACACACACACACACACACACACACACCTATTAGTGCAGCTATTTCACCAGAATGTAATTTACTGCAGAACTGTTTTACCTGTCTGCCCACATCTTAACAGTACATCCCTGCCAATTTGACCAAACTTCCAATTGAATTATTTGTTTTTAGATTTCCAAATGTTCTTATTTACTATCTTTATCTGTTTTGTTATTTATTTATCTCTATATTTCCACACTCATTTCTTATTCATTTAACATATTTCAAATTTTTTAATGACTCTCCTATGACTCCATAATCAGGTATCACAAAAAGGCTCAAACTAAATCTTACCTAACCCAATTTCTACTTCTATTCATCTGCCATCATTATCTGACTCATGCTCACTATAAATCTCACATCCTGTATTTTTTTTACTCTCACAGATTTCTCAGTCTCTTTCTTTCTGCTTAAATGTGCTTTATCTTGAGCAGCTCTCCGTCCCTCCACCTTTTTCTCTCTCCATCTCTCTAGGTTTTCCATGCTGTTTATGCCCGGGCGGTTTTATAGTGCTGCAGAGGAGTCTGATTCTGTGTGTTCACACACGCATGCATTTTGAGTGTGTTTTTGAGTGCGAGTGCTGTCTGTGCATGGGTTCCTGGACATGTATGTGTGTGTGTGTGTGTGTGTGTGTTTGCAGACCTTTCTTCATTCTGCTTGGCTCTCTAATCTTTTTTGGTTCCGTCTGGTGAGCCGGACACGAAGCCAATTACCTTTTAAAGGGCAAATCGGAGCCAAATGAGCCGCACTGAGCTGCAGAGGTAACCGGCTTAATAAAGCACTCTGTCTGCATCACTGGATATCTCACACAAGATCCCACAGTATACTGAATCTTCACTGGGCTGCATTGTATCCACACATATCCTGCACATGCATAGTATAGAATACTTGTACACAATCACAGCAGCTCAAGCACACATACACATACAGGCATGAACTTTTTCCCATTAAGACTGATCTTATCAGATGACTCATCAGTTTTTTGGAGTCTGAGTCACTGGGTGCAACTGCAGCAGAATACTAATAAACCAGTCACCCAAATAGGATTCATTCATCTTTTTTTATTTTATTTATTGATCTGAAAGGAAAAATGTGTCATGAAGCTCCTGCAAAAATTTCGGATTAATTAATTAATTGTCAATCTGTATAATGTCCGATTAGCGGAAAAACGCCCATTATGACTTCTTGAAGGCTGAGGTAAAAGGAAAAGCTGCAACACTGGAGACGTTGGAACCAGATAACGTATTGTGTTTTTGCTTGAAAGATTACTGACAATTAATTGATTATCAAAATACCAGCAAGTTTAGTGTCTAGTTGTTTTAACATTTCATGTTCTGTAGAGTGACGTTTAGGTGTCAAAAGCTAAATAAAATTTCACAAATTTCAATCAAATTCATTCACAATTACTTTACAGAAACTGTTGACTGAAGATGATTTAGTTCTGAAATAATGAACACTGTGCAGCCCATTTTATTTTCCAATGGCTAAATTCAGCTGGTTGCTGATTACAGCACCAGACAGCAAATCATTATGTGGCAATTTCATGCGGCCTGCAGACTAATCTGAGGCCAGAGAACCTAAATTAAAAATATGATAACAAATAAATCATGAAACATGTTTTTAGAAATAGCTCTTAATGAATCAGAAAAAAAGAAAGATTGTCCGACTTAGCTAAAATAGCCCACCACCTTTCTCTTTCTCTTTTTACTTATTTGCTTTTTTCCTGTTGACATTTTTTTTGTGTTTTTCTCATTTTCTACTTTTTCTCAAGCCTCAAATCATATCTCTGCAAATCTTTTCAGCAGCAGACACACAGAATAGTTCCTTTTAAAGAACAGGAGGACACAGGGGTCAATTAAAAGGTGGAGGCAGGTCTACATGTGTGACTACATGGTCTGAAAATGCATAGTGCTCCTCAAAACAATATAACTGATCATGATACAGAAGAATATGGGAATAAAATAGAAACCAAATGCCTGATTTTCACTATAAATATGAAACACTAAATATGCAATAAATATGCATAATTATGCATATGATGTAAAAAAAAGGTTTTAAAATACAAAAACTTGAATATAGCACAGCAGTTTGCTGTGTATCACACAGGAAGACATTTAAGATCTATACAAAACGAGCTACAGCTCTTCTCCTCATTGAAATTGTTATCTAACACTATCTAAAATCTTTTATTTGTTTCATATGTTTTTCAAGGAGCTGGAGCCTGTCAGAGAAGCTGTGAGTCACAGTGCAGCCTGGGAGATGCAGTCTGTTGGGCAACTTTTGAGCAGTGGGAGTCCTGTAGCAGTTGCTAATGAAAACCACAGCCCATAGCCAAGAAAATAATTGCTTCCAGGAATCGCATACCAAGCTTCCTGTGTTGTTGGAAAAAACGGGACATGTGGGAAAAATGCGAAAGCAGCGCAGCGTGACATTACAGCAGACATTTGGTTTGTAAACCGGATGGTAGCCTGTGCTGTATAGCGAACAGCCTTTTGGGGTGATGTACAGTACATAACAGAAAACTGCACTCGTCTCTCATCCTTACACGACCTCTATGACCTTTTCAAAACTGGTTGGATAAACTGACAAATGCCACATTGTTCAGTAAAAAAACAAACCGGTTTTCTTTGTTTTCTGAGAAACCTGAGACATGAACAAGTTCATCACAGCATCTGAGGCACGAATGAACATCACTTACCTAAGTCAAGATCATGGCCTGGGTTGTACAGTATGATGCTCTCCATGCATTTCTCATGTTCACGCTTGATGAGACAATGCGCGGACTCTGAGGCCACCTGCAGAAAATAAACAATAACGCATGTTACAAGAAGAGAGATGTTACCATCTATCAAACAAGATCAAACCACACCTAATGAAGCAGAATGATTGTTGCTATTTCAGTCACAAATGTTTAATGATAGAGAATACACAAGATGTGAAAGGTGCTTCAAAATTGCACTAATCAATATTTTAAATTTTACAATGGATAAAATAGTTATATGTAATGTGAAATTTGATTCATGGCAACAACCCGACTCTGCAGTTCCCCTCAGATCTTTGGAGAGTTTTGGTGTCTTTTAGCTCAATGTTTTTGGTTTGAGTGCCCATAACTTCACTGTTTAGTCTCACTGACCTCATCAATATCATTTCAAGTCAAAGCAGGCATCTGTTTTCTGTGAAGAACTTCTGGTAAATTCACTGTACACCACTAGCTCAACACCAAACGGCAGACAGAAAAAGTAGCTTACTTTGTGTGTCTGTGAACATAGTGGAGCATAAAGCAGCTAAAGAGATATTTCATTTAGGATCTGGTGGAGACCACATTAGAGGGAATGCATTCCCCAGTTGGCCAGAAATATGACTAGAAATAAATTCTAATGTGTCTGTTTGCTGAATAAAATATGTCAATACGCTGTCTCCAAGTGGACAAACAAATTTACCAATGCAGGGGAAAAATCCTGAGTCCTTATCCTGATTGTTATACCATCTGTTTGTGTATGTCAAATATTTATCAACGCATTTACAAGTAGCCTGTTTTATACCAAAATCCTTCTCTTTTCACTTCCTGTAAATATTTTTGATGACTCATCCTGCCTGCTGACTTTGTTAGCACTTGGTTTGTAGTAGCTAGCAGAGTGAGATTATGGGTAGAAGGTGTGTGTTTTGTCTTTATGTTGGCAAAGCTTGAGAATATGTCAAGGTAGAAAACTCACTATTTACCCAGAGGTAGTAGTGTATGTCTCTCCTAAGGCCAGTCTCTGTTTTGCACCCTTAGCTTTCTTGAGCATCCCCTCTTTCACTCTCACTGTGAAATGATAGGTGTAATATGTTGCAGCCCTCTGAGCTGTGGCTGACTCATCACTTTATCTCTCTGCCCTCCAATATGGATTCACTTCAGGCCTTGCTGCCTAGATAAGATAGGGCATCAAGCGACTGGGAAGATGCCCTAGGATTCACTTCCTTTCTTTATCACGCTGCACATGGGTGGAATTATAAAACACTGCACGAATTATGTGACACACCATTAGAGCTATCATCTATCTAGTTTCTGGTGCGATTCAATTTCCAGCCAACACTTATAAACACAAATACTGGACACTGCCTCACCACAATAGCGAAACAAAAACAAAACAAAGGAAAAAACATATTAAAGAACTCACTTTTTATGTTGACAGCAGTGTTTGATATGATTTAATGAAAATGACATTGGCATTGAGTGAAAGGAAGACCTCTTTGTACTCGTAGCAAGAATCCATGTTGCTAAGCAGCAGGTAACCAGCTAGGAGCCAATACATATTGTAGGCAAGGCTTCCCAGAAATGAGAAATAATTGGATGCAGATGACTAATATCTGTTTGGCACGAGTGCAGACAGGCATGTAAGATGACAGTTTTAAATGTGTTATTCATGAATTTATTTATGTAGACTGCTGGATAGCAGGTGTTACTGAGTTCGGTTAGTATTTTGTTTTTACTTTACCATATTTACAATATGCATTTATTTTTCCATGCTAATCCGATGGCATAGACACCAGCATTTCCATCTCCATCTACCACACACACACACACACACACACACACACACACACACACACACACACACACACACACACACACTACACACATACCTGAAGGGTGAGCAACTGTTGTGAAGAAGTGCACGGTTGTTTTTTTACACACAAACTTAGTAATTACCAAAAGCTGGTGCAACTCAATCCAGGTCAACTGAGGACTGTTAAAACCTAAAACAGGCACCACGACAACATTGCAAAGGCTAGAAGACAGATCAATGAAAATGCACCTTATTCTTCTTTCCCAATCACTCCTCCCCTCGCCTCTCTTTGCCTCTGCCAGATGTCTGTCCAGATAAGCTGTCCGTTTTGAAGCTGCAGAACCACTTTTCCCTGCCCAAGGCTATTTTTTCGAGGGCCAGATAACTCAGTAGCTCCCACAGCGCCACGTAGCACAGATAATAAAACTCCAATTTGATGTTGCCGACCACTGGCCCGCTATACAGAGCCATTTAAAACATAGTAAGTGCATCACAACACACATATCCACCACATCAGCAGCTGAAGGTCAGCTTGTGCAAAGATATCAGCTAGAGGAACACTTCATATAGGTGTGGTACAGATGTTTGTACCTACAAGGTTGCATTGTGATTTAATTTTAGTCACCCTAGTAACCATCATCAAATTGGTATTATCACTATTTTTTACTGCAAAAGACGTCATCATCAAAATGATAGACAAAAGATGATCTCAAAGTCACATAATGCTACATTTATTTTTGCATAAACCAAAAAGAATTTCTGTATCTGTGTAGCTTCACCAAGGGAACTGCTGCTGTGCTGCATCAGTGTGCTGAAAATAATACCTCCCACAAATCTTGCACAACTCTTCCATCCTGCTTTTTATTTCAATGAGACCTCTAATAAAAGTGAGTCACAGCAGATGGATAGGCAGCTCTCCGGTCAGCCGGGCCATCTGTTATTGTTCTAACAGGCGGCCAGTCGTCTTAGCACAGAGCTGATCCAGGACCTGTAGCGTATGCTGATGTGCTGATGCGGCATATGGTGATTTCCATGCTTCCAGCGCCTGTCACAAACACACCCGCAAGAGTGTACGTATGAAAATCTGAGCAAGAGCTGAGAGAGAGGAGGCTGATGATGGAGACCCACTCACTCCCTCATATATGGATATGGTTACATATTAATGTATGCTCCTGAACACACACACGCACTACACAGCACATAGATGCATGCACACAATCTACTCACCAAGGGCAGCAGAAAAATTGCAGTCAGCAGGTAGCCTCTCATTTTCTCCAGTGAAGTGCTTGTATCCAAAAGGCTCCACAATGTGTGTGTGTGTGTGTTGTGTGTGTGTGTGTGTGTGTGTGTGTGAGAGGGTGTGCGCTCACAGCGATGCACTGAAATTGCTCCCCTTAGCGTAACCACACTTCAGCATCAAGGACTCTGAAATACAACACACAGAGGGAAAAGACTGAGAGAGAATGAGAGAATCGTCACTGTGCTTAGCCACTGCATCACTATTTTGTTATGATTTTAAGTTGAATTATGAGTTTAATATTATGATGTATAACATTTTGAAATTCTTCAGTATTAGTTGATATTATTATGTGTTTTATATTATTATGTGAATTATTGGTGCTAACTGTAGCAGTTAAAATGTTTCAATTTTTGTGAAGTGGGAGACGGTGCTGATTCGGAAAAGTGTCTCCCAGACAATGTCACAATTCCACAGGGTTTCTGTTTTTCAGCTTTGCCTCTGAGAAATCATGCTGCCGTTGCCAGGGAGAAGATGTTGAATACCTCCAAAATTGACCCAGAATTTAAAAGTGAATTCATTTAAACTGCAGATTGTAAACTCAATTTTCTCAACAGTGTGATCTTTAGCTTCACAGCATTGTAAATATATATGGACGAAATGGAGTTGTATCTATAACTTCTAGCTAGGGCTTTTTGCATACACAGGGTTATTATCCTCAACTTTTTCTCAAATAAACAGATATTTTATGACATGGTTGTTCATCTTTTGTACTAATGATTCAATCAGGAGATTTAATGACTATCCAAACAGTATAAGTGCTCGAAGTGTGAGTCATATAACATTGTCTGAGAAAAATGAATTAGACTTTTACTTCCTGAAAATAGCACCTCCCTCTTTTCAACTCTATAGCTCTCAGTTGGTGTTTAGTGTTGGTCCTTATATATGTAGCTTTGGCAATATTGTTGCTATACATTCATGCCAATAAAGCTAATTTGAATTTCAATTTGTTAGTCTGTGGAATAAGACAATTTGTTGCTTTCAGACAGTCTTTAACAAGTAATTGTAATTTGGAAAACAGAAGAGTAGTGCTTCACTACTGCAGGTCCAAAGAACCACATAGGCTACTTAAACATCATCATTTGGTGTGCGATTATACAGAAGTTGAAATGTAAAATCTTCTCAAAATGGCAGTAAAAGCTAAATTAATTTATGGCATGAAATCACTTTATAAATATTAAGCTCTTTCCAAAAAGTTATTTTACAAATTGATTAGACAACCACACTATGTAAGAGTAGGTGTGTAAATAGATAGCATCTTTTTTGTCTAAAATGAACATCTTAATAAACACATGACATTGCATTTCTTTATGTAACTCTATATATTATTTCTGGCGTATCATTAAATTTAATGCACATAACACTTTCTTTCTCCTATCCATGTGATAGGAGTAAAATGAGTACACTGAGGAGGGTGTCAGTTTGATGATATTACCTTGGGATTTTAGGAAATTGATGATCATTGTTCACTATTTGACATTAGATAGACCAAACTGTCAATCAATGAATCAACATTCATAATTTGACTGTATTGTCTTCAATAAAAAGTTGGATGACAAAGGCAGTATTTGTTGTTTTTCTTTGAGGATATATACGACCACAAAAGATGTCATCACCTAAATTCCAAATTAAAGCAGAAACTTTAAACAATTGTGTGGATTTATTAAGGACACGTGGATTACAAAAGACAAGACATTTGGGTGCATCACATAAATTTCTTCAAGAATAATATTTATGTGCCTGGGGTCAGACTTTACCCCCCCCCCCCCCACCCCATCCCTTGGGGTTTACTCATCCAGCTTCCTGAAAACACAATGATTCACTGCAAACACAGAGCACACACTGGCCAGAACCAGCAGAGACACATAACACACACATTCAATCAGAGAAACAGCAGAACACAGACACACACACAGACAGACACAGATACACAGAGACACACACACACACACACACACACACACACACACACACACACACACACACACACATACACACACACACACACAGAAATTCCGCTCTATGTCCTTTCCCTCTGGTACAGAATCCAATTACCTCTAAAGCATCTCTCGTATGCTTTATCAAGTAATAGGTACAGACCGTGCTCAGAGGAAAACCATGGAGATATAGAGAAGGGATAGCATGTTTCAGGCTTACACCAAACTGCCGATGATGCAAATTTAAAAAGAAAAGAACACTATCAGACATGAGAAAGATCCATCTCTTTACCCAAAATGTCACAGCAGCCATGTTTCTGGAGGCTCCAAAGGAAGTTTAAAAAAACGTGGCATGCTAAATTCATGTGGCTTTGTTACTGAGGAAACACTACAACAGGAAACAACAAAAGGGCTAAAAATCAAACTATCCAGAAGGCAAAAGAGCCTTGCTCAGCACTGGATACATATGAGTCACTTAGAAATCTGTAAAGCTTGATAGTTCGTTCAGTCCACTATGGGGGAAGTGAACCACTATATGTGCAGGTTTAGAGAATGCCTTGCTTGTGCTGTTTATTTTATAAATGTTCCCCAGAGGTAAAGAGACATTGTATTACAGTTTGCAGGAGGATTTCCAGTCATGAATAATGGCACTGAACTTGTTAAAAAACTGGCAAGGAACACCCAAAATACAGAATTACCCTACCCATAGGAAGGTGTGAGCGCATCCATGAGATGTGTAAGTCTGCAGATGCAGATATAGAGAAAACAAGAGAGAAACATCATGGCACCCTCCTTAATGATTTATCACGGGATTTTAAAGATCTGTCTCAACATATCAGCTTCCTGCTCCTGTGTGTTAAATTCATCTGTACATCGTGGTGCATTAATTAGTCATTTTCAGTTTGAAACGATTCCAGTAAGACGGGAGAACGCTTTCATTGAACCCTGATGCAAATCTGTTAATGCCTGGGAGATCGCACGTCTGTCAGTGTGTAATAATGTCTGATCAAAAACATTAGTTATTGGCAGCTTTGTTAATATGTTCGATTAAAAACATTAACTGTGTCATAATCATACAGGCTATGCAGGTTACATTACAGCAATAACGGTTCATCTCTACTGCTGAAGAGTATTTCCTTGTTCTTTAAATTAAATCTTGGAAAATGTCAAACGGGCATGTCGGAGGTAGAAGAAAAATGCAAAACAGTCTTAATTACAATCAGTCGATGATAGATTTTTCCCTTGGTGCTGCAGAATCAATAAGCTAATTTTGTACATTTTCCCCCCATTTCTGCATTCGTAAACGCTTAATTCATCAATGCATGTGGGTGACCTTCGATTTGCACATGGAAAACATCAGCAAGAAAATCGTCCACCCACCGCTTATTTACTAAAAACTCTAACTCGAAATTCACAGCTCGTCTACTGTCATTTAAGAAGAAATGTGCTTCTTCTTGTTTTAAACACATAGCCTATACAGTTCAGTGAAAGCCTTCTTAATTGATCAGCCGCAGCGAAAGCCAGAGATACGAGTAAAAGCGCGCAGCACTCGGCGTGGAAAACAAGTCAAAGGAACTTACCAATGCCTAATTTTCAGAGGCACAAATTTCTACACGTGAAGCCATCCGTGTTCACGAATCCCCGCAGTATCTGGCTGCGATTACCTTGTTTTACTCCTAAAAGGGTTATCAACTCGTCCTAAAAACGACAGGTGCCGTTGCTGCTGCTGCTGCTGCTGTTTCTGCTGCAGGACGCACACAGCGCGTTGGCTGCTGCTGCTGCGGCACCACGACGACGAGGAGGAGGAGGAGGAGGAGGAGGAGGAGGAGGAGGTAGGTGTCAGTTCTTTTGGGAATCGCACCTAGTCGGGCACAGAGGCAATAAAGTGAGACAACAGTTTAGTCTACAAACACAGCTGAAGGAGGAGATAGATTTTTTAAATGGTCTCAGCATTGGGTTGGTGAAATGAATGTCTCCACGTCGCCTGCGTGGGACTTTCTGTTCCAGAAAAGAAACAATTCATAAATTCATAAAACTCTCTGACTCTTGCGCCTGCGCCTCTCAGACGCTCCTGAAGGTACAAGGTCCGGTCCCCTGCTGGGTGCAATCTGTGAGGCACTGAGCCCCCCCCCCATGTCTGTGACTCACATTTAGTCAAAAGTTTCACATTTTAACTACACTACTGTGTGCCATGTACTGTGGCAATTTAGTCCAAAAAGCAGCTATATTCCCGTCGAAGTAATTTGTTGTGGCTTCTGTGGCCGCTGGCGATGCTGTTTACTTTCAGCACCACAGACAGCGACCAAACAATCGTCACAGGGCATCAATGGGCACAGAGTAAAGCCCTAACTAAAGTAATTTCCAACGTTGTATCTGCAAAAGAACAAGTTTCTCAGTCTGAATACTAAGAGCTGCGTTAATTCAATCTCAACAGGGTTGTTGTGATCCAGGCAGGGGTAGGGCGAGAGGGTGGATTACTGAACAGGCATATAGGTACAAGCTCTGTATGAAAGGACGGTTAACACTTTTAGTTGGGAAGTCAAAAGACAACAAAGAGACAAAAAACAACCACAGAGACATGCAAAACAACCACAAAGGTGAAATATTCACAAAGAGATGCGAAATGACCACAAACCCAAGCAAATAACAAAGACACATGACGACAGACAGACGCTAAATAATCACAAAGAGAAGTAAAATTACCACAAAGGCATGCAAAACGACCTGTAAGATGCAAAACAATCACAAAGAGACATACCACAACAAGACATAAAACAACCATAAAAACATTCAAAATGACCAGTAAGATGAAAAAACCACAAAGAGACATAAAATAATAACAAAAATATGCAAACTTACCACAAAGATGTCTCTTTCAGTCTGGGGTGTTCCAGGGCCCTGTTGTCTCATGTACTTCATATTAGAATATGTAGGCTATATTTTCTTAATTTATTACACTGAATAAACATTATAAATGTAGAATAATAAAAGTAAGAATAGAATATATGTAAATGTATAGATTGAAAATGTACAGCTTTTTATTGCCAAGAACCAGTGTTTTAAATCTGAGGCTCAAATTTTTATTCATTTTACAAATGTACCCCTTTCTTTATTACTGTATCCCAATCTGGCACCCTCAATCAGTTTCTAAACCTGCCCGTGGATCCAGGGTTGACAATTTCCAGTGCCAGCTATATGCAGGCTGGTGTTTTCAGTGCAGGGGTGATTGATCACTCAGCTGGGGCCTTTTGATGGTTTGGCCATAAATCAATGAAGCATAAAAACTATTAAATGCTGCCATGATGTGGATATTCTCAGAGAGCAAAACAGAAAATAGGAAAAGCCACAATAACCACCTTGAAGACAACAGTTCTATCAAAATATATTAAATGTGAGTGAAAAAAATCTATGAAAACGCCCGATTGGATGCAAGCTAGTGACGCATGTTTCCTGCAGTCCTGAAACAATTTAACACTGTTACTGTACCTGCCTCAAGGACATCTATGGAAATACTCCCATTGAGAAAAATTAAGAAAAAATCTCTTGCAGTCAGCAATCTGTAGGCTATTTTTGTAGCATCTAAGTAAGCTGCAAAGCAGCCACAAAGCAGGTAAGACAATGGTTTAAGCCTTGTTTCCATGGAAAACACTTATCTGCGTCTTCCAGTGGCTTCCAGTGATTTAGCTTTCAAATTCTCTATGAACTTTAGACAAGGCAGCGAAGCAAAAACAGTGTTATGCTGCTGTGATAGTTACAACAGTGCATGAGCGGAAAAGCAGGAGAGAAACACAAAAATACATTTTATTTTGAAAAAACAATAATGTTTCTGGATTTGGATTTTTGTTTGAAATATCTCCACAGACAATGTTTTCATTTTGGTCACAGCATAAAAAAAATTGATTTAGGGTTTCAGGCATTTTACTCAAGGACATTGTGACATTGATGGTAGGACCATAATTGAAATGTCTGTCAGTGTCAAGGGTCAAACCAGCTACCCTCTGGCTATTAAATGGCCTCTCCACCCAGATAATAGGACAAATTTGTGTGATGTGTTCAAGCAGGCATTCATTCCAGCCAAATAGCTGGTTATTCCATATGTTCAAACTGTAACCTTCAGCCAAACTGGCTTAGAATAGAGGGTTGGTAAAGGTAGATTGTTCGAATTTTGTTGTTTTTATATTGCATGTGGACAAATTAAATGGATAACATGTTGTAACCTTGGCAGTACAACCAAATTTTACCAAGAAATACCAAGACCAAAATGTCTGTGAAGTTAATTTTCTAGCTAGAAAGCTTTAAAAATAAGGAATTCAAAGTTTAACATGGTTTTATTTGAGTTTACAATCTTGCTGTGTCTTTACAAAGCATTTTCTAAAAGCAAGGAGAGTCCCTTAGGAAGTGAATCTTATGAACTTATGAATACCTATTTCTGAAAATGAATCATCAATTAAAAAACGTGTATCTCTATACATGTGGCCTGGATACTTCTGAGGAAAATTCCAGAAGGTAATTTCAAACTGTGCAATTTAAAAAGCTTGATTTTAAATTGTTAGTGCTTGCAAACTGAGATAATAATTTGTAAAAGTATCAAATAGTCAAAAAAAACTATATTTATTGCTCACATTTACTTGTAACTTTTATTAAAATTCAAGTCATATTTCCACTTTGAACATGCTGGCCGCCAAAAGATAAGCAATTGGAAATTATTTGACCAATCAGGTTATGTTCTGTCAATAAATTCAGATGGATGGTTTTCAAAGTAAAATATTTCAATGCTATTAAAGGCTGAACATTTCTAGACTAGAGAGCATTAGATATTGACACATTAAATAGTGAACATATGTCAAACAACTAATAAATAGCCGCATGCTTGGCACGTGGCATTACATGAATGGTCGTGCTCTAGATCAGCCTTCCTACTGTTTTGCCAAATATTTATCATGAATTGGTGCTTCCATCAGTTTGCTGTTCACCTGACTTGTCAGCTCCCAGTGTGAAATGATGCAAACATCTACTATCTGAGTATAAATCTTACACAGTATTAATATAGTGTAATATATACACAGATAATAGTATTAATATAGTGTTATGCTCTGCACAGTAGTAGTAGTTAAATAGATTTGATCAGAAGAATAAGTTTGTTTCTTCAGTTGTTTTATTGATATAACACACAGTCTCTCGAAGGTGTACATGCTCCATTGCGCCGCCACTCAATGAGGCTCTCCACAGGACATATTCCCCTCTCGCTATGTCTGTCTCTCATCATCATGCATCAGTCAGACTGTTGGATTGCCATCGTGACTCCAATGTGCGAGGGAAGCATCAAGTGGTTGAGTGCTAAGCCCACCTATCCACGTCATTTCAAAGAGGACGCAGTGGGGAACCAGGCAAGACCTCATCCTAACCCCCTTTCCCTCTCCAATTTCCTCCCACATATGTCTCCCACTGAGTGTCTCACTTGTAGGGAATTAATCAATCAGATATGTACATTAGAAAAGTCAGTGAAGGAGGAGGAGGTACTTTGTCAGTAGAAGATATAAAAGTGAAAATATAAAATTCCTTTCTGTTACTGCAGCCATACTTAATCAGCGGGGAACATTTATGTAAAGGGTATCAAACAAAAATAAGCTAACTTCAGGATCTCATAAGAGAAGGAATCATGTGGGACTTACAATAAAATGCCTTTTTTTTGGGCAGTTAAGAAAACAACCAGTTTTCACCTTTTTGTTTGTTTTTTTCTGACCTTTTTAGTCATTCATGCGACAGCGAGTGTGTCCTGATTGGACAACTGAAACCACAGGTGCACTCAACCCTTTACTGTAATACAACATACACAATATTGCCAAAAGTTTTAGGTCGCCTGCCTTTACATACACATGAAGGTTAATGGCATACCATTCTTAATCTGTAGGGTTTAATATGGATTTGGCCCACCCTTTGCAGCTACAACAGCTTCATGGGGATTTTTGATCATTCTTCTAGAAGCACATTTGTGAGGTCAGGCACAGATGTTGGACGAGAAGGCATGGCTCGCAGTCTCCGCTCTAATTCATCCCAAAGGTATTCTCTTGGGTTTGGATCAGGACTCTCTGAAGGCCAGTCTAGTTCCTCCACACCAAACTTGCTTATCCATGTCTTTATGGACCTTGCTTTGCGCAGTGGTGCGCAGTCTTGTTGGAACAGGAAGGGGCCATCCCCAAACTGTTTCCACAAAGTTGGAAGCATGAAATCTCTTGGTATGCTGAATCATTAACATTTCCTTTCATTGGAACTAAGGGGCCAAGCCTTAATCTCCCCTCCACCAAACTTTACAATTGGCACAAGGCAATCAGGCAAGTACCGTTCTCCTGGCCACTTCCAAGCCCAGACTCGTCCCAGACAAAGAAGCGTGAATCGTCACTCCCGAGAATACGTCTCCACTGCTTGTGTTCAGTGGCGGCATGCTTTACACCACTGCATCCAACGCTTTGCATTGCACTTGGGATGCGAATGGAATCCCATTCTATGACGCTCTCTACAGACTGGTCTTGAGCTAATCGGAAGGCCACACGACGGTTAGAGGTCTGCAGCCATTGACTTGCAGAAAGTTGGCGGCTTCTGTGCACTGTGCACCTCAGCATGTGCTGACCCCGCTCTGTGACTTTATGTGGCCTACCACTGAGTTTCTGTTGTTTTGTTGATGTCATGGAAATGCATGGAAATTGAAAACTCATATGCAAAAGGAGAAATTTTCTAGTTTTTTTGCTGTATTTTTCTAAGATATGGTCAAACACTCTTCTTGGGGCACTTGTAATAATAAACAATCGCTTAAAATGTATTCACTTTCCAAAACCTAAAACAAATCCAGAAAATGTAGGCTGTGGATTGTTCCTATTGTAATGTTAGCTGGCTGATGCTAAGGGTGCATTCAGACCACGAAAGTCCACTAGTTCACTTGCTTTGGACTGGACCAAATACAATGTTGATTTTTTTAGTGTGGTTCACTTTCACACTACCCTTTTAGAATTTTTAAACAAAACCACTAAGGTCATCCCTTCACTGGACAGAAATTCTGAATCAGGGAAAAGCAGGAACCTCTCAATTCACAAACTGATGTATATAAACTCCTGCAGAGAGAGCATGCTCTTATGTGTGACTAGCATGCTGACAGTGGCACTACGCAGAAGACAGTCAGGTATAAAGTTTGCATTCAGAAAGAGAGGATGTGTTCAGATTATTACATAGGAAATTATTACTGCATACTTATGTGTAGTGCTCACTAATGAGTCATGTTTAGCCATTTCATCACCACTAATTACATAATAAAAATCAGGCCTTGTCACACTCTGCCTAGGCACACAGTGCATTTGTCTGTCATGTAAGGTAGTTATCAGTGTAATTAAAGACACAATCTGTACTTACTACAAGAGCCATTTCAAAAAGGGCGCAGTGCTTTCTGCAGCTGGGTCGGACAGAGTTTGGGCCATATTGACACCTTAATGAACTGTATCAGCGTCCGTTCGGTGTGGTTGTTTGGTCTTTTGACTAAATGTGAGTACAATTGCAGTATTCACACATACCCAAAAGATCTGCACTAGGGGTAGAAATGAACCTGAGTTCGAATCAAATCGAACAAGACAGGTGTGAATACACACTATGGTTGCAGCCACAACAGGCACCAACATCTTCGAGAGGTGGTAGTTGAAGACCTCCAGCCTCCAAGTCCACCCTCACTGCACGTTTGGGTTTGCACGGTCAGTCCGGCAGCCTCCTCCTCCTACTCGATCCAACTTACCACCAGGAGGTGTTCAGTTCTGAGCGCTGCTCCTCTTTTCACCCGAGTGTCCAAGGCATACGGCCAAACATATAACATTTGGAATTCTTGCAGCTGTGAATGAAGATACACATATTTACATTTCGATGTAGGTTAATCTGTCCAACTTTGGTCAAGTTTGCCATGACAGCGGGACATTAATGCCTTTATTAGGTGCTGACATGACATTCTGCATTCAGTCTCATTAGAGAATAGTGTTTTTAAATATTTAAGTCGTCTGTGTAGCATTTTAACATTACTACCATTAGTTTTGATAAATTATCATAATTACAATAAACAAAGATATCACCGCCAAGACGATTGGCAGCTTTGACTGGCCTTTCCACTACATTTGGTCTGCTACCGGGTTAAGATTTCACAGGAAGTCTGCTGGATTGCTTTATGGCACAAAACTTGAAGGAGAACGATGAAGAGGAGGAGGGCTGCTTATCTTCCAGCACAGAAAGAGTGAATGTTTTCTCACAGTGGCAGATGGTAAGATGAGCAAAAAGCTGATGGAAAATTCTCAGTTCACAGTTATCAGCTCTCTCCCTCTTTTTTTCTCTTAAAAACAAATGCATGTGGGGAAATGCCAGTGAGTTGGAGTGAGGATCGGATGCAGCATGGTTTGTGGAAAATGTGTCCTTAATTTTATGAAACATGTCAACTACTGTGGTCTTCTTTGCCACCAACAGATATCTTAGCTATCGACCAAAATGTAATATATGTATTCCTTTTGCAAATACACTGGTGAATGGTCTTTCTAACCAGATTATTCCAGGACTCTTCAACTACAATTGTCAGAGTAATTTGAGAATAATATGTTGAGATAAATATTTAACACAAAGAGACTTTCATGATGTTTAAATTGTCTTTTTTTCTGAAATTGTCAGTGTCAATATATCAGTAAAGGGCCTAGACCTCCATTTGTTCGTGACAAGTCTGTTCAAAAGCTTTTGATTGGCTTTAATGTGTGGCTGGTAGCGTCGATTGACTTCTCAGAGCATGCTGATATAATTGCAGGTTGTCAGAGAATAAGAAGAGCAGCCCTATGAAATGTTCTGTAATGGATGACACATGTCGTCAGTGTGGGAGAGAAGAATGACAAATCACACATCAGAAGTCTCAGTAGGGGAGATTTTAGTGCGTATGAGTGTGTGTGAGAGAGTGCTTCAGTGTGTGTTTCTACTGTATTTATTGTTAGTTACCATGTTCAGGCATTTCCACTGTTGCCAGTCTAAGCTCCAAAGACAGATACAGGAGAACTAATGTTTACCTGTTGGTTATAATATTTGTAACTTTGATTCATCTGTGCAAGTAAACACTTTATCAACCCTTTTGAAACCTTTAAAAACAAATCAATGTCTACTTGTGACCCCACCGTTAGCAGTTGCATGTGTCTACCAGTTGTGACCGGTTTGACCAAAGATTCAACTTCGACTTTTCAAACTATATTTAAAAGTATTCAGTTAATTTAACGTTGTAATGTTTTTGTGCCACTTTCTGCTGTGAGCAGGCCTTTACACTGCACTTGCTGTTACCACAGTAACCACATGTGTTACCAAAGCAGGACTGAAATCTTTAAAATTACTTTGATTATGAGAACACAGGCACATGACATAGGCTATTAAGGCATATGAAATACAGGATAGGTCCCTTACATGCCTCTATAACTTTTGTGAAATGCACTTTAGTACATCTACTAAGCAAACTTGCATGTGTATTTGCTTTCTGAAATTGATTAAAATCAAGGATCTGTGGTTTTTACAACCCAAAATACATAAACTACAACATGAGGGGAAAATTGGCTTGAGGCTATGTTTCTCCACACTGTTGTTTTTGTAACTATTATGTGGACTATCAAAGAAAGGTTGATTATGTCTCTGATATTCCACAAAACATGGGACCGACATGGAAACACACACAAGTTCAGCACATGAGAGACAAACAGTTGTTTTATATTACAGTTTTCTCTGGCATGGTTTACAGCTTTTAGGTTGAAGACAATAATAGCTTGAGTGTTAAAAAGAGAAAAGACAAATTCTATTGTCAAAAAAGAATAAGAGACAAATTGATAGTAAGAGGATATTGATATAGAAATTATAAAACTCAGGGTCAGACCAATATTCAACAGACTTGAAATCAAATCATTTAGATAAACTCTAATTGAATATTCAACGTGGCTCTGTTTATTCTCAGTAAGTGTAGCATTGATCTCTATGTTTTTACCACTAAGACTTCCATTTCTTAGTCACTGCCTTGGTTGCAGGCAAGAGCATTACAAACTCGTTTCCCTGTTGTGTCTAAACTTAATGGCTTATTTGGAATATTATGTATCTTCTGCACACATTAAAGTTGAGAGAGACAATTATGGATAATTCCCACCTCAAGTCAGTGAATAATCATGCTAAACGCACCTGAAACATAAATGGAGAGCGGAAAAGGAATGCCATTCTCATCCGATGATGACAGTCGTCTGAAACATTCTTCTGCTGCAAGATGTTGGGATCTCCCGAGTTTTTGTCAGTGGTAAGGTTGCACCAACCCACTTCATTTGTATAGCACATTCTAAAAAAACAGAAAAGAACTCAATTGAATAAACAATGAATAAATAAAACTATAATAACACATAAAACACACAACACAACACACAAGCGATAATTCAGAACACTAAAAAGACAAAATGAAGACCACACAACTCTCATGCTGAATTTAAAGCCAAGTAAAAGTAAGTGTTTAGACAAGAATTTTCAAGGGTGAGAGACATTTTGACGTGGTGGCAGGCCCACTGTCAGGTGGTTCAAAGGGTACAAATGACCTTGGCCCAAGGCCCAGAGGGGGCCCATGCAAAGGTACTTGACTAACTGCCTTATATGAATAACAAAACTTTTTATATGTATTTACAGAATAAATAAATGTATTATTATCTCTAAAACATATTTCATACTCATCATCTGATGACCCACGTCCCGCTGTTATTGTGTAAATGGTATGGTTGAAACATTTGGCCATTCATATGTGCAGGACCCGCAAATGCAAAGCGAGTCGCTTTAAGCGAACACAGCAGCCTGTCAGGGGCCTAAAAAAAAAGAAACACAGAGAAAAAATAAGCCACACTTTACCTGACGTTAACGTCTGTGGATGTGTGATGAGATTTCTGTCTGATCAAAAGTGTTTTCAGTAAGTTTCGTTTATCCACCTCTCATCCAGTACAGTCCCAAACGGGTCTTTGTCTGTAGACGGTCTAAAGGGGCCAAATCAGTAGAGCAACAACGCAGGCTTATGCACAGCAGAGCATAGGGCAGGTAGACTGTTTAAAAATATTATGAATTCTCATTAAATGAAGACATTATTTTTGAAATATTACAGCATTTTTTTGGACATGTCAGAGAACTCATATGTGGTAGAGATTCTGAATGTGCAGAAAGTTTTGGACATGAGCAGAAAACCTGCTGAAACACAGGAGCTATTAAAGTCCAGGAGTTTATCACTGAATTAAAATTAATTCATTTATCATTGAGGTGAGAAAAGGTGCCACAGTCATATTGAAAGTCATATTTAAAGAGGTTACAAAGGCAAAGACAAAAGAGGACGGAAGACTAAATCGACTGACTCAACAGAGATTATATTACATGAAAAAATATTTTCATACACGTTTAATGTGCTTACAAATATTATTATTAATCTGTTCTGTGTGTGTAGCATGAATGGACTACAAACTTTTGTTTCATTATACAACAACCTTGTGCTGTTAAAGTTGTTGTTTATAAGGAAAATATCTACATATCTAAAAGCAACACAGAATGCCTGAGGGCTTTACTGCATCCATCCATCCATCCATCCATCCATCCATCCATCCATCCATCCATCCATCCATCCATCCATCCATCCATCCATCCATCCATCGTCAACTGCTTATCCTGCGTACAGGGTCGTGGGGGGGCTGGAGCCATAGGATACAACTGCAAATATAGTTACAATACAAGAAGCCATACATAACAAAGCTTCTTTTTATATTGTTATCATCATTTCAGTCGAGACAGCCAAATACTCTAGTCAGTATTTCAGTTCTGCACATATTTTAGTTAATGTAGCCATCAAGATTGAATTTGATGGATAAATTATGTTTATTAATTCACTTATAATTTGAATTTCTTCATTGTTTGATTTACTTTTCTCTAATCACTCAAGCATCAAAGGGGATTTTTTCCTGTCCTTGTCTTGTTTTAAGTTGAAAGGAGGAACATAACTGTCACAGTCCAATTAAAACAAGTGTAATGACATTTTGTGCTTTTTAATCATATTGAGTAATTGAATATGTATGCAAGCATGGCCTGGATGAGTATGCCACACTGAATTTGGAAAAGATCGTTAGGGACTCCATCTGTGTCACTATAAGGCTAATGGCCTTCTAAGAGCTTCTTTGAAATAGCCTGTGTTTGTATTAAAACTATGGGTGAGTGGATAGAGGGGGTGTTGAACTGAGTGTCAATGAGGGGCCTAGTTTGAAAAATGTTGTCCCCCTGTCCATAATTCCTATCGGCAGGCCTGTATGGAGGGGTAGCTGATTCCACAGTTTAGGGGCTACTGCTGAAAAGTTTGCTTTTTGAGCAATCTTGTCCCACTCTGTTTTGAATGGACAGTGGCGGGGCGGGGTAGGTGGTGGATTGGTGGGGGAAGGGGATTACGGTAGTAATCTATACTCATTACTATTGACAGCAACACTACCCGGCCCTGTTGCTCTAAAAGTTGCTCCGTGTATCATCAGCTTTAGGGACGAGAAGTTGCAGCTGATCAGCGTACCTCAGCGACCTCCAGGAGGAGTAATCATGTAGGAGGTCCGAGATGAGGCTCCAACCCCTTTAATGACTTACATTTTTTACTCTACTCTACACACAAATAAGAAAACCCTTCACCAAATCAGCAAAACATTGTAATTCAGTTGCAAAAGCTAATAAACATTGCTTAACTCTTCAAACCTTCGTAAAAATGGTATTTTTGTATCAGTTAACACAAGCCATCACATTAATAAGCACACAATATGCCAACTACACACTGATGGTATGAATAATAAACACATGTGCCTTTTGCTTTCTTTGTGCACAAGGTAGGCTATGTCAGTTAAAGGTCATACTTTTGTCATAGTTCTGTATACATACAGGGATCCAAACTTCAAGTACTGGTGTTCATTTACACACATCAAAACAAACACAAGTGTTTTTTTCCAAGTCAAAACACAAAATAGTAATTTCACTGAAAAAAAAGAAAAAGAAAATCAGTCCACACGGTGTCATCTCTCTGGGTCTGGCCACAAAATGTCATCGACATCACATGCAATGTCCTCTAGTCCAAGGCAAAGGGGAAAATATCTTCTGGAATGCCGTATTCAGGCCTGACATGATGCCTGGTCATGTCCCCACATGCCTCCTCCATTGCCTGTAAGAGGGCCATGTATGGATGGGGATGACGGTCATAGACTTTCTAGCGCCAGGCAGAGAAGAACTCTTCAATTGGATTCAAGAATGGAGAGTATGGGGGAGGTTAGTACATTGAAGGGTGATCTGTAAACCAGTTGCCGACCAAAGCAGCCCTATGGAAACTGATATTGTCCCATATGATGATGCATCTGTTGTGCTCTGGTCTCTGAACATTAGTGAGAATGTCATGTAAGGTGTCCATGAATGTAATAATTTGTGCAGTGTTATATGGGCCTAGAGTTGCATGATGGTGAACAACACCATTTTGACTTATAGCTGCACACATAGTTATGTTACCACCACGTTGTCCTGGACATTGACTATGGCACGGTGTCCAATAATGTTCCTGCCACGCCTCCTTGTTTTAGTGAGGCTAAAACCTGCCTCATCCACAAAAAGCTGCTCATGACCCGTGGCATCTGCCTCTAGCTCCATCACTCTGCGGACAAGACAAAACAAATACAGCACATCAGGCCCATGCACAGCACTACGCACTTCCAGATTCAGTACCAATGATACTATAGCTTACCTGCACATAGTCATATCGCAGTTGTTTTACACGATCACTGTTTCTTTCAAAAGGGACTCTGTAGATTTGTTTCATTCGGATTCTGTTGCGGGCAAGTACACGACATAATACAGAAATGCTCACATTGTGTATGTTTGGGAAGGTGGTGTCATCCTCAATTATGCACTGCTGTATTTCTCGTAGCCTTATGGAATTATTTGCAATCACCATATTGACTATATGGGTCTTTTGTTCTGCAGTGAACATTCTTCCTCTGCCCCCAGCATCTGAATGTATAACAATTCTGTAAAGTAACAATTTCAGTATTTTTACATGTATGGTATTGTTGTGTTTCTCATTAGAGTATGGCAGTGCTACAAAACTTAGTGCAAAGTGACTGTACTAACCGATTCTCATTTCGAAATGTCCTTATGATGCTTGCTACAGTGTAGCAGCTCAAGTTAGGCTGAACCCGTTGGGCAGCTTCCCTCAGGGTCATTCCATGGTTATTTACGTTGTCCACTATTGTAGCTCTGATGTCATCAGTAATTCTATTTCTTCCTCTTCTTACCCTTCCTCTTCCCCCTACTCGTCCTCCTCTTGCACCTCCTTGTCCGCTTCCTCTAACTTCACCTCCTTGTCCTTGTCATCCTCTCCCTCTCGCTTCTTCACCTCCGCATCCTCTTCCTTCTCCTCTGCCTCCTCCTCTTCCTCCTACTTTTCCACCTCCACGTCCTCTTCCTCAGCAGTAATCATGGTTCCTGCTGGAAGATGAGCAGCCGCATTTTGGACTAACTGTAAGCTTGCAAGGGAGGCTTGGTTAACGCCAGTGTGAAGTGCATTACAGTAGTCCAAAACAGTTGAGATAAAGGCATGAATCACACACTCAAAATGATTAAAAAATAAAACAGATTTAATTTTAAATAAAAGCCTTAAATACAAAAACTGTATGTCACCACAGTATTTCTCTGCCTTTGAAATTTAAAATCACTCTCCATTCTGATGCCGGGATTGGTGACTCTGGGTTTTACATATGGTTGTGGAGAACTCAGGTACAAAGGAGGGACATTGCAGGTTCACTTAACTACTGGTCATTGAAAACATCTACTTACAACATCCTCAGACTTCAGTCAAACAGATCCATGTACGAAGAAATATCTGCCACAATCACTATGCAGTTGCTCAGTTGATTAATAGTTGCCATGTGCAACACAGTAATCACTGTCATTTTGCTTTAGACAACTAATTATAAGGCGTGTGGAAGCCAGCTGCATGACCTCCAGGCTTTGTTCAAGCAGCTGGAGCTTTCAATACGCTACAATGACCGTTTGCCCTGTTCTGATGACTGAAATCTCATGAATCTCGTGAAGCTACATTACAGACTTATTACAGAATGCTTACTTGTTGGTGATCCCTGAATATTCATTTTAATATTTTTCTTCTCATGAGATATATTTTAATGATGAGATTGATTTAAGGTTGTGTAACCTCAGAAATCACTCTCCTGGGGAAACCTTTGCTCTATTTGTTGTGTGCCTTTACAAACATACTGCTCAGTCTTCATCTACAATTTTTCTATGCTCTATGGATGGCAATATCGGTCCACTATTTTGTCCAAATTTGAACTTTTGGAAGGATTGCTATGCTATTTGCTACTGATATAGTGATGAATCCTAATGACTGTGGTGATTAACTGACTCGTTTAATGCTACCATAAAGCTTATTTGTGGTTTAATGTAAAATGTGTTGCCATTAAATGTATACAGAAAATCATGTCCCCCTCAGGGACAACGCTGGTGTTCCTTATCTGTTCATATAGCATCTCCTTTAGTTAAATATGACATTTTGGTACAATACTTTGTTTTATGCCCAAACAGCTGCAAAACTAATGACATTCCCATTAGGCTAAACTCTACATTGTGTAGAGCTAATTAGCTAAAGGGTAGCATGGTGTCTTAGTGGATAGCACTGTGGCTTCACAGCAAGAAGGTCCTGGGTTCAAACCCGAATCCCGAGTGCTGTACTGAAGTTGCCTACTGCTCCCTTTAGGGATTGGTTAAATGCAGAGAATGAATTTCGCTACATGTATGTGTATGTGACAAGTAGAGGTGACAGGTGTAGTGCAAAGATACGACAAGTCATACCAGGTACACAAGCTTCCAGGCAAGTGAGACAGGCAAGGTAACCAGGTAACTTAAGCAGTCCAACACAGGCAAACAAGTCCAGAAAGGTTCAGGCAAGAATCCAAAGAATCCAAAAAAACAGGTAAATTCCAAATTGAAATCATCTAAAAAGCAGTGGGAGAACACAGACAAAAAGGCTAGAATGTTAAGTCTAGAAGACACTTTCACACTGCCTTATTTTCCAGATTATTACGCCATAATGCCGACTCGCTGCACTTTATGAACGGTACGAAGCAGGGTAGATTTGATCCACCTCTGAATATTGGCAGTAACAGATGTCTGTGTGAAAAAGGTATGATGCTTCAATGCTGTTGTGTTACAAGTCATGCTCTTCTGTTTTTCACGGTCTTACCCGAAAAGCTGGATCGCTATGTGAAAGCACACATGGTTGTGAGATTATGCCAAAATATTTTGTTCAGTATGAATGAGCAAATTCAGCAATTTTGTGGACATTCTTTTCACATTTATTGTGGGATCTTTGCATGAAAGCGGCTAAAGACAAAAGCTGCTTTCACACCGCATTCATTTCCGGGAGTGTTGTGCCAATATGCGGACCCTGTTGTATTACATGTTACGAGCACGTAATGAGCGAATGCGGCATGTTGGAGGATATTCTTTCAGAGGAGATCTCTGTATGAAAGTGACTAAAGATGAAGGCACTGAATAAGGGAAAAATAAACTAAATGCACTCAACAAATAAGGATAAGGACGGGTGCAATGACGTCATCTTTTTAAATTTTACTTTTAGTCCCTTTATGTTAACAGCTCTAGCACATTCCATGTTCTTGACTGTGGCTACACCTTGCAGCTCTTACATTTTCACCTTTCTTGAGCTACTGAGGAGGAGGCTTAGCTATTATTCATTAGTTAAATGGTATAATCACTAAATTCCCTTTCTTTGTGTGCAAGCTGCCTAATCATGAATTCATTCATTAATTGTCTGAGCTTTTATCTCTTGTTACATGTATTCCTGTAGTCATTGGTGATTTTAAAATTGATGTCTATTGATTTTATCATTATCACACTGTCAATCTAAAGACCTAATGGAATCTCTTAACATGACATACTTAATCAGAGGAGCGCAGATTCCAAAGGTCAAACCTGAGACTTAAATCTCATCTCTTCTTTTAACCCAAAAGATGTGAGCCTGGTGGATGCATTTGTTTTCTCAATATAAGGCTGTTAAAACTCTGTTATCTGATGCTAATTCAAGGCATTGGGCTGTTTTCTAGCATTTGAACTCTGTAATTCTGCAAGTTAATTGTGGGTCAAAAATTATATTAACAAGTGTTGTGTGCCCATTCTATACTATATTAAAAGTCAGCACAACCTACATCCTAAATTGTCAAACTTGAAGAAGTTCAATGCCAGTAGAAACCAAATTAGTCAAATTTCCCTTGGCATCTTTGAGATTCTTATGGGTAAGTACCAGAAAGCAGTTAAATATTTAAGATCAGCCAAGTTTACTGCAGCTCAGCAGGGACATGAGACTACTTCACACTGGAAGCAAGAGTCGGCCAGACTGCCAAAGAAACAGGAGTTGGGTGGCCCACTGACTGGACACTAGAAATCAGGACCCGGCTGGACTGACAACTGGACAGTGGGAGAAAGAGACAACTGGGCAGCCAATGAAATGTGAGGAGTTAGACATTAGTGTTGGCCGGGGAGCTGACAGGAGATCAGGTACTGATGTTAGCCAGACTGCTGAAATAGAGCATTTAGAAATAGAGCATTTCCTGGGGTGCAAGTCCCCAGGTGGCATTGTCGGATAGTTAGATTCTGGTGGTGATTCCACTTTTAGTGCCACCACCAGCTTGGCCACAGTAGGTGGGTAGGTAGGTGGATTTGTCAAACAGGTTATAGAATGAAATTTTGTAATGTTTTGAAAAGTTTGTAAATCCCTTCTGCTACATAGCAGAGAATATACATTAACAGAAGCAATTATAAAAATGGTAAAAGGAAATAAACTCTTCAATGGAGCAGTGCTGAGGATGAATTAGTTTAAGAGTCTGTTAGCTTGTGGGGGAAAGGCTTCTCTGCAGTCTGGTGGTGTGGCAGCGGCAATTTCTATCTCTTCCCCAAAGGCAGCAGGGTGAACAGGCTGTGGCTGGGTGGGTACAAATGATCTTCTGAGCAGTTTTAATCACCCGCTGCAGAGCCCTCTGGTCCTGGGCTGTGCACATCCTATGCCAGTTAGTGATTTCAGTCAGGATTTCTATTGCTCCTCTGTTAAAACTGATAAAACTTAGCACAGGGATTTTGCATTCTTTAGGTTCCTCAAGAAATATAACCGTTTCTTAGCGTGGATATGTGAGACGACCATGTCAGGTCCTCTGTGATGTTCATTCCCAGGAACCTGAAACTGGTCACCTGCTCCACCTCAGCTCTACTGATGTAGTGTCTTTATCTCCTTTTTCATGAAATCAATGATCATCTCCTTATGTAATATTGTGGATACAGTGGATGTAGTATGTTTTTACTATGTTTACTCAGTAATCATAATTATTTTGGTGGCAGCAGAAATACTGATGTTGTACTTAGGGCAAACACTGGTTACTTTGGGGCTCTAACTGGAATTAGGCTTTCCATGTGCCACCATTACCAGTTTGAAGGGCACCGGCTTTTCTGCATGTGTCAATATGTCTGTCTGTATTTGAAATTTGTGCAAGAATGACACAATGCTGCAAAATGCAGAAAAACCAGTAAGTGAAATGTATTATTTTTTCAATATGAAAAATTATGGATTGGCTGTATCGTGTTTTCATTTTGCACTTTGTAACCCTGTAAATCTATTTTACAGAGTATGGAAGTACTTTACAATTCGTAACATAAAATGTGCTGTTCCTTTCTCAAAGAATGAGGAACAACCTTATAATGATTCACTAATTATCAGTTTGTTCATCAGGAACTACACCCACACAGTATCGTTAAGTGTTACCTAAAGTATAAAATGAGATTATCATTTCTGACAAACTGGTGATGGCTAACCAACCAGACATCGTGTTGATCAACAAACAGCAGAAGAAGGCAGTAGTGATTTACATTTACATTTATTCATTTAGCTGACGCTTTTATCCAAAGCGACTTACAATTGCTATATATATCAGAGGTCGCACGCCTCTGGAGCAACTAGGGGTTAAGTGTCTTGCTCAGGGACACAATGGTGGATGGGTCACAGTGGGGGGATTGAACCCGGGTCTCTCACACCAAAGGCATAGTCTTAACTGTTGCCCATCGCCACCCCATAGTGATAGATGTGGCAATCCCAGGCGACAGCAACATCAAGAAGAAGGAACACGAGAAGCTTGAGAAATACCAAGGGCTGAAAGAGGAGCTAGAAAAGATGTGAAACGGCAGAGCAACAGTGGTGCCCGTGGTAATCGGAGCACTGGGGGCTGTGACCCCCCAAACTGGGAGAGTGGCTACAGCAGATTCCAGGTAAAACATCAGAGGTCTCTGTCCAGAAGAGTGCAGTCCTAGGAACAGCTAACACCCTCAAACCCTACCCTCAAACTCCCAGGCCTCTGACAGAGGAGCTGAGCTTGAGGATGACACATACCACCCCGCAAGGGGTGAGAGGGTTTTTTTTTTTAAGATGTGTATTTAAACTATAAAATCATTCACAATTTGTACGTAAATTACACCTTTTATAGTTTAAATACACTTTACCAAATGTAAGTGCTTAGATAAAACATGTGACATCTTTAAGAATAAAAGCATAACAAAATATTCACTAAGCAGTTTTAAATAGCACACCTTCTGTCAGTCACACACAGTGTCAATATGGCTCCCACAGCATCAGAAAAATCAAGGAACAAAAAGGTCCATGTTGTCATGGAGACAAATGAGTCTCAAGTGCTTAACATACAGTATGTGGTATTTATTGGTTATGTGCAGAATTGGGGTGTCAAGTCTTTTAAATCTGTCAGGAAAAGAAAAATGTATAAAAATGCAGTAAACAAACTGAATTAAAAGCAGGGTTTGTCTGTCAGTAACACTTCCACCACCCAGAGGACATAAAATTTTAGGAAGAGAAAATTCACATCAACATGTTAGGAACTGCAGCTGAGACATTTCACCCCCCTTCACATATGCAATAAAATAAATAAAAAAGGCATCATGCTCACAAACATGACAAATACGCTTTGAAAACTTTAATCTAACCACTGACCATAAATCTCAGAGCTAAATTAGAATTAATGACATGGAAGAGGATACTCCTTCTTTCTTCTCTCACTGAGTGTAGATGCACAACTATACAGCTATAGGTGAAGACAGCAGTTCGAGGTTTTAACTGGAAGCAACTGGAAAACAGTAAGCAACTGGAAAACAAATTCAATGACACAAGTCAAGAGTTAAACCAAATGTGTTGTAATGAGTACAGTGACGATGACATTGGATTCACAAATGTATCGAATCAAAGTACTCGGTACATTGTCCCTCATGCCTGGAGTGCACAGTAGAAAGTACTGTACAAAGAGTAAAAAAAAGTTGTGGAATGTTGTATCAGCAACACAGAAATGGGGAACAGTCGTCTCGGTTTGTCTGGGATTGGGTGTTCCAAGTCTCGACAAATATCTACAAAACACTCAAATGTCGTGATGTAACATTCACTACCAAATTGTCCAAGTTTAATAATTTTAATATACTTGTTTTCAACTCTTCCGAATAGGTTTATAATGTTCTATCCTACTCATTATTACCCAACCCGACATAAAAACAAGCAATGCACCACACATCTGAATTAACACTAGTTTGTCTGTATGTGTGTCCGTCAATGTGCCGTTGTCAATGTTGCAAGTCTATGACAAATTACTTTGAAAACTTTAATCACTGACGATAATCCATCTCAAGCCATCATGACCATCTCAAAGGTCACTTAGAACTTTTTTCCCTACATGACAGACAGTTCTAGTCTTTCTTCCTCACTATGCATGTAAGTGCATATACAACTATACAGCTAGCTAAAAACACTTTCAAATAAAAGGTTAAAGACAGTAGTTGAGAAGTGAGCAGTTTACTGGGAGCAATTGTATCTTAGCTTGTGGCACAAGCCACTGACAGAACCTGTCAGTATGCTAACAGTTAGCATAGATTTGTCACAAACTGGCTCATGTGACAAAGAGGGAGTCCACGCCAGGTACTTGTTTAAAACAAGTATAATTTACTAAACAAAAATAAGCACAGGTACAAACAAAGATGCCACAGCATGGATGTAACCTTTTAGAAGAGAGAGACCGAACTGAAAACATAGGCCAGATTTTATAGCCTATAGGCCCAGGTAAGCGCAATCAGCTGACGATTCAGCCAATTCCACCGGGTGGGGCGTCACACACGCCCATCTTAAGAAGAAGGTTCCACCTTGACATCTGAAAACTAAATATACCAAAGACAAACAAAACATTACCTCAATATAACTTTGACCATTTATAAGGGTCACTAAAGTGGCTACAAACACAGACATACCAACATAAGTGACCTAAACCCCTCACCGTTATCCATCTTACCAGGTCCAATCCCCCACCTAGCAAGCCCAAATCCAGGGAAGCAATTTAAGGATGGGAACCTAGCAAAGAGAAACTGGTGAATTTGCAAGTAAACAGTCACATGATAAAATTGGTGCTTATCAGTGCATGGAGAGCTCCTAAGACTGAAAGAGTGTAAAGATGGTACCCACCTCAAATTGGCGATGGTTTGGCAGGAATACAGAAATGTGAGGTACATTGACAACTGGGAAGTTGAGGTTGAAGCCCTGACCCAAAGTACACATCATTTGTCTCAAATGAAGTTGGCCTTCTGCTAGCCATAACATACCATATAATTCCAGCAACCACATGCACACAAAACTGGAATTACCATGTAGGCACTAAACCAAAGTAGCACACCAAAAGTTTCTTCCAAACTAAGGCTCTTTAGCCAACCAAGTGGTCCCAAAACGTACAACACGAGGAAACTATAACAAAGCTCACAAACCAGAAAAAGCACGAGCTATAGCACTTATGTGCTATATGTGGGCCAACCCACCAAGTCTCAGACACTAAAACAGACGGTTAACTTCCCTACTGGCAATATTTTGGTTCCTCATCAACCAGACCAGTCTTATCATAAACCCAAGCATTTCAAGACATACCAGGTTAAAGAGCAATTCATCGGTACATGTCATTCAGATCAGACAAAGCATTAATTTTAAAGTTTCAACCATAACATTTCTAAGATTGCGAACCTAAAGAAAAAAACATGTACAATGGTAAAATCATAGCCACAGTAGAGCTCAAGCTCCCCAGCTCTAATCATACTAATTCCATTTGCTATCTAACAAGTGTCACCCTAGTCTTCAGACGGATACTGGTGGTGGGTCCTTATGCGCCGATTCCCCTGGTACCAAAAAGCAACCAGAAACTGGCGACCCTCCAGAAACTAGGGAAATGCTCCCAAGATGTTGTCTTCAACCATTATCTCCGATGCATGGCTCCTACAAACAAATGTGACTAAACTCACCCAAAACATGCATGCTACATCTCAAAACAGGTTTGCAACTAAAATTGGATACAAATGCTCCCTTCAACATCCACCTAAAACAAACTGAGACTGAACACAGCACAAAAACCTTGCCCAAATTCTTATCTCAATGCTAAATACTAAATACCAAAGGCACTTTATCTGCGCTGCTGAAAAGTACCTAAACCCATTTTAGCATTCACAGACCACAATAGTCACAAACCAAATTGGTCACCAACATAGTAATCAACAATTAATTTGCAACAGTAGGCTACGTTTAACCTTATCAAATGAGTTTGGATCCCGGATGAGCCCCCATTTGTCACAACGATACACAACAGGGTCCTGGGTCGGGGGTTTAAAAATATGGTTACCCTACTCAGACAGCTAATTTAATAGCTAGCAAGGTTGGCAGTAAAAAGCTATATTGTCACAGGAAAACTAATTTTACAATCACAAAACAGCTATAATAAAGTGTATAGATAAAGGTGTAGTGTACAGATAATGCTCCAACAAGCGTATTGGGGGAGTAGATTTCTGTCAATATTTGCATGGTCAAAGATCTGACGAAATGGTGGACGTACCAATGTTAGATAAAACTGGTGGAGGGTACCTTTAAAAGTGAACCATGCTCAACTAGCATGTTGACATGCACCCTGATCATTTGATTAAAACCACATTAAGGCAATACTGCCTACATATAATTGGGTTATATTAGCCGGATTAAGGTAAAAGAAAATAGAGCAACTAGCATAATCCAGTTAACAGACCTGAATTACAACCCTGCAATTTAAAATGACTGTGTCGTATACAACACACAGTTTGATTTTGTTAATTCTACACATTCAGAATGTATTACAAACCAACACAACCCTTGGAGCGTTTTTAAATTGAAAATCAACAACTATAAAATCCCTGTATCTCTCATTTTATGTCACTTATGTGTTTTGGTTTCTTCCATAACTCTTTCTGGACATTAACCAAATCAAACAGAGTTCGGAAAACCAGGTTGCTGTGAATCTTGTAAACACTTCAATAAAGCAATTGGATTTGTTTAATTCACAGTAATTGGGTCATTGTTTTAATCAAGCTATTACTTCATCTTGTAGCTTACATTAATTGGACTGGAAATCGGGCAGCACAGGAGAAGCAGATATTATGTGATTGTTTTACTTGGCAGTATTACCAATCTTACCTCCATATCAGTGAGTATAGATTAGAAAAAAAAAATTCAGCACTGTTGCATAAATAAAAAGTAGATACACACATGTCCAAAAATTTACCAGATTATTTAAATTTCACTGTAGATTCTGGAAAAATGGCGTCTCCTGTTTACTTGGCAGATACTAAAACAAATGAGACAACAATTATATAATTTCTCATAGTGGCATAATCTGTGTGAAAGCATCTACATGTGCTCTATACACATATTAGCCTGCGTGTGAAGAGACCATTAAGCGTGTCAGGATCTTTATTTCACAAAGAGATGTACCACAAAAGCATTCAGACAATTAGAGAAAGAAGACAAGAGAAGATCCTTCCAGCTCCCAAACACACACACACACACACACACACACACACACACACACACACACACACACACACACACAGAGGATGTTTAGTTTGGATTTCTAAAGAAAAGACATGACATGCAACTTGAAAGCTTAATGATGCAAACAAGCATGAAATGTTGGCAGCCTGCGACCGGCGCTGAGTCTGGTAAGCTGAGACAGAGCAGGGAACAAGTCAAATCAGTCAGAGGGGTTCTGGCTTATATATCATATAAAGAATGCAAAGTGTAAAGTTCAAGAACAGGAAGCTAATGCTGACTGTAAAGAATCTTGTACCATGGGTTTTTTTTTGGAGAGCACACACAGTAACAAGTGGTTTACCTTTCTTAGATAAACAGTATTTTCAAATGGTACACAGACAGGGACAGATTTACTAAAGGTTTGTGTGACTAAAAATGTGTGCAAACTTGATATCACCAGCAAATTAGCATGTAAGCTGATATACTAACAGTGTGCACACAGAATGATGTCTTCCAAAAGTGCAAGATAGCACCTGTTGTTCATTTACTACTTTTGCCTTAAAGGAACACTCCGACTTTTTGGGACTTTAGCCTATTCACCTTATCCCCCAGAGTTAGATAAGTCCATACATACCTTTTTCATCTCCATGCGTGCTATAAGTCTGTTTGACGCACCCACCGTGAGCCTAGCTTAGCACAAAGACTGGATGTACATGGTTGCAGTTAGCCTACTAATCCAAATAAGTGAAAAAATAACGCAAACATTTTCCTATTTCCAGGTTGTGATTTGTATAGTCATAGAGTGTACAAAAAACAAAGTCATATGAGATACAGACATATTTTAATCGTATAAATACTGGGAACTATATTCTCTGAAGGCGAAGCACTGCTACTTGGTCGGAGTGAGAACCGCAGCACCTGAGATGCGCCGTGGTGAGGAGGAGCGGAAAGTTCGTTCAGAGTTTGGGTTAGCTACAGAGTCAGTAAATTATAAGTAGTAAAAGCGTGTTTTACAATCATGGGTTTTCGCTGCAGTGTAAAGAGCTGCGACAATAAACAGGGGAGACCAGGTAATAAATACCATGATGTTTCACAGAATCCCAACTAGCCATTTCTAATCCCAATTAGAAATGGCTAATTGCTCTGAATATTGATCCAAACACACCTAAGGAGAGTATCAAGGGACATTATGTTTGCTCTGTACATTTCAATGACAACGACTATATTGAAAAAATGGAATTTGCCACAAGAACCATGAAACGTGTGCTGAAGGACACGGCCATCCCATCGAAATCACTTACAGGACAAAGTGCTGCGGCTGCGGTAAGTGTTCCGTTATCTTTTAGATGTTTAGCCTAACGTTACTGTAACAGTGCCATTAGCTAACTTAGATCTAATGTAATGCTCGTCACACTACTATATGATTAGGGTGGAAACTTTTATTGATGGCAATACCCGGTCCCATTCACTACAACAAATGCACTCGCTTTCTGTGGGCATAGGTTGGCATGTTCCACATTTACACCACCAGTCCGTGTTCGTTCGATTCTCCCTCGACCTCCTCAGTCTGTTCGGCATCTTGTCTATCAGCCTCAAAACTTTGTAACTCCTCGTCTGTGTATTCTGGCTCAAACCGATATGGTTCAGGATCTTGGTTTGATACAAAGTAAAAATCATCTGACATTTCCTCAAAATCAGCCATGATCACCATTCACGTCCGCTACTAGCTAGTTAGTCACGTTTGTTTTGTTGACAGAAGAAACAACGGCGCGTCTCAGGTGCTGCGGTTCTCACTCCGCTCAATGCTTCGCCTTCAGAGAATATAGTTCCCAGTATTTATACGATTAAAATATGTCTGTATCTCATATGACTTAGTTTTTTGTACACTCTATGACTATACAAATCACAACCTGGAAATAGGAAAATGTTTGCGTTATTTTTTCACTTTGGATTAGTAGGCTAACTGCAACCATGTACATCCAGTCTTTGTGCTAAGCTAGGCTCGCGGTGGGTGCGTCAAACAGACTTATAGCGCACACGGAGATGAAAAAGTTATGTATGGACTTATCTAACTCTGGGGGATAAGGTGAATAGGCTAAAGTCCCAAAAAGTCGGAGTGTTCCTTTAATGAATATGCAGTTTGGGGTGGTTCAATTTTAATGTGTAAAATAATGGGAGGGTAACATGCAAATACATTTATTTACTACACGCAATGTGATCTAATAAGCCTAAAAGCAACCTCATGTGAGTGCAACAGCATCTGTATTTTATATGTTTGAAAGGAAGGTGCAAACTTTCAAGTGTTGCGCAGAGATGGCTGCTGTTATTATTGCGAGAAGGAGACACAGCCGTAATGAAAGAACATGTAGAGAAATTGAAAATATTAGCTGGGACTATTATCTGCCGGGGTTTCCAAAGCAGTTTTCAGGTGTGCTGTCCCAAGTACTTAGTGGAGTCTTAGGCAGGATGGGCAGATACATATGGTTTTCACATACTCGGGATGCAGTGAATGAAACAAACCAAGGTTTTTATGCAGTGGCTGCTTTCCCTCCCGACTCTCCATGGTGGAAACCATTAAAACACGCAAAACCCTCATTTAAATACTGCCACCTCCATTGTGTTTTCACCTGTTGTCATCTACACAATAATTCTTAGTTAATCACCCATAAACAGGTACTAAAATTACACCAATATTTTAGAATGCACATGCTATTTAGTTCTCTTGATTCCAGTGTGTAGTAACAGTGCAGGTCATGTTCAAATTCGACAGGAACGTGCAGCTAGGCTGCAAATATAAATGTCACAAAGGTAACAAAAATAGCAGTAAGTCCTGTACACAAAACAAAAGTTAAATTCACCAAATTCTTTCCTCATTGTCAGCAAGATCAGTGTGTTTATAGGTATGTGCACCACACACACACAAGCAAACACCCTCTCAATGCTTGCTCACCCACACAGGTGTTTTCAATCATAATAATAATCATTCAGTCACCGGATTACTTATGGCTTTGTCTGCAATCAAATTCATATTCACTGCCATTTTATGAGTGTGAAATGTATTTGTTTTTTAGTGCCCTTAAAATTTCCACCATAGAATGGAAAAATAGTGTCCATGGCATGTGAAATATGTGCTGTTAACAATCCCCTGATGCAATGTATTTTATAAATGCAAAAATGACTGTGACTCAAAATGACAACGATTCATAAGTGAACAAAATCTCAATTTACTTAAGTAAAGCAGATAGTAAACTGCAGAGGGTCAGGTACAATATATAGAGAGAATAGAATAAGTGAACAAGGGAGTGATTTTGGACACAGTACTGTACTAATACTGTGTGGCAAGAAAGCGTTTTCACAAAGTTCAATCAGATTGCCCTCTGCCTGAAACAAAGGAGGGGGGAGACACAAATTGCAGCTGCAAGGCATATGCTTTACTTTGTTCCTGATATAAAAATACATTTGTCTTTATTATTAACAAGGTCATTTCATTTGTACAGCCCAATATCAAAAATCAGCCTCGAGGGAATTTACAAACCTGTACAGCATGCAACACCTTCTATCCATCTGTTAGTGAGTTCTTTTTCATATTTGCACTTAGGATAAAATTCATGTGGAGTTTAAGTTTCCAACAACTGAGTAGATCATCCTACAATTGTAAATGCAAAGAAATGGCATTATGGCAATTACACATTACCATAATGCCATTGTTTAAAATAAACAAATTGTTTAAAACAAAATTTTTATGTTAAATCAAATTGTATCCTTACTTTCTTTTCATGAGATTTTACTACATGAGGAACTACTGAGGAAGGGGAGCCAGGGCTGCTTTAACCTGATCAAATGGTGCTGAACTCTCAAGGCCGAGCAAATCAGGTTATTTTCTTTTCAGGTGACAGACTTTCTCCCTATGCAGAGATATCTTTCTTTAAAAAGACACAATACATACCTAAATATATATTTTTGATGCTCAAATCCAAAGCTGAATGTGACATCTGACCGGTTATATGACAATAGCAAATACAAAATGGCAAATGTTTATGTTATGAGCTAAAGTTACAACTTCCTACATGGCTAGAGGACAATCTAAGATAAATGAAAAAAATGAATGTCAAACACAAACTATTTAATTTCATGCAAGCTTCAACAATCTCCTTCAAGCACACAAAGCAAACAGGCATTTCTGTGTGTGTATATATAGACATACCAGTAATTAGCACAAATGCAAAACATCTGTGTCCCTGACACAAGCTCACAACGAAGGGTACTACAGTCTCATGGAGGATTTAAAATGTATGTTTCCTCAGATGACTTTCATGCTACATCATTTGTGTAGACAATCACATACACACAGGCATGGGTGAAAATTTCATCAAACAATTGGGGGAAGCCAAACAAAATCATGTATCAATAGCAATTTTTGAAGGGGACAATAAAAACAACCACAAATGTACTTTCATAGGGCATGTGTACACAGAGGAAAGGCTTACTACTATCATTAGTGTAGCATGGAGACTGTGATGTATTCAAATCCCCTTAATATGGGGAGTTTTTGTAATTACTTGCCATTTTGGTGCACTGAAAAATAATCTTGCGTCCATTTTTCTTTTCTCTGTCATTTTCTCTGCCCAACAACACAAAGTCATAGTTGTTTAAATATGACTAAGGTTCATGGGTTCACCACACGGTTATATTATAATTATTAAATTATCTTGCTCCTCCACAAAGTACTGAATGAAACAGTACTTTGGTGTGGGACAGAGGCCGTCTCTTAACCTGGTTAGATATTTACAGTTTTTTCTGATTGCTTAAGCAAATTTTTTGTAACTATTGGCTATTTTTGCAAAACTCTACACACAAATAAGAAAACCTTTCAACCAATTATCAAAACATTGTAGTTCTCTTGCAAAAGCGAACACAGCTAGATTAACTCTTCACACCTTCGTAAAAATGGTGTTTTTGTATCAAACAGTAAACACAAGCCATCATCTACTAAGCACACAATGTGCCAACTACACACTGATGGTATGAATACAAAACACATCTGGGTTTTGCTTTCTCTGTGTACAGATGTCAATTTGAGGTCATACTTTTGTCATAGTGTCATGTAAACATACAAGGATCCAAACTTCAAGTATTGGTGTTTATTCACACTCATCAAAACCAAGACAAAGTCAGAACACAAAATAGTAATTTCACAAAAAAAAACACAAACAGCCTACATCATGTTGTCTTTCTGGGTCCGGCCACAAAATTTCGTCCACATCGCATGCGATATCCTCCAGTCCAAGGCACCGGGGAAAATATCTCCTTGAATGCCGTGATCCAGGCCTGACATGATGCCTGGTCAATATCTCCACATGCCTCCTCCATTGCTTGTAAAGGGCTACCTGTTGATGAGGATGACAGTCGTACACTTTCCAGCGCCAGGCAGAGAAGAACTCCTCGATGGGATTTAAGAATGGAGAGTATGGAGGGAGGTTGAGTGCCATGAAGAATGGGTGGTCTGTAAACCAGTTGCGGACCAAAGCAGCCCTATGGAAACTAACATTGTCCCATATGATGACATATCGGGTCTGCTCTGGTCTCTGAACAGTGAGCATGTCATGTAAGGTGTCCAGGAATGCAATAATGTGTGCAGTGTTGTATGGGCCTATGGTTGCATGATGGTGAACAACACCATTTTGGCTTATAGCTGCACACATGGTTATGTTACCACCACGTTGCCCTGGGACATTGATGATGGCACGGTATCCAATACTGTTCCTGCCACGTCTCCTGGTTTTACTGAGGTTAAAACCGGCCTCATCTACAAAAAGTAGCTCATGTCCCATGGCATCTGCCTCTAGCTCCATCACTCTCTGGACAAGACAAAACAAATGCAACACATCAGGCCCATGCACAGCACTACAGTATGCACTTCCAAATTCTGAACCAAGGACACTATAGCTTACCTGCACATAGTCATATCGCGAGTTGCTTTACACGCTCTGTGTTTCTCTCGAAAGGAACTCTGTAAATTTGCTTCATTCTTATTCTGTGGCTGCAAGTACACGACTTAGTGCAGAAATGCTTACACTGTGTATATTTTGAAAGATGGTGTCATTATCAATTATGCGCTGCTGTATTTTGCGCAGTCTTATTGCATTATTGGCAATCACCATGTTCACTATATGGGTTTCTTGCTCTGGAGTGAACATTCTTCCTCTGCCCCCAACATGTGGACATCTAGCAATTCTGTAAAGTAACAATTTCAGTATTTTTGCATGTATGGTACTGTTGTGTTTCTCATTAGAGTATGGCAGTGCTACAAAGTACTTACCGATTCTCATTTCAAAATGTCCTAATGATGCCGCACAGTGTAGCGGCTCAAATTAGGCTGAACCCGTTGGCCAGCTTCCCTCAGGGTCATCAGTTATTCTATTTCTTACTCTTCTTATCCTTCCTCTTTCCCCTCCTCGTCCTCTTCTTGCTCCTCCTTGTCCTCTTCCTCTAACTTCCTCAAACCCTCTCGCTTCTTCAACTCCACGTCCTCTCCCTCGGCATCCTCGGCCTCTTCTGATTCTCACTCTTCTCACTCTTACTGCTCGTTCCATTGTACTCCACACAGACAGCTTACCTGTGGCTTATTTATACTGCTTAGGCTGATTGCAAAGTGAACTAATTATCTAAAACAGTTTTCACATGTGAAAGTGTGCCAGACAGTTGGCAAAATAGTGTTAATGATAGCCATACATGTGTATAATTTTGCTAGGAGTGTGTTGGAAATTTGGTAATTGAGTGTAAGCAGTGAGTTGTGTTTAAAGTTCTGCAAAAAGAGTGTTGTGCAGTGAATTGGTCCTACAGTTTTGCAAAGTGTGTGTTACAAAATTGCAAACTGAGTGCAAAGCAGTGTTTGTGCTTTTAGTTTTGCAAACCCAGTGAGTGGTTTTGCTATACGTATTAATAGTTTTAGAAACTGTGCTACAAGAATCACGATTAGCTCTTAAGCATTCAGAAAAAACTGTAACTGCAGCAAGCCAACTTATCTGCCATTTAACATCAAATTTAGCAAAACCCAAAAGTGTAGATCTACAATATTAGCCATGTAACAGTTCACAAATAGGTTTATTGCCGTGTTAGTTGTGGTGGTTGACTTATTATCCAGCAAGCTATAGAACCATGGTATTAAACAAGCCAGGTAACGTTATAAACGCTAACACAGTGGACTATTTTTTTTGTCATGACAAATTTATTAATGACTCTGCATCATCTTTATTACAGAGGAAAGAATCACTTTATCCAATGTTTAAAGTGAATAAAATAGCCATGCCAGCCTACCACAGGAGTTTCACAACTACTGATACCAACTTTGTTCTCTCCCACAGGATTTGTGTGTGTAGATGACATAAAGAAGGAAATCAGGCAGTGTACCAAACCACTGTGAAGCAAGAGAGGGGGAACTCAAAATGGTTTTAAACTTATAACGCTTTTTGTGTTGCCCTGTTTGCATTTCAGTTCAGTAAAATTTCAATTCCGCCTATGCAAACAGGCACAAATTGTATATTTAACACCTGAAACACAGATATACTGCATCTCTTAAAATAGCTTCATAAGACAAAATTTAAATATTAATATATTCCCAAGCGGAATTAAAAGGCCTTTATTCTCTCAAGTAAAACAGACACATGCCCATTCTTTACCTTATTTGTGGTTAAATTTGGATCATCACAAGATTTGACCTCAGTTTGTCACTGCTTCATTTATTCCTTTTGTTCTCCTTGTTTTATCCATTTTAATTGTGTCACATGATAAAACTCCCATTTAAGGCAGAACCACATGACACTTAAGGGTGTTTATGTGTGCTTCACCCTTGCATGTATGATGTGATGGTGCAGACAGACATTTATTATTTACACCCAAGTTCCATTGGAGATGACTTTGGATGACATCACTAGGTGCCTGATAAAATCTATGACTGTGCTGTCACCTGTTAATACGTATTTTCGCAGCTCCCTGGAAGTACAGTCATGGTCATGTTAGTCTGTAATGTAGACATTTGAGTAGACATCAGAGAATGTCTTTCCTTTACTTACATGTAACACACTTACCTTGCAGCGAGTTAAATTTTGTATTGTGTGAGTTTAATCTCAACAGGTGTGTGTGTGTGTAGGTGTCTGTGACCTTATAAACCTCTTAGTGGTTCCCAGTTTACTGTATGTGTCTTGTCACAGCATACGTGTACTTCATTAAATCTTAAACTTGGGGCTAATGAACCCATGTGGTGCTCACAGTGTGATGCTTCTATTTCAGTAACAGACAGGGCATTTGGGAAAATATTATTACATCACAATATCTCTTTGCTGTGAGTCCAAATAAGTAAAACAGAAAACAGCATCAGTCCTGTGTATTCTACATTCAAATGACAGGGGAAGGTTTTGTACAATTTCCTGAATGTGGTTTGGTTTTCTAGTTTTCTAGATGTTTACACATTTTCGTAACATGCCTGAAAAGAAAAGAAAATCTAAGGGAATATTTAAATGCTCAAAAAAAATCATTGTTACTCAAAGTAGAAACCTATGTGGACTAACTATAGATAATTTGTAACTTGTTGCTCTCCACCTCTGTTCTTTTACACAAGGACAAAACATCAAAATTATTTTTTCTGTTGCTGTTCTGTAACTTTACACAGTGTAAATATTTAATGTTGTGGCTGATCTTTGGTAAATCTGCCAATATTTTGGCAAAAACACTGTGAATGTGGGCTTTGTGTGTGTAAAGATACAAATAAATGAGCCAAGTCCAACACACTCAACTGTTTCTAGGGATCAGAGGAATGTAAAACATATTGTGAAGGGAAAAGTAAAAGTAGTTTACCAAAAATATATACAGCAGGGCTCCTTAACTTTGACAGTGACTGTTTTCAATTATATTTTTACACTTACTTTGAAAGATATATTTTACAGAATAAACTGACTTTGAATATATGTCTTCCATCCATCCATCCATCCATCCATCCATCCATCCATCCATCCATCCATCCATCCATCCATCCATCCATCCATCCATCCATCCATCCATCCATCCATCCATCCATCCATCCATCCATCCATCCATCCATCGCCAACTGCTTATCCTACGTACAGGGTCATAGGGGGCTGGAGCCAATCCCAGCTGACATCAGGTGAACACACACAAAAACACTGAAACGTCACCCTGAATGACGCCACACTTTGCTGCAAATTATATTGGGTTAAATTACTTCAGCTCAGTACTCACCAGAAATAATGATAACTGCAGTGGGTCTGTGATGAGAAAGTAAAAATCACTGGCTATGCAGCACACTGTAGCAATCACGGCACATTTCAGTACATTTCTACCTCAACCATTCAATCATATCTCCTTATCATCAGATTGCCATGGCAACTTGGAGCTCCGTGGTGTGTGTGTGTGTGTGTATGTGTGTGCGCGCAGCTCTCTCCTGTCAGAGTGGTACAGGTTGGCTGTGAAGTTCAGGAAAGGAACAACAAATGCAGAGATACCAGTAATGGAAGAAAGAGGAGAGGAGGACACATACATAGTCAGAGAAATAAAAATCAGACAGATGAAGAGACAGAGCAGATGCAGGATGAGGTGCTGAAGAAAGTAAAATAAATCAGATAGAGGACAGTCTGTAGCTGACAGGTGACGTGGACGTCATTTTCTTAGTCCACAACGGTGGCACTTTTGCTGTTAATTCATATCATCATCTGGACTTTGACAGTAAAATCACTTGTGTTGTTACAGCAAACCAGTTTTGACTATCTATCAAAAACAGAAAATGTCACTAATAAGAAACAGTATCCATGTTTTATAATTCACCACCAAAAAGAGCATTTAGTGCAGTTACCTCCTCTGTTGAGCACTGAGCCGCTGTCAGCAATGGTTCATGAGCCTTTCTTGTTGCTTCAGAGACACACTATGAAGAAATTCTGCCCTACAAAGCAACAACACAGTAGCTATTTATTTATTAAATATTTATTAAGATATTTGTTAATTTAGCATACATATACATGGATTATTACATGTATTTTTTTTGTTTGTTTTACATTACATGAGTCAACACACCAGAGATCAGGCATCGTACTGTAGGCTACTGCAATTAGAATCAGCGGACTCCAGCCAACAATTACATTTTAGTTAATGAGCTGCTCTCATTTATCTCGCAAGCATGTAATCCTCATACTTATGATTATTCATGCTGCTACTGCTGTTTTTGATACTGTTTCTTCCTACCAGCTACACACTGCCATTGCTGGTTGTACTGGTTGTGCTGTTTCTCTTGTAAATGTGCTCCTACAGTATGTACTCAAAAAGATATTTAAAGGTGCTTCCTGAGCTTCTGCCTCAAAGGGCTTGATAAATACTCCAACATGCTAGTGTCTTAACATAGTTTAAGTGTAGTTGGTGGTGATGATGATGAGGATCCAGTATACCCACTGTACATATTGAGCGAACAACATGTATTTTCTGTGGTTTTAATGTAGGTTTCTAACATTCCTAAATACTTAAACACGTCTCATAGTCTGGATTAATTTGGGAAGTATCCAGAACCCTGAAGAGCAAGACCGGCCCTTTGGTACTAATATAAAATATGCTGTCATGGGTTTGGATAAATGGTAATTAAACGAATAGCAACGTAAGATTTTATTACTTTAATGCATCATGGGGATTATAGCTGCCATGCACACTTACCCATACATGCTGCTTTCAAGTAGCACCAGGGACTACTTTTTCTAAAAAAAAATTATTAGGCATGCCAGAAATGTAGCTCTATGGATGACAGTTATAGTCAGCTGGTGCCCCACTTCGATCCATTCTGAAATATCTCAACAAGTATTGGATAGATTTCCATGAAAATGTATTCAGATATTCATGTTCCACAGAGGATGAATCCTGCGGACTTTGATGATCCACTGACTTTTCCTCTAGCAGCACCATGAACTTCAGATTTGTGGTTGATATTTGTGTAAAATGTCTCAACAATTCATATTGAATGGATTTGCTATGCAATTTGTTTCAGATATTCATGTTTACTTCAGGAGGAATTTGAATAAGTTTGATCATCCCTTAACTTCTCATCTGGCGTTATTGTCAGGTAAAAATTTCAGTTTGCTCAATACAATGGTAAATGACTAAATACCTGCAAAACTAATGGCATTCCCATCAGCCTCAGCTGTTCTGTATGTTCAGTGATAATTGGCAAATATTATATTATAACTTGATTAAAAAATAATCTCAGGAAGGGCGTTGCATAATGGGGTCAAAAATAAAAAAGGCTCAAAGTTAACTGAAACCGGAAAGTTCATTTTATTCTAAGCTTGTGACTTTTTGAGGTTTTGATCTGGAGCCACAGCCAGCCCTGTCCTAACCATCTGCTCTGCTCTGAGGGCCAGGCTGCTGTCAACATATTGTGCCCCTGACTGCCCCCCTGTCCTCACACCATAGACTGCACACACACCCACACACGCACACACACACAGATTTCCTCTCCTTTTCTTTCCTACCTCCTCCTCTCCTCTTGTTGTCACTCCAGCTGGTGGTTTTCAGTAAGGGCTGTCAGATGCTGAGCTCCCTGGTGCGGAGGCGAGGAGTGAGGAGAAGAGGACGAATGGATGAATAAAAGATCACAGGCTCGCTATCACCCATTTCTGTTTTCCAATGAAAAAAAACTATTCTGACGCAGATGCACATGAAGTGAAGTGTTTTGAGGCTGTGTGAGAGTGTCAGATAATGATGGAATATATGCAGTTTCAAAACACATAAAAATACATCAAAGGATTCTTCAAAGGTTTGCTGTGGCAGGGTAGCATTAAATCTGTCTGTGACTTTTTTTGTTGAATTTTGCCATCTTTGGCGGTTGTCCTCAAATCACTAGGAAAGCAGTCGGCGTGGCTTCTGTAATGGTCTTTTCCTTTGATTTTCTGTTGATGACATTTGACTTTCAAAATGAATAAATCTCGCTCTTTCCTCTTTTGGTTTAGCCCAAAGAAACAATATTGTATATGTGTCGCACTGCTCTTCATGTCAATCATTAATTTCTTACTTGTTTTATTCCTAACAAAACACCTGTGTATCAAGTGGTCTTTCACAGGAACTCTCCAACAGCAAATGACTTAGATAGCTTTATTGTTATTTTATTTTTGCATATGTTATTTTATATTTTGCATATGTATAGTCTTACATACAGGGGAATGGAGCTATATATATATATATATATATATATATATATATATCTATGATATATATATATATATATATATATATATATATATATATATATATATATATATATATATATATATATATATAAAAACGAGTTCTGCTCTGGTATCCCATGCTGGAGGGTAGAAGGGTGAAGTGGGTGTGGGAAGGGTGTGTGTGTGAATACCCAAGCATCGTAGATGTCATGGATGGATGGAAGAGCAGTTCCTATGATCCTGCCAGCTGTCTTCACTGTCGGCTGCAGGATTGTGCGGCTGGAGTCCCTACGATTTCCATAACTGATAGTGATGCAGCTGGTTAGAACACTCTCTATGGTACCTAACCCTAACCCTTCCGCAGGAAGTGGAGACTTTGCTGGTTCTAGTCTGTACTCCCATGAACTTTGTGCTGCTGACTGTCACTGCATCTTTACCATTGATGGTGAGGAGGGAGTGGTGGGTGTTTTTTGAAGTCAAAAATGACTCCTTCATTGTCTTCTCTATGTTAACGGAGAGGTTGTTGGTTCTGCACCACGCTGCCAGTTCGGCCACCTCCACTCTGTAAAGATATTCATCATTGTTGCTGATGAGGTTTACCACAGTGGTGTCATCAGCAAACTTTATGATGAGATTGGAGGTGGATGATGCTGAGCAGTTGTGGGTCAGCAGTTATGAAGAGAAGCGGGCTGAGCACACAGCCCTATTGCGCACTGGTGTTCAGTATGATGATGTTCTGGAGGTGGAGCTGCAGATACAAATTGACTGCAACTGCACTGTAAGGAAGTCCAGCACACTGTTGCAGAGGGAGCTGTTAAGCCCCAGCTGCCTCAGTTTAACAATCAGGTGATGTGGTATGATTGTAGTGATGGCTGAACTAAAATCAATGATTAGCATCCTCACGTAGCTGTTTTTACTCCCCATGTGGGTCAGGGCAGGGTGGAGAGCAGAGGTTATGGCGTCTTCTGTGAAGCACTGTAAATTTGCAGAAAAATCAATAAACAGATGCTCCAAGCCTAAAGTTTTTTTCTGACTTCTGGTATTCTTCAAGTAACTAAACGTTTAAATGTTTGGTATGTGAATAGCCAATTCTGTCTTTGAGCGTCATCCATGTTAAACAAGACTAACAGTCTATAGCCATGCTAGGCAGTGAATACAATATCAGTATCATATGTTGCTAGACTGTTGCCATGCAAGACTCTAGCTTACAGATCCTTTGCTACATGCGTTACAATGTTCTGCTTAAACTCCAAAACCTTCCGTTCGTACACATCCATCCAAAAAACAAAAAGCCATCTTCTTTGGTGATCACACAATTTGCCGAGAGCTGGATTCGGAAGCCTCCTCTGTGTAAACACCATGGCCTCCCCACCTGTACTCCCCTCAGAATATAAGCGAAAGTAATTGTGTGCTTTTCCTCACCCTAAGGTCCACAACGTTTCATCCCTGTGGTTAAACGCAAATCTCGCTGTTGTAATTAGCAGGGTTAATATCCTGGGCAGCATCTCTAAATTAAATCTCTAACTCCATGGCGATGTGGCTGAGTGATGCACCTGTTCATGGTAATTACAGCTGCGGCCTGGGAGTGCGCTCATAATGAGTTGGGAAAGTCAAGGTTGAATCACTTTAAAGGCACAACCCAACACTTTGCCAGTAATGCTTTTGTTTGTGTACATGGAAATTTAAGTCACCTACAGGGAGATGAATCCTAGAACAAACCCACTGGATGTTTTAGAAAGGTAATGACAATCATCTTAAAGCTGCAGAATGACATGTTTTTTGCCAGGCCAGCAGCATGGTTGTAGTCTGCTGACTGACTTTCCTTTGTTTCAGCCTGAAATATCTCAACAACTATTGGATAGATTGCCATGAAATTTGATAAAGACATTTCTAGTTACCAGATGATGTATCCTGGTGACTATGGTGCCACCATGAGGTTGACATCTTTGGTGTTGAGTGAAATGTCTTAATAACTATTACTTGAAACCTGAAAAACTGATGACACATATGCACACGTGTCAAATCAATTTACATCCCGCACAAAACACACACACACACACACACACACACACACACACACACACACACACACACACACACACACACACACACACACACACACACACACACAGCACAACGACTTCCATTCAACTAAAACACTACTGTACTACACACTAAGTTCCACAGAATGCAACATGAGAACAGCTGCAGCACGACACGCGCTGTTCGCGAGCTTCAAATGGCTTACCTTCACGTTCTCTCGAGTGTCCCTTAGTATCACAACGTTAAGTCCAACATCGCCAAGCCTGCTAGCCACATTAGCTGTGCAATATGCTAACGCCAAGTTAGCTAACGTTAAATTATGTAATATTAATAATAAAACAGTAAAACAACGCAAAACATGACACTTACAGCTTCCAAGTTTTAAGTCGGGTTGGGTACAGCCCATTGCAATCCGCCCTTGAACCGTACTGGTTCATCTTGTGGAACATTTGAAGCACTACTTTATCTTGTGGAACTTTTGAAGCACTAATTTATTACTTTAATACATATGAATAATGTGGTTGCTGTTGTGCTTGCCATCCTTTGCAGTAGACTTGGCCAATAGCACGGTATTTCAATTTTGAGCTTATCGCGACAGCCCTAGGCAGGGGTCTGTGTAGCCCAGAGTTTTAATTCTGTGAGTGTCCATATTCCAAGAAGTGGCTGACAAGTGGAGCTGAAGAGTCCCTGGTTTAATGCTCCTTTATATTGAGTAACACGTGACCTCAACATTTGGTGAGTTTCACAAACATGCACATTTTGGGTGACAGAATGACATGAACGGATCTTACAGTAAGTAGTTAAAAATTCAAATTGGACTATCTTTCTGCTTTTAGGACTGATATTCTTCAGTTTGTGAGATAGAAGAGTGAAGGAATAGATGATAATACTGTGATGTGATTTAATAACACTAACAGTAATAACAATCCTTTATTATTTGATTTTTAAAATAGGTTTTTAATTAGCCTGAACTGTAACTGTACACTTCACAACTTTAGGCCACGAGCAGCTGCAGCTGAAATAAAGTTGTTACGAAAGATTGGAAAGCTGACGACCCCAGCAGGATATCATTTAAAAATGTTTACGCCTAATTGGTACAATTTGGTCCAAAAAAGAAGACCTTTCTTCCTTTGGCTGCAGAGAATCACTCACTTACAAAAAAACAGCTTATCAGGTTCAACAACAGCAATTTACTTTGCTGTTTAAGTTGTGAGCTAAGGGAAATGTGACTCCTTGGCAAGTTTCATTTTATTGTTGTAGTTAGTGTTAGTCTTGATGTCAAAAAGGGGTCTCAGTTAAATTTAAATGTTGCTCGTTTTGTTTTGTCAATCTTCCAGAATTTAAATGAATGCCATGACACCATAAAACCTTTCTGTAGCCCTGAACTCCTCTCTGCCATATACTGCGCTCTCAGATCTCCTCTGCCAATTTTCTACAACCCTTTGAGGCTGGCTCTCTGTGTAAGTATGTGCTTAGGCAAGACGTCCTTCTGCACTAATTGAAGTCAATGACACAAGCTGCAGGGGTGCGTGAACAAACTGTGTCTCCATGGAAACACATGCTGGCAACTGTGTCCACTGAGGAGCCTGCAGCAGCTACATTGGAATTGCTGTATACACCCATCTGAAGCCCTGAAGAGAGGGACTCTTATTGTCTCAGCCACGTCCTGCTATGCCACAATGTATGTGGCAGAATACATCAAGACATCCGTCCTGGAAATTTAATCAAACAAGTGACGGATCCATGATCCAAATCAAATGAGGCATGTACATGAGAAAGAGAGAAAAGCCAGAAAGCCAATGAAAAACATAGTGGCAAATTTTGTAGCATGTCATTTGAAAAAAACTCAAGATTAAAAGTTTATTAACTGAACACTGAGTAGACGTACAAAAAATGGACAGCACGAACAATAAATTCACGCAAACAAGTGCAAATGATTGACAAGGCACAAAGTAATAGGGGACACAAAAAACACAAGTATCCAAAAAAAAGTACATTTCTGGAAACCCAGCTTTTGTTTGGGCTGCCCTGGTGGCCTCCATGGTCTGCATCCCAGCTCCTAGGAGCTGGTAAATAGCCTCCCATTTTCCCCATCTTCACCTTGACAGCCACTGAAGAGGAACAAATTTAGATGCAACAAATTCAGATTTTCAAATATGCATGTACAGTCACCTTTTGCCACTTGAGCCTGACTTTGACATCATTCCAATAAGACATTGTCATTAAAATGCTGCAAAGATTTAATAAAACAGGGGATGTTCTACTGTCTATTTAATAGACCTTTTCTGTCCAACAAAGCAGTTTAAATATTCAGTTAGGAAAGTGAAACTTGCTATGTTGTTGTCTCAGAATAGCAACATTGCAGATTATGAATAAAATGATTTCTAGCATCTCCACTTCCTGTTGCGCAGTGACACTACTGAAACCAAACTTCATGCACTGAACTTCAAAAAAATGTGTACAATTAGTTCGTTTACTGTGTCTATTTTTGCCTGTGTGGCTGTTTTGTATGAGAATTAATGATTATCTCCCCTCCAAGCCTTTAGATACCATCTTGTCTCTGTGTTACTTTAAAAATAACATCTCTGATCTTTTGAGATGTTGCGGGCAGAGGTTGCTCTAACAGAGTTACCATGGAAACAGTGGCCATCAAACTACCATTTCACCATTTCTACCTCTAGATAGAAGAAAGGCTGTAATGAACAGCTATACCCACCCTTCCTCCTCCTTCTCCCTCCTCCCCTCTGCTTGTTTCCATCTATATGTGATTTAAGATGGGGGGATTTGTGGGTGGATCAATGTAGGATTGGAAAAAAGAAAAAAAAATATGGCTCAGTTGCACATATGTCAGCAGGCACTCACTCATAGAAGTCCTGTATATAGACACATACATACATACATTATATAGATACTGGCCAGTTGGTTTCCCTCCTGTATCTCTTTATGAATCTGTTTCAGTTAATGATCACCCTGCTGGATCTATCTCCCCAGCCGTCTGTAACTCATTCATCATAACAACTCCGACAAGGCTGGCTGAGATGCTGCAGGGTTGTAACTAGAGAAACAAAACTCCAGACATGATGGATGACAAAAAGCCAGAGGGGCTGATACCTGACGCAAAAAAGGGAACAAATTTAGATGTAGCAGAAGCTGGTCATACAGCTCTGAAAAAAAACAGGAGTACTGATACTTCAGTCTGCGACAACTGCAGGAGAAATGAAGAGAGATGAGGTCATAGCCAGTATTTACACTCGGGTCCATTATTCTCTGACTCATCACTGTTGGAAAGTAGCTGAATACATTTACTCAAGGACTGTACTACGGTTTTGAGTTATTGGTACTTTACTTGAGTATTTTCTTTTTATTTGACTTTATACTTCAACTCCACTTAATTTCAGAGGAAAATAAAGACTACTTTTTTACTGCACTACATTTATTTGACAGTTGTATTACTATAGGTTTTACATTAAAAACATATAATTAGATTATTAAATAAAAAGCAATACAATACAATTTAGTCAATGGAATCCAATCTTTTGGACTTGTGACATCTTACAAAACATCAATGTCTTGTTGCTAGCTGTTACACCAAAGAGACTTTTGCCAGGTGGTTTCATTAAATTAACTGTTCATGCCCATATTATTTTTTTTTAAAAATTCAAAAAAAGTTTTAAAAAAAAGCTTTTATCTTTTTTTCCTACCCCTTTAATTATTAGTAATAATGTAATAATATACCAGTCACAGGGGCATTTTTTCCCTATCAGTATATATTTTAATTTTAAGTACGCAGAATTTAAAAAGCAGGACTTTTAAGAGTGTTTTTACATTGTTGCATTTCTACTTAAAGCGGCGATGATCTATATTTTTTAAAAAGAACAATGCATCAAATTACAATGTGAAAACAATATGACAATCGTAGTGATGAACTGCAAAGTTTTACCATTGTTCAGCTGTCTGGACTGTAACTTTACTGTTTGGGTTCACTCTCACCGCTCTCAAAGCACCATTTTTGGCAGCTGGTTACAGCAACAACAACAAAAAAAAGCTCTAAAAACTCACTGTACACTGCCTGCACAGCACCAAAAGGCTGAAAGACAAAGTTAGCAACTAGTTAAGCAGCTAAAGAGCCAGATATTTTCCTCAGGAGTTAAAAAAATAAAACAGGTAAAAGACTGTGAATACTGTACTTACTTTGATCAGGTGGACAATGACGATAATGTTGATCTGTAACTGCTGTGTAAACAAGCAACTGTTTCTTTTCAACTTAAAAGGTGACTAAATGCATTAGAGATAACTGTGGCTGACTTTCGCCGTGAGCTGCAGGTGACTGCAGGGCCGGTGTATAAAAGCGGCACCCTCAAGTCGGACACATTCTACCTGCATGAGCTTAGTGAGCTGAAATAAATGACTGATCTCGCTGCATTTTTCTTTGCAAATGCAGCGAGAGCAGGCAAAAGTGTGGTTTCAACATTGTGCAGCAGGAAAAAACTGTGGCCGCCGGACTCGGCGCCTGCAGTCGCCTTGCTCTGGTGAGGTCATGTGACATGGTGACGTTTTGTTGCACCGGTGAAAGTCAGACACAATTTTTAATCAGCATGCCTTATGTTAATGCTGCTTTCCAGACTGTTCATGACTTTAAGACATTGTTAACTGTAACCAGCTACCTAATAAAATTGACAAAATATTTCTACATCAATTTACATGCAGAACAAGTTTCACTATTTAATACTAGTATGTTTTCTTTTAATTTAATATTTTAATTTGCCTTTTAGCTTATTTTTTAACATTTACAATGTGTGCTTCCATTGAGCTGCCATTGTTGTGTAACATCATTTGGCTGCTACTCCTGAAGTCGGGGTAGGCAACATATTTTTTCTCCAAGTTCACATGTAGGAAATCCGACTTCAAGTAGCGTTCCAGGATAGTCTTTCTAGTGGGAGTAGCATTTGTCCAGCATGCATCACCTTAAGTCAGCGCTGTGCAGTGCTGCATGAAGTCAAACGCCCCTAATGTTGTGTTCACAACTTGTTTCTGCTGCCCCCAAGTGGCAAAAAAACTATTTTTGAATGTTTAAGTCCATCCATCCATCGTCAACTGCTTATCCTGCGCATACGGTCGCGCGGGGGCTGGAGCCTATCCCAGCTGACATCGAGCGACAGGTCGCCAATCCATCGCAGGGCCACACATAGACAAACAACCGGTCACACTCACACCTAAAGACAAATTTAGGGTCACCAATTAACCTAGCCTGCATGTCTTTGGATTGTGGGAGGAAGCTGGAGCACCCCGAGAGAACCCACATAGACACGGGGAGAACGTGCAAACTCCACACAAAAAGGCCGGGGCAACCGGGGTTTGAACCCGCAACCTTCTTGCTAGGAGGAGCTAACCACTGCACCACCGCGCCGCCCTGCATTTTTAAGTGAAGGATCTATATACTTCTTCCACTACTGTCCCTCAATACTAAAGTTGAGATTTAGGTTGGTTCAATGAAAGACTTCAAAAAAGGGAAAAAAGAGCAAATTCATGTTTGAATGCATGTACTGTATAATGAACAAGCACAAAGCTGAAAAAAAGAAACCCTTAGGAATCAGGAGAAGATGGAGAGCAAAGCCTAAATAAATAAATAAATGAAAGGAGTCCAGGAGAGGAAACAAGATCTGCTGCTGTGTGGGGAAAGTCCCTGACAGGCCTGCAGCTTGTGATGGAGGGTCCCAGTGCAGCAGGAGCTGAAAGCGTCAGGGTGAAACTGTGTTTGACAGGAGCAAACTGTCTAAGAGGGGCCAACAAGACCTGCCATTACCGCTATGGGGGAGGGTGGGGGGGCTGCAAAGCCTGAGGAGAGAAATTGTTGTGAGAGGATACACACATATACACTAAGTGAGCAGACAGATGGGAGTACACTCACAAGCACACACCAGCGTGCCTGTGCGAGTATACATGCACGCACACACACACGCACACACACACACACACACACACACACACACACACACACACACACACACACACACACACACACACACACACACACACACACACACACAGACATTCATTACGGACACAGTGGCAAGTTCATATCAGTGCTGCTGTGCCCTCTGCACACAGAGAGGCTGCCAACTCACTCTGACCCATCTTTATTCAGTTATGATAATGCAGTGTCACGCAGGTACAGTTTATGTTAAGGTGTCTGAGGGGAAAGCTTAAGCTTAGAGGATGAGAGCTCTCAAACAGGGAGTGTTACCATAGAGAAAAGACTGTCCAAGACTTCATCTGCTGTGATTTGGAGATGCTTAAGCCTACAGTACTACGAGATGTAAGAGTCACACTGAACTGCATCAAATCACATTGTTTGTTTTCCATTTAACACTTATGAAAGAAAATAACTGACAATCTTCATATCAGGGTAAATATCACCCCAGCCATGCCAGCATCCTCAACAGTGATCAATCAAGGCAGTGTGAGGTTTCACGATTACCTGTAGCTAATGTGCAACTGCCCCACCCAGGGGCCCCAAAACTCCAGGGTCCCAGAAAGCTGCAGACTCAAAGTGTTTCAAGTTTGGGAATATACATCCCCAACGCACAATATAAAGTGACATGGTAAGGGCTCCTGTATGTTTTCATGACCTTCAGATTTGAACTTTTATAAATTCATAAATGTGTTTAGCCAAAATACCACACAGCAAACCTGTGACCGTGTAATTTTCATACTCTCCAGTAGTTTTGTGCTTTCTCGTCTCCTGTTCCTGCTTAACACTGGCTTCTACAATTACTATTATTAGTCCTATTATCCGTCCATCCATTATCTATAACCACTTATCCATGCAGGGTCACCAGGGGGCTGGAGCCGGTCCCAGCTGACATTAGGCGAGAGGTGCTGTACACCCTGGACAGGTCGCCAGTTCATTACAGGTAGTCCTATTATTAACATTTTTATTATCATTATAATCATTTACCATTTACCATCATCTACCATTAATATTATTAAATCTTTATAGGGAATTTGCATTGTGTCACTATGTGTTTTCTTTCCTCCTGCTCTTTCCTGCTTGAGTTGCTGTCAGATCCAAGAAGCACTTTCTCATTTGCCTTTTAATTGAATTTAAAAACTACATTTTGCACATAGAGGGGGCCTAGTTGCTCAGTTTTGCCCCGAGCAGGTTGATCCATCCATGGCGGTGGAGTTTGCTTTAGTAAGTGGGTAATGATTTGAATTCCCAGTGCACTAAAAGGTCAAAATTATTCCAGTTTTAAGTATCTAAAATCAGCCTTAACTTACCATCTTAACCTTTTAAACTCTTCTGTTTCATGCCTCACATCCCTTTCTAGTATTAACTGTTTGAAAACAATTTAATTTGATGAATATTTGTGAAACAAAACCTGCTTTTATGTTCACAAACTAGCCTGTTTGATTTTCATACGGCTGTAGTGAGCAATATTTAATTTGAGGACGTGTGTTTACTGTTTTCATAAATGCAACACTAACAAAATATTGTTGTTTTCTGAAATGTAAACAATTAAAAAAATCTTGCCGCAAATGGCAATGATCGATATCCAAGCAAATTGCGAATTATGCAACATTTGACATTTTCAGAGGAGAAGAACAGATGCAGATGACTTAAGAGATTAAAGTGATGAAAGAATTTGGACTTTGAGATAATTGCGGGAACACAAACTTGATTTTTACTGCATCACCTTGAGATCAGAGTGTCATTATATGTACCTAACTACTGGGTGAAATGTTTGAAACGTTTAAGCTGCATAAACACTTAATAGCAGAGAAAAATAAAAATAAAGTGTCACAGGATCCAAATACAATGGAGAACTTAGACTCACTATGATCTGAACAGCTGCATTGTGAGCAAGTCTGACTTGGTCATGTGGGAATTGGACATTTAGATTTTTAGAGTAGGCAGCTTACTGACTGAGGTACTGGTGAGACGCTGTTTCCCACTTTCTCACATGTGCCAGACCCGGATAGTTTTTTTCAGTTTAAACTTAAATATATATACACACGCCTTTTTTTCAAATTTAGCTCCTGAATGGGTATGTGGGTATGGGTATGTGCTCATGTTGCCTTTATGGTAGCTGCGATATGACAGAAAGAGTTTGAAAGAGTTTTTAGTTAGCTTTGGTTAATGGGAGACTACAAAGGGAACCTAACTTTTCTTGTTGATGTCTTTTTCTTGATAATCTTTCTTTTAGTAGGTGTGATTATTTCATAATGTTTCTGTAAAGTGCTGACAGACAATTTCATCTGTTAGAGGGGTTAAACTGTGAACTGCACATCACTTTACACAGGAGCACTTCAGACAAATTCTTTATGACACATTTCAGGTAACAGACGCATGGCTGACACCTTGCGCTCTTGTTTCTCTGTGGAAATACTTTATGAAATTTCTTACATCCGTTGCTTGAACAGCGGGACTTTGACAACCTGCAGCGCACAGATAAGAAAAGTGTTGTTTTTATTATTACAAAATAAAGGTTGAACACTGGAAAACTGCACCACAATGTTTCAGAATTACAGCAAGTTCCTGTGCAACTGTCAGATAAACAATAACCAGAAATGAGGAGAAGAGAGCTTAAGGCATAATTTTCATTGTCTGTGTTTTTGTTTTACTATGTTCGTGGGGTCCAAAAACCGAGATTCACTATATTTGTGGGGACTGACCAGCTTTGTGGGGACCAAAATGCTGGACCCCACAAGTTTAAAGGGCTGTTTGAGGAAGGAAAACAGCAGTATAGGTTGTTTGTGCAGCACAAACAAGACAAGTGGTATACAAGTGGTTTTTGTTGCCTAAACCTAAACAAATAGCCACCATTTCACATTTGCCATGTTAGTGTAACGTAGTTAACACTCATATGTGTCGTTTTAGAAGGATAAACAACCTATGTTGTCATTTAGGTTGGAGGACTTGTTGATTTGAGGGTTAAGACTTGGTTTAAGGGTTAAGGTTAGAATTAGGTTAAGGTTAAGGTTAAGGTTAAGCATGTAGGTAAGGGGCTATGGAATGCATTATGTCAATGCGATGCCTCCATGAAGATAAGACAACACGTGTATGAGTATGTGTGTGTACGCATTTGAATGTTTTTTTGCACATATGAACAGCATCATGTGAGACATGAGAAATAAGGCATGAGACATGCATGTACCTCTGCATATGTATGTGTGTATGAGTGTTTCCATCTGTCAATTGATTACATGTATTTGTCTGTGTATTCTGTGCTGCATTAGCATTCAACACACACACACACACACACACACACACACACACACACTCTTATAAACAACCACCCCCACCACAAACACTCAGAAATTCATGCATGTGCGCAGTCACAGGGCAAATTTACAGATTCACTAAAGGCAGCAGGCAGGAGGAGAGAAAAGCAGGATAGAGGAGTCATGGAGGAGGGATGAGATGGATGTGACACGATTTACAATGAGATCATTAACCTTGAGAAACAGAATGGCCTCTGCGACATAAACACTATCTCTTAGACAGACACTTTGCAAGAACAATGCCTCCTGCACGCTGCATGCACACACACATAAACGTTTGTTCCTCTATCCCTGTGGGGACATGTCATTACCCTGACCTTAATTATCACAACTACATGCCTAACCTTAACCTAATTCCAACCTGAATCCTTAAAACAAGTCTTAACTCTCAAAAACCAGTCTCTGTTTTTGTTCTCATCGGTTAGTGTGGATAAAAACATGAAACACACACATACACGACCACTCAGAAAGACACGTGCAGGACAGCAGGCATTTATAATATAAGAAAGAGCACCCGTACACACATGCACACACAAAAACTTAATGTTCATAGCTCAATTATTCCTTAAACTAACAAGACATTTGCTCTTTTCTCAATACTACTGACTAACATTAAATCTAAGCAGGATTTGATTATGTAGTGTGTTTATACTGGTAAACTTTATGTTGACTGTATCCTGACTCAAAAAAGATTTTTAAGTTTATTGTTGATACTATTCTCTACTATACATTATTCTCCCACAATGTACTGTCTAAAGGAGCGTGCACATTAAAACAGTGAATGGTCCGTACTTGTATAGTGCCTTTCTGGTCTTCCAACCACTCAATGTGCCCTACACTACTTGTCCCATTCACACACGTTCACACACTGACTGCCATGCAAGCTGCCAAGGGCTAATCAGAAACAGAAACTGACCATTCACACACACATTTGGGGGGCAGTATCTAGCCTAAGGACACTTTGACATAGTGGATCTGATTAGTGGTTGATCCGCTCTCTCTCTAAGCCATAGCTGATCAAAGACATTGTGGGTGGTGGTGAAACAGCTCCAGAAAAGATCACTGCTAACAACAAAATAAAATACAGTCTTAACAAAAAAACAGACAGGCTTTGTGTGTGAACAGTGACTTTCCAAAGTTTCTATGTATTGGCATAATGTATCATTTCATCTGTTAGTATGTTGATATTTCTTCAAAAATATTCAGTGTTGTTTCTCTGTTAAGTACAGCCCACTTACAGATGGTAGAAAAGGGACAGATTCCCATGTTGACAACTTGCAAACATTCACATCATAAAGACGGGTGTATGATAACAAGTGCTTGTTACAATTAAGATACTGTGCATTGACAATATCACGCCACATATGTTTGGTTTCAGGCACTTCTGTATTTTAAAGTCGGATACATCGGGGCCTAGCAGTGAAAAACCTGTTTCGTAAATGTTATTTACAAGTCAGAAAGCCGCCAATCCAATCCATTTCAGTCAAGACAGAAGTGACTGACAAGAAAAGACACGGCGAGAAGTGACTTTTTTATTACTGTATTATCAGTGTGTTCATATCTGTTTATCAACATGTTGAAATGAGGACAAGATACAGTAAATTAACCAGGACTCACATTGAGTTATCACGCAATCCTTATTTATTTGTCGACAATCCATCCAAAATCCATTCTATTAATCTTTAGTATGTAAATTATATATTTCAATAAAACATTTGTCAACAATCATTTACAGGTCAGAGAGTGAGAGCTTCCCTCTGAAAAATCCAGCATTAAAAGTCTACAATCACTACATACAATGGAAAAGAAAAGAAACATTCATTAACTGGTACAAAGGCTCATGGGATACAGACTGCCAAAAAGCCCTTTCAAAAGTGCATCTATTGCAATGCCTTTAAATAGAAACTCCCATTTAACAACAATAAAATAGACAAATATGTTTCCCCAATATATTTGGCAATATGTCCCTCTTCTTATTCAGTTATGTATAAAAAGTGTCATTTGTATTTTTCCTTCTTCTTTCCTGATGTCATGTTCAAAATATAAATTACAAAATGGTTTCAAAACAGTGGAAGACATTTTGGAATTTGTAAATGCTCTGACAGAGAGCAAAGCAGTGTTTCAGTATATTCAAGTCAGTATATGCATTTATGGTGAAAATTTGTGGAGCACACAGTCCCAAATGTTAAACACCGCATCGGGTGTTGTAGCAAGAATCCTAATAAACACAATACAGGCACTACCACATAAACAGCCTTCTTGTTTATTGTGGGCAAAAACTCGTGTTTCAGCTAGAATCAGTCAGTTTATTAATAAATGACCAGAGTGAAGACACTCAAAAAACAACTGGTGATAAACATAAATGTCAACATTAAAGCCGTCAAATAAAAAGGTCCATATAAGACAACTTGAAGTATAAAAGTGATTTATTTGGACTTGTGTTATTTAAAGGCTTTGTGCTGAGATTCAAACTATTTCTGTTTGACACCAGGGTTGGGCCGATAGACGATGCCATCGTCCATCTGGAGTCCGTGTGTTCACTGTTGCTTTACCTGGTCTGTGCATAAAATATCCACCACAACTTATAACGTAAGTTAATAGCCTATCAATTTTTTTGCTCAGTGAAGTCTGCGTGAGAACACATGCACATAAGACAACTGCCCCTGTGCGCGCGCCCGTGCAGCCGATAGCTTCATCCATCACAATGTTTCATTGTAGACATCGCTCAACCCTATTTGACACACTGCAGAAGCTGTTTAGTAACATCACACAGCAAAAGTACACAAGTGTACTTTAGAACAATCATCTCTTTCCATATAGCAAAGTGCTCTATAAAAAAAGGAATACTCATTATAATTACTATTTTCCCCAAAACAAACGTTTCTTCATCTAAAGCCTTTCTGTAACTTAAGACAAAATGTCACTGAAGCTGATGTCTTTACGATAATAAATGCAAAAATCATCTGTTTGACAAATCATGTTGAGTCAAGTTAAGCTCAAAGTAAAAACAAAATATTTAAAACATTGAAACTTACATTTTGATACGCGTTCCCTATATTTTACCCTTGAGTGTTAACTTGGGAAAACAATGTGAAACCGCTCTAAATTAAAGCCTGTTTCCTGCAGACCATAAAAACAGAATGATGCAGTGGTGTTGCAGCTTTCGCAGCTGCTTCTCCATGTTATGCTTCATTGTGACTGAAACACACGCTGTCATTTCTGACAGCTGAAAAGGCAAAAATCTTGATGATACTGCAACTGTCTGTAAAATGAGCATGAACTTTGAACTTTGCTTTGGATACAAAAAGTATGTGGAGTATGTTTCTCCACCAATAAAGGCTAATTCTACAGCATGATAGCAATACACCATTAAAAGTTAAGAATTAGTAACATGAAAAGGTTCGCTAATGGTATGTTTAAGCAAGTAAAACAAATTCAGTTAAGGTCAATTAAAGGTTACATTTTCAAACTTAAAGTAGTTTAGGCAACTTAAACAGCAACATTTACTCCGTCTAAAAACATAAATCTACTCCTTGTTTCTAGTCATGTCTCATTCATGTAACATTTACATCACCATTTATGTTAGATCTCTTTTCTCTCTGAGTGTATTAGGCCATAAAGCTGAATATCAATAAGCAGGATATAATTTATGGCAATAGTGTATTTTATTTTTTTCTGCATCAATGTGATGAAGTACCTTGATTTAATTACCTAGATGAATCAAAAACAGACATTTCTGTCTGGTTCTTATAACAGTTCCTCAATAGATTTTCTGGGATATCAATAAATCATGATAAATATTGATAATACAACATAAAATAACACATATCGTGACAGAATTTTAACCATAACTCCCACTCACAGTGGGAATGTACTGTGCAGAGAGCACATTAATCCCATTTTAAAAGATATTAGTCTTATAAGTTGAGGAAAATAATAAGAACAAACTTGCACCTCAGCCTAAAGTAAAGGATGCAGTAAAAAGTGGCCTACAGTGGCCTGAGAAACCTGTATGTACGCACACAGACACAAACACACACGTGTTCTTCACGGTCAACAGTCCTCCGAACACCTACAGCAGGAGTGAAGTTTGATACTCTTAATGCTACATTTAAACATCAAGCTTTTATAAAAAGGTAGTGCATGCTCACATTCAGTAGTGTGACATTGTTTTACTTAATTGTTTCAGATTCTGTTTCTCAACTCATCAGATGTGTAACACCTCAAGCAGATGTTTTTAAAAAAGGACTTTTTTTTTTAAAAATGTCACAACCTTTCAATTAGGTTGCTAAACGTCAGTAGACACCAACCCATGAGCTTAAAACACCCTGAATATTTTCAAAGTCAGTTTTACACCTGCTTCTCCTGTTTCTCATCACGGTCAGAGGAGGTCAGTTCCATCGTAGACCACAGGCTTGTCTAGACTCAGATGATACAGGACTTTCTTTGAGATGAATCTGATTAACAGAAAAAACAGAGGAACATTTGCTTTCTGTTTGCTACTACTGCTTCCTGTCTACTTGTGAGGTATATGCAAAAAGAGTGGTTTGTGCTAAAGACTTAACAGGGTTATTTTTTTTAAACAAATGCACAAAACCCTCACATGAGAAAAAGAGTGACTAACCTGGAGAAAGAGTTGTCAAAGATGAGGGTGTATTCTCCGGGGTTTCTGACTTTCAGTTCGCCCTGGATCGTCTCTTTGTGGGAGTTACAGCGAGTCAGTGGGATCAAGACCTGTGGAGCACAAAGCATAGACATCTTGTGTGACATTTATAACTACAGCAGGGAAATGTGTATCTGCATACATTATGTACATGTCTGATGGGTTGAGAGAGTCATAAGAGGAGGCAGCGAGGGGGAACCATAGCATTTCAGGTAGCTTATTAGGTGGAAAAGAAAAACATCTTAGTTACAATATGCAATTCTTTTAATTTACTCAGCACCAAACCAAGGAGATTCTACTGCGCTGAAAGGGTATAGGGCTTTCATCACATATTTTGCCACTGCTCTGTGACATTCATTAACCAGCCACAGCTGCATACAGCTGCAGAAGTAAAATCAACATTTGAAATAATATTAATCCCACTTTAGGATTCAGCAAATATCAACTGAATAAATCAAAGATTTTCCAAAGCCTTCCACTTGTACTGAAGCATGCATCATCTTGAGGTTATACAAACATGCCACAAGTTCTCACTTTAGTTGTATCCACATTTTGGAATGTTTATGGTGAGGCTTTCTGCCATGTTCAGTCAGAAAGGGTTTCTTTGTCATGGAGTATTATATTCTAAAATGGACCTGACTATATGAGCTAGATGTATTGTGTATGCATGTTCCCTTTATTCATATACTGGTGTCTCACCTTGGCCTGCTCCAGTGGAGTCTCTGCACTCTCCCTGTAGACCACACTGAAGTAGATGCTCTTGGGTTCAGAGGTGAACGTCCAAGTGACAGTAGGACCAGGAGTGGTCATGGTGATGGGGATGGTGCTGTAACAGCTGGACTTGATGAAGAGCTCTCGCGAGCTGTCCCCAAACCCTGAGATGTCATCCACCGTGAAGTTGACAGAGAGCCTACAGCACAGGGAATACAGCAGAATACAAGAAAGTTCACCAAACTGTAGGGCTGCAACGAGCATTAGTTTTTGTTATTATTTATTCATCTTCTGATCATTTCATGGATTAACTGATTAATGGCTGGCAACTACAGGATTAAAGGCTTGCTTGCACTAGCTACTGCCCGCTCTCCTCTCTCCACTTCCGAACAGCATGCTGTGGTCTACACACCTCTGTAAAACACTGTAAATAGTATCAATTAAGTATCTAAAAAGCAGCCCTGGGATCTGTAAGGGTTGATAATTTTAACATGATTCATTTAGCTCCATTTTGTTTACCATTTTGCCACCTCAAAGCCAAAATGTCTTAAATGTGTGAGATAAATAGTTTGAGGCTGAGAAGAAGACTTAGCTTTCAGGTCATATATGTAACACCCATATTTACTTTACTCATTATACATTCAACTATCATAGAAGTCTAATTAAGGTTCAGTGTGTAATATTTAGGAGGATCTATTGATAAAAATGCAATATAATATACATAACTCTGTTTTCAGTGGTATATAAAGATCTTACATAATGAGCCGTTTTTATTACCATTTATTATTTCTATCTACATACACCGTGGGTTTCCTTACATGGATGTCGCCATGTAGCCACGCATGTTTCTACAGTAGCCTGCTCTGTAGACAAACAGCTCTACGTTTTGTCATTACATTGATTATGTATGATAAAAATCAAGAACGTAAAAAGAAGAAGTAACGTAGTAGTAGTCTGTTTTATTAGAAGTAAAAGGAGAAGTGTAATTTTGGAGGAGCACATTCTTATTATTTAGCACAAGAGCTGACAGAGCGTGTTGGCCACCATAGCTTCTCCTGCGCTCTTGGAATCAGAATCTTTTTTCCTCCTTAAATCTTTATTTCAAATAGAGGACTTGAGATTGAATGATTGTAGCACTGTCATCTCATTAAGAATGAACTCAACCAATTTAGTGTTGCACTCGAAACACACTGTCAGACTCACTCATAAACAATAAAATCAAAATTGTTGTCACAGAACCAGAGATATCATCTTTTTTATTCAAGGAATTCTTCAAAACTTGTCAAATCCTGGCACCTACATTACCCACAATGCAACTCAATGCCTCTATATCAGATTCAAGTACGTTATCCTAGTAGTGGCTAATGTAGCCTCAAGCAGAGATGAGGAGTGGGCTAGAGAGGTCTGGTAAGCTCACTTCTTTCCAACTCCACACAGAAGGTACCTGCTGACATCAGGCCTTTAATCTTTCTCCATACTCACTAAACAAACCTTCTCCAAATTACAACAGAAGCGAAACAGAGGTCCCATAACATGTGCCAAGTAACATTTGGGAACACTGTCCATGCCAAACATGGATTAGTTTCATGTTTCACTTCCTATTCTGGGATTTAGAGCAACGTTTCTACCAGACGAATACACGAGAAATTCCCCATGAAAGCTTTAAGTCTAACCTTGTGACTGCATCCACAGCCACAACACAACTTAGCACTCAGGGTTTTGCAGCCTAACTTTTACTGCATGTAACACTCACGTGAGTTCTCCAGACTTCAGCAGACAGATCTCTGCATCCTGTACTGCAGCACTGAGGTCCTCAGTATCTTCTGATGTGATGTCTCCGGCACTGGCACTGCTGTTTCTAGAAAGAGTCATTGACATTTTACATTTACACATAATTTGTGGAGAATAATTTTTAATTTCACATTTAGGTGTCACAAGATCCACTAAGTGTCCAAGTACATCCACAGATTGCCACACATTACATCCACTGTAATGATAAGATGTACAGAAAAACCTGTTCATCTCAGGTTGATGGCAATCTGTCTTTAATGTGGCTCAGACACTCCACATACACTAAAAACCCAGCACATTAAAGAAAAACAGCATTAAAAGCAAGAAAGTAAACGCATAGTGCATGTGTTAACAATAAACAATAGAAATGTTGTTTCTCTGTCATATAAATCTTCACTTTACACAGTATTTACAGCAAAACAGAATCTAGCCCACTAAAAGAAAAGTAGTCCAAAATGAACATGTTCTAAACACAATAATTTAAAAAACTGTATTTTATCGTATTGTCAGTATGTACAAACCTTTCTTTATCACACAGTCTTTTTAATAGGGAATGTAAGTACAAAACTGTTAAACATGAAAAGAAAAATGTAATTGAAATACATAAACTAATTTTTATTCATTTTCAAAGATCCCGCCCCTGAATTTCTTCCCACTGTTTTCTGACTGTATTGGCCTAGAAAATTTAATTGGGATATACTGACCACATTGGTTTGAAGCTGGCACATTGTAAAGGAGCAGAATCTGTTGTCATGTTGTGGTTTATTATCACTGACTCCCAGTGCCACAGTCTTAAATCCCCCTGGGAGCCAATGCATGCCAGATACTTACAGCTGTGCTGCCCCCTGCTGTCCGTGTCTAGGAGAGCAGGCAGTGGAAAAAGAGAGGGAGTCACTGTCGTACACCCCGCTCACTTCCTCATCTGTGATGATGTCAAAAACCCCATCATCCAGCTTGCAACCTTCATCTGCTCCTAGAAAATAAACACCACCTACATGTTTATGATTGCAATTCATACTCTACTCTTACTGTGCTGTGTGTGCAGTTGAAACCACACCCCAATCTAAAGCAAATTATGTGTAAATACCTTAGTCATTACTTCAGTGTGTGGCTGAGAGAATCTGTGGTTTATTACCTGATACATTGTTCACAGCTCTACCAGCCTGCAGCAGGCGCCTGAAAGGCGTCCCCGGTGTGCTGCTGGTCCCTTCCTCCTGTGGGTGGCGCTCAACTACTGCGCTGTGCTGATTGTAACAGTCCCTGCAGCACCGCTCTCTGTTGCCGCCCTGCTGAGTGCTCACTGTGTTACTGCAGCAGTAGTAGCAGAAGGGACGCCCACACAGTCTGGAAATAGACATAACATGATTGAGATTCAGAGATTGAGTAATTTTTGCTTATTATTTCGCAATGACACATTATTAAGAGTGTAAGTAAATCTTTTTATAGGGCACATATAGAGGCCCAGTGATGAGAGGCTCAAACAGATGTACTGTAATGTGGGATCTACATCTTGTTTTGGTTGAAAACATTTCTGTTTCTGACATAATGTTCATTGTTACAGTGGCTTTTTCAATCTTACTGTTTTTTGTCAAATTTTAAACTCAATCCTCAGATTGAGTTCAGAACTGTTTTAAAAGATTTTTCTTTTTTCTCATCTGTGTTTTGTCCTCATTTTTAACTCATATGCACCTTTTACATCAACGCAAATAAGGACAAACTCAATGCTTCTATGAGTTTAAAAATAGTTCTGAAATGAAATGAAATGCATTGTTGCTTTCACACAGAATACCGTCAAATGATCCAGTGATCCATTAAGTTACAGGGAGCAATTACATTTCCTCACTATTGCGTTTTAAACTATCCGACGTGTTTGTGAACATGCTCATTGTGCGACTCCTCACGTGGATATAATATCTGAACCAACTGCTATAACCTGACAAACATAAATGTTTTACTATGTCAGTAAATTTAGAGGTGATAACAGCTGGATCTTGAAAATTCATCCTCAAAATGTATTGCAACTTATCACATGTTGTAATTCTAATATAGTTTTTAACTCAAATGACACTACATAGTGACTTTTTCAAAGGCACCACAGTTCCTGTACATGGAGCAGCAAACTGACTTGTCTTGAGTTGTGATGGATACCATTTGGTTGGCTGTAGAAGTTATTTGACTTCACTACTGGGTAACAGTTTAAGTCTAAATGTGAAGTGAAATACAGAAGCAAACGCCACTGAACTCAGTTCCTTTGAGACTGAAACAATCCCAAAGGGAAATGTAATTTTGGTGGCAGTGTTTTAGAAAATGTGCTTCAGCAATTGAGAAAACCTGTCATTATACTACAAGTTTAAAAGTAGCACCAGTGAACCCTCTTTTTACTGGATAAAATAGTGATATGTACATTTGTTTATTATACTGAGGACTATCTGACCTGCAAGTGTGCTTGCGGAGAAACCAGCTGAACTGGCTGTGACAGCCGAGACAGTAGTTGACGTCCCGCTCAGTCTCCTCATCCCGCAGTTTCTGCTCAAACTCCAGGGCATCTGTCTTCTGCCAAAGTGCATCTTTCTCCCTGCACGGGGCACCATCAGGCGTGTTTGTATATGCAATATAAGCACACAGTGTACTGCAGATTACACCATCTAGATGGTGTTTGTAGCCATTTTAAAACACAATCCAGAAGACATCAGGCAACAAATCTAAGAACCATGTCTCCACCCTGCTTTGTGCATATTTAAATCCAACAAAAAGAAATAAAAACAAACATAATATGAAGTATGTTTATACCTGATGAGTTCTACAAGCCTTTCTTCCAAATTGATTTTGGTGCGGTAAAGATCATCAAGTTCAGCAGCAGTTTTAAGATCGAAGCTCTGTTTGTCCTGTGTGACTCTCCGTAGATTTTCACTCATCTCCTGGTAGGCCTGCTGAGCCGCTGCTAGACCATCCTCTGACCTGCATACATACACACATGATATGTTATAAAAAAGAGGGATTCTCAGGCTTCTCTGATTATGCCCATGCAGTTAAAACAGTAAGATAAGATAAGCCATACTAAATAAAATATAAAGATTCTGATCTTAACACACAAGATTAGACATGTTTTTTTTTCCACAGAGCTCTAATTTGGTCCAGAATGTGTGTTTATGAATACAGTATCTCACCTTGATAAATTCCCTTTCAGATGGCTTATCTCGTCTTCTTTCTGCTGGATGAGATTTTCAGACTCGGCCATCTGGATGTTTTTCTCCTCAATCTGTTGGCAATATCTCTGATTCTCAGCCTGCAATCAGTACAGCAAAGCAAGACATTATTTCTGCTTCTTTGTGAATTATCCCTGTGACCATAGTGTTATGCTGACTTCAACTGCCGAGACACAAAATGCAACTGGAATTTGTTTTTTTCATTTTTAAATCCTAAACAATCAGAGCTGTACATGCATGCATTTTGTCAGAGGCCATGTTTAACAGTTTCACTTCCTTGCTCAAAAACATTTTCACTAAACCAACTCTTCTTTATTTAAAACATTCTTCGACTGCTTTAGTGATTAAACGATGGCCGGCATAACCCGCTTATGATGGCGTATCAAACTTTTTGGCAGATCTGGAATCAGGATCTCCAACTCACCTCTAGCTGTTTGAGTTTGACCTCCAGCTCAACCGCTTTCTCCTGCTCAGTCGTCAGCTGTAATTTCACTTCCTGTAACTCTTGATTCACAGTCTGGATGGGAATACAAATTTCATCATAATTTTATCAACTGAGCCAATATGGTCAGAAAGTCAGATACTTGGAAACTGCTTATTTAGACCAGACACTGCTTTATGTAACTTTGACTTTCAGTCTGACTTTACGGGAATGCATTGTTACGGTTATGTTATGGCTTCTCCTTTCATACAGGTATATATTATTCATATATGTGTTACTTTCCCTCTCTTAAGTCTGAAGTGCATACTACAAAAGCCAATTAGAAATGTGATAGAGAAATCAGGTTTCTCCAATCCCCTATCTGGATTATGAAAAACTAGGTTTCTCGTTTATGAGTTCAACAAATCATCTTACGTGAGAAAGCCAAATGTAACTGAGTTACTTGGATGCAAATGCATCACAGCATACTGCATTTTTTGTGATTCATGCATTAGTGGCTGACCTGGAGCTGGCTGCCGTGGCTCATGGCTTGGCTGCTGAGCTGGAAGCGGAGGGCCTCAATCTCCCCCTGACTTGTCTCCAGCACAGCTTCAGCCTCATGTTGGCTCTTGCTCAGCTCTTGCTGCAGCTTCTGCTTGGTCGCCAACAAACCCTCCTCATTATGGAGCTCGTTGTGGAGTCGCTGGTTCTCCTGACGTAGTTGCTCCATGCAGGTATTCAGCCTCTCTGCCTCCTGAGTCGCCTCCTCCTCCAGCTCTTGCAGCCTTGTTGACAAGGCCTCCCAGCGCAGACGAGCCTCTTCGTTCTCGGCGGTTAGCATACACACATGGACGCCGAGTTCAGCTGTTTCAGTGTTGGCTCTGTGGAGCGCCTCCCTGGATTCAGTGTTCTCCAGACACAAGGCTTCATAACGCAGCTTCAGTTTATTGAGCTCCTCTCTGGAGGCCGTCACCTCCGCAGCCAGACCTGTTCGAGCCTGAGCCTCGCCGTCACGCTCCCGGATAAGAGCCTCCTCTCGCTCCCGGGATCGAAGAATCTCATCCACATGCTTGCGGTTTAGCTCCTCTACCTGAGCTTTGAGTTGTTCTGCTAAGACACGGAGGTCCTCTCTGGAGGACTCTGTCACCTCGTGCAGTGCCTGAACCTTCATCCTCTCCTCAGTTCCTGCTAGAAGCTGAGCCCTGAGCTCCACCACCTCTTCTCGGAGACGGTGCACCTCCCGTAGGTTGAGTTCTAGTTGAGCCTCAGCCATAACTAGCCTGAACGGGGCCTCTTTGGTTTCCACTGAGGACGTCTGATGCTCATCATGAAGCTTCTGCATTTTTTCATTACTCTCAGCAGCTCCTTTTTCATCGTGCAGCTCCCCAGTCCTGCTCTCCAGCTCATCTGCTCTAGCTTGCAGAAGCCCACATTTAACAGTCTGGTCTCTGAGTTTAGCCTCAGTTTCCTGGAGTTTTTCAAGTAACTCTTCTTGGCTTCTTTGGGCCACTGTGAGGTTCTTGTCCAACTTTGCAGCTTTGGCAGCGAGCGAGTCCACTTCCTGTTGCGTTTTGGCTAACTGTTTCTTCAAAGAGGACTGAACCTCAAGAAGGTCCCTGTTCTCGTGCTCTAGCTTCCTTAATTACGCATCAGATACTTCCTTCTGGACAAGCGCCTTCTGGAAAGTCTCCTCCAAATGCAGGTTTTCATCCAGAAGCTTCTTCTCCCGATCTTCCACACACATGTTGGCGGCCGCAACTCTGCCTGTTAAATGCTTCTCAGAAGCCTTCAAAGAAGCTAGCTTGTCTAACAAAGCTGTCCGGCTTTCAGTCAGCTCCGTAATGGTCTCCTCACTCTTCTTAACTGTTTGGAGAAGCTTAGCGTTTATTTCCACAAGACTGCTGCATTGGGTTTTGTAGTCCTCAAGGTTCTCGGTTTGATCACATGAAACATCCTCATTATCAGCAAGTCTAGAGGCCAGACTTTCATTCTCAATGTTTAGCTTCTCCAACTGCTCCTCTAAATGCTTAATTCTCTCTGAACTAACGGTTAGCTCTTTCTCTCTGCTTTTCAGAGTCTTTCTTACATCGAGGAGCTGGCTCTCGAGTTCCTCATTCTGACTATTGCTCGTGCTACATCTCTGCTCTTCCTCCTCCCTCTCCTCCTGCAGTCTTTTCCTCAGCTCCTCTGCCTGTCTCTCTCTGCCCTCCAGTGATGCTTGTAGATCCTGAAGCTGGGCTCTCAAGTTCCCTGTCTCCTTCTCTTTCAAAGTCAGGGCCCCCTGAATTCGACTAACTGCACTTTGGAGCTCCTCCAATCGTTTGAGTGCCTCCTCACGCTCGTCATGGGCCCTTGCTTTTACTTCAGCCAGCTTGTCCTCACTGTTCCTCAACTCTTCTACCCTGAGTTTTAGTTCCTGGGACAGACGCTCAGGGTCCCTGGCCCTCTCCTCAGCCTCTCTCTTTGCCTCCAACTTCTCCTCCTCTGCTGTCTTAAGTTTATCCAGGAGTTCCTGGATTTTCCAGGCTGAGTCACAGTAGCTAGCTGTTTGTTGTCCCTTTTCTTTAAGAGCCTCATCCAACTTAGAGAGAAGCTCCATATTTTTGTTCTCAGCAGCTGTGAGTCTATCTTGAAGTTCACTGTTTATTGCTTCCCTACAGGTTTGAAGGTGATTTGCTCTCTCCTGATTATCAGTATATTGGTTTCTTTCGCCCGCTGGGTGGTCAGAGGACCTCTGGGCTGCTAACAGCTGACCTTGAAGGTTTGTAACTAGACCCCTCAGCTCAGCAGCCTCTCTGTCTAACTCCTGAACCTGTACCAAAAGCTCTTGCTGTCTGAGCTCGGACTGGTCGAGCTCAATGCGGAGGTTCTCTGCAATGCTGCAAGGAGAGGGTTCCCCCAATTCACCAAGGAGACCGGGACTCAAGTCTGGGATTGGGAGAAACTCCTGGGCCTGGTCAGTGAATGGAACAAGAGAGCTCTGGTCAGTTGCTTTAAAGTTCAAACATATTTACTCAAATATTTGTACATATAAAATATTTATATGTGTGTACCTGTGAGTGTGAGTAGCTGCTAACAAGACTGGTGATGCTGGAGCAGCGACTGGGAGGCTTCCACAGGAAGGCTGATGAGCCAGTTCCTAATGTTCGCCTTTGACATAATGAGATAACAAAAATTAGGGTCATTAAAATGTAATAGTAAATGTAAGACAAACATGAAAACACAACACTGAAACAAAACTGAGAAAAAAACTACAACACTTTAAACATAAAAAAGGAACTTAATTTGACAGAAGTGAGTCTTTAGGTGGCTATGTAGTAACACCAGGTACAACAAAAACAAAACGTACATACTAATTCAAACAGTTTTTAGGAAAGAGCTAGGAAATTATGCATCAGTTAGAGTACATAACCATGTTAGGTTTTAAGCAGGTTGTGGATTTTCAGAGGAATTTGTTTGAAAGAACTGCTAAATGACTTAGTGACTGATAACAATCCACTTCAAAGCACAAAAATATTAATTTATTTGTTGGAAACTTATATTCCTTTGTTTTTTGCAGCACAGAAAGATATGTTCAACATTTCTGCATGACCATTGCTTTGTCAAGAGATGTTTATGCTACCAATTAATTGAAATGAACTTTGTAAGCCATTTAAGTAGTAACAAATTACACAAGTCACTTCTCTCAAATGTCTTCAGAATTTACACAGTATGTCACAATGTACTATTACTACTACTTCTCAGTTATTTTCTAGGAATGGTTTAGGCAACTATGGGGCCCAAAATAAAGGGCCAGTGTGTCAGTAATCTGTTTTCAAAGAAAGCCCATTTCTGGAAATACACTAAAAGTTAGAGCGATATGTTGTCACTCATTAAATATTTCGTTGGTACAGCGATAAAACTGTTTCCATTGAGTCATGCAGTCACAATATGTGTGAAAAAAAGTGTAATGGCCTGTGTGGGTGTGTGTATCAAATTATTTGAGACTACTCAAAAAATGACAAGCAGAACATATTTGCAGAACAAATATTTGCCGTTAAGTACTAAAGAAACAACTAAAGAATACATGGGGTGTACACCATAATAATACAGTGTGTACTGTCTAATGTAATGCTGTACAACACTCACTCAAGAAATACTGCATTCATAATCTTTATATTTTGAGTTTACAATGTGTGTGGCAGGTTTCAATCCAACCCTTTTTGGGTAACCTTGTGTTGCTACACTGTATTTTATTGTAAAATTTAAATAATATTTACAATAATGTCAACAACATAAATTATGCTTTTAAAAATGAGTGACCACTGCCCGTAGAGTGACTGCAAATTTATGATAATGAAGTGAAAAGTTTTGGCAAAGGTGCTGACAGCGACCAACCCTCACACTGTTGGCACATTTACACGCATACACATCCAAGACAAAAAAAAAAAGAGAGCTGTGAATGTGCAGAGTGATCAGATAATTAAGTGTTACTTCAAGTTGTGAAATACCCAAAACTGCTTCACCCATTTTGCATTAGGTGCACTAAACCAGAGTGTTATTTCAAATTACTTCAGGTCTCTCTCCGATCAATTTACAAATCATTTATAACCCCAAAGTGGAAGTCCTACAGCTTTTATTTCTTTAATAAGTGTCTGTTTTCATCAACACCCAGATTCAAGCTTGTTTTTCCTTCAACAAAAGGAAGGAAACTGACGATTGTGAAAAGGTAAACAAATAATGGCGTACATGGGTTACCTCGCAAAGGATGGCCAATCGGCATCAAGGTCATAACCTCTGGCTGCCACGTCAAATTGGATCTGATTGAGCTCATAGAGATAGTTGATTATGTCAGCAGTTAGGTGAGACTTGAGGAAAGGACTTCGGGCATAATACCAGTCACTGCATGGGAAGAATACAAATTATAAAAACATAAAACACACACAAGCATCTTTTTTGCAATAATGTTATAATATTAGTTATGCATTGTGTTCTAAGTTTAAGTGGGCGGCACGGTGGACAAGTGGATAGCACTGTGGCCTCACAGCAAGAAGATCGCGGGTTTAAACCGCGGTCGTCCCGGCCTTTCTGTGTGGAGTTTACATGTTCTCCCTGTGTCTGCGTGGGTTTCCTCCGGGTGCTCAGTTTTCATCCCACTATCAAAAACATGTTAGTTCTGGAGTTGGTCCCCGGGTGCTGCACGGCGGCTGCACCCTCGAGGGATGGGTTAAAGTGCAGAGAACGAATTTTGCAACATGTATGTATGTGACAATAAAAGTATCTTCTTCTTCTTTATATTGTGCTGTTAATGTAAAGATAAGATATGCTTAATTGATCCCATGTAGGGACACAGCACAGCAATAAAACTTGATCCACGGTTTCAATTCAAAAGACCTGTGTCTAGACAGCGTTTTAGATAACAATGGCATTCACCGGAGCTAACATTGTGGCAACATGTTAGTATGTTGATGTTGCCATTAACATCACTGGTGATTAATGTGCACAGGCAAACACCTAAAACTAACACATTTTTTTGTCAAATTACTAAGACTCAAACTAAATCAAAATAAAAGATGCCACAACAAACACTTTTATTAATGAGCTGTAGAGGTGCTAGTTAAAATTTAAACTTAAAATTTACTGTACAAACATGAGTGTAGTATTGAGCTTCTCGTTCAACCCTTGGCAAAAAAGCAAATAAGCATATTTACTAAAATGTCAAACCATTCCTTTACATACAAAAATGGCACTTGAAAGAATGCACTTAGGTGGTTAACATATCTGTTTAACTGACTTTAAATGAAGTGACCTGGCACATCCAAACAAAATACAGTCTATGACACACACACACACACACACACACACACACACACACACACACACACACACACACACACACACACACACACACACACACAATCTACTGAGAAACGGCCAGAGCGTCTGCACTATGTGATTGAATGCATTTCAACTTCACCTCCTATCCTGTTTTGCCCTACACTCTTTTGAAATACAAATTTAAATCATAATAGAGCATCCTGGTTAAATGAAGCAAGAACAAAATAGACATTTTGTTGGAAAGGCAGAGGAAGTGAGATGTGACTGTAGGTCACTGTGGTTAGGCCAGAAGGCTGTTGCGTTTTCTGATAAAAACAGAAATAAGACATAAATCAGGAAGGGAGAGTCGTACTTCCTAAGAACGGACACCGTCAAACTGTGAAGAAAACAAGAAAACACAACCTGTCTATGCATCCTGAAAGGAACAAATAAATAAATTATATATATATATATATATATATATATATATATATATATATATATATATATATATATATATATATATATATATATATATATACACACACACACACACACACATACACACACTCACACAGGGTATATACAGCAATCCTGAACTTCTTCAAAATATTTTAAGACTGCCGCACCACTTTGAGCCGTAACTGATTAAATCAGCCACACAGCCACACACCTTTAAAGGGGACATTTTTGAGTTTTTAAAAGGGATTTCAATATATTTATAACATATTAATTGCCTATATGTCATCAGGTTGTAACGCCACCTAAAAATTGAGGCATTCACCAACTTTCTCAGTTGCCTATAACAGCCTGTATGAGCCAACTGTTTTCTATGAGAAGGACTGGTCAGATTTCCTGCGAAAAGCAACTGTCTTACATAAGCTCTGACGTTTATGTACGCAACATAGCAACACAGACAATGTGAGCTTGCCTGCAATGATATGTGTGAGAACTTTAATTGACCACTTGATTAATACAACAAAATTTAAATAGGCCAGGAGGGAACAAAGATGAAGAGAACTGAGTGATGAATAACCTAAGTAGTGTAGGTGGTGTAGCACAGGCACAACAAGGAATCGTAAATCATTTTCTGGTTCGCACGGATCTATTTTATGGAGCGTTAAGAGTGAAATAGGCTCACGGTAGATCCCTGCGCCTAACGTTACAGAAACAAATCACACAGTCGCTACTCTCTGCCTGTCTAGTATTTTTGGCTATGCATTATAAATAAATACGTTCACCTACACTTTTAGCAAACAAACTTTTGGACAAACACATTGTCCAAAGATTTTAACATTGAAAAAACATCTTTAAAATTTAAGCTTGTTAAATGGCGATTAAGACTTTTTAAATACCTTTTAATGGCTTTAATTTTCGCAAAATTGATTTATTACCTTTTAAGACACTTTATAAGGCCCCACGGACACCATGATATATATATATATATATATATATATATATATATATATCATGGTATATACACACACACACACATACACACACACACAGGGTATATACAGCAATCCTGAAGTAAAATTAAATTTTTAAGACCTTTTCAAGACTTCTTCAAAATATTTTAAGACTGCCGCACCACTTTGAGCCGTAACTGATTAAATCAGCCACACAGCCACACACCTTTAAAGGGGACATTTTTGAGTTTTTAAAAGGGATTTCAATATATTTATAACATATTAATTGCCTATATGTCATCAGGTTGTAACGCCACCTAAAAATTGAGGCATTCACCAACTTTCTCAGTTGCCTATAACAGCCTGTATGAGCCAACTGTTTTCTATGAGAAGGACTGGTCAGATTTCCTGCGAAAAGCAACTGTCTTACATAAGCTCTGACGTTTATGTACGCAACATAGCAACACAGACAATGTGAGCTTGCCTGCAATGATATGTGTGAGAACTTTAATTGACCACTTGATCAATACAACAAAATTTAAATAGGCCAGGAGGGAACAAAGATGAAGAGAACTGAGTGATGAATAACCTAAGTAGTGTAGGTGGTGTAGCACAGGCACAACAAGGAATCGTAAATCATTTTCTGGTTCGCACGGATCTATTTTATGGAGCGTTAAGAGTGAAATAGGCTCACGGTAGATCCCTGCGCCTAACGTTACAGAAACAAATCACACAGTCGCTACTCTCTGCCTGTCTAGTATTTTTGGCTATGCATTATAAATAAATACGTTCACCTACACTTTTAGCAAACAAACTTTTGGACAAACACATTGTCCAAAGATTTTAACATTGAAAAAACATCTTTAAAATTTAAGCTTGTTAAATGGCGATTAAGACTTTTTAAATACCTTTTAATGGCTTTAATTTTCGCAAGACTTTATAAGGCCCCACGGACACCATGATATATATATATATATATATATATATATATATATATATATATATATATATATATATATATGTAGATATGTGTGTGTATGTGTGTCCTCTAACCTTGTGACTTTCTCGTTTATAAGACACTGCTGCAGTGTGTCAGCAAGTCGCTGGTGAACGAGTGAGTAGCGGATGAAGGCCCTTCCTTTCCCCAGTGATGTCTTCAACTGAGGACAGACAAAATACACACAGACATTACCTCCCTGTGATCTAGTCAGTATCACACAGGAAAAAATTATGTTTTGAAACGTCTTTTAAAATCCAAAGATATGTTTCACAACAATGTAACAGAGAAAAGCAGAAAATCCTCACTTCAAGAAACTGCAACCAGGGAACGTATGGATTTTTTGCTTGAGAAATGCCTCATGCCTCATAGTTTCTTTTTATCAATAAACTGATTAATTAATTTATCTTTGATTGACCCAATGTAAAATTGTGTTTTTGTGTTAAAATGTGTCCCGGCACTGAACATTTAAGGATTTCTCAGTTTAAAGGTAATTACTGCAAAGGCTCTAAATTGAAAGTATTTGTCTGTAAGCCCAGAGTCTCCAATACATTAGCAGATGGAGGGATTTAAGTCAGACAACAGACCCGCCAGAAGGACACCAGCTGGAGACCGACTTACGTCAGTGACTGACCGACATGGAACAAGAGTAAAAGTAATATTTTAAGTAAGAGGTTTTGAACAACTAATTTGCAGTCAGCTGGTATTGACTGACTATGTGACTTTTAAAGAAAACCATAGTGATTGTTTTAAATCCCTGTGGAAATTTTAAACCACAGATATGTTTTGCTAATGAATACTAATTAGCCTAAAATGAGACATGTGGTCTTACCATGCTTATAAAGCAGGAACTATTCAGTAATTAACTCATGCTAAAATACAGCTTACTTACATGCTGAATATTTGTTGGTTTCAGCTACTCAAATGTGAAGATTTCTTGCTTTTTTCCCCTGATACTTACAAGACCATAGTAAAATGAATATCTTTGAGTTTTGTTTTGACTCAAAACAAGAAATCTGAAGCTATACGAACAACTTAGACTCTGACAAACCGTAACAAGCATATTAAGATTGAGAAAATAATCTTCAGATGAACTGATAACGAAAACATTTGCCATGCATCATTTGCCCTACACCACTCCACAACATGCCTCTCTGGCTATATTAATCCAAATTAATCCAAATTCGAATGCTGGATGTGTATTAAACAAGCAGCATAATATAAAAATATGTCAGCCATACACTTTTTTAAAAGTTCCAAAAGGGCAGTGGGCTGGCAGACACTGAAGACAAGACATTACAGTTTTGACTCATCAAATTTCATAGATTCACATCAGATAATCGGTTACGTACTTACTTTTTGGCAAATTGTGAAAAATAATTAAGATAACTAATTCTTTGTTAAAGGATTTCTTCAACCAAAAACGTTGAACAACTGCTGGTCATAGCTCCTCCAATGTGAAGATTTGCTGCTTCTATACTCTATTTAGAGTACTCTTCGAAGCCTTTTAAGCACAAAACACCTCAATATCAGGCACACAAAAGGTTAAACAAGCTCAAATTAAATATAGTACAAACTAGGACTAATTCAACTACAGTTATTCCAGTATGAAGCTCACCCCCTGTGACTTCCCAGGATAGAAGTTGAGGAGGAAGAACAGCACAGTAGAGTAGGTGCAGGTGTAAGGCACCAAGTAAATTAGAGTCTTACCGTCCCTGACCAGGCAGAGGATTAGTGACATTACTGTACAGTCACTGTGTATTTGTGTGTGTGTGCGTGTGTTGCCAGCCACGGCAGGGCCGAGGCACCGATGGTGACTGTGTGTGTTGCAGGGGAGGATTACCTCAGGGATGGATTTAACAAAACGGATGCCATCGTTAGCTCCCTTGATCTTAATCAGGCAGTCGCAGAAGTAATCCCAGTAGTCTTTTCTCTGACCAAGAAACGTTGTCTTCTCTTTCTGGTCAAACTAAGAAACACACACCTGCTTATTATTGCATTACCTAACACACATTGTACAACAGGTCAGTCTGACACTGCTGTGTGTAACTGTGAGTTTAGTTCACATTGCAATCAATATAATTCCTATGAACTTCCTTCATGTTTCACCTTAGTATTTCTAGAGCTGTGGTTGCCACATATTTTTATTATAAAATTGTTTCTACTGAAATACTCATTATTTCTCACTTGTCTTTTACAAAATAAAAAAATCTCAGGGGTTCACAGAAGAAAGGAAATTCACTCTTTGTTGGAATTTCTCACAACTCGTAGATAAATAACTTGTGTTGAGGGTTCATCAGTTGGTGCTTCATATTGAGGGTTCACTGGTCTAGAGACTGGTCTATTTAACTTGTGACCCTTTGTACCCAAGCAATGCTTGGTCACAACCCACTGTCATAGGAAGGATATGTTTGACATGTGGACAACAAAAAGTGGATGTCTCCCCCTCAGATTGTTTAATTTTAATTAAGGATTTTAGAGGCCTGAAAAATTATAACTCACAAGAAAAAAAACAAATATTTAGGGAGAAGACAGAAAAACTGAAGCATAAAACTTGTTTCTCTCTCTTTTTAAAACTTTTTAATCATCTCACAACCCCTTAAATGAATCTTGAGAGCTCTTTCGGGGTTTGGAAATCCTGGTCTAGAGAGTCAGATGAGCAGCGTTGGCACACTTACAAACTCAAACCGGATCATCCTGCCAAACCCTAAGTAAAACTATGCTGAGGATTTGTTGTACTAAATGTTTCTTGCTTTGATATAGGCTACCATACCTGTAGCAGGTATTCTAGTTTATAGAAGAACTTCCGCAGGTTGGCGCTGTCATCTGTTACGGGTTCACCGCACTCCTTGTGTTCTTTACTCAACTCTAACACAGCGTCTAAACAAGACAGTAAAACCATTGTTACCGCATACACACACAAATATCAAATTATGTTCTTGTGTACACAAAGAAGACAGAAATTGGAGAATCTGCCCACAGCATTTTGCTCCCACAATCATTTCTATGGCATTTCCATCATTCGTGGATCTTCATAAACACACGCACACATATACATATATATATATATATATATATATATATATATATATATATATATATATATATTATGAGATGGTGTTTACTGTAACTGTGAACAGCTTAATTACCATGCAGATCCCTGATTATCCTTTGCAGTTGATTATCTCCAACTGATGAGGAGGAGGCCATGGTAGGGAAAGGGCAGCAGAGTCAGGAAAGTCTGTATGTCACATTAGAAATACACGAGATTATGATTGTTTTTATATATTTCCTGAAATGTTATGATATACTGTATTCCTCATTTCTTTGAATACTGTGCCTGAAAAAAAAATTACAGCATGTGACTGTTAAAATATGCTAAAGCTGATAAACATTAAAATAGTCCTGTACAAATTACTTTTCCCCTGCTGTAAAAAATATTTCATACAGACAGTGATGAATTCTGCCCAAACAAAGAAGACTTTAACAAATGAGACGATTTAGATATGTCGGGGGGGGGCATTCATTTGTTTAGGTGACGCAAAGAAGGAACCACAGTAAGTTAGCTCACTAAATTTAGCAACGTTTGCCTGCATATGAGGAGGTAACGTTACATTTACATCAGACATGTGACAGTGTCGTTGTTTGTAGCGACAGTGTCCTTATCAGATCCCACTGAAACAAGATATATCTACTGTTATCTACCAAAACCGTTACAAACCAGCAAAGCTGACTTAAACCCCTTTAAATCGGCGTTAAAATGCAACAAACCGCGACATAAACATCGATTGTCAAAGCTGGCGAGCGCTTAGGGACATGCACCTGTTCTCAGCTCTTCATTTCCGCGTCGTGTTAGCTGTACATTTTTGTTTCAAACCATCGCAGTTTGGTTGTAAATAAAGCCAAACGCTTCGACATTAACTATATACTTAAATAATAGACGTACTTGATGAGTAAAATTGTCCAGAGTCTCCAGTTTGTAGGTGATAAGGCAGAAACTTGCTACCGCTGGGGGCGGGTACTGTTGATGATTGACATGTCCAACGGACAAATAGCTGCCTGGTAGTGCTGAAAGTTTGGTTGAGAGACAAATGGTAAATAAACAGACAACAATATTTCTTATTTAATAAACCTAATAGTTCTTAAAATACAAGAATACAAGCACAATATAAGAATACGAATATTTGTTTCAATTACATGCGCATTGTATTTTACATGGCTGGACAGGGTTATATTTAGTGAATTTTGAAAAAATTAATGGCATGAAGATGGAAGATGGATTTAACCTAATTTTTTTATTTTTTTTTGTGAATAATATTTTATTAAATTCCATTAAATTATTTAAACAGAACCAGTAGGATATTCACGTAAAAAAAAAAAAAAAAACTTGAGAAAACTTGGTGGAGAAAAAACAACCAACCGACAACAACAAAAGGCAGTTCAATATTTAGGATTCTCCAGGAGGCCAGAACAAGAGCTGACCCAGAAAAAAATGACTTTGGTGGTAGTGCAGTAGTTTAAGATCATTCTCAATAAGCAGTCTGCCTGCAGCTGCTTTCACTGAGACTGTAGCTTGTTCACTATTTAAGTTGTATTTATTGGCTCCTAATGTTCCTGTTAACTTGCTAACAGGATGCTACTGTAAAAAAGCAGATAGTTTCAGTCAAAATACCTTGTTTAAATAAAGGTTAAATAAATTAAGTGAAAAGAGACACGTCAAATAAAACAAAGCATTTGAATTGGCAATTTATAGGCTATATGATTAATCAATTATTCAGAAAAATTATCCACAACTTGTGTTTGCAGCACTATTGGATTCTGATCAATGTTATTGTTAGTTTATTTTAAAAAATCAACACCTGGGTGTCAAGTAGACTGTCACACCTCTCCATTCTTGTTCATATTTTATTTGTGATGGGAAAGTTGCCATTAGGAAATTAAAAATAGTTAACCTACACTTTTAAAGGTGCAACTTTGAACTAACAGTTACACAAAATGTAAAATGCTTCTTGAACCTCTGAAATTCCTTTCACTTCACTAATGTAGTGGTCAGCAAAAACATGCATTGACGATAAAAGAGAACCTGTCTTGTCACGAGTTCACCTTTGTGGTTATACTTAAGGAACAATTCTCCAAGTTTTCAGTGATACCTTCAGGAAGGACTCCAGTGTGTGGACACTGTAGGTAAAGTATTTGCTTATTTGTTATCGTGTTTCACTGAAATATTTGTAATGTGGTTATGATAACTAATCAATAGCAGTGTTTTTTCATCATTTCATCTAGCCAGTATGATAAGAAACAAAGAATGTTGTTTTTCTTATTTTGAAAGTCTAGCTTTAATGCAAAAGGAAAGAAAAAATGTAAACGTTCAATTCACTCAAATTATACTCATTTCATTCATTCATCAAAGTCAGTGGATTATCCAGAGTATGGGAAGAGATTGTTGATGATGAATTGTTTAAAAGTCCTGAATAAACATAATTTTCTGCCAAAGTTGGAGTAATTCAGGTTATTTCAATGGGCCCCTTTGTCAGAATCTGCACACAGTTAAAAATATTTGCTGGTTTATATTTTCCTTTGTTACACAAACATCAGTCTTTGGTCCAACTGACTCATCAAGCTGAAAATCAGTACAATTCATCACAGCTATATAACAGCAAAAACCATGAGCAAATATAAATACCAAAGTGGCAGGCTGTGTGCTGCTTTTTCTGTGCTCTGAGATACTGGATATGATATCAGATAACTATGTGTCCCAGACAAAATGTATTCATGTACCGAGCTAGTGACACATTAGAAATCAATGAAAACTTTTTTAGAATGTAATCATCATTAAGCGTATTTGATTCACCCTCTAAAAAAACATTTTCTCAAATTCAGACTTTCTTCTTCTTCTTCTCACTGAAGGAATATGGCTTCAACTGAAGACATTACAGTTACCCATGACTTCTACGCATCCACCACTTATGAATATGATTACGACTACGTTGAAGAACCGTGCAATAAAACAAGCGTCGTGCAGTTTGGAGCGAGCTTCACACCAGTGTTCTTCTCCATTGTGGTGGTCCTCAGTCTTTTTGGGAACATCCTGGTCATTGTGATTCTGGCCAAGTATGAGAATCTGAAATCCCTCACCAACACTTTCATCCTGAACCTGGCTATATCGGATCTCTTATTCACCATAGGTCTGCCCTTTTGGGCCTACTACCACATGTATGGATGGACTTTAGGGGCACCTGCATGCAAAATAGTCACCTTTGTCTTCTACCTCGGCTTCTACAGCAGCGGTATTCTCCTCATCCTGATGACTGCTCACCGTTATGTAGCTGTCATGAATCCTCTGTCTGGCATTGTGTCTACCACGGGTTTCTACAGTGTCCTCACATGTGTGGTCATTTGGGCAGTGAGTATATTGATTGCCAGTCCAGCCTTCTTCACCGAAGTCCAGAACGAGAATTCCTGTGTATACAAGAATTCTTACTGGTACCTATGGGGAATCTACCAGCAAAATGTTCTTTTCATTCTGAGTTCGGTGGTATTCGTGTTCTGCTATTCTCAGATCATGTACAGGTTGCTCCGTCCTACTGCCCAAAGAAGAAAGAGCAAAACTTTGAAACTCATTTTTACCCTCATGGTTGTTTTCTTCGTTGGCTGGGCACCTTACAATATTGTTATATTTCTGCAGTCATTGTATTTCTGGCCCAAACCGCCTGTAGACTCAGGGGCTGTGGGTGAAATTTGTAACGCATCAATACGACTGGATTACGCCTTTTACATTAGCCGTCTTTTTGCCTTTTCACACTGCTGCCTCAACCCTGTGTTTTACGTCTTCGTAGGTATTAAATTCAAAAACCACTTGAAGAAAATGCTGAAGAGCTGGGGCCACACCAATAGCAGCATCCGCAATAGGCAAAGCCGAGTCACAATCACATCGCACACAAGTGGTGAAGAGTTTTCGATGTAGTTGAGAGCACAAGTGAAACTGAAATGAAGAAAGAATACCAAATTAAAAGTCTTATCAACATTTGTAAAACAAACAACAAAAACTCTTGGCTTAAAACAGTAAAGGACCGGAGGGCTCTGCAGGGGGTAATTAAAACTGCTCAGAAGATCATTGTTACCCATCTCCTGAGCATCAGTGATATCAGTGAGGAGAGGAGCCTATGCAGACCTCATAGGATAGTAAAGGACAGTACCCACCCAGCCACAGCCTGTACACACTTCTGCCATCTGGGAAGGGATGTAGTCATATCTACTGCCACACCACCAGGCTGCAGAGCAGGTTTTCCCCCAAGCCATCAGACTCTTGAGCTCAAATTTATCCACAGCACTGCACCGCTGATCATAGTTTATTTCTGTTTAGAGCTGGGCAAACTGTTCTGTTTACCATTTTTATTATTGCTTTTACACTGCTGTATATTGTCTGCTACGTAGCAGAAGGGAGTTACAAACTCAATTTCACTTTACAGCCTGTTGTAATGAGACAAATCAATCTAACTTTTACCATGTAACACATGGTAAACACTGTAATATAATTGTTTATTCTATATTTCTATTTTTTTATCAGCCATTAATGAACATCATTTTACACAACCCTGGGATCATCAGGGCTCCAGGTCAATTTATGCCGTATGACACATTAGACCCCTCAACAATAACTGAATCAATTACATACTCACCACAACCTAAATGAATATTGCTGCTACCTAGCTTCTAATGGCTACTTCCAGCAGTATGACACACCATGTTACAGAACACACGTCATCTCAAGCTGGCTGGCAACAAGTTCAGTGTTCTCCAATGGCCTCCACAGTCAGCAAGAATCAATCCAGTTGAACACCTTTGATATGTGGGGAAACTAGAAGCAGCATCAATGTGCAGGTGACAAATCTGCAGCAACTGTGTAATGGTGTCCCATCAACATGGACCAGAATCTCAAAGGAAGGTTTCCAGCACCTTGTTGGATCTGGGCCACAAAGAATTTAGGCTGTTCCGGGGCAAAAGCGGGGTCCTACCCATTATAAGGAAGGCGTAACTGATGTACTGGCCACAGAGTGTATATGTATGAGGCTTTTATTTGACAACAGTGATATGTGATGTTCTGTATTTCATTCATAATTTCATCCAATATTCATCTTGTAGTTTTCAATCACTATTAATCAAAGACAGTGAGCCCTGTGTCTCTGTCTGCTTGCACGTGATTTCAAATGAATGATGATAAACTGATACTTTATTGTATTGGAGATAAAATGACTGTGTGTGCTGTGATTCTTTGAATAACTGTGTTACTTTATGTCTTCATACCAATCATTTCAATCAAATATTTAATATTGTTATTATTACTGTTTTCAAGAATGATGCAAGCAAAAAGGAAAATATTTTGCTTTTGATCATTTAGTTAATTGATTTGTTAAAGTGTTTGTTTTCAAATGATTATATGCTTTATAATGAAATAAAAACCACTCAGTTTAAGTTCTGGACTGTCTCTGTTTTGAATAGTGAATAACTTCATAAATCACTGCTGTTTCCAGGTAATGTTAAAAGACAAACCTATTATACCCATTTTGCTTGAATTCAAAGTGTGTTAATGCTGAAACTAGAATACTGATGCAGCAATGAGAAACAAAAAGAGGAACCATGAGGTTATCTCTTGTATTTCACAATCTTTCCTCCACAGTGCAGATCAGCCCAAGACGTGGCCGCTGTTGTTCAGGGTAGGTTGCTTAATTCTTACTGTGATTGCTCTCCATATTTAACAGTAACCTACTTAGTACTTAATTTCTCTTCATATTAAACAATTTTACAATGAGTTGTTACAAATTTGTTTCAAAAATTGTTACAAGGGTGTAGACGTGCTCATTTGTACATTGTGCCAATTTTAGGTTTGTCTTTGTGTTTTCTAGAAAACCTACAATGGAGAACAACGCCGACAGTGGTGATGTGGAATATTTCTGTCCTGACATATTTGACTTTGCAACCATCAGTGGTGCTTTCTTCATTTTGATCTTTATCTTCAGTGTCACAGGCAACATTCTCCTCTTATGTGTTCTTGTCCTCTACGAGAAGCTGAAAAATGTCACAAATCTGTTCGTCCTGAACCTGGCCTGCTCGGATATCATCTTCACTGTCACACTTCCATTCTGGGCAGTCTATAACCTGCACCACTGGGTCTTCGGTGACTTTGCCTGCAAATTTATGACTGCAGCGTACTTTGTTGGTTTGTACAGTAGTGTCATTCTGCTGACTGCCATGACTGTGGATCGTTTCATAACAGTGGTGCTGCACATCTGGCCGATCAAACCTGTAAGGAGGCAGATGTGTGCTATGGCCGCCTGTGCAGCTGCATGGACCATCAGCATTGCTGCATCTGTAAGTGATGCTATCAAAGTAAAGGAAACTAACGCATCCAGTGGGTACCTGTGTGAGTCTCCCTCTGATGATTCTGATGTCAAACTGGGATATTATCTCCAAGTGTCACTGCTCTTTTTCCTCCCATTTTCCATCATTGTTTTCTGTTATTCTGCCATCCTCAAGACAGTTTTGCAGGCTTCAAACAGAAAAAGACACAGGACTGTAATGGTGGTGTTATGTATTGTTACAGCCTTCTTCATCTGCTGGGGACCTTACAATATTTTACTTTTCATTGAGTCTGTCTATAAACCTAAAGGCTGTAATGCGCAAGAACGCTTTCAAATTGCCTATTCTATTTGTCGTATACTTGCTTTTTCTCACTGCTGTATGAACCCTCTGCTGTATATGCTCTCTCAAAAGTTGCGAAGACATCTCTTGCAGCTTTTTCACTGTGAGAATCCCAGGAGGAAGAGCAGGGAGCGAAGCCCCGGCCAGAGCAATTTTAAATTAAAAAATCTGTTCAGTCTGTAATTGCTTTCAAGCAATATAGTGAAGTTTGTATTTATTTAATTTTAAAGTTATTTTTTATGTTATGTACATTTCCTCAAAATACATCATTCAGTTTTGACTTTCTTTTAAATGAACTAAGTAATTATTAACATGTTTAAATCAAGTTAAAGCATGTCTTTTATATAATGGTGTGTAGAAAGGCTTTCAGTGCACTTTCTCAGCCCATATGAATGAACATTGCTGTGCTGTTACTGTAATGTGTTTTAAGAAAAGTAAGCTGAAATGTAGTTGCTATTTTCACTTCTTTTTTAAACCAAATGTTGTGAAATGGCAGCATGGGCTGGATTTAAGATAAGGAAGAAGATACGGTTTCCTTTTGCAATTTATCTCTTTGAAATACATTACAGCATATTTATTCATGTATCTATTTAGTGTGGTAAATTATTTAGTAAAAAATGAATGTGGAAGCTAAAGAAGAACTGCTCTTTTTCCTCCCATTTTCCATCATTGTTTTCTGTTATTCTGCCATCCTCAAGACCGTTTTGCAGACTTCAAAGAGAAATAAGCAGAGGACTGTAATGGTGGTGTTATGTATTGTTACAGCCTCCTTCATTTGTTCAATCTGTTAAGTTTTTGATGCAACATAGTTTGTATTTATTTCATTTTACATTGTTTTTTATATTTTGCATGTATTTAAAATATGTGGTATTATTTTATGTCACATTCTTTTAAATTAACCAAGTAAATGATAATATCTGTTAAAAAAAAAAGGTAAAACATATCAATTTATATGATGATGTGTGGAAAGGCTTTTAGTGCGCTTTCTCAGCTCCTTTTAATATGTTTTAATAAAAGTAAGCTGGAATGTAGTTGCTGGAGCTGTTTTCACTTCTTTTTTAAATTAAATGTTGTGACATGTGGCCTTGACCTGGATTTAAAATTCTGAGAAAAGTCCAAGTGAAATACATAAGACATAGACAATACAATTACTCACAAAAACAGCAAACAGTATCTGGAGGGACACTGAATGCATGTTCAAGATAAGGTTTCCTTTTGCATTGTATCTCTTTGAAACATGTAACAGCATATTTATCCATGTAGCTATTCAGTTTGGTAAATGATTTATGTAAAAAGTGAATGGGAATGCTAAAGAATTTGGATGAAAATGATACTTGAGATTATTGATTCAAATTTTGAGAATATGAAATGAAATTATATAAACTAAATAGACAAACCTTGCAAGTGCATGTGTATATTAACGACACATCTGCTGTGTTGTTGTTTTTTTGACAAATCAAATAGGGATGATTTTATCCAAGTTAACAAAGAACATCTTGTGAATAACTGGTTTTGTTGCAGCACGGTGGTCCCGTGGATAGTGCTGTTGCCCCTGCCTTTCTGTGTGGAGTTTGCATGTTCTCGCCGTGTCCGCGTGGGTTCTCTCCGGGTCCGCCTGCTCACTCCCACCGTTCAAAGACGTGTGGACTAGGTTGATTGGTCACCCTAAAATTGTCCTTAGGTGTGAGTGTGATTGGTTGTTTTTCTATGTGTGGCCATGTGATGGACTGGCGACCTATATTCAGGGTGTACCCTGCCCTTCGCCCGATGTCAGATGGGATTGGCTCCAGTCCCCCGCGACCTTGTACGCAGGATGAGCAGTTGACGATAGATCAGTGGCGGATCTAGAAAATTTTACATGGGCAAGGGGGTGGCAAAAGGTCTTGGCAGGGTGGCAGGGGGAGATTTGCTTTAACAAAACAAGCAACATTATCTATGACCAGTAAAGTTATAATTTTACCGGCTAGGCAACGGCACAAATCAATCATATTTTGACAGCACAGTTTATAGTTACTCATCGTGTTCGTGTCCTCCGAGAGAGCTGCCGAATCCCTCTGCAAGCGCTCTGCTGTCTGTGAGAATAACGGTCAGCGACGGTTAAGAATTTTTAAAACAGGCATGTTTGATGTGCGAATCCCCCCGGTGTCCACAGTGAGTCCACTGTTTGATAGAGCGCTGTCTGGAGGCAGGCCGGATCCGGTGCGCGTGGCCAAAACGGGGGAGAGCGTATGGTGGATGTACCGGCTTGAAGGAGGATCCGCCCCACAGTCCACTGCCATCTGGGAATAGACTTGCTGTTTTTGCTGATGCTGAATCGTCTTTAGCATACAATGCATTCATTACAAATGTAACTTTAAATTTAAACTACACCTAGGGAAACTCACTTTACCTTCAGAGGCTCTGGGGCAGCTCAGTCTCTCCAGTCACTTTCCAGGGCCACCGGACTGCAGCAGACTCGCTGTGTGTGTGAGCCAGTCAGCCAGACTGAGCGAACGCCACTCTGCACGTTTGAATCAGGGATGTAGCTAAGTATTTGAGGGGCAGGGGGGAGGGGCTAATAATACATTTAAAATTAAAAATTAAATTGTTCACTTTTGGTAACTGTATTGTTTAGTTCACTGTTTTGAGAAGCTTGTGGACATAGTGGTGGGTTGATTTTACAAGAACAGTTTTTGGATCATCAAAGTTAGGAGGGCAGCAGTGGGAGGCAAGGCTCTAGAGGGGGGGGGATGCCCCTGCCCGCCCTGGCCCCCCTGTAGATCTGCCCATGCGATGGATTGATGGATGGAACATTTTCTTGGGGAGGACCCACAGAACATCTGCCCACCTACATTTGTTTGCATACATACATGTTGTGTTAGTGTTTTATATCCAGATATAAAGCAGGAAGCACTTTGTGAGAACACAAAAAATTGCTTCATCTCTGCTGCTATAACTCCATCCTAGGGGAAACACTGAATAGCAATTACAGTAAAGTAAACCCACTGTTGCAGTCATCATATCTTCAAAGCTGAAACCAGACACAATAACAATGAGGAACAGTTCAAACATAACTTTATTTTATTCTCAGAGTACACCTGAATTTTTCATTTACATGTTAAAATCACAAAAACAATTCTAAAGGGAAATACCCCCAGACCCCCCTACAAGGGTTTGTTTCGCAAATACATTGCCTTTTCACACAATTTGCATGTCTGCATTTTGATTTAATTAAAAGCGTGCTAATGCTGAAACTGGAAGACTGATGAGATCACTTAATGGGAAACAAAAAGAGGAAGCATGAGGTTCACTTTTGTACATCACAACTTTTTTCTCCACAGTGCAGCTCAGCCCAAGACCTGATCGCCGTTGTTCAGGGTAAGTTGCTTGGTCTTTACTGTGATTGTGCTCCATATTTTAACAGTAACCTACTTAGGACTTAATCATTCTCCATTTTAATCAATTTTACAAAGTCACAAATTGCTAAAAGGGTGTAGACATGCTCAGTCATAAGTACATTGTGCCAATTTTAGGTTTGTCTTTGTGTTTTCTAGAAAACCTACAATGGAGAACAACACCGACAGTGGTGATGTGGAATATTTCTGTCCTGACATATTTGACTTTGCAACCATCAGTGGTGCTTTCTTCATTTTGATCTTTATCTTCAGTGTCACAGGCAACATTCTCCTCTTATGTGTTCTTGTCCTCTACGAGAAGCTGAAAAATGTCACAAATCTGTTCGTCCTGAACCTGGCCTGCTCTGATATCATCTTCACTGTCACACTTCCATTCTGGGCAGTCTATAACCTGCACCACTGGGTCTTCGGTGACTTTGCCTGCAAATTTATGACTGCAGCGTACTTTGTTGGTTTGTACAGTAGCGTCATTCTGCTGACTGCCATGACTGTGGATCGTTTCATAACAGTGGTGCTGCACATCTGGCCGAGCAAACCTGTAAGGAGGCAGATGTGTGCTATGGCTGCCTGTGCAGCTGCATGGACCATCAGCATTGCTGCATCTGTAAGTGATGCTATCAAAGTAAAGGAAACTAACGCATCCAGTGGGTACCTGTGTGAGTCTTCCTCTGATGATTCTGATGTCAAACTGGGATATTATCTCCAAGTGTCACTGCTCTTTTTCCTCCCATTTGCCATCATTGTTTTCTGTTATTCTGCCATCCTCAAGACAGTTTTGCAGGCTTCAAACAGAAAAAGGCACAGGACTGTAATGGTGGTGTTATGTATTGTTACAGCCTTCTTCATCTGCTGGGGACCTTACAATATTTTACTTTTCATTGAGTCTGTCTATAAACCTAAAGGCTGTAATGCTCAAGAACGCTTTCAAATTGCCTATTCTATTTGTCGTATACTTGCTTTTTCTCACTGCTGTATGAACCCTCTGCTGTATATGCTCAAACAAAAGTTGCGAAGACATCTCTTGCAGCTTTTTCACTGTGAAAGTCCCAGGAGGAAGAGCAGGGAGCGAAGCCCCGGCCAGAGCAATTTTGAATTAAAAAATCTGTTCAGTCTGTAAATGCTTTCAAGCAATATAGTGAAGTTTGTATTTATTTAATTTTAAAGTTATTTTTTATGTTATGTACATTTCCTCAAAATACATCATTCAGTTTTGACTTTCTGTTAAATGAACTAAGTAATTATTGACATGTTTAAATCAAGTTAAAGCATGTCTTTTATATAATGGTGTGTAGAAAGGCTTTCAGTGCACTTTCTCAGCCCATATGAATGAACATTGCTGTGCTGTTACTGTAATGTGTTTTAAGAAAAGTAAGCTGAAATGTAGTTGCTATTTTCACTTCTTTTTTAAAACCAAATGTTGTGAAATGGCAGCATGGGCTGGATTTAAGATAAGGAAGAAGATACAGTTTCCTTTTGCATTTTATCTCTTTGAAATACATTACAGCATATTTATTCATGTATCTATTTAGTGTGGTAAATTATTTAGTAAAAAATGAATGTGGAAGCTAAAGAAGAACTGCTCTTTTTCCTCCCATTTGGCATCATTGTCTCTGTTATTCTGCCATCCTCAAGACCGTTTTGCAGACTTCAAAGAGAAATAAGCAGAGGACTGTAATGGTGGTGTTATGTATTGTTACAGCTTTCTTCATTTGTTCAGTCTGTTAATTTTTTCATGCAATATACTTGAGATTTTTGACTAAAATTTTGATAATATGAAATGAAATTGAATAAACTAAATAGACAAACCTTGTAAGTGCATGTGTATATTAATGACATGTCTGCTGTGATTTTCTTTTTGCCAAATCAAATAGGGATGATTTCATCCAAGTTCACAAAGAACATCCTGTGAATAATTGTTTTTTCTGATGTAGGGCAGCTCGGTGGTCCAGTGGATAGCACTGTTGCCCCGGCCTTTCTGTGTGGAGTTTGCATGTTCTCCCTGTGTCCCCAAGGGGTCTCTCTGGGTGCTCCGGCTTCCTCCCACTGGATGCCGGAGCACCCAGAACATGATTGTACATTCATGTACAATGATTGTACAATGATTGTACAATGATTGTACAATGTACAAAGATTGTACATGAATGTACAATCATTGTGGAGAACATCAAATCTAACAAAATGACTTTTCCCAGATCAAATTTTTAAAATTCCTCCCCAGCAGACTTCTTTAGCAAGACATGCAGACTAGGTTGATTGGTGACCCTAAAATTGTCCTTAGGTGTGAGTGTGACTAGTTGTGTATATGTGGCCCTGCGATGGACTGGCAAACTGTCCAGGGTATACCCTGCCTTTCGCCCGATGTCAGCTGGGATAGGCTGTAGCCCCCACGCGACCCTGTATGCAGGATAAGTGTATGACGATGGATGGATGGATGGTTTTGTCGATGCCTATTCAAAATGTGTGACAAAAGTAGAGACATAATCTTCCACTTCCTCAAACACACTGGGAATTGCAGAAATTTTCTGTTTTTACATTTACAGTAAGTACTTTTTGTTTATTATGTTATACAACGGCTGAAATATTATACTTTCATCATTACGTCTTTGTCATCACAGTTCTCTTTAACCCACTTATTCAAATAGACTGTACACTACATTTGAAGCGTGTAGTCGGCTAACTTCCAAAATCAAGTGCATTTCTGAAACAAAATGGTGTCTGTGTGATGTCATTATTGGCTTGGACTACATATGTTTAATTCCACATTTTTGGATATTAATTCAACATTGTCAAGTTTCGGGTAATATCCATCTTTTCCATATTCAGTTTTCCATTACAATTTCAATGTCTTAAATGTCATGATATGTGCAGAATTTTATATATCTATTAAGAAATTCAGATTGAGAGTTGTGTGCAAATGCAAAATCTATTTTACAGTATTGGATGGACAAGACGTCAACAAGTAAACAATGACCCTTGGCAGTAACTATAACAGTGTCTTCAATGATACGTTTTATGATAGCAGTGAATTCAGCTCAGAGATAAAATCAGAACCAGTGTGCATGGAGACAGCTTCCTTCATTGGGTTCTTTGGGGGGGACAAGCGTGGAAGACCACCCCAGACCTTGTAATTTCTCATACCTTTCATTATTAATATGTTCTGCTATTTCTGCTATGACTACTTCAAAATTGATTGTAGGGATGGTTGTTGTTTTTTTCCTTTGTTTGGTACCATATAAGATCTTACTCTTTATAGTGTCCTTTATTATGGTCAGCTGAATAAATGAGTGCCTCTAATAAAAGGCCCGAAATGGCTTATGGTGCTGTGCCATGAATGTACAATCATTGTGGAGAACATCAAATCTAACAAAATGACTTTTCCCAGATCTAATTTTTAAAATTCCTCCCCAGCAGACTTCTTTAGCAAGTTAAATTGTTTGGGTGTTGTTAATTTGCAATCTGCTCTAGCTTTTCTAACTTTTTGTCCACTGATATGCTAATAATAATGCTCCAAAACAATGTGAAATTCCATGTTTCTTAATTGGAAAATACATACATGTTGTGTTAGTGTTTTATATCCAGATATAAAGCAGGAAGCACTTTGTGAGAACACAAAGAAATTGCTTCATCTCTGCTGCTATAACTCCATCCTAGGGGAAACACTGAATAGCAATTACAGTAAAGTAAACCCACTGTTGCAGTCATCACGTCTTGAAAGCTGAAACCAGACACAATAACAATGAGGAACAGTTCAAACATAACTTTATTTTATTCTCAGAGTACACCTGAATTTTTCGTTTACATGTTAAAATCACAAAAACAATTCTAAAGGGAAATACCCCCAGACCCCCCTACAAGGGTTTGTTTCGCAAATAAATTTTACATACATAAATTTACATACATGCCTTTTCACACAATTTGCGTGTCTGCATTTTGCTTTAATTAAAAGTGTGCTAATGCTGAAACTGGAAAACTGATGAGATCACTTAATGGGAAACAAAAAGAGGAAGCATGAGGTTCACTTTTGTACATCACAACTTTTTCTCCACAGTGCAGATGAGCCCAAGACCTGATCGCTGTTGTTCAGGGTAAGTTGCTTGGTCCTTACTGTGATTGCGCTCCATATTTTAACAGTAACCTACTTAGGACTTAATTATTCTCCATTTTGATCAATTTTACAAAGTCACAAATTGCTAAAAGGGTGTAGACATGCTCAGTCATAAGTACATTGTGCCAATTTTAGGTTTGTCTTTGTGTTTTCTAGGAAACCTACAATGGAGAACAACACCGACAGTGGTGATGTGGAATATTTCTGTCCTGACATATTTGACTTTGCAACCATCAGTGGTGCTTTCTTTATTTTGATATTTATCTTCAGTGTCACAGGCAACATTCTCCTCTTATGTGTTCTTGTCCTCTACGAGAAGCTGAAAAATGTCACAAATCTGTTCGTCCTGAACCTGGCCTGCTCTGATATCATCTTCACTGTCACACTTCCATTCTGGGCAGTCTATAACCTGCACCACTGGGTCTTCGGTGACTTTGCCTGCAAATTTATGACTGCAGCGTACTTTGTTGGTTTGTACAGTAGCGTCATTCTGCTGACTGCCATGACTGTGGATCGTTTCATAACAGTGGTGCTGCACATCTGGCCGATCAAACCTGTAAGGAGGCAGATGTGTGCTATGGCCGCCTGTGCAGCTGCATGGACCATCAGCATTGCTGCATCTGTAAGTGATGCTATCAAAGTAAAGGCAACCAACTTTTCTGATTTTTACATATGTGAGTCTTCCTCTGATGATTCTGATGTCAAACTGGGATATTATCTCCAAGTGTCACTGCTCTTTTTCCTCCCATTTGCCATCATTGTTTTCTGTTATTCTGCCATCCTCAAGACAGTTTTGCAGGCTTCAAACAGAAAAAGGCACAGGACTGTAATGGTGGTGTTATGTATTGTTACAGCCTTCTTCATCTGCTGGGGACCTTACAATATTTTACTTTTCATTGAGTCTGTCTATAAACCTAAAGGCTGTAATGCGCAAGAACGCTTTCAAATTGCCTATTCTATTTTGTCGTATACTTGCTTTTTCTCACTGCTGTATGAACCCTCTGCTGTATATGCTCTCTCAAAAGTTGCGAAGACATCTCTTGCAGCTTTTTCACTGTGAAAGTCCCAGGAGGAAGAGCAGGCAGCGAAGCACCGGCCAGAGCACTTCTGTCATTCAGAATGTGGCTTTTATAGCACAAAACTCTGCTGTTATATTGGAACTACCCTCCAAATAGACATTCACTTTTGAAATTAAACAATTCAATACAGTTTGTATTTATTTAATTTTACATTGCTTTTTAATATATTTTACAGTTCTTTAAAATACACAGTATTATTTTTATGTCACTTTCTTGTAAATTAACAAAGTAAATGTTGATATGTGTAAAGAAAAAGAAGCAGTTTCATTTCATTTTATATGATGTTCAGAAAGGCTTTCAGTGCAGTTTCTCAGCACCTATAATTGTTATGCTGTTACTGCACTATGTTTTAATTTAAAGTAAGCTGGAATGTAGTTGCTGGAGCTGTTTTCACTTCTTTTTTAAACCAAATGTTGTGACATGGGGGCATGACCTGGATTTAAAATTCTGAGAAAAGTCCAATAAAAATACATAAGACACAGGGACTGTGCACGACACAGACAATACAATTACTCACAAAACAGTATCTGGAGGGACACTGAATGCATGCTCAAGATAAGGTTTCCTTTTGCATTGTATCTCTTTGAAACATGTTACAGCATATTTATCCATGTAGCTATTCAGTGTGGTAAATGAGTTATGTAAAAAGTGAATGGAAAAGCTAAAGAATTTAAGCTATAGAAATGAAACTTGAGATTATTGATTCAAAATTTGAGAATATGAAATGAAATTGAGTATGTGTATATTAATGACATGTCTGCTGTGAATTAGGTTTTTTTTTGACAAATCAAACAGGGATGATTTTATCCAAGTTAACAAAGAACATATTTTGGATAATTTGTTTAGTCCTGTATATTCAAAATGTCTGACAAAAGTAGAGACATAATCTTCCACTTCCTCAAACACCCTTGGTATTAGAGATATGTTCTGTTGTTACACTTACAGTTAGCACTTTGTATGTTATTATGCACTGGCTGAAATATAATACTTTCATTATTAGGTTGTTGCAATCAAGTTCTCTTTGACTTACGCATTAAGATACACTGTACACTACATATGAACAGTGTAGTAGACATAGATACACAACACAATAAGGAAAAGGGAAAAAGCTAAAAAGCACAATATGATCTCTTTAATTAATTCATTTGAAAGTTGTGTGCAAATGTAAAATGTATTTTACAGCATTGAATGAACATCCTATCTCCATGTATTTCTCAGAGCTATTATCACTTCTTCACAAGCCGTCAACAAGCAAACGATGGCTTCTATGTTATGTTTTACGATGACAGTAAATTTAGCTCAGAGAAAAAATGTCAGGTTAAATGTGACGTCTACATTGCGTGCTTAACTCTCATCTTCTGGACCAGTGGGCTTGGAAACAGCTTCCTCCTTTGGGTTTTTCTGAAGGAACAAGCTTGGAAGACCACACCTGACACCTTGTTTCAACACATCATGATCTCTGCCTCCTCTGATCTGCCTTTTTATATCTGCAATATAGTCCATGACTGGATCTTTGGGCACTGGGCACATGAAGTCATAGGTTGGGCTTTTTTTCTGGGACTGGACTCATGACTTTTAGCTCTGCCCCTTCTCCCTTTGTTACTGACCCTAAGCCTGTAGCGCCTGTTTAACGTTGCCTTTGTAACATTTCAACTGACTTATGAAAAGAGCATCCATGACCAGGTTCCACACAGTGGGTGAATACAACAAAGTGGATGTGCCAGCAAAGCTAATTATATTCTAATTCTTAACCTTGGTAGTAACATTAAGTAGGAATGCAGCCTAAGTTAGAGTAGTAGAGTTTTCTCTTGTGTGTTTGCTTGTGTAAAGAAAAACAAGACACCAAACATGTAAAGAAATACAAAGCTTGACAGACAGACCTGCCTTGCATAGTTAGAGTTTCTAACCTATGATTGGACAATTGCTGTCCGTGGAAGGGGTTTAGCAAACAGTCAATTGAACCGAACAGTGGAAATAGAGAGCAGATAGAAACCAGAAAACTGATGCGTCATGAGCGAACTACTCTTGTAGATTGTTGAAGATAGACAAACATGCACACTTCACACTTTGAAAAACAAGTGCAAGCAGCAAAAACTGTATTTGGTGGTTACTGTTGCAATGCTGGCTTATAAGAAAGAGGAAGAGTGGCTGAGAGATGCAAGACTAGAAAGACACTATAGAGACCAAACAAGACAGGCCAGCTTGTTCTCATTGCCGACATCACATACCTACACTTTGTCATGTCCTTCAGCATCTGGTACCTATGGTAACCTTTAGCCTCATAGTTCAATGCTCTGGTGGAATCCCTTTAGTGTGAATGTTACATACGTGACATAACTTAAATAAGTAATGTAAGTAATGTAGTTATTTTAACCATGAACTTTTTTAATAAGTTTTGGTGCCTAAACCAAACCAAACTTTGATGTTTCACAATGTTTTAATTTGAAAGTTGAACCGGAGGTTGCATATTTTCTTCTTGCTACCTTGACAGCAGAGCCCTACATGTGCAAAAACTAAGCTAAAGGGGTACCCATGGCGTTAATAAGGGGTCTTGACCAAGCGTCTATATGAGACACCCAGGAGTCACCACAACGTTAATCTAAACAAGCTAACTTTGTTTCAAAATATGACAAAAAACAGCAGAGAAAAGTCGTATCTTTTAAAACAGCTTATGTATATTATTATTCTCCTAACTTAAATGAACCCTCAAGATGAAATTGTATTGATGATTTCACTGCACAGAACAAATCAACCCTCAAGATGGCAACAAAAATAAACAGAAGAAGGGCTGGACGCAATTTTTCAGGTAAATCTTTAAAATGATACCATACTTTATATCACAATATTTAATTCAATTCTGATGAGATCTCATTTCACATCAGACTCAAGTTCTCATTAACACTTACACTAGGGTGAACTGTCCCGGATTGGTTCCGGGACAGTCCCGAATTGGTTCCGGGACAGTCCCGAATTCCGAGCAGTTGTCCCGGCCCCTTTCCAGACCTAATGTGATTATGATGATTTTGATTATAACCTAAGTAAACATTAAATACTGATCGTTGTATAGTTCTCTTGCACCAGCAGGGGTTGCAGGTTATCTGTACATTGTGTCAACAGCGTTTTATAGCCACAAAGTAACACTCGTCGTGCTCTTTCCCCCTTTTTGTTTTCTTGTGGTTACTGGAATTACAGTCAAGAGGACGGGGTGTAGCTTCAGGCAGCCACGGCACGGCGGAGAGATCTGACACGCGCGTTGCGCAGACAGATGTGACACTGCACTGATGACATGAATAAAATAAATATAAAAATTAGGTAAAATATCATGACTTACCTACATATCCACAGTTGTGGTTTTCCGAATAACAAACAGGTGACTTTATGAAAAAAAAAAAAAAATTAGCCTTGTGTTTTGATTTTCACGTATGTTAATGTTCATTACCACTCATTGTACCGGTAGCCACGCCCCCCCCCACCCCCCGTCCCACACTCCTATATCTAACATGGATTATATGTTGTTAATGTTCCATGTTATATGTTAAATCATAAATCATATTTGTATGTAAAAAAAGCCTATTTTTTTTAATCGTGATCTTATTTTTAACTCAAACTTTCAATGACTTATTCAAATATACCACATATTTTTGTGGCCAAAACATTAAAACATGATATCAATGTATTCCCAGGACAAACAGGTTTTCCGTCAAACAGTATTACCCACATATCAGATGTTATATTTCTGTCGACACCTGGTTTGTTCCTGTTTTCATATGTGCAAGCACCAATTAACCTAGCAATGTTTCTTGTGCACCCACTGTAACAAATGAAGTGATTCTGAAAAAAAGAAATTCTCTTCTTCTTCTTCTTCTTCATCATTTTTTCCCCATATCGGCCAATACGTTAGGGAATATTTCCCTGTAGAGTGACCTTGTGTATATGACACAAATAAGCTCTCAGCAGCATGATCAATAAAATATAATATAGCAGACTGCATATTTGTGATTAAGATCATAGCCAGTCAAGTATGTCTAACTCAAAAGTCCATGTGCCTATGGTTGCTTTTCTTTAAAATCATGTGTGCCAGAAAATCCATCAGTAATGTCATTTACCTGCATGTTTTCCGTAATTAATATATTTTATAAACTTTTTTTTCTGTGGGCCAAATCTTTTAAGTCTATTATATGTAATGTGTTTCTCCAGAGCCCTGTCAGTGTACCTGAACATGGTTGAGTAGCGCAGCCCTGATGGCTCCATGGGGGGTCCAGAGAAGAGTGTATTGGGACAGCTCAATGGGCCACTGTAACAGCACACATATCTGTCTCTGGGGGTAGATTAAGCTTAATTAACTAAACCATCCAGCACGCTTGGATGAATGGATACAAGTCAAGGGCAGAGCAGTCACTGGTGTGCTCACACATTCTCTGGCAGGCACTGGGAGAGGGTTTTGGGCAGAATTTTATCTCACTTTATGAAAATAGAGGATACTGTAGCTATGATAAAGATCTTTGTGCAAATAAATAATAATAGTGATGCATCTATGTGACGCAGTCTGGCAAATAGCATCTCACAATTTTTCACATGGTTCCTCATATTACAAAATGTATGGGTGTTAGCTCACAGCTTTTACACGTATCAGCATATCTGAGAAGGAAGTGATCAAACCTCTGTTAGATCCCATTTGACCTTGTTGTGGAGTGTCAGCTGATGGTAAAAATGACATATTTGTAATAATGCAAATGAGACAATATATGCAGGAAGTTTACTGTAAGAATGAATAACATCAAAGACCACAGAAAAGACTGAACTAGACAAATACAGTGGAAAGCCCACTCCACAGAGCTCAAGTAGAAAAGATAATCCAATACATCCCATTTCTTATCTTCGAGTCAGTGCAATCTCTTTTCCCAGATCATTTTCTCAGCAAATGGTGTTGTTGTTCAATCCTGTTTTTAGCCACAAGCTAAACAGCTGTTGCTGTTTTCTTATGTAGTCTCTGCTACTAGCCCTCCGTGGCCCTAACATTCACTCCCTGCTCTTCTTTTCTCCAAGGCAACTCACCCTCCTTTTTCACATTGAAATCAACCCCTTTAATTCACGTTATCTATAACGATAATTACTCCAACCATATGTGAATTGAATTGATGCCTTGCAAATGTGTAAATGTGTGTGTAGTTTGTGCATATTGCTAATAAAGTCTTATTGCTTGTTAATCTGGACTGCCAGGGAAATGTGTGCAAATCGATTAAGTGTGTCAGCCTTATCATTACAAACAACTGTTTAGTGAACAAATATAGATGACTTAATCCTGGTATGACATACACAGGCAAGTATGACATTTCACTAATGCACCTCATCCTGATTGAATTTGTCATGGGAATAAAATGTTTTTAGAAAGGATTAGATTCACTGTTTAACACACAGTCTTACCTCACACATAAATGAGAACACACACATCTTTGCTTTGCTCTGTCATGAATAACGGAGGGTGCCATGTGCATTTGATAGACGATAGATCAAAAAACTACTCTCATGCTGCATTTTGGCTTTTATTTTGTAACTGCAGTGCTACATTTCTCCACTAGAGGGGACACGGGTATTGGCACAATGCTGTTTCACTATTACTGGGGCAGATTATTGATTACAATCTGATGTACTTTCCACATTTAGATCGAGATGTACTCTCATAGACTGACAAAAAGATTATTAGCCCCTAGGAGGTAAAGGAGCTAAAGAGCTTTACTGTTTTGAATACATTTTCATATTTCTTTTGCTTTCTGTTGTTGTTTTTTAAAGCAGCAACTTATTTGACTGTGTTTTCAAACAAAAATGTTCACCACAAAGAACAAGTGCAGCCTGTCTCTACATATCCAACACTATCATACCTCTACATTTAGGGTCATCCTGTATTTTCAGATAGACAAACACGGTGATTAACTACCATGGAGACTTAATTAACAAATCAAACATCTGGAAATTCAGACGAGGCCTACTGCAAAGGCTTAGCTGCCTCTTGTAAGACTGGCCATTTGATGTATCAAACAGTGCGTCCTGATGCTAAATTTTTCCCATCTGGCTTGTTCTGTATCTTTACTTTTAAAAAAATCACATCTCACTTTACGACTTTCACTTTTAATCTCACTCATTTGTAAGTATTTCATTTACCTTTTTTGGAAAGACTGGACAATGATTGGAGAAGGGCTGTGGACAAGGACAAGGACTTTGAGAATGTAACACAACATTACAAAACGTTACACTAGAAACATGCCATGGGAACAGAACTGAAATTCATGTGGTTTGAAATTACATATCAGGCCTCCAATAAGAAGAAATGGCTGTGTTCCCTGACATCTAACTTAATTTAATTATTTGAACCTATACATCAGATGTTATGTTTCTATCCACGTTTGTCAAGCAATAACATCGCACAACTCCACATGACATGAAATAACATGTGGCCTGAATTACAGATGTGTAAATATTAATGATTTCTTGATTTTTGATAAAACATTTATATTATTATGATTTTAAATGTGAACATTTGGGTTAACTATTGATGTGATCTAGTTTTAGATCCTAAACATTTCTTAATCATGACAATCGAAATATTCACAATATTCAGATATAACATCACTCGTCTGAGTTAACTTGTAAAAATGAATTATGCGGAAAGAGTGGAAACATTGTGGAAACGCCAGTAGCTACGCTGAGACACCACTAAAACAACATCTACCGCATGTCCATGAATGTAATTCCCCAGTTCATGCTTGCAGGCTCAGCTTCATGCCCACCTCAAATAACTACAATCACTGATCAGTGACCACCACACTGTTTTTACTTTCTATCCTTTAAGCACATTATTTCAAATTAGGAGCACACGAAGATTAACATATCAATCCTCTAAAAATGTTTTAAGAACCAAATTAGGTGCAAGACAGGAATTAAAAATCAATTTAGTCTGACAACAACATTTTAGCGTTAAGTAGTTGAGCCACATAACAAAATAACATAATGACATGGTAATATATCTTAAATGTATGTGGCATAAAAAGACTAGATTAGGCTATTAATAAAATGAAATAGCTGAATTCCCAGGACATTTATTTAGTCATTTTAGCTCATAAACTGTATGTCAAACATTTTAACCTTCACATCAGATGTTATATTCCTGTCCACAACATAACATAACATAACCTCAAATCACATCACATCACATCACAAAACATACACATTTGAGTCCATAGTGCTTTGCAGTACTGTGAATGAAAACATTTTTTTGGATGGTCCCAATGAGAAGTGGACCTCCACACCTGGCACTGACTCTTCAATGCTCTACCCACCAAGCTAATATCCTACAGACCATGCTTTTTGGCTTACCCTTCCTTATCCTCAGGCTGCACCAGCTGCCGTCTACCTCCGACCACACTCCACGCCCCTGATATGTTGTCCTCTACCTGCTTAGTCCCTCCTCCGACTCATTTGTAGGTGTTCTATCCCCCATTTTGGCTGCAACTTTCCAAAAGGTGAACAGAAGTGATTTTCAATAGCACCGTGCATGACTAATGGTGGAAACATGTTAAAATCATCGCAGAAATGTCCTTGGGAAGACAAATGAATTTTCAGCAGAATAATTAACTTAATTAACAAATTTGCATGCATATTCATCAGGGCCATTGAAGTCTTTCCAGCTCAGCTTGATGAACGTTGCTGTGTAATAACCAGCTCATTTACATTCTGCCATCCACTGCCATTTGTGTGGATTACTGAGAAAAGGCAAAGTGTGTGTGTGGTGTGTGTGTGTGTGTACGTGTGTGTGAGGTACATTTTATGTGCACCCACTTTTCTCATTCCCTTAACATGTCACAGAAAAAAGCATGATGAATTGATTTGACATACTGTTTTGTTGGCTATACACCCCAATATTAGACCCAGCTGCCACTCCTTACATACACTGATATAAAGTAAGCATTTATATATGCACATATTCAAACACACATACCTTGCGTGAATGTGACTGATGGAGGCCTGATTCTGTACGCACTCTACACCCATATCTCCTCGCATCCTCCCCACCCCTCCTCTCCCCTCACCCCCCTTCTCTCTGGTGGGCAGTTCTTGGCACCGATCCTGAGTCGTAAACCCTCCTGGGTTGCCAGACTGTGCGTTGTTAAAAACGTGAGGCCCTCCGTACCCCCTCCCCGTCTCTGCAGGGCAATCTTTAAAGGCAGCAAGGTGTGACGGCACAGACTGGCAGCTTGGCAGCCATGCCCGAGGATACCAACACTCCGTCAGCCGTGAACGGGCACCATCACATGGGCTCGCCTAACTAATACGCTCGCCGTACATGTGCCTTTCTCATGCCTCATCTGTGCCAGTCAGAGACAAAGGAATTCATTAAGAAATTTCACATAGCGTTGTTTTTATGATTTTGCCGGGATATGGTTAATTGTAAATTTCACACAAGCTAAGGTAACTGACGGAGAGATTATCCAAATGAGTTTGGAAAAGTTAATTACACTCACTTGGCTGTCTGTGCCCTTGATCAGGTTGGGTACGGAACAACAGAGAAAGTTATTTTAAGCTTGTGCAGGATATTTCTATAGCAATATGTTTCTCATTCTCATCATGGATTTTTCCTCCAATTGAGGTGCCACTGAACACTGTTAGAAAAAGACACTTCCCAGCAGGCTATTTACCAGCCTGTCAGAAAACTGCTGCACCAGTAACATTATCATGCGAACATAAAAAGGAATGCAAAGCAAATGCTTTTGCACCTTCAACATAACCAATATGTTGCACTGGCCTGAGATTTTCCAGGAACAATTAACACATTTATTCAAGGGGGGGTGGGTGGGGTGGGGGGCAGGCATTTAAATTTTTTTTTAAAAAAACGCATCACCTGACATAAAAACTTGTGATATTGAGCATACTTTCTTCCCATTGCCTCTGTGATACTTTCTCCTACGCTTTTTCTGCAGACATATGTTTGACACTTGAAGCTGCTATCATAGCTGGAAGTGTGAAAGAGAATTGTTGCAGTAATATGCCGTTCTTGAGTGTTGTGACAGGAAAATGCTTTTCAGATACAGAATTGGCATTTTCAAGACTTGTCTGACACAACAGTGTTTGTCTTCCATACTGATAACAGGGAAGCCAAGTTTGCAAATTCATTTTTCCAGAAATGCTTTGATAGATTCTTTGGAGAATAAGTTGTGCAATAAAAAAAAGACTCCACGCTTATTGAAAGACTTATTGCATTTTTAATGACATGTTTTACTCATAAAAAAAACCTCATTTATTGTGTTGTCTGACCCTCTTTGTTTTGAAGCTTCCACTGAAGCAAGACGAATGCAGAACACAAATGGACCATTAAACTGACCTTCAAACTGGGCCCTATGAAAATCAAATGGCTGTCACCGCACGGATGGGAAATTTCCAGAACTGCAGCTTGTTTCCCTCCAGTGAGAAATATGAAAAATACACATCAGATGCTCGTTTTCATGATCCTCCGTTTTGATGTAACAACAACTCACACAGCTGAAGTGAATAAATCTATAAAAACTTCGATCACAGAACATGAAAGGACTTTTTTATGGATGGAAACAGCAGACTCTCCCCTGCAGACTTGCTTTGTTGGCGTGTTGATGGGATTATTGCTTTTCTATAATAGCTGCAGTACATTATTGTTCAAACTTGTCGTCTGATCCCTTCTAAGCCACACACACACACACACACACGCACACACGCACACACACACACACACACACAACCATAAACAGTCCTGTTTTACTAGAGACATGTATGAAGATAAAACGACACCTGGATTTGCCACGGAGGGATGAGGATAGGGTAGATCTTCTGTGTGTGGGGTCCACAAACATTAACAGAAAAGAGTATTTTCAACGTTAGCTACAGAACTTGGCAGAGTCTATCAGAAAATAAAATCTTGTAACTTTTTGTGTCCCTTCTTTTGAGTTAGAGGGGGGGATGTATTTGACGATGGTACTGTTTGATGGTGCAATTGATGAGAAAGTTCTGAAGAAAGTCCCAAAGCCTCAGAGGAATTTGATTACCTCCATCCATTATCTGCACAGTGAGCAATTGCGAGGCTCACCATCTGTCATCCGTTTCATTTGCATCGTCAACACCTGCCCTGCCTGTTTATGCCTTCACATTTTTTATAAGCTGTCTTTCATGGCAGGGAAAAATGTTGACTTTTCCTTCTAAATACATTAATTCCACAAGTTCAAAGAACATACTGAATGCAGAACAACTTGGTTTATGTCTAATAGAATTTTAAACTCTCCTTTTTATTGCTGCAGATTTTTTTTTTAAAAAGAAAACCTTCAAGCTGCTTTTACAGCTTAGTGAACAATAAATTGTTTAATTTGGAAGATAGATAGATAGATAGATAGATAGATAGATAGATAGATAGATAGATAGATAGATAGATAGATAGATAGATAGATAGATAGATAGATAGATAGATAGATAGATAGATAGATAGATAGATAGATAGATTCCCATATCACACATACACACACCCCATCCTCCTGTTTGTAACGCATTGTGCAGCATGCACTCCCTCTTCTCTCCCTCCCTCCCTCCTTAGTCCTCCCCCATCCATCCCGTCTCCCATATCCCCAGGTGGTGCCGACGGCTGCGGGGCCCATTAGCGACAGAATTCCTGCCTCCAGCAGGCCATGCGTGTCCCGAGTGACACATTTTTGGACCAACACCAAGAATCCAACCCTCCGCAGACAGCTCACTTCCCTCTGCAGTCACCAGTTTGTAATGTGTGTGTGTGTGTGTGTGTGTGTGTGAATGTGTGTGTGTGTGTGTGTGTGTGTGTGTGTGTGTGTGTGTGTGTGTGTGTGTGTGTGTGTGTGTATGTGTGTGTGTGTGTGTGTTAGGGAGAGAGAGAGACAGAGAGACAGAGAGAGAGGGGCTTTGCGAAAACAGCATGAGTCCCACAGGAAATGCTTGAAAGGCAGTATGGGACAGATTGGTGATGGCGCAGAATGGACTAGAATACTAAGGAGAAATGCAAAGATACTCTACAGCAGAGAGATCTAACATCGATAAGATGACTCTCCTGCCAGGTTGGGACATTTGTTACAGTCATAACCTCCACAGAAATCCCCCATTGTGCATCTGCATGTCTTACAATGTAAACTGTGTGGAAATATTCTCTTCCATGAAAAAAAATTAATTGGATTTTGCTGATGCACATAGTTGTTTGTTGATGCTTTTTTTGCCAGCTGATGCTTTACAAACAAATCCTGCTCAGGGAAGAGAACTTCTTGAGATGAATGTGATTTTTGTTAAATTTTGCATCCATTGCGTACAGTGAAAGGTGGCAGCAGTGATTACCTCATCTGAATCGATGTACACGAGTGATATTTGATAGTCGATCAAGATTCCTGTTAATCATAAAGAGGAGTGATTATGAAACAATACGTTATGAGTTAAGAAAGAGCAGTAAGTCATTTTTAGTATAGATATTATGAATGGATTCTTTCTCCATACTAATAGATAGTTAATTATGTACCTAATGACTCCTCACAAAGCGCTATATAATTAGTCTAGATGAGCCGAGAAAGTTCCTACTTGTTCTTACATGTTTAATGTTGGTGATTTCTCATTTCCAAATGGGAATGTGGGCGATGGTGGTATAATAACGTCAGTGGAGTAACAGAAATGTACTGATATCTATCTATCTATCTATCTATCTATCTATCTATCTATCTATCTATCTATCTATCTATCTATCTATCTATCTATCTATCTATCTATCTATCTATCTATCTATCTATCTATCTATCTATCTATCTATCTATCTATCTATCTATCTATCCTTTGCTTTTCTTCTAATGTTTTTAAACACGAATTGGATAGAATTGAAGTGGACATCCTTCCCCTTGCCACAAACATGGACGGCACATTTCATGCCAAAATAATGAAATAATCCTGAAGTAGTTAACAGTTATTCTCATAAAATTAGTAAAGGTCAGGAAGTATCTGTCTGTTAGGCTAAGTATGTTTTCTGAGTTGTTAAAGAGGGCTCAGGGTCTTCAGGACCCCCAACAAGACATAAACCAAGAATGCAATTTTTCCTCTATCAATTTGTCAATAAAGCAAGCACTTACTGTGCACTTGTGAAACCTGCGGTTGCATTTTGTGTCAGAGAATTTCCAAATTCTATTAGACATAAACCAAGCTGTTCACTTTCACTATCCATCTACACATCAAGGCTATAGCTAACTATCGATATTGATCTAGCTTGCATCTAATTATCAGTGAAATCAGACACTTTTTTCTCTCAGCTGTGAAAGCAGCTGGAATGTTTTGAATGTTTTGTTTTTCAGGTTCAATATGTTTATTGATCTTGTGGAATTAATGTTGTAGGAGCCATTTATGTTTATTGTTGGCATGGTATTTTATTTTTGTTTAGATATATTTATATTAGTATTTTGGACACTGGGTGGCAGTGATTAGATGCACATGGTTGTATATAGAGGGCATAGGTGACAGGAAGTGGAAGGCACAGGTAGAGGGAGCACAAACAGTTCTCACCAGACCACAGAGCCAGACCACAGAGCCAGAGCAGCAAACAATTGGAAACAAGTTAAGAAAAAACTGGTATGTTAATCTATTTGTACAATTTTTCCTCATGCATGCAATAAACTACAAACCTCAACAGCTACTATCTCTCTGGAAAATCATCTTGTGTGTCTGTGTAAGTTCATTCCCTACCTGTCCATGATGGCAAAAGATCGGAAAAGATAAAGATAAAGCAAAGAAAATTGCCATTACAAATGTTATCTAGCAAACTAGTTAACCAGCTTCTATAGAATGTAGCCAGCATCAATTTATTCATGAAACAAAATACTTTAAGGTTCAGTGTGTAATATTTCTATTGGATCTATTGACAGCAATGCAATATAATATCCATAACTATGTTATCAGTGGTGTATAAAGACCTTACATAATGAACAGTTATGTTTCTATTACCTTAGAATAAGCTGTTTCTATCTACATAACCGCGGTCCTCCAACATGGACGTTGCCATGTTGCGTTACCATGTTTCTACATAGGCCAAAAACAGACAAGCTACTCTACAGAGTGAGTTTTTTCACTAGGTGAATAATATATGCAGTTATTAGATGTAAGAAGTGAAGTGAAATTTGGACAAATGGATGATCACATGTATTATTTAGCATAAGTATTCCCCCAGAAGGAAGATGCTGATGTGGGACGAATGTTTTCAAAGCGGCACCAAAGTTGCAGTTTTCTGCAACAGGTAATTAAGGTAGTCAAAATGAAAAGTGTTTTTTGATAGCTTTAGCTCAAAGATGGGCATAAACACAGAGAGAAGTGACCTGTTTTTCTTATCAGTGTTGTAAATTATGTAGTTGGATGGTAATTGGCTTTGCTGATTGGACAGAAATGTGCCGTCACGTTAGTGAGACAAACAGCTGTTGAAAATGATTGGCCATAAAACTGTACAGCATTGAAGTTCAATTCAGCACACTAACCTTTACATTTTACTGCCCCAGTGCCCTTTGTTTGTCGGAAACTGTTTTTACTACAAGCTAAAATTATGGCTATTTGTACTACTTTGTGTTTTTACTGTATTTCAAAAAAAAAAAAGAAAAAAAAAACATTTTGGTAGATTTGCAGATTGCTTATCGAACAAAAGTGGAGAGGAGACTTTATCCTCACCTGACAATGCCTTTGTAAACTTCATGTAAACATAGTTTATAATGGACTGTGGTACAGAAACAGTGACGGTTACATTTTCTGGAGAGCAGTTTGTTCACCCTCACCACTAGATGTTACTAAAACTTACCCACTGAAGCTTTAATTGTTCACTAAGCTGTGAAAGCAACTTGAATGTATATTTTTCCACAATATGTTCTGTTAGCTTGTGAAATTAAGGTTTTAATGTAGCTAGCATACTAGGTAGCTAACCAGCATCTGTAGACAGGTATGAAACTATTTTTAGCTTAACCAAGAAATGAAACTCTTAATTGTTCACTAAACAGTGAAAGTGTGTGGAAGTCTCTGTAGCCTGTAATCTGTCCTCTACATGGTATGGTCGAGACTCTTTAACAAAGGACATAGTGAACAAGTCACATCGTTGCTCGTTGATTGGTCAAAATTGCTGTCATGCTGAATTCACGGGGATTTGTTGAATTTGTGTTAATAGTTGCGGTTGCAACAATTAAAATCCTGGAGGGACTGAGCAGCAAGCCGGTAATCTATCTTGCATACATTTATGTATGATGTGCTGTAGATGTACAACTCTACAGCAGTAAAACTCAGCATTTTCAAATTCTGTTAGATATAAACCAAACGTCATTTTCAGTATATACCTTCCCCTGCATCGTAACTTTGTGATTGGCCACAAAGCAATTTTTTCTTTTCCTCCCCCCATCGCCCCAAACACAAGCATACGTTCATCCAAACACACACGCACACACACACACACACACACACACACATGCACAACCACACCCAATAATTCCAGACAATTGCTATGACAATTACTATGTCACCATGGAGAGGCTCACCATACAACTCCCATCCTTCAAACCAACCTTTCATCAGCACCACGGACAGCAGCCAAAGCGACAAATTTATCAATGCTATCCTGCCCTGGGCCCTGTTTCAGAAAGCAGGTCTAACAAACTCTGAGCTTAAACCTGAGCTCTGAGTTGACTGAGCCTGAAATGTGAAAGCCCAACTTTTCATTTTCAGAACAGCCGATCAGAATTAGTTCAGTCAGTATGTTGAACCAGCGCTAGTGAGCCATGAGCTGGTATTGGATAAATATAGTCTAAATCTGATAACTCAACTGAATATCCCACACAAGTTATATTTACACATGGTTAAGAACATACTGGACTTCGTTTTTATCCACTGGAGCCAAGATGAAAGCAACCTCGAAGAAACAAAACACCAAGAGTAAGAAACACAACAGGGCAGCTGCTACTGCCACATGCCCTCAGGACGATGCTAATGCTAATGCACCAGACAACTCGTCACATCAGGCAGCGGATGCTTTGCTCCTGTATGCCATCAACTCACTATGCACTGACCTTTAAGCCACTAAGCCTGAGATATGCCAGGCTATAGACTCATGTATCTCGGAGGTCACTCTCACCATCAGGGGTGAAATCTCTGCGCTTAAATCAGAGACTCAGGCTACTATTTTAGCCCTGCAAACCATGAGTGCCCAACATAGCTCAACTATTGAAGATCTGGAACACTCTGCCTCACAGTCCTTGCACGCGATAACCAAACTCGACGTCTGACTGTACTGAAGTATCGCTGAAGGTTGAGATCCCCACAGGCATTTGCAGTCAATTCTTGACGACATGTCATGTGAGTGAATATGTTCCAGTTCGAATATATTCAGATTTAATAATGGTAGGGTTTGGTGTTTTTGCATTTTGACTAGACTACTTGTGTTCTTTGAAGCTAAGTGATCAGAATAAATACAGGAGCTATCTTAAGTGAAACTTCTTGTCAGAAGCGTTAGGTGTGGAAGTTAACATAAGTGTTCATACTTAGTTGCTGTTTGCTATTTCGCCTTTTGTTTTGTTTCAATCTTTGTAAGTCACTTAGTGGGGTCACGCCTTACTGTGAAGGTTTCTTTTAGTATAGACAAGACACTGAGTTGAGGGGAAGGGAGAGTCTGGGACTTCTTTTTGCACTGTTTAGGATTATTTACAGAGCAGGTGTGGCAGAGAATGGTTCAGCTTGAGTCTGAATTGTGCATGATAATGTGGGACATTTGGAGAGGGGGAGAGAAATCACAGCAGTTACGTGGAATGTTAAAGGTCTGAATCAGCCAGTTAAAAGGGGCAATGTATTAACACTGTCCAGTGACATCTTTTTTCTCCATGAAACTTATCTCAACAAAAATGAATACATAAAACTATGATGTAGATGGATTGGACAGACATACCATGCTACATGTGCATTCCGATTGAGAGGCGTAGTTATATTATTTAGAAAGGATGAACTCCATTCACTCACAACAACTATTGCTGACAAAGAAAGTAGGTTTCTTATATTCTTATAGTGACAGTTGTATTGTTATATATATATATATATATATATATATATATATATATATATATATATATATATATATATATATATATATATATATATGTATATTTAACAAGACCTGGGATCCCCTTCTCCAATACCTTGAACAAGTAGGTTGAATTGCCCTTGATTAGTAGTTATGATTGCCTGACCAATATTATACTGCAGAAAGTCCTGGGTGTTGGATTTTTATTTTATTTTGTTGTACTTGTTTCTTATTCTCAATTTCAGGATGTCAGTAAATTAATAATTCCTCTAAAAAATTTGAAAGAAAATGCAGGAGTGGATGAAGTATCAATATTGCATTTTATACAGTGTTGCTCATTCATCATTTGCCACACTGGGATTTCCTTAATGAATGATAAAGTGCTGGAATTCTCCTATAGCCCCTAACGTTCGATTTTAAATAGGAAGGCCATATTTATTACTAAATGCTGGTTGCAATTAGTGAAGATGCAAATATTAATCAAACAGATTAGATATAGTTAAAGCTACTCATGGACACAGTAAAGTCACAGTCTGACCCAGTAGGTTAGCCTTTTGATATTGTTTATGCAGTGGAAAATGTGGAAAAAGCTTTACTAGTTTGCCTAAAAGCTAGCTCCTTACCTTCACCTGGCATACATAAGATAAATGGTGCTTCTTAACACTTTTTTGGCCAGAAATATTTCCATTGCCGCCCTATGATTTCATTTTTCTCTGTGTGTTTTGGATTTTCTGTTTTTGGGCTGACAGGCTGCAGTGTCCACTAGAAGCAACTTGCTTTACATTATCAGGTCCTGCACATCTGAATGGCCAAATGTTTTGACAGTATTTTCACAATAATGGGTTATCAGATGAAGAAGTATGAAATATGTTTTAATGATAATAATACATTAATTTATAATGTTAATAAATCTAAAAAGTTTTGGTATTCATGTAAGAAAGTAAGAAAAGTGTTGTACCTGTACGTGTTGTACTCCCATTTATGAGTCAACCATAGACCTTTGCATGGGCCCCATCTGGGCTTGGGGCTGGGGTCATCTGTACCCCCTGACAGCAGGCCTGCACACAACATAGCCACACCAGCAGTGTGTGTGTGTGTTTGTGTGTGTGTGTGCGCTTTGTAACTGCGGAGCACAAGGGCCTATCGTAACAGCCAGGACTGGGGCCCGTTGTTACTACCTTACGCTACTTTGCTCTAGAGTGATGTCTAAGTCGGATTAGTTCTGATCCGAGGATCCAGACTGTGGTCGCATTTAAAAAGATCCGATCTGTATCGGATTTGGACCACATATGAAAGTGGCCCAAATTCAAACTGGAAAAGGTCAGATTCCATGTGACTTGGCCTGTTCATACTGTTATAAAAAGATGAGATCTGTGTCACATATGAGCAAAATAATCGGATTTGGGCCACTTTGGCCTGCAGTCTGAATGTGGCCTCTGTGACTCAAGGTTTTGTGATTTTGACTGTGTTTTCACCCATAGTAATCTGATTCTTGTTTAGCTTAAAGGACTTCAGCACATAAAACTTCATTATTGTTTGTTATCCTTACATGGAGTTTGTGTTGGAGTTGGTATTGTGCTGGGAGCCGGTCATTTTTGGACTCCATCTCAATAGCTGTGGTGTTGTTGCTGTGTTTACGGTTCAGAATCAGAAGGCAAGCGTCTCAGGAGCGCGCATGCAGGAAAATCTGACCCAGAGACTTCACATTGGATTAGGCATACTGATTTTCAGAAGTATCAGAAAAACCCATAGTTAGTTAGCAAAACACTAACTAGTTAGTTAGTTCTTTTTTATGTGCAGCTATATAAGAAAGGTTTCCAAATTGTATTAAAATCCAAGTTTTTCACATTCAGTAGTGTATTCATCTATGTAGCTCGCTATCTAGATCGATCTAGCATCCAACTTGATAGCTAACTGTAATCAAATTATTAATGAAATTAGACATCTCATTAACCTGTGAAAGCAGCTTGAAAGGTTTATTTAATGCATTTTTTTGAGTTTATGTTTAATATGATATTTGAACTTGGAATTAAAGTTAAATCTCTATAAATATATAATTTTTTCTCTCTATCTGGCTAGCAATCTATCTTGCATAAATGTATCAGCAATAACTTATCCAAAAAATTGTGAAAGTAGCTCTGCATTTTTTAATCTGAAGCAATTAAAAGGAGAAATTCCAAATAATAAAATAAAATAAACAAATAAATTGTTCACATTCAGTAGCCTGATATCTCTTGACATACATCTATGTAGCTATATATCTAGCTCTGTCTACCATTCAGCTCAAGAGCTATTCAACTACTCTATCTAATCAAAATCTATCTATCTATCTATCTATCTATCTATCTATCTATCTATCTATCTATCTATCTATCTATCTATCTATCTATCTATCTATCTATCTATCTATCTATCTATCTATCTATCTATCTATCACACCACACCATGGCGCAGTCATGCCTACCAGATGCTCATGTTCACAGTCGGGGGAATCGAAACCACTCCACCCAGTAGCAACCGTGTCTCTGAGCCTTGCCTGAAATAGGGTGTTGCTGGGGTGTCAGAGGATCACACCCCTGTATGTTTCCCACCTGCTCCAAAACCCATCCTATACTCCCTCATATTGTAGCCACACACACACAGTCAGAGTAGGCCTACCCCAAGACAAAGAGCACAAAGCACAAAGGTGATGTAGTGACAGATGCTCCTGTCACATACTTAGCATATCTCCACCTCCAAAATAGCACAACTGCAATAGTCAGTCTGTCTCTCTCACAGCGCTATTCATAACTCATTCATTTCCACTCCCCGGCGGATAAAAGCAGCTCTTAAACCACAATCTTTCACCCAATATTTATCCAATCTGACCAAATAGTATAATTAATGCCTCTGTCTCTCCTCTCCTCATCTCCTTCAGGCCAATATATTCCCTTTATCTCCCTTCCCTCCCACCCTGTCTAACCTATCAGTGCCAAGTTCACAGATAGAGAGAAAGTACTTCCTGTGAGAGGCCCGGGCCGGCTGCCAGAGAGACTGATCCACCAATCTGACACGTTAATGAGATCCTGGCCCATAGTACTGGAGTGTCAGGCCTCCTCTGCTGCAGCATCAGCCCCACCATGACCTGTAACACACACACACACACACACACACACACACACACGCATGTCTTTACTCATATGTATAATTTTTTTCACACATGCATACACACTCACAGAAATATAAGCACATGTGAATCTGAGTCTCTCTCTCTCCACACACACACACACACACGCACACACACTTTCAGAGAGGGGATTCAGCTCCTTAAATCTGTCTAATTAAAACACCAAATCCCTCTACTCCCCTCACCCACCAACCCAATCCTCACTTCCCAGCCACACACACACACACACACACACACACATGCACCCCACCCTCCTCCATCCCCACTGCCACCACCCCCGATTCCGCAGGAGAAATGATTATTAGGAATTTAATGGGGGAACGTTTCCCATCCCACACCATCTGGGGCTTGGGAATGGCACGAAATTTGAGGATGCTTGCCGACGTGGCGGGGAACATTATTTTCATTTTTCTTGACTGGTGCTCGGATTTTCAGACATTGCAGGCAAAGGGTCCTGATTATAATAAATTACCATAATATATTACAAAATAAAATACATATAAAGATGAACTTGTTTTTGTTTTCTGTGTTTCCTTTATAAGTAAAAACTTTTCTCAACTTCTGAGATAATCATTGTCATTCTTCAAGTTTATCCGTATAGAAACACAGTGTTTGTTTTGCACTAATTATGACACCATAGCTCAGACTGCAAACCTACCTCTATTCGATAGATATCCCCCATTCTCGTCCCTCACCTCCCACACAGAGCCAGTCCATATGCTCCCTCTCTCTCTCCCTGTACTTCTTTCTTCCCCTCTCTCCCTCTCACTCTCCACACATCTTAATGAGCTGCATGAATGTAGGGGTACGTGTACACGTTTGACCCCATGCTAAACTGCTGCACGCCACCCTGTGGACCCTGTGGACCCTGTGGGCGTGAAACACCCCCTCTCTCCCTCAACCCCTCCTCTCTGTGAGGCTCCAAGAGGGATTTGAATCTGCTTCACCTGCACACACATGTACATATATGAAATGAGAAATTTAGTAAATGACATAAATGAAGCTTGGTGATTTAGGGCCCTCTAGTAACACAGTCTTCCAGTTTTATGATGAGATGGATGAGTGAGGAAATGAAAACAGGAAAACTTTAATTCCTTCTAAGCAGAACGAGTTGAATTTGTGGTTTCCCAGATCTGCTGAATGTTCCTGTCTTGACTGCTGGAAACACAATTCTCCAGAAGCAGCAGCATTTATTTCACAATCTAAACCAACATGATGCAAGTCCCAACAGTTTGAAAATCTTTGCAGTTGCTCCAATAGAAGAGGAAAATAAGATGTTGTGAAATTTGCATGGAATTCAGGTTTCTGTTAAAACTGATTCCTTCTTCTTAGGAAAAGCTTCCATTGGATTCATTTAGTGTTTCCTGATTTTCTTTTGTTGTTAGCTCTGTTAACTCTCCATAATTACATTAGAACTTTGTTCAAATGTTTGCAAAGCTTGTATTTTAATTTCATTCTCATTTGTAAAAACTAATCAACAAATGTACATATCTATAGCTATATCTAGATAGATAGATAGATAGATAGATAGATAGATAGATAGATAGATAGATAGATAGATAGATAGATAGATAGATAGATAGATAGATAGATAGATAGATAGATAGATAGATAGATAGATAGAGATTTCACATGGTCTTAGTTCAACTTCTACAGAATTGAATGAATACTGAAATAAATTTACTCCTGTTCCTGCATGCTTTGTACCCACGTTTCTTGTCTATGGGATACACTGATCTGCAAAGATGATAATGGCTTCACAGGGCAGTGATTGAAAATATTGGTCTTTATGTATTTGAATAAAGTGTCATTTTTGTGTTTGTTTTTGTTGTGAACAAATAGGCTACTATCCTTTCTCTCAAGTCAATAGGCTACAGACAGGCCTGCAGGCCCCTTCTCAAACTCAACTTTTCCTAGATCACATACTATTTCAAAAAAAAACAATTATATTATATAAACAGTCTATTACAGACTACTGTTGAAATTTAAGGATTTGCCTGTCCTTAGAGGTGTTCTGTTGCTGTTAACTTTAATTTAATTTTTAAGCAAGTTGATGTATCAACTGAATAAGTTACAGCCTAAGCTTATGATTTTCTTCCTGAATGTTGCTGTTTTAAAATAAATAAATATATATATATGTGTATATATAAAGGATACATTTTCTTTGTGACATGGACAAAAGCCTCAGTCAAATGTTTCAGTGTTCAGACTGTCACACTGGGATTTAATACTCCAAAACTTAGCGTGAACTATCAACAACTGTGTTTCAACTTCTGATCGTCTTAGTGTCTGGATCAAAATTAATGATTTTCTGCTCACCAGCTTTTGATGATTTAGGGTAAATCAATCCTAATTTATAACAGTGATAGCTAAACACAGCTTAAGCATTGATTGTAAACCAGTTCAAACTAACACCGATATAAATACAAATTGATGACTTTCTCCACGTAGTTTAGGTAACATCGGCCTAATCTTTCTTCCACTGATTATATGACATTATGTCATAGGCTATGTAGGCCTACCCTGTGAACGGTTAGTAAAATCGTGAGTATCCTAACTTAACAAATAAATTATAAGGATCAAAGTCAAACGGATTTAAAAAATATAGAAAAAAGAAACGAACTTTCATTTTATTTAATTCAGAGCGTGTGACCACCTTTACCGGGAGATGCTAAATCTCCAGGGATTGCCAGTTTCACACCTCGCCTATAGCTGGGAGGACTGGTATCAGTTGCCTGCGCTCTCTGGCTGACATCCAACACCCCCTGGGCATTTTTTTTGTCACAAATAGGCCATCTGATTGGCTGAAATGAAATAAAATTATATCGACAAGCATCTTTCAGATAAATAATTTTAAAAACTGCGCAAGACTTGCGTTAAATGTTTAATTTAAAATTAAACACTTAATTTTTAAAATTTAAGTGAAGTTAAAACAGTTGTAACTTATTAAAGTGCATTTTTTCCAGTTTAAAACTTAACATAGCGTATATTCAAAACTAATAATAATAATGCCAATAGCATACACAGCCTTAGGCCTATATGTTATGTGTCACCACAACCTCAGATGTTATGCAAGATCATTAAAGGATTCAATTTCAAAAATAAATAAATAAAAATTACGCCTTGGGCGTTTTTATCTTGATTTATTTTTCTAACAATTAATGATTTTTAATCGCCAGAAAGCTGAGAAGCTGGTCTACAACATACAGCCCCTTTCATTTTATTGCGACAAACACATCACAAAACATTAACACATTACTTCACGAATATTTCGATCCATAACGAGTTTTCAGGAGTGTGCGCGAGCGTGTACGTGTGTCTGTGTGTGTGAATGAAAGAGAGAGAGAGAGAGAGAGAGAGAGAGAGAGAGAGAGAGAGAGAGAGAGAGGGGAAAGAGGAACTATCGTCCAATAATCATTCATCATTCGAGTAAAGTTACAAAAGCAACATAATTTATGAGACAATCACCAACATTGTGCAGAAGTACATGAGATGCATCACAGTTGCTCTTCAGCAGCAACAAGGAAGTGTAAAAAGTTCAAATCAAACTATCCAAAACTATCATTTCGTTGCATATTGGTGGTCATCATCTCTTTTTTAAGGCATGTTGTTCGGATTCATATAGTTCTGAAACATTTGATTACTTCAAACAAACTGATTTTCATTCCAGTCCTCGACTTTCAGCTGCGGTGAAATATACAACAATGCAAACGTAAACAAACTTTAAATGTATGGAAATTCACATAACATAAGGTAACACTGTTGAATTTTACAATAGTTTTATAATATATTATTCACATTCAAATTGACGGACTTATCATAAATAAGCTTAAATAAATACAATAATTAATATACATTCACCTCGTTACCACACTGTATACTGCAATTACAAATGCATTTTAGTTTTTACGTTTTTTCCCCACAACTTCCTGTATTTGTAGGACCAATACAGATGACATCATCACCGGGTCTCCTAAACACATGCAAGTCTCCAAACTGTTTTTAAATAATTCATTTCGTGTAATTGTCACCATTTTAATTAGATATTAGATTATGAGAAACGCCCTGTGAGAGGAAATATATCATTTTTTAATAAGCGAAGATTGCATTTGGCTGACTTGCATAGCTCAATTGACCTTTATTGCTAACAGACTGAATCTCTGAACTCCAATCGTGTCTCAGCAAACTTCCCTGATGAAGTGAAACGTCTTTAGATTCTTCTTCCCCGGTTTTTTCATTTAGTTGATTTTATTTCGCAAAAAATAATAATAAATAATTTTACTGACTGCTGTGAACCTAATTAATTAACCAGAAAAATCGAATTAATCGTCCACTATACCCGCTTTGTCTAACCCATATCTTGACCGACACCTGCAGAAAACAGCCATTAATAAACAGATACAGTTTTATTGTAAACAATTTGATCGAAACATGTACCTTTAACGGATTAGTCTATTTGTGGTTTTCCATTGGAAACAAGCGAGCCATTAAATCTTTATATTCTTTAAATTAGTGAAGTAATTTGTTTCCAAAGCAAAAGCGTCCTTGTGGTGTCTTTCCACGGCTTATATCGGTACAAATTAAGTTGATCAAGAACTAAGAAAAAGTGAAACCATCATATCTGATTTTCAGATTTTTACCATGTTTCAAAAAAACAAGTTGAACATTTAACAAGAAATGACTGGTTGAAATTGCCATTTTCGCAGTGCATCAGCGTGTCAGGAGTCCATTTCGTTCCACTCTCGACATCTGCGGGGGAAATTGCATCGTTTCTGAAACTTGAACTGTGTCCAGTTGATTGACTAGTTGTGGAAGGAGCCATTAACTTCCCCTTGTGCTTGGAAGGACTGCCTGCGGACGTGCAGCTCGTAGGGGAAACGGGCCTCTGGGGAGACTCGGTACATGGAGTTGTGCGCAAGAGCTGTGCGTCCTGGCGCACCGCAGTAGCGCATGCCATAGTGGCTGCTTTTGCCGTAGTCTGGGGGATCGTCGTGTTTTAGGGAGAAAATCCCGTTAAAGTTCATCGGGGGGCTCAGCTGGCCGTCGAAATGTGGACTCCCGCCCTCTGGGGACGGGTTCTCATAGTAGGGCTCATACGCGCTGCTGTAGCTGTAGTGTCTGAACGGCTTGGCGCTGCTGTCCAAGCTGCTCCCGCTGTGGCCGGGGGGCGTGTTCATGTCTGAGCCTGGGTACGAGTACATGGCATCGTATGGCGATCTGCCAGAGAACATGACTTCCCCGTTGTGGTCTGTGAGGAAATTTCTCGCGTTCAGCTGCAAACAACCGGCCACCAAGTTGGTAGTGGGCTGAGATAATCCTTTGCACAAAGTCTGTACGAAGGCGAGGAGGTCCGGTCTCTTCCCAGTGCTCAGAGTCTCTGACAGGGCCCAGATGTAATTTTTAGCCAATCTAAGGGTCTCAATCTTTGACAGTTTTTGAGTTTTTGAGTAGCATGGCACAACTTTGCGCAGGCTCTCCAGCGCATCATTCAAACCGTGCATCCGACTGCGCTCTCGGGCGTTGGCTTCCTGGCGCCGTAATTTGGACCTGTCATTCGGCTCCTTGCCGTGCTTCTTTTTCCGGGGACCCCTCTTTTTAGGAAGCCCGTCCTCGTCCTGGTCGTCCTCTCTTTCATCCTCCTCTCTGTCAGAGATGTCGTCCTCGGCCTCCCTCATGTCTGAGTTGGACCTGTCTGGGTTGTGCTGTCGCTCCTGCTCCAAGCTCTCAGGTAAGCTTTCACGGGGATAATTGGCACCAAACCGCGGCTCACACATCATATGAGATTCCTCGAATGGCAGTGTCAACATATTTCCTGTCAAATCAAAGCAAAAATATAAACTATAAGGACAGAGTACAACGCCGGCGACTTTTGAAGGTTGTCAGTTAATTACCTTATGAATGGGTGCTCCCAAGAGGAAGAGGAACAAATTGGCAAGCTAGGCCAATGTCACAGCTTGCTACCTTTTCAAAGACATTCAACTTCATTGTCTTTGATCTTGTGAAAAATCAACCTTCTTTTGTGCTGCGTTTTTGTTTTTAGAGTTTAAAGCGCAGCAGAAAATTATTATGTAGCAACACACATTGTAGGCAATAAATCCTAACTCTAAAAAGTCAACACATGCATTAGTAATATAATCATACTAACCTCTGGTTAGCGTGCACCACGCATGTTCCCAAATATCTCCTCTGAATCTGCGCTGCAGCTTCTTCTCTTGCAAACCACAAATTAGAGGAAAAAGCTTCAACCTGCACACCCTCTCTTCTCTGCTGTGTTCTGCTCTTCCGTGTCCTCTTCTCTCCCCCTCACTTTCTCTCTCTCCCTCTCTCTCTCTCTCTTCCCCTTCCCTCTCTCTTTGAGGAATGACACTCATGCCAACAGCGGGTACCCATGCCATCTGCCGCTGACGTCTTGTGGCAGCCGAGACCACGTGTTCAGTGTCCCATGGGACCTCCATTCCGTACCGATCATCTGGCAGCTCCGGTAATGGGCACCGGGAGGCCCGCGTTTACCGTCAAAAACACAGACCGGAGAGGGATAACAACTAATATCTGCATCTCCCGTGTAAGAAAGATGAATTAATGTCTTTTTGTCTAGTAAAAAACGAAGGGTATGCGAGTGTGCAGGTATCCTCAACAGGTGAGACAAATTTGAAATTAGAATAAATTAACTCTGAAATGTATTTATTTTATACTTAGATCTAATAATGTAATATATGTATGAGTAACACAGTTAAATACACACATCCAGTATTAACACCTGAAGGTGGAAACTAAACTAAGTCTTGTACAAAGAGTTAAATAAGACAATTCACTTACATGAAATTAAACCAATTATAAATGCATTTCGAATAGGATGCTACAAATAAGTAAAAATACATGCTGGGACCAAGATAATATAAATTATACAGGGATATACTCCTGTCGGTTAACTCTAATTTTCCTTTTGGGGTCCTAGAGAACACACCACAGTTTTATCATTTTGACACTTCATTACCTTTTTTATGAGAATTGTTCCAGAATATATATTAATTAATTATATAATACATATTATTTCTGTTTGAGATCTCGGAGAGCACATGTGTAAAACAGGGTTAAATACAATGGACTTGCTCTGTCTGTGATTACTGCTGACAGTACTTTTTTAACAGGTTTTTCATAAGAGGTCATACAGGGAGCCCAAACACAAGAACTATGTGACATTTCTGACTTGTTTTGCGAGCAAAAGAAATATTTGTTTGTACATAGCAGATAGTATTGTCTGTTTGTCACTTTCTTCAGCCCAGTTACCACTTCAGTACATTTCTACGTATTAACTTGTTTTAACCCAAACCATGATCTTTCCCAAACCTTTGAGCTGCCACCAGAGTGTTGGAAACTGATTTATTTTTCCATAGCCATTTTGTAAAGCACAAACAAATGATGTTTCCCTGTCTGATCAAAACTCGTTCTGAAGGCTGAAACAAATGACGTATTATTTTGTTAAATTTACACAAGTTGTTTAATCGGTCAGAAGAAGAGGTGGGAAATGTTGGGAACAATCGGGAAGTAAAGCTAATCTCAATAAAAAACAAAGTGTTCACAGACAATGTTTTATATCATATCAAATTAGGCATCTAAAGGCCATTTTCTTAATTAATGGTTTGGGGGGGTGGGGGTGGGGGGGTTGACTCCATGTTGACGTCATCAAATTGTTGTTGTTTTGTGAAACCAACAGACAAAAACCCAAATATATTCAGTTTAAAACAAAGAAAAGTTGCACACCCTCACAATGAAGCAGCTGAGCAGGGAATTTTTTTGTGTTTTTGCTTAAAAAATGACATATAGTTGATTATCAAAATTTTCTATCGTCTAATCAGTTAATAAACTAATCGTTCTCTATATCTACTAAGCTCTATATAAAGTAGGTTGAGAAATTCCTGCAGGCACCTCACATGCAGCTCACATGCAGAGGATGGTGCGAGTGTAAAAGAGGGGCGTGCAGAGTGTTGGTACCTCAGGACCATAGACATTAAGTACACCCCATGGAAAAGGCCCGGTGGCACGCTGCCAAATCCACACTGGGGCACAGCTGGCACTCGATATGGGTATATGCACTCCTTAGTTATGTTACAGACACACAAGCGCACACACAAACACATGCCTGTAAATGACCTTGTTGCAAGGAGAATCAATTAAAGTGACTTATCAATCTCTCCATATTGGACATTACAAGACATCGATCAGCAGTATATAGGGCCGGCAACAGAGGTTTGATTACGCCTGAGTGTGAGTTCAACACAAAGGTAAGTTCGTCAGGGACAGTGACAGCGTGTATGCACACTGGTGACTGTGCATACACTTGTAATGTGTGAGAGACAGAGCACCAAACATGTGTTCACAGGCGAGTGCATGTGGGCAAACACATAACTGTACATATACACACACACACGGACACGTGAAAAATTACAATAAAACATCAAAACAAAACAGTCCCTTCATCATCACTGCCTTCCCCCCAAAAATGCCTCAGCTGGTCTGCTGATCGTTTTGGTCCAGCACACACACACACACACACACACACACACACACACACACACACACACACACACACAAGCATCTGATGAGTCAAACTCCCCATCTCAGACTAATCAGTTGACTGCACTAATTGCAAATGCAAATATGCAAATTTATATTAATTAATTACTCCACTAATTAGTTCTCTTGTCTTTTCAGGTAATAAATCATGGTGTGGTTGAGAGAGAAAGAAAGAGAGAGACAGAGACATGGCAGTGATCTTTTGTCTGCTAGAATTCCTTGTTTCAGGTCTGAATCTGTTCCTGTAATGTTGTTTGGGCCGATTTTCATCCACTGAGATGCCTGAACTTTTTATTTAGAACTAACCTAGTTAATTATTTCTGTTGGTATTTGATGTTTCATACTTCAAGGGTGGAAGCATTGTAATTTGAGAGGTATAACAAATAGCAGAGGTTGGTAAATCAGGGTGTCTCGCTGACAGTTCTTGCCTGTCAGCTCTTTTAATTATCACATTATCAGCTTTTATAGGCACGGTGCGTGGTGTAGAGCTGCAAATGAAGGCGCCACTGATCGCACGCTGAGTTGCAAGCGTTTCTCAATTGATGTCAGCAGTTAAAGGGAGTTCGTGTCTGGATGATGAGTGCGAGGTGAAGTGGTTGAGGATATAGTAGTGGCGTGGTAATTACAACATGATTCTGTCGAAAACCTTATGCACCGCATGGCTTTAGAGATACTTCTTATATGTCCTTTCTACGGTGGCTGATATGGGTAAACATGTTGCAAAGATCCCAAAAAATTTTCCAAATTGAAGCTTCAGAAATGATGCAAATGTGCTGCAAATGAAATAACGTGCTGCAGAAAGCCAAAACAAACACAGTAACATTTAAATCAATAAAAACTAAATTATTGAACAATTGACTTGAATAGAGAGTTGAATGTAATAACCTTTGATCATTTCAAGTCCCAAATTGTTTCAGTATCAGGGTCAGGGCATTTAAAAGCCTTTGTTTTGTTGTTCGTCTAAACTCAGGGACCTTACATTTGTAAAACACCATGACAGCTCAGAGTACATCTGTACACAGATTTATATGAGGGAAATTTGTTCATCATTCATTAGGCAATTATTGTATTTACATCAATTCACCCAACATGTGTGATTATGGAGAAAATAATCAGAGTTTGGACATTTCTGAGGTTTATGTAGTAGTAATCAATAGGTAGGTCTACACAAAATCTGGGCAGTATAATGTATAGACATGTTAAATTAAGTCTACATTACATTCTCTGTCCAAAGCCTTTTACAAAGAGTAAATAAAGTTAAATGCCATCAAGAACTGAAAGTGCAACCTGTGTTAGAGAACTATATGCAAATGATTTTTCCCTCTCTTTCTATTGCTTTTTTGAGATGTGAGATGAAAGTGCAAGTGTAGGATGTCAAAGTGAAGCCGGAAAAGTCTGGCTTGTCATTGGCCAGATTTGACATGACCTCAAATCAAGAAGGCAAACACTTTGTAAAAAAGTCTTAGTAGACAAGTTTCATCCTGGTTTCTGCAGTGAAACATGTCCCACAACCCCCACACACACGAAGGCGCACATGCAGTGCGGTGGATGTGCAGAGGAGGGCTGAGGATTGTGGGACTGATTACCAGAGGCCAGGTCCTGGACTGGTGTCCTCCAGCTGTGCTGTTCTACCCAATTAGAAACTCCATATGCTGCCCCACTCAGCTGCTGAGTGGCCACACCTCCCACCCACACAGGTGTGTGTGTGTGTGTGTGTGTGTGTGTGTGTGTGTGTGTGTGTGTGTGTGTGTGTGTGTGTGTGTTTGCATTTGTTGCTGTTGTCTATACAAACAACACAAACACTCCAGTGAGAGGTAAAAGCAAAGTTTCTCTTGTGCCCATTTGTGTTTGGATATGACATTTTATAGCGTACAGCAATATTATCACCTCACAGATGTAATTTAATTTTGTGTGATGGTTGTTACTTTTTAAATTCCCAACTCATTTCCTTACACCTAAACAAAGTAACTCTGACTGTCTCTACTCCTTTGATATGACACACACAGGTATTTAGGTGGGTGGCATGGAAGTGCTAATAGTATTAAAATATGGGGATATGAATAATGGATATGTTTTTGAAGATGTATAATGTAAAGATGTTAGTCCCGTTTTCAGACAGAGATGGGATGCAGACGGGAAACGTTGCTGGAGGCACGCGTTTGGTTTTCAAAGCACAATCTGTTTGCACGCGTTCAAAGTGGCTCCGACAATCTGTTGCGGTTTCATACCCAGAAAGTGATAAGATAAATAAAAATGTGTCAGATATTATATTTGAGTAAGAGCCTTTAATTTTATATATATGAAATGTTTGATAAAGGTACTACACTGTAAACCAGAGGAGGTGGTGTCTGACAACATAACCTACAATATGTATATGTGTATGTCAATATTTGAGTGAATAAATATAGATTTATATGTTTCTAAAAAAAGTTGACACAAGTGACATTTTCACAGCTATTGCTAACTAAGAAGCACTTAAAACAAATTACATAAAATATAGGTTTTATAAATTTTTATTTTTTTCATACATGAGATTCTACCAACTTTTACACATTTGCCTTAGCAGCTTTGCTTTTTTTTTCACCAAGCATGAAAATGATTGACAGTGCTGTAATGTCGTTATCTCACCTAATCGACACTCTTAGTGTTGATGTGACGTCTTTCTTCCTCTTCCCTCATCAACTGTCCTCAACTCCCTGTGGCCTTGCTGTGTTGGAAACCATTTCTTGTTCTTTACACAGCCAAAGTGTGGCATGAGAACAGTTTTTAGAGTGCAATGCAAATTCAGTTGAAGTTTGTATCTATACTTCATTTACATTTAAAGATTTCCAGCTTGTAATCATAGAAGAAGTCAGGTCAGATGACCACAATGACTACAAATATGTGTTTTGTTCAAAGTGCTTTCCCTCATCTTTTAGCCTATGAAGTAGAGAAGAGCCAGTGATCAGCTTGTGTTACTTGGCCTCTAGGAGTTCATATTTAAAGAATAGTTTAACGTCTACATCCTTCTGGCCCCTGCTTGCAATTCTTTTGCTGATATTCTTGTATACTTCCCAACCTGTCCTCAAACCCAAATGACAAAATAGGTCATTTGTCAATGCCTCCCAAAACAACACATATGAGCATTTACCAGTCGACAGGCGACTGGACCTACGTTAGGTAAGTCACATTAAACACGCGCTTAACACTGTTAAACGTTTGCAGTTTGGTTATGTTTAGGTAACAAAACTACTTGGTCAGGTTTAGGAAAACATCATTTTTTGTGTTAAAGTAAGTAAGTTAAGTCATGTGACGGAAGTTAGTAATGCTATTTAACTTAAAACTCAAAGTATTTACTTGGTTTCACGTGGGACTCAAACGCTGTTCTCTTGTGTGAAAGTCCTGGGTTTGACACATGCACCCCATCCACCTCCTCATTAAGGCTTTCCTTATAATATGTCACCTGTGGTCATGGTCATTTTTACTTGTGAGGACAGTCTCTTTCTTTTCTCCTGCTAGAAATTATAAGAGGCAGGTCTTGGATATTTATATATCACTGGAATTTATTCAGATAAAGTAGGCTATTGCCAGTCTCTAGTAAGAAAAGTTAAGCATAGAGAAATGCCACGCTGGTAAGAATATTTAAAAAAAAATCTCCAGCTTCTTCTAGAAAGATAGACTTCACATTTATAATTTAGAATTGAAAAATGCAAGTCGGCCCTTCCTCTCTGACATAATAGCCAAAAACAATAATAATGCCACCAGGCTAATCCTCCACATCAGGTACAGAGTGTGTGTTGTCCCTGTGTCTACTTAAAATCAATTCAAATAGTATGACACAATTTCATCCTATCAACCATAAAACCTGGAGGACATTATCCAACATCTGAAATCCTCCCCCTGCTGCCTTGATATTCTGCCAACAGGCTTTTTCAAAAATGTTTCTAATTGCATGGCCTCAGATCTTCTACAAATTGTCAACATGTAACTCCTCTCAGGTTTCTTCACACAGGCTCTAAAAACTGCAGTCATCAAGCACTCTTAAAAAAGAACAATATAGACACATCACTAACGAGCAATTATAGGCCCATATCAAACGTCACATTTATAGGTAAAAAATATGAAGAAAAATATGTTTTTCAACAGCTGAACAACTTCTTGGTACTGAACAACTGTTTTGATGTCTTCCAGTTTGGATTTCGATCACACCACAGCACTGAGACTGCTCTTGTTAAGGTCTTCAGAGACGTCCATTTAAACATTGACAGTGGCAGAATTTCAGTTTTAGTATTATTAGATCTCAGTGCCGCATTTGACATGGCTGACCACAATTCTTGGTCTCAACATTTGTTTCAGAGAAACTGAGGCACAGAACGTCCCCATAACCATAGTAACTCATTCTCACTCCATCATGCATGGTGCAAGAGGAGAGGGAGAGTTGCTGACTGAGATTACTCTGAGCAGCATGCAGGAGAAATTAACCTACAATATGTTAAACATATTTTTATGATTTTCACTTTCCCCCTGATGGTCTAAATAACTTTAGAAATAAAGTCACTGAGGGTCTGAAAAAAGTAGGCACTGTTTGTGTACCAAATGCATTGACCAGACACTGACGGACAACAGAGGTTATATTTTAAACTTCGCATCAAAACTCTTGCTAGGGATAATTCAGTTGTCGCTGGATGTTGTTCTAACCTGACTTTCAACAGCCACATTAAGACGATTATAAAATCAGCCTACTCTCACCTGAAAAATACATCAAGGATTAAAGGACTTAGGTCTCAGCAGCTTCTGGAAACACTAGTCCATGTGTTTATCTTCAGTTGACTTGACAACTGTAATGGTGTGTTTACAGGTCTCCCTAAAAAAATCAGCTGCAGCTGAGTTAATAATAATAATAATACATTTTATTTAAGGCGCCTTTCTTGGCACTCAAGGACACCGTACAGAAATGCAAAACATTTAAAAGCAGCAAAGCCAAAAAATAGAACATTAAAACAAGATAAAAGCAGATTTAAATCAAATGTGGTAGGCAGTTTTAAACAGATGCGTTTTGAGTTGTGATTTAAAATGGGAGAATGAATCGATATTTCTGAGGTGAGGTGGTAAAGAGTTCCAGAGAGCGAGGGCAGAGCGGCTGAATGCTCTGCTCCCCATTGTGGTGAGACGAGCAGAGGGGACAGACAGGTGTAAGGAGGAAGAGGATCTAAGGGAGCGGGTGGAAGTTGGACCCTGCAGGAGATCAGACAGATATGGTGGGGCAAGGTTGTGGATGGCCTTGAATGTTAGCAGAAGGACTTTGAATTGGATACGGGACAGGACCGGGAGCCAGTGAAGCTGTTGGAGAACCGGAGTGATGTGGTGGATGGAGGGTGTTCGAAGTTATGATGCGGGCAGCTGAATTCTGGACCAGTTGAAGTTTATGGAGGTATTTGTGAGGGAGGCCGAAGAGCAAAGAGTTGCAGTAGTCCAAACGGGAGGTGACAAGACTGTGAACAAGAATGGCGGCAGTGTGGGGAGTAAGGGAGGGGCGAAGGCGATTGATGTTACGTAGTTGGAAATAGGCAGACCGGGTAATGTTATTGATATGGGACTGAAAGGATAAAGTGCTGTCAAGGATGACTCCCAGACTCTTTACCTGGGGGGAGGGTGAGACGGAGTAATTGTCAATAATAAAAGAAAAACTGTCAGTTTTGGATAAGGTGGATTTACTTCCAATGAGAAGGACCTCAGTTTTATCACTGTTTAATTTGAGGAAATTATTGTTAAACCAGGTTTTTATTTCCGAGATACAGTCAGTGAGGGAGGTGGGGGAGAGAGGGCGATGGTTTGGTCGAGAGGTAGAGCTGGGTGTCATCGGCATAACAGTGGAATTGAATATTAAATTTCGGAAGATATTGCCCAGGGAAGGAGATAAATGATGAAAAGTAAGGGCCCCAGGACAGAGCCCTGGGGCACACCTGAAGTGACGGGGGAGGGAGAGGATTTAAAAGACTTAAGTTGAATGAACTGAGTGCGGCCAGAGAGATAGGATGTGAACCAGTCTAACGGAGTGTGAGTGATGCCAATAGAAGATAACCGGTTGAGGAGAACAGAGTGACAGATGGTATCAAAGGCTGCACTCAGATCGAGGAGGATGAGAATGGTAAGTAGTCCAGAATCAGCTGCCACAAGGAGGTCATTGGTGATTTTGATAAGTGCTGTTTCAGTGCTATGAAGGGGACGGAAGCCAGACTGGAACTGTTCATACAGGTTATTGTCGGAGAGATGAAGATGGAGTTGAGAGGCAACTGTCTTTTCAAGAATTTTGGAAATGAATGGTAAATTGGATATAGGACGGAAGTTATTTAAGTTAGAGGGGTCTGCGCCAGTTTTTTTCAAAATTGGGGTAATGGCGGCAGTTTTGAGTGACGTAGGGACAGTTCCAGTGGTGAGAGAGGAATGGATGATAGCAGAGATGAGGGGAACCAGGGAGGGAAGGCAGGCTTTAACAAGTTGTGTGGGAATGGGATCAAGTTCACAGGTGGAAGGCTTGGATTTCCTGATGAGTTCTGTAATTTCTGAGGTGGTGGGAAGTTGGAAGGAGGAGAATGGATGTATGAATGGGTGAGAGTCGGCAGAGATACTGAGGTGAAGAGTAGATCCAAGGTGCTGGTGGATGTTTTTAATTTTTTCAGTGAAAAATGAAATGAGAGAGTTGCAGAAAGATGATGTGTACAGGTGAGGAGGGAGAAAGTCCTTGGGTTGGGTGATACTGTTAAGTAGGGAGAACAGTGACTTGGAGTTTCCTTTATTTTCAGTGATTATACTGGAGTAGTAGTGGGCTTTGGTGTTAGAAATAGAGTCCTTGTAACATAAGATGTGGTTATTGTACATTTCTTTGTGAATAGTGAGACCAGTTTTCCTGTAGAGGCGTTCAAGTTGCCGACCTTTGGCTTTCATGAGACGAAGGTCGGGGGTGAACCAAGGGGCGGAGACGGAAAAGGAAACAAATCTATTTTTTAATGGAGCAAGGGAGTTAAGAATGTTATGGAGTCCAGTATTGTAGTGAGAGACCAGAGCATCGGGAGTGGATCGGTTGTGAGTCTCAGGAGAACAGAAGGAGTGGATACTTGAAGTGAGAGTGGCAAGATTAATGTTCTTTATATTCCGAAATGAAATAAGACGTGATATTTTAGAAATGGAGAGAGTGAGTTTCAATGTAAATGAGAGGAGAAAATGGTCAGATATGGGAAGTTCAACGGCTGTAAGGTCAGAAGGGGTGACACCAGAACAACAGATTAAATCCAGAATGTGTCCTTTGTTGTGTGTTGGGAAAGTAGTAAATTGTTGGCATCCAAAACTCTCTAAGCAGGAGGTGAAGTCTTTAGTAAGAGGCAGATTGACATTGTCCATGTGGATATTAAAATCGCCCAGCAGTAATATATTTGGTGAGAGGGAAGATAAGTGAGTGAGAAAAGCAGTAAAATCATTTAAAAATTCGCTCTTTAGTTTAGGGGGGCGATAAACAGTTGCAATGATGGTTGGGGTGGGACCAGATAACTTGCAGACAGCAGATTCGAAAGTGCTGTAGACAGGTACAGACACCGGCGAGACTTTCCATTTCTCGTGATACATTATCGCGATACCCCCCCCTCGGCCGGAGCCGCGGGGTTTACAAATGTAAACAAACCCACCGGGAGTGGATTCATTGAGCTGGGAAAAGTCGTTGGGCTGTTGCCATGTTTCGGTTAAACAGAGAAAGTCGAGCTTACGGTCGGAGATGAGGTCCTGGATGAGATGTCCCTTGCCTGTCAGTGAGCGGATGTTGAGCAGAGCGAAGTTGAGTGCGGTGTTGTTACAGCTGGTGGTGGTGCTAGCCGACCGAGCTAAGGCGGGCTAACACACTGTGGTCGACAGTCCGGTTGGTGGCGCGTGGTGGGCGACGAGAGCTGGACCATATAGACTTTATTACTGTAGAGCTGTTGTGATGAAAATTCCGGCGGGACCCTCGGTGGATGTATCTCGGACGAGGCTGGAACGCGATGTCCGGGTGAAGATGGAGAGCCTCAGGCGCAGGTCCAGGCAGGTGAGGGCGCAGCCGGAGCAGGTCAGCGGCCGAATACTGAAGTAAACCCGTCACTAGCAGGTGAGCAGGCAGTAGAAAGAGCCAGACACAAACAAACAGGATGTATGTCCTAGCGGCCCACATTGTAGACACAAAATGTGGCTCAGACCAGAACGGAGAAGGTGGGTTGACTGTGAAGGCTCAGACAACAGTAGTGCCGGCAGATCAGAAGAGTATTCCGTATGAAGGAATTACGCACTGTGCGATTTGAGTTATG